>OX467111.1:22977293-23601043 GCA_950106695.1 Biston stratarius
CACTCATGGTCACCCATCTGAAGACTGATCTATCGCATCGTTGTTTAACATTAGCAGTCGTTTTATAACACTTAGTAAGCCATAGACGCTACCGTAAGTTTGGGTTTTTTATTTGGTTTCTCAGACGCTGTGATTCATATTATGACTAGACCAGTCGAGATATATTCCGCTCATTTATGCCCCGGCTATTGGAAATTTTACGCCATGAATATGCGTGACTTGGCAAGCAAAAAAAAATGGTTTGTAAAATTAAAGCATTGTTTTTAATGGTTGGCAAGCTTGGTGTTTGGCTACAGCTCGCCTGATGTTAAGTGACGGTGTAGTCGAAGGTGGTCACCTAGCCTGGAATAGGACTGGCTCTCAAGTGAGGCTGCTGTTAGGTGCTTGTCAGCAGATAGACGACCGACATTTGCAAATTCATAGATCCGGTTTAGAACGTCTTTCTAGTATTGAAACAAAATATATTGCATCAAACTCGCTTATATTGCAGTCGTGTTAATCGCCTAAGTTTGACCGAAATTGTATGCAGGCCCGTTCGAAACGTTTACGTCTCATTGGCTACAATGGCAATCCACACAAATTGCAGCTCCGGAACAACTCCATCCAATGTTCTGTAACGCGATTAATTATGTTATTGTAACTCTTTAACAATGTACACTTTAGTCAGAGTTTCCGATAACATTAAAATTGAGTAATTCCGCATAAATAAAACAAAAATGTGTCAAGACCACGTCAGTTTCCATAATAAAACGTTAGCAGTTGTTTACTAATAATGATTGAAATTCTATTCTTCAATAATAATTAATCACACTAAATTTTATATAGGCGATAGTTTGTGACTTTCTATGTTTAATACTTCTTCGCGCTCAAACGGCTGGACCAATTTTGATGAAATTTGGTATGAAGGTAGCTGTCTAAAGGTGCTGGATTAATTAGTGATTAGTTAATATTAAATGTGAAAGTTTATGTTTAGATCTTTGTTACTCAATTACGCAGAACCGCTGAACGGGTTTGGCTGAAATTTGGCACACAAATATAGGTATAGCTTATTACCCCGATTCACATATAGAATACTTTCTATAGGAGATTTTAGTTTGTTTTATTTAAAAGCTTTTATTTATTTATTCATCTATTCATCTGTTCATCCACGCGGACGAAGTCGTGGCTAACAGCTAGTAAACAATAAATTAGAAAAGGTTAAAATAAAAAGTCAAAGTCACAGAAATTTCCGTTCATAATCATCTACTATTTCCTTCTTCTTACCCGCTACCATTTACTCTACCATTACCAATTATTCCAGACAAAGGGCATACTCTTCCATTCATCCGCAAACAAGTCACATTTAGATGTCCCAACCAGAGGATTATTGAAAGCATTCAAAGATCGTCCGATAGATGTTGTACGTGCAGTATAGGTAATAGTGATGTACATAATTCAAAACTTATTTTGATGAGAATTAACCATATTGAATGATTTGTGTAGTTTGCTAACAAATTTGTGGGAAATAATTTAAAAATAATAGTGCTAAAAAGGACTGAATCATTAGCAGGACTTTAACTTTGACTTTGAATCATTTGACAAAGCCTACTATAAGGTGGCTCATTACGTGGAAGACAGGAATATATGGTTGTAGTAACTTCTCTCTACACTTGCATCCCCCTAGGTAAGTGACAATTGTAGTAAGCTTAATGTATTAATATTTATAACTAAACTGTAACCTAATATGAAAAGAAAGATCCACAAAAAAAAAAAATGGCTTACTGAGTTTCTTGCCCGAGTCTTCTCAGTTGAAGTGTAATTATGAGCCGGTGGTAGATTCAAACATGTAACATAAGTGCCTTACCAGGGCCTAAACTGAATAAATGACTTTGATTTTGATTTCAGGTGGTTAACACAGTTAATCAATAATTTCATTAATGGAAATTTTGTGTAGGTTTAATTCTACCAGTTAGCGAGGCTAGTGTGTAGGTGTTAGGTCATGGACATTGTTATGACAAATTCGTTATAAACATTATAATATGCCCACGCATACCTACGGTTCTTTGCTCCGAGTAATTGTGTATATTGTTGAAATATTACTCTTGTGCGGAGGGTTACACACAGTATAAAACAGAATTTGAGCTCCCAGCTTACACACAAGAGTGACCTTGTTTTACGTGTAAACAAGTTGGTTTTTGCGTTTATAGTGGGAGGCAAGCAAGCACAAGTTCGTACGTGCACGGAGTACCTACTGTTCGTACCTTTGGGATGGATCCGCCAAATACCAGCTAGAGGCGTTGGAGTCAATTGAGAAGCGTGTCAAGAGGCTCATCTGCGACGATTCCATTGTTCAAGCTAAATTACAAAGCCTAGAACATCGTCGCAAAATTGCTAGTTTATCGGTTTTTTATCCAATTCATTTCGGAGAGTGTGCTTCAGAACTACATGGTCTAATTCTCCCATGCCTATTTTTCTATCCGAAGCCGAAAATGGCGACATCGTTTCATGGTCGACGTTCCTAAAACTAGCGAAACGATTTGATTCTATATCCATTGTACGGACTGCTGGAAAACCTTAAATCTTCTAGTCTGAGGGTAGCCGAAAATTATTTGTTTCAAAAGGTTATTCTAAAAACCTTTTATTGGATGTGTAAGAGCTTGTTAGAATTTGTTTTAATAAAAGCACTGTAAAAAGAGGGTAGAAACGGAATTTACCACATATGTCATTAATTAACCATTATATTAGGCAGAAATGAAGATTAGAACCATTATTATAAGCAACGTGTATTGATTTATTAAGAAATAGTTATTAAAACACCAAAATAATGGTAATACATTTTATAACATAAATCATGTGTTAAATGAGTATTTTACAATAGGGATCACAAAAGAATATCAACCAACATTTCAACATAATAAATAGGTTACTTAACTTATGGGTCTCATGATCTGTTCTGTACGACGGCTCGCAGCAGAATGTCTCGATGCTCGAGGCAGAGTGGCCTTTTATATTCACAAAACACGTGAATCGTAAGTTATTTAGTCAAATCAAGTCTTTTAAATTATTTAACCAAACATTACATTTGAAATAATTTGTACATATATAGACATTTTGTTTTTAATTACTTTAATATAAATAACAAAAACAAACACATATGTATATATGTGTCTAATCTGTTAAACTCTGCTAGCTAATACGAGTACACGTCGGACGTCAAGCACTTGAAAGGATATACGCGTAATCATAATGTTTTATAGAGTACTTATCGTCGACTGCAATAAAGCCACTTGCAATTATATCAGCACTAGCTGCAGCCGCGGTTTCACTCACGTGATTAATATTACAAGAATTGAAAAAGGGAATATTCACTTTTATGTCCATTTTCGTCCTTCGAGATCAAATAATTATTAATTTGTAGTACCGCCTAATGGTACGCCATCTAGCACCAAATTTGAGAAAGAAACAATGGAAAGTAAATTATAATAAAGTCATTGAAAAAATATATTCTTTAATTAATATTTAACTTTATGTTATTTCAATTTTACATCGCGCTGTAATTGACTGGCTGTATAGAATGTTGGAACATGGTTCAAAAGAAATGTGAAAATAGAACTAGTTTTTTTTTTATAATTTGTCAGTTGTCATTGTCATCTGTCAGTTGAAAACGATTCTCCCTAGGGCTGAAAACAGTATTACTTTCAACCCGCTCCTCAGGCAACTTTCGGAGAATGAATAATGAAAATATATTACGTATAATATAAGTACATGTATATAAGTTGTTTATGTTGATGTTGACGATAAATGTTGAACAGCTTGTATATAACAATTTCAGATGAAAATATTTTCTTGTTTCATACTTTTAAGAGTGTGATTTTTCAAAAGATGGGCTTTAGTTTTTGTTCTTACTTATTATATTTAATTTTTTAACTATTATGCAATTTTAAAATTTAGTAATTATTTGTCTGAATTTAGAGCCGTTTTCTTTAATTATCGTTTATGATAACTCATATAGATTCCACTTTTTAATGTATATAAATCTGCGAAAATGGTATGTCTCACGATCATAGCAAGTGGAAAAATATATTCTCTGCCTACCCCTAAGGAAAAAGGGCTTGATTGTATGTACAAGAATATAATTGTGTATTTATATAAATTAAATCTTATCTTAAATATATATATATATATATATATTCAATGGTGACTGACTGACTGACTGACATAATGATCTATCAACGCACAGCCCAAACCACTGGACGGATCGGGCTGAAATTTGGCATGCAAGTAGATGTTATGACGTAGGCATCAGCTAAGAAAGGATTTTGATTAATTCTACCCCCAAGGGGATAAAATAGGGGATGAAAGTTTGTATGAAACTTTGTCAAATTTAAACCGACCGGGCTGAGACTTTGCATGCATAAAGCTACTATGACGTAGGCATCTAGCGCGGGTGAAACCGCGGGGCACAGCTAGAACAACCTTTAAAACATAAACCTTTTGCGGTTGAATGTTACTGTCATCCGTTATCCATCCCTTTGGGAAAATTTTCAGCGACGCGTATTTCGGTTAAAATAGGTAAACATTATCTTGTCCGTATATTTACCAGAGAAGTTGATTAAACGCGGTTGCATTACTTATTTATCCATAGTAAAATGTCAATTTATGGCTGCAGCAACGCATTGACAATAATGGATGAAAACTTTCTTTACTTTTATCTTTTACCCGATTACGGAAAATTTGTTTATTTGTTCTACAATACTAGTACATAATAACAGCCCCGTTGACTCATTGGTAGTATATATCCTTTATGAGCTGAAGGGCGTGGGTTAGATTCCCACCAAGGACAAACATACACATTTTATAAACAAATGTTTCTTCTGTGTCTGTGTGTTCTGTTAGTATTATAAGTATTATGTATACGCTTCTACAACAAAACTCCAAGTGAGTTGCAAAAATTATCAATAAATAAATTCAAACAAATTGTCAAAAATATCCTATGTAAAAAGGCTTACTACAAAATATCAGATTATCTAGACGATAAAAAAGCTTGGGACGAGTTTTGCTCCAACTCGAAAACTAACAATCTAACAAGGTAAAGGTTTCTTGTTCGCTTCTTTACTTTACCTCAAAAAGATTGAAGTGAACGAAAGATCAAAGTGATCACTTTATTTCCTAGTTTTAAGTATGTTTATAATTTGTGACGTGTGACGTGTCCAAGAGTCCTGTAAGGTCTAAAGGAAATAAAGCACTTTGAGTTTTGAGTTGAGTTTTGTGTATATATTTGCAAATATATACTTATAAACTGTAAAATTACTATTAAACTGTATTTAAGTATTCTATCAGTTATCTGACTGCCATAGTAGAAGATTTGCTTGTTGGCGATTGTAATGTCCTACGATATTTTTTATATTTGATTTATTTATCTAACTGTATTTGACTTTGACTCGTCTCAGCAATACTCTTATGATAGGGTGACGTGATGTAAGAGTAAAATCAACATACCCGATTTTATAACCTTAGTTCTGACTTAATAAAAATATTTTTGAATAAATATGCAGTAGCCTTGTGTAGTAAATAATTATGAATTTGTAAAACAAAAGTTTGGTATCGCAAGTAAAAACAAGGAAGTAGATGGGTTTAAGTTTTCAAAACTATAGGTATAACAAATACCACTTCCCTAAGTATATATCTTCATAGTAGTAGGTAAACAGGTAGCATTATGTAATGTAAAAATAAGTCAGAAAATATAAATTGCATTTATCTGTAACCGCATAAGTATAAAGATTTATTTTATTCTTTATTGCACACTTACTAAAATATGTACAAATTTTATTATTGCTGAAGCATTTTCAGCCAGCCATCCCCAAAGTACATATATGAGACGTGGTTGTAGGCGCAGATCAAAAAATAAAATAAATATTGGTGCCGGCGTAAGAATTGTACCCCACATTCTCTACCCGTGGTTACCGTAACAGTCGGCTAAGGGATGTAATCCGGAAAATGGGCAGCAGCGTCTTCCTTGAACAATGACACCTAACTGCGCTCGCCAACCCGCCTGCCAAGCGTGGCGAGTATTGGCAAAACCCCTCCCCAGGAGGAGGCCTATGTCCAACAGTGGACTTTCTATGGCTGATAATATGTGATGTGAATCTCAGCATATTTAAAAGACTTTCCTAAAGATTAAAATAATAGTAATAATAAACCTCTTTACTGTTCACACCAATGAAAAAAAAAAATACAACCCAAAAATAATACACGGGAGAATTATTTCATTAACTAAAATAGCGTCGCTCATCCTGCATGTGGACTTTGCAAACTAACTTCAGAGACCACAAGAGACCAAAGTTTGAAACTGATCCCAGTTGTTGCTAAACTTTTTTCTCACACTTCGTTACTTTTTTACAGATCAATTTGTCTTCCCCGCACAAGAAACTCTTGTGAGATGAGGTCGAGGCAAAAATGATTGAAGACAACCCTGGAAACATTACGCGGACATTGACTAACTTGTTCGAGGAAATGTTGCTAGAGACAGAAGTCGGGAAAGAAAACCAGAGTAATGTGGACTTCTCGCAGTTCCTGTCAGCTTTGAGAGAAAGGTCATCTAAGAACAGCAGTCACGAACTGGACTTTGGGACGTTAGTCAAGCTTGTAGATGGATTGAGGAGCAGATTGAACCTGACTAAGTTAGATGAGCCTGCCTGTACGTATTGTGAAGGAAATTTTCGTGATGTCATTCTAGCATACAACAGTATACATGGATACCTCAGTCTTATTGTAAGTACTTTAAGATAAGATAACTCTTTATTGCTTACTCCGTGTGTCTTCCAGTTTGAAGGAGAAATTACAGAGCTATTGAGAACAATCATCAAAGATCTCAAAGTAATGAGAGCCAAAGCAACGATGCCCTTGACTTTGCTCTGTACTCAAAGTTCTGAGTTTTGCTGCAATGGTCAATTGGTCATGGACATGCGTTATCTCTTACCATCATGTTACATTTACATTAAAAAATATATAAAACATAGATAACAGAAATTGCTTAAAGATACAACTGGCGGCCTTATCGCTTACAGCGATCTCTTCCAGGCAACCTTAGCACGGAAAGGATCTGTAGAAGTAAAGCACGAGGTATGCTAAAGTCAGAAATTATTAATAGAATCATACCTACATTATAATAACACATACTAATACTTACATAAAAATGAAATAAAACAATTTTTATAGTATAAAAAATACATACATCAATATAATACTAAATATAGAGATAGTATAACAGCAAATATAATAAACAGCAAATATTTAAAAAAAAACAGCAGCTATATAGAGGAATAATGTAGTTTGAAGATGTTCGAAGAATGGGGTAGTTTAAATTTTGTTGATTTTCATTTGTTATAAAACAATATCTATATCTTTAAATGAGCAATTCTTGTATCTATCTATCTCTATATCTTTAAACGAGCAATTCTTGTATATATATATTTATTTATTTATATTCTGAATCTCGGAAACGGCTCCAACGATTTTCATGAAATTTTGTATCCAGGGGGTTTAGGGGGCAAAAAATCGGTCTAGCTAGGTTTCATTTTCAGAAAACGTCGTTTTATCCTTGTTTTCAGCCGAGTAATGCTCGGTCAACCAGGTACTGTACATAAAGAGCTAAATTTATGGTCCTTTTTGTCCAAGGTCTTTTAAGAAACCACAATCATGGTCAAATCATTTGTAAAGTCATAGTGTCTTTTTTTATGGTTGTCAATCCAGGAGTTTGACCATCTTGCCCGGAATGAAACTGGCTCTCAAGTGAGGCTACCGGAACACACCGATAGGCGCTTGGCGGCATACATCAACTTGAGGGTGGTAGCTAGCCAGCCGACCACTAGAAAATGGGTATTGTCATACTTTGATTTACTCACGATGTTTTTCCTTCACCTGCAGCTCAAGCTCATTGTTGGGGTTTGAACCCACGCCTGTCGGCGTGTGAATCGACCGCGCTAACCTCAGATTTATCATCGCTATTTGGTTTCATCGTGTGGGTTTTAAGGACATTTGTTTACCATAGTACAGTAAGAACATAAAAATACATAAACACAATATAAACTGCATTTCATAAAAACACTGTTCTACATTATCAAGTAACTCCATGCTGTAAGTATTCAATTGTAAATAGGTCTGAACTCAATTGAGCCGCCTCCATTTACGTCACGTCATAAATTAAGGGACAGAGAAGCTATAATGAATTGTAAATAAAGGGGTAAAGCGTCACAATTAGGGTCTTGTTTACCGTTTAATGGTTTTCTGATGGATTAACTGTTTTGCAGCGGAAAGTTTGTTTTTGATGTTTTGTTCGGCTCAATATGCTAGTACCTACTTACTTAACCATTTATTCTGCATGGATAAGTTAACGCTCGGGTTCTTTATCAATAAACAAAAACATAAAAGCTTGAATTCAAAACGTGCTTAAGTTCAGTTATGGGAACAGAATAATCACACATACATAATTATTATAAACTTAAGCGTTTGATTTTCTTTGGTTCAAATATGTGATAGATAGATAGTAACTATTCATTGTGCATACCAAAAATAGAAAAAAAGTACAGAAAATAATAGAATCTTATGAGCCAATGCCACAAGTGGCTATCGCTTAAAAGCGATCTCTTCCAGGTAATTAAAAATGGACATCTTAAGAACAGACGGGAGATGTTGTAACACTATAAAGTTCAAACACATTATACACCGTGAAAGTTTGAACATCAACAATATTGATACAAGAACTTTAGTACACGCTTGTTTTATAAAAAAATATATATGGTTAATATTTAACCTAATTATCCTGAGCAAACACAAAATTACGGACACTGAAAAATTACATGATAGTCGCGTGCAGTCCCAGATTAAATAACAGTTACTGCGTAGCCTACGTATGGTAGTTATGTATTGCGCTAGCTCGGTGCGTAAGGCTGCGCGCTGTCCATACATTCTGAAGTCTTGGGAAAAACTTTAACCAAGGTGTACCTACTTAGTTTTATTGTATTTGTTTCGTTTTTTTTTATACGTTTCATATGACCACTAATTAACATGTGTTTGAATATTTCCGATGTTCAAACTGTTAGCCCGTATATAGACAAACACAGTATATATAAACTATACAAATACATAGACATAAAGATAGTAAAAACCAACATCAGCAGCGAGGTCCAAAACATGTCTGATCAACTAACAGCAATACCAACTCCGCATTGTGACAAATAAAATAACATAAAATTTCAAATATTGTGAATGTTAAATCAAAATACCGTTTTGAATTCAAGCTTTATTGTTTTATTCATGAAGTAAAGCTATTTATTTACTTAATTCTTTATTGCACACTTACTATGCACAAAAGGAGGACTTAATGCTAAATTATTTTATACCTGTCATCCCCACAGTAAATAAGATGAGATTGCAGGCGCTCATCAAAATATACATACATATAAAAAAAAAACACTATAACGAGTATTTATGTATACAGCAAATAAATAAATAATATACTGCTTCTCTACATAGTATAAACCAAAATCACTTCCCGCCGTCTGTACGCTTAGATATTTTGAACTACGCAACGGATTTTAATGCGGTTTCCATCAATAGATAGAATGATTTAAGAGGAAGGTTTATATGTATAATAAATTCATATGCACCACATTAGTATCTACGTTGCACCCAGGGCAGTAATATTAATAAATAAACATAAAACCATTATAAATCATGCTTGTTATTATTTGGTTTTCACTATCATGAAGGAAATCGGGATAATTTCCGTATAAACACGCGGAGTGTCGCTAGTTCGCAAAAAAATCTTGTGGAAAATTTCGTAGAATAACTGTGAAATCTGTTGCAAGATGGGATTATAATATAACTAGGCTCGATAATTTTACAAGTAGACCCGTGGGCGTGAAATGTTTCGGAGAACTCGACAAGTTTCACGCACGTAGAGTCTGTATTCATCTAAACTTGAAGAATAAGGCCATGTTGTTTTAAAGTTTCTTGCTAATAAAATTATTCTGTATATAAATGTTGCTTCTTTGGTAAGTGTCGAGAATCTGTAAGCACTTGTAAGTAAAGCCAATGCCGTGTTTTACTCGGCTGTTATTTTTATAAAAAATTAATGAGATGAATGATATTGATATATGAATGGCATAATGCCTGCTCATGGCCTAGAAACTTGAATAACAAAACAAAGGTTATACAAACAAACAAAATAAAGGTTATTGACAAAGCCTACTATAAGGTGGCTCATTACGTGGAAGACAGAAATATATGGTTGTAGTAGCTTCTCTCTGCACTTGCATCCCCCTGGCTAAGTGGCAATTGTAGTAAGCATAATGAATTAATATCTATAACTGTAACCTGTATAAACTGTAAACTAATATGAAAAGAAAGATCCACAAAAAAAAAAATGCCTTGCTGAGTTTCTTGCTGGAGTCTTCTCAGTCGAAGTGTAATTACGAGCCGGTGCTGGATTCAACCATGTAACTTAACGTTCATAAGTGCCTTACCAGGGCCTAAACTGAATAAATTACGTTTTGATTTTGATTTTGAAAGACCAGGGCATCGCAGCATTGGCGCTCATTACTTTGGTTGTTAGCCGCAATGGCCCTTTAGTAACTACTACTTGCAGACATAATATCTGATATTCCGTACAAAGTGAGATGAACTCCTAAGCTTCTAAAAACGCTTAGCAACATCATTGCCTAGCTAAGACTCTTGCCACGTTCATTATGGTATGACAGATGATCCCATTTCAAGCTTGTTTTTTTTTTTTTAGATTATTTTATTGCCCTTTAATTGATTCCATTTCGAAGTGCTTAAGTCTAGTCTAGTTGTCAACACTCTTATAGTCTTTGCAAGGAAGCACGAATAGGTCAAGTGACACAAGAATCTCTTTTGCGCCCTTGTCAACTTGTTTTTGTAAACATCGCAAAAAAGGTTTCATACAACCCTACAGTAAAAATTAGTATTTATTTACATACTAGCGACCCGCACCGGTATAGTAAGCTATCCTTAAAAGGTAAGGTTAGGAAATGCCGTGGGCATTTTTTGTAGGTCTACAAAAGAGGAAAATCCCGCCATGCATTGTTTTGTTATATCTCAATGGGATTAGGCAGCATTTTCGATAAAAGCTCCCAGGTGGCTTGACGTTTTCCGACACTTCCAACAATTATCATCATATTTCAACCAATTTACATAAAACCTTGATAAATTATATACTTAAAGTTTCCTCATGAATCACTCTATATATAGGAGAGACTTGGATAATAATCCGTTCAGTAGTTTTAAAGTTTATTGCAAACAGACAGACAGACGCGCCGGACAACTTTATAAGTATTTTCACTTTTCATATGTTTTATTATGGAGGCACTTTGTGCTTAGGGAATTTGAAATGTAACCCGTAGATTATCGTAGATATACATACGAGTATATATAAATAATACTTCGACGATAATAACGAAAAGACAAGATTTATATAGCTACGCAAGATCGGTAAAATAAATATTGCAATGTATTTATAGATATTTGAGCCGCTTCAAAAAGAAATTTACTTTTGTAAATAAGCAAATTAAAATCGTGCTAAATGAAATGGAACACAGATATTACAGATTACTTATAAATTCGACCGTATTATTTTTACTGAAGATACAACTAAATATAATTTATTTATACGAATCTCAAGAAAGAAAGCCTTACAAATATTATTCAATGTACTTACGTTCACACGAGAAATTCTCTTGAACTAAGTAATATTATAATATTTGGACGTTAAAAGCGTCGCTTCAAAGATCGAGAGCCTAGTCTTTTTTGAAATTACTTATCTGATTATGTTGCCAACGAAATAATTCGTCTTCAGAAGGTGTACAACTTACAAAAATAGTAACCACCGTTTGCTAGCTTCCAGTGATTTGCGATTCCAATAAATCTAAACAAAATAGGTACCTATGACGTACTAATAAAACTGTTTTAGTAAACAACCAGTGTAAGCTGAGAGTCGTTCTGTACATGTGACGCTACATTTTGGGGCTTAACTTATAGTGGGCCGACATTTTTTCTTTTATCCCATCCCACTAATATTATAAATGTGAAAGTTTGGATGGATGGATGGATGGATGGATGGATGGATGGATGGATGGATGGATGGATGGTTGGATGTTTGTTACTCAATCACGCCAGAACGGCTGAACGGATCTGGATGAAATTTTGCATGTAGATATTTTAGGCCCTGGAATAAAACATAGGATACTTTTCATCATCATCATCATCCATCACCACGCGGGTAAAACCGCGGGTCGCAGCTAGTTTTCTTTATGTCTCCACTTACTCGATTTAGATAAAACAATAGTAAAATTTTGCTTAGAGCTTCGCACAACATATTTTAATGTTTTTGTTTACGTGATCGCAAAAAAACATATGTAAATATGTCGCGAAAAATCGAAGATAAGGCTGTTTAGCATGTCTTGAGAGAAATATATGTCAAGCAGTGGATATAGATACATCTCGCCCAAGTGAAGGATAAGTAGATAATTATAATGAAACCTGTTTCTGAGTTTATCGTGAACAAACATACAGATATACAAGCAGCATTTATTCATGAATGAATATATAAACCTCATTTGAAGAATCACCACCATTTAAAAAAAAACAAGTAAAGCTATTCAACCGTTCTGAAGTTATACGCTTAATAACAAAAGAAATCTTTTGATTTCTATTTATACAGTTGTACAGTAATGATGCGTTACAGATTTATTATAGAAGTAAGTATGTATAGATTTTTGCCGTGGTGGTGCCGGCGTAAGAATTGTACTCCACCCTCTCTACCCGTGGTTGCCGTAAGGGTCGGCTAAGGGATGTAATCCGGAAGATGGGCAGCAGCGTCTTCCTTGAACAATCACACTTAACTGTGCTCGCCAACCCGCCTGCCAAGAGTGGCGAGTATTGGCAAAACCCCCAGCCTCCAGGAGGAGGCCTATGTCCAGCAGTGGACGTCCTATGGCTGATGATGATGATGATTATAGATTTTACGTCCAGATATCACGCACCGGCGTAATAATGATTGAGTAATATTACGACACATCATTATTTATCTAGATCACCCAAGCTTTATACCATTATACGCATTTTTAGCAAGATATAAAATTATTTGTATTATGAATCGAGTTTTTCGTAGCGAATGAGGACGGATATCGGTAATAAATTGTAATATTGAATATCCCGTGTCTAGTTATTTAACCTAGGTGTATACTAAGAATAAGAAAGCTTACTTTTTGAGAAATATTTCTATATTGAATACACTAGAATGGATCATATCCATTTTAGTATTATGAATACATATAAAAATAATCCCTCCTAATCTATTCCTCTAAATTGTATGAGTGCCCATACAACTCGGAGGACTATCTTAATTGGATAAAATAAAGGAAAAATTCAGAAAAATAAAAAAAGTTGAAAATTAAAGGGTGTCCCCATACATAAATAGTTGAAGTCAATTAAGATAGTCCTCCGAGTTGTATGGGCGCACATACAATTTAGAGGAATAGATTAAAGGGCATACAAAAAAAAATTACCAATTTCATTATGGCGGTATAGTGGGTAGGTTCAGAACCCTCGGCGTACAAGTTTGACTCGCACTTGACCGGTTTTTTAATGGTTGACTAGCTAGGTGTTTCACCACAGCTCACCTGATGTTAAGTGACGGTGAGGTCGAAGATAGTAAAACACAAATAGCCTGGAATGGAACTGGCTCTCAAGTGAGGCTGCCGGAACACACCGTTAGATACTTGGCGGTAGATTTTCAACTTGGGGGTGGTAGTTAACTACCCGACTACTAGAAAATACCCTACCAGTATGCTATGGTTTCCTCACGATGTTTTCCTTCACCGGCAGCTGAAGCTCATTGTTGGGGTTTGAACCCACGCCCTTCAGCGTGTGAACCGGCTGCATTAACCACTGAACTATCATCGCTACGAGTATAGTATAAGATGATGTATCTACACTAGCATTACATGATATTTTATCCAAATAATACGTTTCGAATGTCACTTGTGAACTAGGAATTATATAAAAAACATTGTCAACAATTTTCCTGTCGTGCAATATCAAGTGTTCGCTTGTAACTAACAAACTACATAGACCTACCTTTTAGACATTTCACTTTGAAGTGTTGATAGTTCTATGAAATACAATTCTATAAAGTACTAAAGCCTGAAACACGTGTTATACTGTCTCATGTTTCCAAGCGTATGCGCTCCAAGGAACTGACAAAGGAACTAATGGTTATATTCCTTGTACGCTACATAATGTTTGCTACACATATTACTTTAATTAAGTGAAGGGTTTTAGGAAACTAAATGTTTGTAGCTTACGAAAGCGTAACCCTTTTTTTATACAAGTGTTTATTTTGATACTTATGGCAGTTATTCTATTCTGGCTGTTACCCGCGGCTACGATCGCCGCGCGCGCGCTGTACTCTGCTGTGCCTCCTTGAAGAAGGCCACCGTATATGTGTGGACAAAACTATACTTGGAGTATAGCTATAAACTGTAACCTAATATGAATAGAAAGATCCACAAAAAAAATGCCTTGCTGAGTTTCTTGCTGGAGTCTTCTCAGTTCAAGTGTAATTACGAGCCGGTGGTAGATTCAAAAATGTAACTTAACGTTCATAAGTGCCTTACCAGGGCCTAAACTGAATAAATGACTTTTTGATTTTGATTTTGATTTTAGCTTTTGTACCGATGATAGCTCAGTGGTTAGCGTGGTCAGTTCACACGCCAAAGGGCGTGAGTTCAAATACCAACAATGAGTTTAAGCTGCCGGTGCAATAAACCATAGCATGGTGGTAGGGTATTTTTTCTAGTACTCGGCTGACTAGCTACCACCCTCAAGTTGAAAATTTACCGCCAAGCTCTTAATGGTCTGCTCTCACTAGAGAGACATTCCAGGCTGGGTGTGCTTTACCATCTTCGACCAAACCGTTACTTAACATCAGGTGAGCTGTGGTCAATACACCTAAGCTGCTCTAGGAAAAAAACCCCCGCAAAGAAAAGCTTGTTAAACTTTTGAGAGACTTTTGTTAAAAAAGAGTGTCCGAAGTAAATAAACAAGATCGAATCAGAAATTAGGAGATCAGTAGACGAACTACAGTAACCGACATAGCCCAGCGAATCAGCAAGTTGCAGTGGCAGTGGCAGGGCACAGCTCGCAGAACTGATGGCCGATGGGGCTGCAAAATTCTGGAGTGGAGACCACGGACCGGCAAGCGCAGCGTAGGACGTCCACCCACAAGGCGGAAGGACGACCTAATAAAGACCGCAAGAAAGCGCTGGATGCGAGCCGCTTCCTACCGGACCTTTATGGAAGGCAATGGGACAGGCATATGTCCAGCAGCGGACGTCCTACGGTTGAGATGATGATGATGATGATGATGATGATGATGGTGGTGGTGGTGATGATGATCCCGCATAAATAAAACAAAAATATGTCAAAACCACGTCAGTCTTGTAAGGCCAAGCGGACTATGACCATAATCTTTGAGTATCTAGCTATTGTAGGTATATCTGAATTAAGTTTTTAAAAATTTTACCTTTTCCACAGGTCTGTTTCTTCGGCAGTCTTGCTAATGCGTTGAACGTAGCAGTCCTAACGCGGCGCGATCTGGCTGCGGCTCCCATCAACCGCCTCCTGAAGTGGCTCGCTGTCGCCGACATCTGCGTTATGATGGAGTATGTGCCCTTCGCCATCTACAGATACCTGGTGAGTACTCATTCGCCCTTCAATCGACCCTTCTATAGAATCTTACGTGTCGGGCCATAAATACCGGTATCATTACATAATTGATAACTTCGAAGATGTGTCGGGATAGATCATCCAGAGGGTTTAGAAAGACAATTTGCGAGAAGACATCATGTCATGTGTTCAATACTAAAACGTATTAATTTTTTGTCGTTGTCATTGATTTATATCAGCGGTTTTGGCGGACGTAAACTGAATTAGACGCAAAGTGAATTGACATTAGGGACGTGCATTTACAACCACTACTCCAAAAGCTTATTTTAGGTTACAATCAATACCTACATAACAAAAACTTAAAATGGAAGAAGAGGTTTTTAGAGATTTAGAGGTCATGACGGCGTTGGCCGCTAACTTCACAAAAAAAAATCATCTTAATTTGGTCGAGTTATAGGCAGCAAAATTAGGCTGCCAAGTTTACACCAGTAGTACTCAGCTACTGTGCTGGCTTTTAACAATGACCCCTAGAAAAGCACAGTGTTAAATATGAGGAAATAATTTTTGTTTTGTTTTTATGTAAAAGTAATGAGACAGACGAGACGCTCTCCTGATGTCCCTGACGTGTTGACTCTTTGGGCGTTTAAAAGCCAAGATAAGTAGTTATGAATACTTATGGTTATTTTAGTAGAAATGTTTAATTTATTTATATTTTAAGTTTTTAGAAACTAATGAATATTTCGAATTAATATAAAAAAATGTCTTCAGGTTAGATAAATATTCCTGAATATTCAAGACGACTTTTAAGCGGAAATTCATTAAAAATATAACACTTGAAAACTTCATCATCATCATCAACAACCTTTCATAGTCCAATGCTGGACTAAGGTCTCTCCCAGGACACGCCACTCAGCCCGATCTTCGGCTTTTCGCTTCCAGCCACTACCAGCTGTCTTACGTATATCGTCACTCCATCTAGTCTCAGGGCGTCCTACAATACGTTTGCAGATTCGCGGTCTCCACTCTAGAAAACTTAATCGTTTAAAAAGCGAAACGCAATCATTTTATGAATAGTCTATTAATATATTGCTGACTGCATTTGGGAGTGTTTTCCTGTGACATATTGAGCGAATCGGTCCATTAATCAAAGGATCCCATAAATAATACGTCGCGCCGCTTCGTCGTCCTACAATAAAGGAAAATAGCATCTTCAGCATTTTCAGGACCGACAGTTTGCGCAAAAGATAAAGGTTTAACATGGGTTCCATTTTTTAATTTCGCAGACGTGCTTAAAAACCATTCGGAAAATATACAAGTAATAGTTATTAAGCTAACTTGCAAAAGTCATCGTTTTTAAATATACATAACGTCTACGTTATTTCCAGGACCGACAGATTACGAAAAAGTTAAAGGTTTAACATGGGATTTTTTATTTATTTCGAAAACTTTCTTAAAGTATCGCACTGAAAGGACTCAATTAATGCTTATTAAGCTAACTTGCAAGAGTCGTCGTTTAATAAATGTAAATATACGTAACGTCTTCAGCATTTTCAGGACCGAGAGTTTGCGGAAAAGATAAAGATTTGATTAATTGTTTAATTTCGCAAAAAGTTTGATCAGATTCACTCGTAAATTTAAAATGCCTAGATTTTTAATAAAGCCCAATGATGTGTTCCGCCTTCCAAGCTATGTATGTTTAGTTTTTTTTAAATGGTTGACATGCTAGGTCACAGCTCACCTGATGTTAAGTAACGGTATGGTCAAAGATGGTAAAGCACACACAGCCTGGAAAGAAACTGGCTTATAAGTGAGGCTACCGGTACTGTTAGGTGTTTAGCCAGATTACTAGAAAATACTTTACCACCATGCTTTGGTTTCCTCACGATGTTGTTTATTATCTTAATGTTAGATGAGCTACGGTCAAATGCCCAATCTGTCATCAGAAAACAATTAAGAATTACCTTGAATAATCTATCTGAATTATAATATCGATCAGAATACGTCATGCCATGCATAAAGTCTCTACCCTCCAATCTCTTGTCGATAAACTCAAGCACATGGCATGTTCTAATAAAAATATCGTTCGTAGAAACCGTATGAGATATGAATATTTATCTATCATAGACAGGTGCTTGTAAAAGTTAATCAGTGAGTAGACACGTGGTATCCTATCACTTTATCCACAAAGATAAAAAATACATATTGCAATAAACGGAATGGAATTATGATGACACGCGTATAGTGCTTTATAATCTTGTATTAATTATACACGATAGAAGATTTGAAAGTTAAAGAAGAAAATTACATATCTAAGAGTTCTTAAAAAAGTTCACGAAGATGTGTGTAGTCTGCCAACTCGCACTTGGCCAGTGTGGTGGACTAGGGCTGTTGAGACTAACCATCGAAAGTATAAAAGTAATGAGTGCCAAAGCAGTGATGCCCTGGACTTAGTTTTGCTACTCAAAAGTTATGTGTATCGCTGCAATAGTCATGGACGGGCGTTATCTCTTACCATCAGGAACGCGTCTCAATCGCCTCATTAATTTTATATTAAAAAAAACTTTGGCCTTACCCTTCTCATAATGAGAAGATGCTTGCGCCCAACAGTAGAATAGTATATCACTACATAGTATAAAACAAAGTCGCTTTCTCTGTCCCTATATCCCTATGTATGCTTAAATCTTTAAAACTACGCAACGGATTTTGATGCGGTTTTTTTAATAGATAGAGTGATTGAAGAGGAAGGTTTATATGTATAATACATGCATATGCACCACATTAATATCTACATTGCACCCGTGCGAAGCGGGGGCGGTTCGCTAGTATATATATATATATATATATATGATATATATATATATATTATATATATATATATATGATATATATATATATATCATATTACAAGAAAAATTTATTCCTAATTAAATTTAAACATATTATTATAATTAAAATGATAAATATAAAATAACTAAAATATATTATTAAAAGGAGTCCCTTTAGGCAAGGTTCCGAAGATACTGGCAGCGTTCCCCCTTTGAATAGCTAGACTAATTCTTTGTTTAATCATATATCATATATAATTTTAAAAAAATACAGGGTATATATAGAAGTTCAACAAATTAAAAAAAAGTATTTAAGTATTCTGTCAGCTGTCTGGTTCCCATAGTACTTTGCTTATTTTGGGGCTAGATGGCGCTGTGTAAAATGTTCTCTAATATTTATTTATTTTGTAAGAAGACATTTGTAAGATAATTTAATAGTACATTGTTACCCGGGGTGAAAGTAACTTCTTTAGTCCCGAAACGGGGGTTTGGCGCCCGAGCGTATCGAGGGACTAAATAAGTCTTTACTCGGAGGTAAACACTGTGCTTTTCATTACGAATACAAGGAAAGTAAAAAAAAAAACCAGAAAAAAAAAAACAAATGAAGCCGCTATCCCGCCTATTTTTTTTCCGTGGCCGGCATTATTCTTCATACATTATTTTTCATTTTCATCATTGAAAAAATGGTAAATATTTAGCCCAAATCTATGTTATTTTAAGGAAATAGTTGAAATTAAATTATAATAAAGTCATTTAAAAAAAATCTTTAGTTAATACTTAACTTTATGTTATTTCAATTTTACATCGCGCTGTAATTGAGTGGCTGTATAGAAAGTTGGAGCATGATTCAATAGAAATGTGAAAATAGAAATAGTTTTTTTTTTAAATAATTTGACAGCTGTCAGTTGAAAACGATTTTTCCTAGGGCTGAAAAGTATTACTTTCAAGCCGCTCCTCAGGCAACTTTAGACCTACTTTCCGAGTATGAGTATATAAAAAATATTTTTTCGTACCTGAACGCTGTCCAACGGGGCCTTATTTCTAAGCTTACATTCTCTAACCGTCAGGGGTCGTTTACCCAACCTTTTATCGACTATTGGTATCTTTTGAATTGTAAGCAGTCGCTGGATAAAATTTTCGCAGAATCGGTGCTACCATGAGGATATTATATTTTCTTACTAATACGACGAGGGAGTAAGTATAAGAATTTAACGTTTTCTTGCAAAATTTTAAAAACTGTAAAATAAGCTAAGGCAAGTAAGCTAACAAAAAATCAAAGTAACTTTATTTAAAGGCTAGGTGTTTGACCACAACTCAGTTAAGTGATGGTGTGGTCGAAGATGGTAAAACACACCGTTAGATGCTTGGCGGCAGATTTTCAACTTGTAGAACTTGGGTGGTAGCTAGCCAGCCGAGTCCTAGAAAGTATCCTACCACCATGCTATGGTTTCCTCACGATGTTTTCCTTCACCGGCAGCTCAAGCTCATTGTTGGGGTTTGGACCCACGCCCTTCAACATGCGAACCGACCGCGCTAACCACTGAGCTATCATCGCTACCAAACTTATTCTAAGTAGGTACAAATACAAATATTTTCTTGATAACACCAATATTACAAGTCAAAATACGTTATACCATTTCAAATATATATGTATCATTAAAGAAAAGTTTTAAAACACTGATTATTATTCATGTCGATGAATAAAAAACAAAATATCGAAATCTAAAAATATTGTCAATGTAAAAGTATTGTCAATACAATAATGACGTCAGTAATGTAGATATCATAGGTATGTTCAAAGAGCTCCAAAACCAACAACTAAGTAAATTTGAAGTTGTACTGAGCTCCATTAGCGAACTGAAAACATCATTGGAATTCATGTCGGCTAAGTACGACGAAGCACTCGAGAGGATCGATTTTCTTGAAAAAGAAAGGAAGGATGATAGGAGCTACATACTGCATTTAGAAAAACGCCTGGAACAAATGGATCGTGGAGTCCGGCGTACTAGCGTAGAAATTAGAAACATACCACGTGATACAAAGGAAACAAAAGAAGACCTTATAAAAATTGTTGTTGACTGTGCAGATTTCCTTAAGATACCGCTCAAAAGCCACGATATTAAAGACATTTACCGCATGAACACCAAGGCCGAGATTAAGCCAATAATAGCTGATTTTACTACTACCCTGTTACGAGATAATTTTATCAACTTTTTCAAGAAGTATAATAAACAGCATAGTCAAAATAAATTTAATACTTCAAATATCAATATCAGTGGAACCGGTAAGCTCGTTTTTCTCTCGGAAAACCTAACTCAACGTGAGCGTAACCTATACTACCATGCTCGTGTCTTTTCTAAGGTCAATGGCTATGCACACTGCTGGACCAAGAATGGACATACTTTCCTGCGTAAAAGTGATGGCGCTCAGCATGTACGCATAATGTCGGAAATTGACCTTCAAAAATTGATGAACCAATGACTAGCCACGAGTTATCAACAATTTTCTGCTAAAAATATCTATTTTTACAAACTTGTTAATTATATAATACACAACACAAATACACACATCAATTCAACACAACTATTTACATTGACATACCAAAGCACTAACCACATACATATAACATGCAATACTAGTTTTCCACCACACACTATCAATAATAATAATCTTATCTGCCCAAACAATATTTATTACGTCGAACCACATGCACAAATATATATCTACTACATATTACAAGGTACTTTGGCAGTGAATATTTTTACGCTTGCCCATTGTAATACATACATTGTAATATTATTAATGTACCTAGTTAATTACACCAAGTTATCTACAAAGATCCGAAATGATTGACTTAATTCATAACGACACGTTAATAGATATAGATGAGCCAGATTCCGTTGAATGTAAAGAGACGTACGATCCCTCGATATGTTCACAGTTACTGAAACACAGTTCTAGGCAAAACAACCTTATCATCATAACCCAAAATATAAGAAGTATTCACCATAACCTCGATCAATTTCTTGTTTATTTAAGTACGTTTGATATACAAATTGATGTGTTAGTATTAACCGAGTGTTGGACTTCGAGACGAGACCCACCCCTCATTCAGAACTTTAATTTATTTTTTACCCAACATAGCCTTAACCAAAATGACGGGGTTGTAGCTTACGTACGTCAGGAACACACCGTAAATGCTAAGGAATCAGTGCTACCGTAAGGCAACTTTCTAACTCTTGAAATAAATAATAAGTACACTGTTGTCTGTACATATAGGCCATGTGCATTCCCTAATCCAACGACATATATTAACTCACTAGATAAAGTTCTTAGTAATCTTAATTTAAATACTAACATTATCCTAACCGGTGATATGAACATAAACATACTACCCAATGAAACTACTCTCTCAGGCTATGCTAGTAATTATCTTAATCTCATGTCAACTCATTGTCTTGTACAAGGAATAACTTTACCAACTAGATCTGGAAATTGTTTGGACCATTTTATGGTTAAGACGAAAAATACATGGCAAACCCTAGTTTTTGGTAATTTTACAGACCACTCTCCGATACTAATATGTATTAAAACCGATTTAATTTCGAAATCACGCATGCAAAATGTTAAAGTTAAGTCAATTGTAAATTATAACGATATTATAGAATCTTTAGCGCAATACGATTGGAGAAATTTCTATAATATTGAGGATGTAAATACAGCAGCTCTTAAATTAGTAAATATTATTAAAAAATCTACTCAAGAAAATACTATACTAAAAAAATCTTCTAATAAATTTAAGCCACTAAAACCTTGGATCAGTGTCAGTATTATCAAATGCATTAGACATAGAAATAGTCTACAGAAACAGTGGAAAGAAAATCCGTTAAATTTGGGCTTACGCGATAAATATATTAAGTATAGAAATGCGTGCAATAGGTTAATTAAGACGATTAAGCAGAACTACTATAAAAATAAACTTGAAAATTCACATGGTAATATAAAAGAGACATGGAGCATTATAAAAGAAGTCTGTAACTACAGCCAGCGCAAAATTAGTTCGGAACCTTTGTTAAAAACTAATAACAGTCCCTTAGACTCACTTAATGACGTAAATAATTTTTTTACCTCCATTGGACAAGATCTAGCTGATATAACTCTAAATAAGTTACGTAAAACAGATACAGAACTTGCAGCCGCTGCTAGTAAGTCTTACACCTCTTCTCCTTCTGGTTCCCTCTCTCTATTTCTAACAGATGCAAAGGAAGTTGCTCGTACAATTGCTGATCTCAAACCTAATAGTGCGCCTGGTTGGGATAATATCACATCCAGTCTATTAAAATCATGTTCACCAATACTTTCCGGACCAATTGCCCATTTATGTAATCTCAGCTTTACCAAAGGTACATTTCCTGTTATTTTTAAAAAGGCGTTAGTGTGTCCTATCTTTAAAGCTGGCGACAAGAGTGTTGCTTCAAATTATCGACCAATTTCACTCTTGCCATCTCTTGCCAAAATTATGGAAAAAAATGTTAACCGAAGATTAGTAGCCTATTTAGAAAACAATAACATCCTAGCAAGTAATCAGTACGGCTTTCGTTCCCAAAAATCGACTGACGATTCAATCCTAGAGCTTACGACACGGATAACAAAATACTTAGACATGAGACTAAAATGTGTTGGTGTGTTCCTTGACCTTCAAAAAGCGTTTGACACGGTCTCGATACCAATTCTTCTAGCACACATGCAAGGTGTTGGTATAAGAGGCAGTGTACTTGAATGGTTCACTGACTATTTGACGGATCGAAGGCAACAAGTAAAAGTTGACCTACACTTAAGCGATGAGGCTACATGCAAATATGGCGTCCCACAGGGCAGTACTTTGGGACCTACGTTATTTTTAATATATATTAACCAACTTTGTAAGATAAAAATAGCAAATGCAGATATCCTCATGTTTGCAGACGATACTGTTTTAATTTTCCATGGCACCAGTTGGGCTGATGTACGTCAGCTCGCGGAGGAGGGCTTGGCACATATTACACAATGGCTTGAATACAATCTTTTGTCATTAAACACTGCAAAAACAAAGTACATGTGTTTCAGAAAAACAAACAGAAATAAAATACCAACTAATTTTGTAATATGTGCACACACTTTCCCCTGTAACAGCTCCCATAACAAGCAATTGAACTGTAACTGTAACATTCTTGACAGGGTGGAATCACTTAAATATTTGGGAGTTACAGTTGACGACAGAATGACATGGGGACCGCATATACATATCGTCTCAAAACGCACAAGAAAACTTATATTTGTCTTCAAGCAACTACGATCAGTAGCTGACAAAAAGCTTTTAATGCAAACCTACAAGGCGCTAGGGGAGTGTGTTATAGGTTACTGTATTTGTTCTTGGGGCGGTGCAGCTAAAGCCTATATGTTGGAAGTAGAACGTGCTCAGCGCGCTCTCCTAAAGATAATAAGATTCTTGCCTTTTAGGTACACTACCGCTGATCTCTATAAAGATTGTGAAGTTTTTTCGGTTAGGAAAATCTTTGTAAGTAGTTGCCTAATGAGGTATCACAGAGAAACGGTTCCCCTCCTATCTATATCTAAAAAGAGGCGTGATAATTGTCCTGTGCCTGGTTATGATTGTGCATTATCGTGGAGGCATTATAATCATATGGCACCAATTTTATACAATAAACTAAACAATTTTTCTAATTTAGAGATAAAAAAAGTCAATAGATTCAAATTTAAAACAATTATAAAAAACTGGTTGACACAACTTGACTACATATGTACAGAAAAATTATTGGAAAGAGTAGACTAAATTTTAATTCTTTACCTTTGCTGTGTGTTAAAAAATACGTTATTGACACTATATACTCCTTATAACTACACACGCCTACACACCACACACACACACACGCACACACACACAAACAACAAACGCATTCGACACACAACGCACACATTCACACACACGCTACACACACACACACTCACTCACAAACACTCATTTCACACATACACATACTTATGTAAATTTTCACGGTAATAATTTGTGTTTTTCTTTTTAAGTTATTGTGTTCAATGTTATTAAACCTTTTGTGGGAAGACACTGTCTGCAGCAACACAGCGAAGGCTACAGCTGCAGGCAGGGTTACTATACATACCTGTACGATTTTTATGAACCAATAAATTTATTTGTATTTGTATTTGTATTTGAATAAAATGTCAAAAAAAATCATAATTACTAAAAAAAAAAATACTTTTAGTTTAGTCAATGTCAAAAAATAAGGTATCTAACGGCCAAGATCTTAACTTGCTTCTAAAGCATGCGATGGAAGGAAGGTGCTTCCCGGAGGAAGGCGGGTACGCAGTTGTAAGCCGCGGGCTTCAGAATGTATACCGACCTCTCTGACTTGACGAGCCGGTGCCTGCGTTGAAATTTATCATTTACCTAGAAGAAACCTTTGGAATAAAACGTGTGCGAAACTGACAACCAATTGTGATTGTTCAGAACTTTGCAAAGTGATGGTTTATTTTTTTATGGAATCAATTTAATCTTGGTGCAAAATTCTTAATTACTAAATAAATTAATGTTATTTAAGATTTTTGTTATTTTTTATTTTCCGAGGAAGACTTGGCGTCACACTTTCTGTGCATTTGCTATCAAGGTGTTTTAGAACCATGTCATCTGGTCCATTGTACATATATACATACCAGCTGTCACCTGCGACTTCGTTCGCCTCGAATTTAAAAAAAAAATGTCACCACCAGCTTTCGTCAAGTCATAACGACATCTGGTGGTGGGTAGTGATAGTGCTCATGAACGTTTATGATAATCCTACAGGAACTTCAAAATTTTTCTGATATAAATAGATAAAAGTCATATATTCAGGTAATAAACTATATGTGTGCCAAATTTCATCCAAATCCGTTGAGCCGTTTTTGCGAGAAACAAACATCGAAACATACAAACTTTCACATAAATGTAAAAGTCATAAATTTATGATATTAGTACTTACTAAGATATACTTATTAGTAAGATATCGCTGAAACAGATAATAAAAACTAACGAAAATCGATTAATGCATGAACTACATAATTCCATAAACTTCCAAAAATAGTTAATAACGATAAATAATCGATTAAAGCATCAACTACTTAATTCCACAAAGGTCCGAAAATAGTTAAAACCAACTTGCAAAGAGAAGTTCTTTAAATATTTCTGTCATGGTACGGCACGCGAGTACGTTTTACACTTGGCTGGTTTTATTATTTAATATTACTAGCTATTTTATAGGTATACAGTAATATAATAAACGCTACGTTAAATATGCGGAACAAATCTTTTCCTGTTTTCATCAATTACTTAATAACTTGGAATTCGAAACATTCAAATATCGAGTTAAATTTTAAATAGGTTCTTCATTCTTGACGTAAATTGACATTCCTGCAATAATTCGGAGTCGATTTTCCTCAAAGCTTATGAAAAAGTCTGTTTCAAAATTTCAATCAGTTTTCTTGCATAGCGACATTGTATCAAAATATTCCATAAAAATCGAATAAAATTGCTACCTACTTTTTTCTGGAACGTAATGAATAGAAATTGAGATCTCAGGGTGATATCGCAAAATCATTCAAACCATTTAGAGCAATGAATAGATTGAATAGGCAGTTTATTATACGATCATACACATATTGCTAATATATAAGTAAAACTTCAAATCTTTTATTAGTGAAACTAATCATTTTCAGGATGAAATCATTGGTTCTAAAAAACAAGCACATTTTACCTTTTTAAATAGATATGAAATGACGATAGAGTACAAATCATAAAATTGCAACTTAATTGACAAAGAAAATGTAATTAATATGATTGTAAACTAAGGTATTGAATTGCAGTTGTTAGTAGGGGCGGCAAAAATTGAATAACCTACTGGCGGCAAATATGTAAATCTAGCACTGGTAATAACTGATTGAAAGATGGCCAGTTTTAAACGAAACTCGACACATCTCCTGGGTTACGCCTCTCGTTACTCCTCATAATTCTGCGGCGAATAAACCCTTATTTTTATCTTGCCCTTACAGTAAGTGCGTCAACCTTTTTTTCCACTTGGCAAAGGATCTCTTGAAAGCAGCACTTCCATTATGCTTTTCATTTTATGTCGTATCTTTTGCGAAGCTCAAACAATGGACTGTTGGTGGGGAACCTACTTAAGAAACGCTGTTGTAACTTTTTATTTCATGTATTTTAGATGTCTGAATTCGGTTTTTGTAACTTACTTTTTTGGCTACGTTCCTATTTACTTAATCCCAACAAACGCTTGACGTAGTGCTGACAATATATTATTTTTATTCATGATATATCTAAAATAGTTGCGAGTTTATCGTTTTTTTTATTAACTACATGGTCTAATTCACCCATGCCTATTTTTCCATAGGACAGCCAAAAGCTCAAAAAAGCGATATCGTTTCATGGTAAGCGTTCCAAAAACTCTGATGAAACGATTTGATTCCACTTTCATTGTGCGGAATGCTAGACACTGGAATGCACTGCCTGAGAGGGTGTTTCCCGTTGGATATAATCTGTGTATCTTGAAGTCGACAGTGAATTATCGTATATATAAACGTGAATCGGTATCTTTTAAGCATGCGTGCTCCATCTTAGACCGTTCATCACTTAACATCAGGTGAGCTAGCAGTCAAACGTAAGCTTATAAAAAAAAACTTTTTGTATATTTTCCTTACTACAATAAAATAAGTATTTACTATTATTTCAGTTGAATCTTTGCAGTAAAAGTGTGGCTAAACTGGTTTTCACACAAGTAAGTTTAAGTAACAATTAAAAAAATACAAATCAATTTGAAGTAGGTACTTAACAAATAGAAATATTTTAACTAAGTTCCTTCAACCTCTTCGAAGGCTGATGATTCTAATTGTATTATGGTTTTGTTGTAAAAATAATAATATACCGTTTTTTTACACAGTTTAAATTTCCCACGTAAGAGAATCAGGCTATGTTTATTAGAAACATGCATTGTCATTGAAACTGAACCGAAGTGTCAAATTTCAACTCTGTTGTGTTTTTAAAAGTGTGTGGTCCTGATTCAACTTGCATGATTTGATCTTGACAAACTTACATACAAACATCGCAAGTTAATAGCTTGTAATATTATAAAGACAATACATTTTTAATGTTGATAGCATTCGAGCGTCTAATTCCTTTGAAACGAAAAAAATTGAATAATTTTTTTTCGTTAGAAATTTAATAAATTATTAAAAAGAAATATGACAGTAAGAATTGATTTATTCAGTAGAACTTTAGATATTTTTTTTGTTGTGAAATGAAATCTACTACAAACGTTATTGTTCCAGATTCTTCCAGGCCAGCGTGAAATGCCGTACAATTGGGCAGCATACCTTCTGTTCCACATGCACTTCGCACAGATATTTCACTCCGCTTCTATATGTCTCACGCTGTCCCTCGCTGTTTGGAGATACGTAGCTATAAAGTGAGTTAACCAATTAAATATACATTTATTACTAGATGTACATTGTCTGTACATACTACATAGTATATACAGACACATTTGGAACGATATTACACACATAATTCTTCATCAATTATGCTTCACCCACTTACGTGTAACTACTACGAAATAAGGTTCCTAGAAATAGTATCGCTGTACTGTTTCTGGACAGTACCTACTAGACGCTCAACCTTAGGCAGGTGTGAGGCAAAAAGTATCCTATATGTTTATCTATATTATAGTGTATCTATACTGTACATAGTGTACCTATAGTGTATCCTATATCCTGGTAATAAGCTATATGTGTACTTACCAAATTTCATCAAAATCCGTTCAGCCGTTTTAGTGTGATTAAGCTACAAACAACCAAACATACTAGCTTTCACATTTATAATATTAGTAGGATAAAAGTAATGGACTAACAAAACGCTCTTCTGATGGTAAGAGATAACCCCAGTTCATGACGATTACAGCGGTACTCAGACCTTTGAGTACTTAACAAAATAAATTAAAAGTCCAGAGCATTCCATTATGGCGCTCATTAATTTCAAGACATTCGATAATTAGTTTCGTTATCCCTGTAATTTGACCCTTAAATCTGAAACATAATGATTTTAACGCATTACTGCTTAACTGTAGAATGTGTAATACTGCAGTGATATCTACTTAGACGACTTCTTGCTATCAAAAACTTATGTTATGTTAATGAACACAAAAATTCAGACCCATAAAATCTCCTATAAGGAAAGCACCTACTTATTTTAACAAAGATAAATGATAGTGAAAACGAAAAATTTACAAAAATTGCTATTTCCAAAATCACTCTTAAACTAGGAGTGATTACGAGTGATCACTCCTCATTAAATTAAGAGTGATTTTGAAAATAGCTTCTTAAAAAACAAATAGTTTAGAGTGCTGACGGCATCTTATGTCAGTCGCTATGTAGCCAGCGGCTGAAAATGCCCTCTCTGATTCAACACTGGTTGGCACCAGCGTGAGTAAATAATTATAAGCGAACTGTAAAAAACTACCCCTTGTTCCTCTACACTCATATAAATCCATCTCTTTATGAGTGACTAACCTATTTAAAAAAACCGCTCAATCCCGTCAATCTTGAGCGAGATCTCGTTATATTATGCCTCGGGATTGATCTCGAAAAATGACACGAGATCCCGCGAGATCTCGCCTCATTTTTCGGAATTGCATTCCCTAACTACCACATAGCAAATTACTAACTGCGTACTAATCTTACTTTTTTATCCATATTTATGCTGTGAAAGTTTACGTGGTATGCATATTGCGTAAAGAAAAGTAAAGACAGCTTTATTTTATCCCCACCCACTCTGGCAAAGAAAGCGAAGCGTCGGATCGTACATGTATTGTAACGATCACAGCTTAGTGGTTAGCGCGATTTGATCGCAGGCCAAAGGGCTTGGTTCAAATCCCAACAACAAATTTAAACTGTTTATGGACACGAAACATCACAAGGAATCCATAAAATGATTTCCTCGTGATGTTTTCCATCACGCATAATGTTAGCGGCAATCCACACATAATTTAGAAAAAAACAGAGGTGCAGGCCGTGGAATTCAAACCTAGGACCTCCAGGTTGGAAACCAAACGGTCTCATAACTAGGCTACCACAACTTAAAACAAAACATAGTAAGTTTATATATGGAACTTTCGAATACATTGGTACTCCGCTTGCAGTAAAATTTGAAATTTTGATAGTGCACCTAAAAGTGTTAATATCCTGTGACATCCTTGCTTATGCGTTAGTAATTGACTGGTCAAGATTTGGAGCTAGGAAATTATGTAGAAAACATAGGTTATGTATAACGTAATGCATAAAAACGATTGAGATTCCACTTTTACTATGCGATCCGGCAAACAAAATGCGCTACCCGAGTATTTATTTCCTAATATATGTATACAAACCTTCAAATTGTTAGCAAATCGGTTTCTTTTAGGTAAGCTTGCTCCATCGTAGACCACGTCTTTGCTTAACGTTAGGCAAAACTCAAACGCTATAATAAATAAAATCTAAACTAAATCATACTGTCCAGTAGTAATTGCTCAAATATTACTACAATGGTTTATTTATATACCTGGAGGCAAACAACGCTGCGTTTTAATAAACCAAGCACACATTACAACCTCCAGGGCTTAATTAAAATGTTAACAATTGTGCTCAAAGTATTATTGGACTTATTTGTATAGAGATATATTAATGGTCGCAGTTTCTCATGTGGAAGTAAGTGGGTAAGCACCTCTCATAAAATGCCACATGTTTTCAGTGTCAATTAAGTAACTCAGAAATATTGTTAGAATTTATCAAAACAATATTCTTACTAAATTCTAAAACCTGATATTATGTTTAATATTATCAAACATAATATTATTATAATAAACTGGGCATAAAGAAGGATGTCTGTTAAAAAGTACTTTTTACAGAATAAGTTAATGGCGGTTATTTCATATATCTATAAGTGCCTCATAGAAGTTAATGCTGAAAAAGAAAAAACAAACAAAAGACAGCGATAATAGCGTTGTCGGTTCGCATGCCGAAGGGCGTGTATTCAAACCCCGACAATAAGCTTCAGTTGCCGGTAAAGGAAAAAATCGTGAGGAAACCATGGCGTGGTGGTAGGGTACTTTCTAGTGCTCGGCTGGCTAGCTACCATCAAGTTGAAAATCTGCCGCCAAGCATCTAACGGTGTGTTCCGGCAGCCTGACTTGAGAGCCAGTTCCATTTCATGCAAGGTGTACCGTACCATCTTCGACTACATCGTCACTTAACATCAGATGAGCTGTGGTCAAACACCTAGCCTGTCAGCCATAAAAAAAATCATCATCATCCATCACCACGCGAGTAACATCGCGGGGCGTAGCTAGTTCATAATAATCTGTGAAAGTTCTAAAATAACTTACAAAAATTGCCAAATTCCGCGCTTTATTCACAGTACCTGGTTGACCGAGCATTGCTCGGCTGAAAACATGGATAAAACGACGTTTTCTGAAAATGAAACCTAGCTAGATCGATTTTTCGCCCCCGAAGCCCCGTGGATACAAAATTTCATGAAAATCGTTGGAGCCGTTTCCGAGATATATAGATAGATATCTTTTAATTGGATTTGTTTTGTTTGCAGGTACTCTGATAAGAATCACATATTGTGTACGGAACGACGATGTAGTACGGCAATCCTTAGCAGTTTCATTCTACCACCCATACTATGCATTCCGACATACATGGTAAGTTAAAAAAAATTTTTTTTTTAAATATAAAATTGTATTGAGACTAACGTGACGCTCTCCTGCTGGTAAGAGATAACGCCTGTCCATGACCATTGCAGCGATACACAGAACTTTGAGTAGCATAACAAAATCCAGGGCATCGCTGCTTCGGCGCTCATTACTTTGAGACTTGATGGTTAGTCTCAACAGCCCAGTAATTTCACTAGCTGCAGTACTCCTCAAACCGGAACACAGTAATTATTTATTTATTTATTTAATTCAATTGCCCACTGTGCTTACAGAGAGTCCAAAGCCAATGCTATATACTGATGTTACTATCTGGTTGTTGTCATAAATCATCAATTTATAGTTCATTTACCTCACGGCTAGTCTGTAAGTTTTTTTAAATAGTTAATCTTAAGTAACAAGCGCTGGTGCGACAAAGTCATGGAGTTTGTTTTGTTAAAATGTTCAAATATAAACCGATAGAATTATGTAAGTGTGCAAGAGTTAGCGTTAAACGAAAACTTTACCGATATGTGGTGCATATCTAATCTATATCTATATCTTTAAACGAGCAATTCTTGTATATATATATATATATATATTCTGAATCTCGGAAACGGCTCCAACGATTTTCATGAAATTTTGTATCCAGGGGGTTTCGGGGGCGAAAAATCGATCTAGCTAGGTTTCATTTTCAGAAAACGTCGTTTTATCCGTGTTTTCAGCCGAGCAATGCTCGGTCAACCAGGTACTCTAATTTAAATTATATAATAAAAATATTTGACAATGACTTGTGTTCTTGACAAGTAATTATGGAACGTAATCTTGTAGTACGATGATAAGAGACGACATTCTTACATCTCTTGCCATCGATTTTCCCCGTAACTCGTGTTCCCCGTTGGATATAATCTGGGTGTCTTAAAGTCGAGAGTGTATTGGTATCTTCTAGGCAAACGTGCTCCATCTTAGACCGAATCATCACTTAACATCAGGTGAGATGCGGCCAAACGTAAGCCTATTTCTTTGTAGCGATGATAGCTCAGTGGTTAGCGCGGTCGGTTCCCATGCCGAAGGAAGGGGGGTTCAAACCCCAACAATGAGCTTGACCTGCCGGTAAAGGAAAACATCGTGGGGTAACCATAGCGTGGTGGTAAGGTACTTTCTAGTACTCGACTGGCTAGCTACCACCAATTCTATTCCAGGCTATGTGTGCTTTACCATCTTCGACCACACCGGCACCTAACATCAGGTGAGTTGTGGTCAAACACCTATCCTGTTAGCCATAAAAAAAACATAAATTTTCCGAGGTCGTCGCCTTCCTGCCTAGCTATGTGGTCACAATATTCGAGAACACGCTTAAGACAGATGGTAGACTCTCTTTGACCTTGTGCTGCTGAAGTATCACTTCTCCAACATCACATCTCAAAAGGATCAATGCGCCCGCGATCTTTTGCTTTCAGAGTCCACGTCTCAGCTCTATAGAGAAAGATAGAGACGACCGGGGTTCACCATACAAACAAATATAGACTGCTAAAATATACCTTCATACCCGACTGACTTTAGTAATGCCAAAAGAAAGGGTTACCCTTTTGGCATTACTGTAGTCTGGTATGAAGGCAAATTATACACTATTAAGAATAAAATATAATTATGTTAAGTGCTTCCATTTACATGTTTTTTTGTATGACTCACTCCAATTTACATTAACATAAAATTATCATTTAAATAGCGTATATATAACAGAATGATTTATGTTGCAGTAATAAAAAACTACCTGAATATCTAACCTTTGTTTGAGTTCCTCAAACAAATTCTTTAAATTTTCCTTGTACAATGAATAGTTAGTTAAATTTATTTATTTATAAGTAAGATATAAAATAGAAAATTACAAAGAGCAAACAGGCACCCTGGACTTTGTACTAGGATAATCTGTGTCGGAAAATGCAGATAAATCAACAAACTGCTTAGATCATTATGATGCTTGAAGATAAATAGCGATGATTTTGATAATCGCGGATGGAAAGTGGCATTTTTAATAAACTCTGTAGTTTTATTTTACTTATGCGGGATACTCACGTTTATTTACGTCGGATACTCGCATAAGTAGAACAAATATATGTCAAATCCACGTTAATTTCCATAGTAAACTAAGAACAGTAGGACATCTTCATAGAAATTGGCCGTTGCCGGTTTGAATGTGTGCGTGCGTATCAGGCGCCGTGTAAGTACACACTGCCACGCACACATAAGCATAATCTCGGGGAGACTCGGGCGCCGCGCCGGCAGTCTGGGCCAGGGGGCTTCAGCTTGCTTATCAGCCAATGCAAACACGGCTACTGTCAAAGACAATGGAATATGAAATAAAACACCCTACAAAAAAAAGAGATAGCAAAACCTTAATTTCACATGCCCGATTAAATAAACACTTTCTAATTTGGTACATTTTAATAAGTGAATGTTAATATTAAGAATATTTGTGTTAACTTGGCAGGTTTTCGACATTCATACGGCCGTAGTACTCGAACCCACGGGCCCTATGATCCTCTACCACGTAGATTCAGATGAAGAAGGGCAGCTCTATCAAATCAATTTTTGGGTGCACGCTGTCGTCATCAAACTCCTGCCTTGCTGCATCCTCACAGTCATCAGCTTATGGCTGATTCGAGAGGTCTATAGCGCTAACCAACACCAAAAGAAAATAAGGGTCTACAACGCCTGCCCGACAAATAACAAAGCCATCAAGCGCCAGTACAAGGCAGATAGAAGAATGAATCGAACCACGAAGATGCTGGTCGCCGTTCTTCTTTTGTTTCTGGTGACGGAGCTGCCACAAGGAATACTAGGGTTGCTGAGTGGCTTGCTGGGGCGATGTTTCTTCAAGCGATGCTACGATTTGTTTGGAGAATTGATGGATGCTCTGGCGCTGCTCAATGGGGCTATCAACTTTGTGCTGTACTGTTCGATGTCTCGGCAGTTTCGGATGACTTTTGGCCAGATGATGTGGCGCGCTCACCTGCACCGCTGGCCGCCACCAATAGCCTCTCACTCAGACGGACAGAACACGTAAGCATTTTTTGTCTATGTAGTAGTAATGAGACGAACGGATCGCTCTCCTGGTGGTAAGACATAACGCCTGTCCATGACAATTACAGCTATGCAGTCCGTTTCCATCACCGTCCGTTTTCAACAAATCAATGGGAGAGGCCTATGTCCAGCAGTGGACGTCATATGGCTAATAATGTTGATGATGATGATGATGATGATGATGGAAAAGAATTAAAAGATGTAAAATAAATAAACCAATAATAACCTTAAAGAGTTATCTATCAATTTATGTATTCACGTCAACATATTTTACACAATTACACTTAGTGGATATTTGGTGCTTGCACCTTCGATCTGCTATGACCTACCTCGAATCATTTTTGTAGGTACATAATTATTATTTGTCTGCAAACAATTACAAGAAAAGTATTTTTTGAACTAAAAATAGAATGACAAACAGAGAACCAATGTTCGTGAACTAGACTTATTCATTCGCTATTCCGTTCTATAATTAAAACAAACGAGGAAGTAAAATAAACATATTTTGCTTTCGTCTATTCAGAGATGTAAATAAACAAGCAGTGTGGGATGTTCAACACGTAATCTCTGTTAAACTGAAAAATTATAAGTTCATTGCTGGAAAGAGTGCCCAAAGTATCGTTGAAGACATCATATTGAATTTTGTTTGGGCAGGTTTGGGAATACGACCAGTGAAGGTATTTTAAGAACTAACCAACAACTTGACAGCCCTGTTGACTTATTGGTAGTATATCTATATAAGATTCGATTCGATGGAGGATTTAAGGTTCGATTTTTTGGTATAAACAAAATACCTATTTGTTCTATGTCTGGGTGTTCTGTATGTATTAAAAGTATGTATTGGCAAAAATATATGTATTTCTATCAGTTATCTAGTTAGCCTTCCATAGTACAAGCTTTGCTTAGTTTGGGGTTAGATGGCTAAGTGTGTAATCACATAACACATCATCAGCCATAGGACGTCCACTGCTAGACATAGGCCTCCTCCTGGGGGGGGTTTTCCAATACTCGCCACGCTTGGCAGGCGGGTTGGCGAGCGCAGTTTGGTGTGATTGTTCAAGGAAGACGCTGCTGCCCATCTTCCGGATTACATTCCTTAGCCGACTCTTACGGCAACCACGGGTAGAGAGGGTGGGGTACTATTCTTACGCCGGCACTACCACGGCAATATAATACTAATAATATAATACTGTGAGTGATATCTTATGATATTAAGACTAATTTTCATTTAACCTAGACCTGTGTCGCAAATCTTAAGCATTATACACGTTTCTGTTCCTGCAACGTGATGGTCGCGGCAAAGGCACGGCGATTCCATTCATTGATAAGAAATTTTGTCTCTAGTCTCAGATTTCAGGGGCGTGGGATTTAATTAGTTTCATTGATTAAAATAAATAAATTCTGGCAATGTATTTCATTGAATGGACAACTGTTGAGGTAGACTAATTATAGACTAGAGACTACGACTCGGTAAAAGTAAGTTGCCCTGTGACTCAATGGATTAGCGATATAAGTTTAGGAGCTTGACTAAGCAAAGCGCTGAAGAAACCAGATTTACTGATAGGATACCCATTTGCTTTTTAACATATAGACACAGAACAATGTTCGTTGCACAAATGTTTTATCCTGAATGGAAATCAAAATCACGCCTTCAACTCACGAGGCAGTCTTATAATCAAATGTTGTAACAATGAATGACGAGAAAGGTCATTGCAGACTAAGAAAATAAATCATAAAGTATTCGAGTCTCATGCCGTCGCTTTTCATTGTGAGAATTTCAGATTGAAAATAAAATTAGGTACAGAAAACGTAAGAATTCTTAATCGAATTACCCATTTTCCTGCCAAGTTTCTCCAAGCCATGTAGATGAAACTTTTCAGGGAAATCACAGAAAATTGGTACCTTTTTTATCTAAATTGCTTAACCGATGTTCAGCCAGTTGGATAAGAAATTTACGTATATTTTTTTTTTAAAGTGAAAACTTCTAAAGCCGCATTTAACTTTTTTTTTAATTTTGACAGGTTAGGTGTTTGATTACAGTTCACTTGATGTTAAGTGATAGTCGAAGATAGTAAAGCACACTTATTTTGAAATGGATTGGATGTTTTGGATTTTTGGTAGGGATATATCTTAAGGGTCGCGTCACCGACATGCTAATGTGACGTGTTTTAAGTTTACACTTCTGTAGGCAGTTCCCATGACTGCCTATTTTTTTAAAGTAACAAGATGAGAATTTATCTTAAAATATAATATTATAATACTAGCGACCGCTCAGGCTTCGCACGCAGCTCCCAAGTGGATTGACTTTTTCCGGCACTTCCAACAATTATCATCATATTTCAACCAATTTACACAAAACCGTGACAAATTATACACCTAAACCTTCCTCATGAATCACTCTATCTATTCGTGAAACTCGCATGATAATCCGTTCATTAGTTTTTAAGTTTATCGCGAACAGACACAGACGCGGCCCACGACTTTGTTTTATACTATGTAGAGATAAGTATACATAAAAATCCAAGGATATCCCCCAAATCCAACAACAATCCATTCAACAAACAATAACCGTGACAATCCATTGTAGATTTGTAGACATTCTCAATCTAAGCAATATTCACATTGTTGACCGACGCATGTTTGAATGTTTTTTTATTTTTGTTTCTGGCATCACACTTTGTACATTTCGTTAATGTCGGGGTGTTCCATTATTTCAAGTACTAAATGAAAAATTGAGTGAAATTAGTCAAGGTCAAGTCTGATGATGCTATTGTAAATTAACTAGTGACAATTTTAATAGAAGCTTTGATGGAGTTTTGAAGGCAACACAAAAGGTCATACACCACATTATAACACTTACCCACACTAATGCTCATTATTTTTTCATGTGAAAAAACACAGGTTTTCAAAAATAAAACAATGCAGTGATTTTCCACGTTCCCACCAAAATTGTACCTATTCTAATTCATTATTGTCTATGTAAGTTTAAGTTTATTTATAATTATTTATGATTAAAAATATATTTTTATCTTTTCCAGTGCAAAGTCTTCGGTGCCTTGAGGAAAGTTTGTACAAGAGAAACATGCGCATGTCCTTCAGCATTTTCTGTGAACGTTATGAATTCTTCAACTTAATGTAAACACAAGAAAACGAGAACTAATTTACTTTTAAGTGTATTATTATATCTCGAATGTAAAAAAAAAGTATTTAGGTAATGCTGTAAATATCTGTGAAGCTTGATCTGTTTGTTTGAATAATTGTTCTAATTATTTAAAGAAATGCTAGTCAAGAATATAATATTATTAGCATTTAATCGAATTAGGCTATCGCAAAACTTTTTTGCGATAGCTTAATTTCTAAAGCTTAATTCTAAAGCTTAACATCGCAGTAACAATCGCAATCGATTAAATGGTATAGTTATATCATAGGGAAATTTTCTTATCTTTTATGACATAAAGAAGCCACAGACCTAGCCTTAACTATTTTCTTGTCTAGGTTTGCATCCATAATTGGTACGAAGTGTGTCAATTAGTGTTATTTATTGTTAAGTTTAGCAAAAAAAAGAGTTTTTGCGGGAATGCGAACAAGGTCGTTTTGCTGCATTAATATATTTATTTTCTTATGAAAAATACTTTTGTCCTAAAAATAGTGGATTTTATTCATAAAATGCTGAATTACGAGCGCGGGTGTGGAAAAGTAAAAGATCCAATTTCACTTTTCCACTTTAAGTGTTGTTTCTGAAACTAGTGAAGTGACGTGATGTGAAGTTTGTAATAAAGTCATCATTACTTTACTAGCAAACGCACTCGATATTGACTTATTTTGTGTGATTTTTACTTTGACTAAGACTTATTTCACTTGATTTATCTTAAAATACGTGAAAATATCGGAATACTCGATACTGGCAAAAGCACAAAGTGCTACCGCAAAAATAAAGAAGAAGGCTTTTAAATTTAGCAAATAATACACTACCGCTAAATACTCTTATAAGTATTTTTTGCGCAATATATAATAAGGTTAAGGTTATTAAGGTTGCGCAATATATATTAAGGTACATAATAACTGCATAGGTTATTGCAATGCTGTTTGTAATAGAAACACAATTGTTACTATTTAAATAATTTTATAATTATAAAAAAGTGCGGTAATTTTTAGTTTAACCACGGAATATCTGACCCACCTAAGCAATCAAATAAATTCATAAAATAATGAAAATTATTTCCAGCTTAAAAATTTCAAACGCAAGCCATTTTGTAATTAAAAAAAAGAAAATGCTTGAATATCCTTATCCTACTATTTTGCTAGATATATGTACATAGTTCCTACACGCACACCAATAATTATATGATTTGTGTGACGTAGGTACAACCATGATGATACCTAATTGTGTGCATGTAGTAGGCTTATGAAAAGCGAAATTTGTAGGACCCAGGAGTTTACGAATTTTCTACTCAACGTTGTTTTTGTACTACTTTTGTTTAATTTAAATAAAGTGTACATTTATTTAATTCGGTAAAAAAAGTTTAACATGTTAGGTTAATATCAACACATGACTTTATCATTGAAAAATAATATTGTAGAATATTTTCGCTCCATTATTACTTAGTATGTTACATTGAATTTTATTAAATGACAAATCAATGTTTATTCTTACTATTATACAGTTTGCTAGCTTTCTAAGATGTACTTAGTTAAACGTTAATTCAACAAGTCAGTAATCATCAATTTGTCTATTTTAAATATATTTGCTCAAAAAATGCAAAAATGCAAAATCTAGGCGATAAGACCTCTCTTGTACACTATTTATTTGTTATTCTATGTTGTTTTTGTTTAGTTATTTTATTTCTCTTTTTTAGTTTTGTATGTTATAATATGTTTGGTGTATAATAAAGTTGTATTGTATTGTATTGTAACATTATTGTAATTAAAATTATGTAAAGTAGCTAACACTGACATAATGCACATAGGGCGATGTCAAAAATAAAGAAAAAATTACACAATTTTTGTAATTTTGTAGCGCATATTATTATTCTGTTTCTTTCATCGCTGCTAATATTACAAAATGACGTATCTAAAAATATTTTAATGTGAATTGCTACCTATTTTATTTAAATGAACTGGTTTTTTTTTTTGCACTCATATAAAGTACTAAGTAGTAGCGACAGATTATGTAGGTGTTGTAAAAATTAACATAATACATATATTTTTTCATGACGTATGTGTGGTCCGTAATGATGTATTTTAAATCTATCTTTACATAAACAGCTGTGCTTCTCTTTTTCTAAAATAAAAAATCTTCTATGATGTAATAGATTTTTTTTAATATATTTAATCTATCAATTTCATAAACAAAATGTTACAAGACATTATGAAACAAACGGATTAGTGGAACAAATTGAAGATTTCGTATTTCATGAACAAATTAATATACTATACTTAATTATACATAATTTGCATACTTTCCGAATTAATATCTACTTACTAACTTTAAAAGTTTGAAAGCCCTATTTAAACTAAGTACATTATGGTATGAAATTAACGTAAATACTTTAAAATTAAGAAAAAAATCTAGTTCTCTGTAAACAGAAAGTATCCAATGTTTCTCTTGTACGCTATTAATAATGGCATAAACGTGTTTGATTAATATAAGTGTAAAAATTACACTTATAGTTGTAACGAATATAATGTGCTCAGATTTTTATATAACACCGTGTTGTAGATACATATTGTTGTATAAATAAAGACGTTACTATGAATATCTGTTTTATGTTATTAATTGATCCATTTATTTACAAACGTTGCATAAAGTTAATCACCAAAATTAATCTCGGCTGGCTAGCTACCACCCTCAAGTTGAAAATCTGCCGCCAAGCATCTACAGATGTGTTCCGGCAGCCTCACTTGAGAGCCAGTTCTATTCCAGGCTAGGTGTGCTTTACCACACTTCGACCACACCATCACTTAACATCAGGTGAGTTGTGGTCAAACACCTAGCCTGTCAGCTATAAAAAAAAAGCAATGTTTAAAATGCTGCTATCAAATTTTTGCTGATATTCGAGCAAGTGAGACAGGCTAGTTCTAGTATAGATTAACTTTAAACAACGTTTAAGGCGATTACTAACGCTTGCGCCTTTCATCTTTACGCACAGCTGATAAACAAACAGAAAAAAAACTGTGGTTCTAAATTTTTTAAATAGTTTTTAAGTAACGATTTATGAAAATATATCTGCTGTTGATGTTTGCTCTCCAATACTAACTAATATTATAAATGCGAATGTGAGTTTGTTTGTCTGTTACGCCTTCACGCGTAAACTACTCAACGGATCTGGGTGAAAATTTGCATGTAGGTGCTTTAGGCCCTGGAATAAGACGTCGGATACTTTTCATCATCATCATCATACACCACCACGCGGGTAAAACCGCGGCGCGCAGCTAGTTGACAATAAATGAATGCATCGGTTTAGTCAGCTTAGAGTTTCAAACTAAGAACAAATTAAAAAATAGTGAAAAAAGTTGTCAAAATTTACTACCTAAAGAACGCGAAAAAATTGTCTTGTGAAATTCAATTTACATTAAAATTTTATTGTTAGAAAAAGTAGTATGAGCAGTAGTATTAGTAGTTGGTGAATTAATACGCACGAGCGTGAGCAAGGGATGTGGTGAAACATATTCTTTCATCATGAGATAATTATGTTTATCACCGGGTCTTAATCGCACACAAAATACTATGATACTAGTTTTATGTGCGACTAAGACATTACAGATTAGACGATAAAGATAATTGTGTTCATGTTTATGTTCAAAAGTTTAAAAATATATTTTTTTTCGTGTAATTTCCACAACTTCATAGAAACTTCTAGTAAATTACATTACTAATGTATGAACGGGACTTGACTGTAACTTACTTTATGTAATTTTCACTATTAATCAGATTTTTTCACTTATGTTACTTATGTATGGAATACATATATTGACACTGGCAGAATACACAAAGTGCAATGCCAAAAATTAAGAAAAAATACTTAAACGCTCTAGCATAATGTGATTTGCTAAAGAGTTAAGAACTGGCACAGTGCACGAACGTGCTAAGCTCGAAGAAAGGTAAAGAAAAAATCAAGGGCGTTGTCCCACTTTTTTTTTTAAATTTCTTTCATTTACGTAGCAGATTTCTTTCTACTACGTACAAATTACTTTTTTCCTTAAATTGCTTTTTCACGGTAACAGATAAAAAATCCAAAGAAACGTCGTTCATAATGGTGAGTACAACGACCCCTGTTCAACTTAGTTCACCCCTAGTTTATAATCCTGTAAATGATTTACGATAGATTGACTGATTTTTACTTGGCAGAAACATCTGACGCGAGACGACAATGTGATCTTCTCGGAGACTGGCAGGCAGCCAACTGATTATTGCTAGTCATAACAAAAATCCATCATTTCTCCTGTGTTTTAGAATTTTATCCTCCTAAGTACATCACGGTGTAACGGCACCTGGTACAAAACTATTAAGCCCGACCTAGTTGATTGGTACAGATGCACTAAAAGAATTCATTCGACAGATTTTTAGATGGTGGTCCAGCTACGTGCCCGTGAATAAGTTTACGCATTTAATAGAAAAAATTGAGTATCCAAAAACGTGATAGTGTGTGATAGTGAAGGATGATGCTATTTATATTTTGGAAGAGTGTGTTCGGAACGGATATGAGAGCATTTTTTATTGGAATTTCATTATAACATTTTGAAAGGAGGGCTTTATCACGGTAAATTAGAACATTATATAAATTAGGTTAGGTACTAAGCGCAGCCGTAGGTAGCCATGTATGAGATTGGTCGAAAATGTCATCTCCGATAAAATTGATCTATCTCTAGTCAACAACCATACTGACATAGCCCAACGGATTAGCAAGTTGAAGTGGCAGTGGGCAGGGCACATAGCACGCAGAACTGATGGCCGGTGGGATTGCAAAGTTCTGGAGTGTAGACCACGGACGGCACAGCGTAGAACGTCCACCCAAAGGTGGATAGACGACCCCATAAAGATCGTAGGAACGCGCTGGCTGAGAGCCGCTTCCAACCGGTATTTATGGAAGTCAATGAGGGTGTCCTATGCCCAGCAGCGGACACCCTAAGGCTGAGATGATGATGATGATTTCTAATCTCTATATAGCAAATAGTCTCGCGTTTGACCACCAACACGCCAGGTAAGCGATGGTGTAGTCTAAGATAAAACACGTAAAGTATGAACTTGAAAATATCTAAATTATATTCCTCAGGAAACTAGGAAGCTATGATAGCTTGTTCCATTCCTTAGCCGTACGTAGAGTTCATTAAAGAATTTCCACGTAAAAATGAACCCTATGTGAAAATTATATATTTTTGTTTGTTTGTGTTAGTCAAACTTTCGTGGCATTAGATATGAATAGGAAAATCTATGAGTGAGAATGACAGACTATGTCTGTCTTCTTCACGTCGTTACGACTTTCAAGGATTTTTGGAACAGAATAGACGGTTCCCATAGGATAGCAGGTGACAAATAAATAATATATGAATCTACATTCAAAGGAATACAAATATAAAAACGAAAAGGATAGAGTTAGAGTTGTCGCTATATTGCATTTCTTTTTTCAAATTGTGTTTAAATAAATAAATATTTGGTATTTTATTCATAAAATCTTGCATGTACTACGATTGTGGGAAGGTGATGTATCTCATTCTACGTTGTTTGCACTCCGTGGAAACTTCTAAGAAGTTGCCAGTCGTTAAAATACGAAAAAGATTTTTAACAGGTTGACCTTAGATGAGGAGATTAAAAAGCCACAAAAAAAACAGGTTTTGTAATGTTTTGCTTAGTTAGATGTTTGACACAACTCACTTGATGATAAGTGACGGTGAGTTCAAGGATGATAAACGTACTTACACTAGCATGAGAACTGTCTCTCAAGTGAGGTTTATGGCACACACCGCTAAGGCAAAATTTCAACTTATTGTAACTAGTACCTACACTAGAAAGTACCGCCTTTAGTTTCTACACGTGTTCCTTCAACTGGAACTTCCTTCACCGGCAATTCAACTGGGATTTAAGCCCACGTGAGCTACAACCGTGCCAACCCATATTTTGATAACTTTTAGATAGACGTATTGTAATCAAATTATAGTTTTGCCTATGTAAATGGGTTAAACAGCAAGTCTAGACTAAATGAATGTAGCTCACTGAGTTGGGGTGGGGCTCAGAACTTACCTATAAGCAATTATTACTTGGTCACCCTGAACTATGACCTCGTGACCGTCTCTTCATATATTTACAAACAATTGACCGATTTTACGCATCATCATCAGCCATAGGACGTCCACTGCTGGACATAGGCCTCCTCCTGGGGGGGTTTTGCCAATACTCGCCACGCTTGGCAGGCGGGTTGGCGAGCGCAGTTAGGTGTGATTGTTCAAGGAAGACGCTGCTGCCCAGCTTCCGGATTACATCCCTTAGCCGACTCTTACGGCAACCACGGGTAGAGAGGGTGAGGTACAATTCTTACGCCAGCACCACCACCATTTTGCGCATACTTGAATTAAATTAATAATTCGTGTAACAGTAACTCAGAAAGTATCGCAAAATACGTAGCACGTACATTCGATACAAAAATGTATGAAGAAGTAAATTCGCTTACAGCCGTCATAAATCTCATACTCTTTATACCATCTGTGCTTAGGGTACATTTTGCGCATGATCTGCGTCAGGTAATAAAATACATAAATTAAAGAAATCAAATGCGTCAAATTATTTTAGTAATCTTTGAATTCTTTGCATCTCATTGCGGTAGCCCTCGTTACAAAGCGATCAGGATCGAAGGACTTTTAAAATTAATGTTTTAGTACGCCGGTACTTATTACTTATTTTGTAATGATTATGAAAAGATTATATTCACGATCACCCACCCATCCAGAGACCGGACATACCTTAACATAGCAGTATTGAAAGTTAACAATATTTTTTTAACGTAGCTTGAACATAACTCATAAATTATTCACTAATTATCCCTTCACAGTGTATTGGTTCAGCAATAAAAGTGTGTTTTATCACGGACCATAACTTTTGCCGGATAAACTCACAATTTAGCTCTATTTATAGGCAATTTTGGTGTATTGTTAGTCCCTGGAATGATTGCAATTGCCTTCGTTATTTAGGGTGTTACTACATTTACAGAATTAGAAAGCGGTATTATATGCGATTATTCAACAATGATTTTTTGGGGTTCCGTAATCGATACTTTTTTTTATATATACGAGTAAATATTAGTGGACACTTAACACAGCGCCATCTGACACCAAACTAAGCAAAGTTTGTACTATAGGAATCAGACAACTATATATGTATATATATAGTTATAATATTTACATTTAGAACACTTAATGAAAGTTTTATAAGTAATATTAATAAATAATAATTACATAATTGTTTATTCTGAATGGGAATCGTACTGACGACGCCTTTCAGCTAATAAAGAAGAGCTATTACCAAATTAGCTAAAGTGATCTTTCTAGTACTCTCTCTCTTTGATAATTCATTATCCATATTCTCGTAAGGCACTCTTTAAACATTTCATTCAGTAAGTATATTTCGCGTCTTTTACAGAAATAAATAAATAAATAAATATCGTAGGACATTTACAAACAGCGCCATCTGACCCCAAACTAAGCAAAGCTTGTACTATGGAAGTCAAATAACTGATAGAATACTTAAATACTATTTTTTGTACATACATACTTATAATATATACAGAACACCCAGACACAGAACAAACATTTGTTTATAGCATAAAATGTTAATCCTGGGCGGGAATCAAACCCACGCCCAACAACGCCGCCAGGCAGACATACTACTAATGAGCTAACAGGGTAAATAATACTTGCTGAGACTTAAAATTACGAGTAGATGTACTGTTTGAACAATATCTAACATTTGCTTGGATCATGTCGGTACCAATCGTTAGTTAGAAACAAGAAATTCAATTAAACATAAATTGATTGCTATTTTATTTACGGCTAGAACATGCCAATGTAATTACCAAAGTTTCCGAAGGATAAAAGAGCTGACGAAAAGTTTAGTACTTCGTGATTAATTACATTTAAAACCGCTACCGTCTATTGAATATTTCAATTTCAAATAGTAGTAAAACGAAATATTTCTCCATTTCTAACCGACTTCAAAAAAGGAAGAGGTTCTATGTTCGACTGTATATATTTTTATTTTATTTTATAATTATTGTTTGACGGAGTTAAATTAAACAAAGCACACATAGTCACACACATAGTCACACACATATCTTAGTTAAAATAATGGTAACTGTGACTTTGTTAGATGTTTGTACGGAGCTAAATAAAACAAAGCACACATAGTCACACACATATCTTAGTTAAAATAATGGTAACTGTGACTTTGTTAGATGTTTATACGGAGCTAAATAAAACAAAGCACACATAGTCACACACATATCACAATTAAAATAATGGTAACTGTGACTTTGTTAGATGTTTATACGGAGCTAAATAAAACAAAGCACACATAGTCACACACATATCACAATTAATATAATGGTAACTGTGACTTTGTTAGAAGGTTATACGGAGTTAAATTAAACAAAGCACACATAGTCACACACATATCACAGTTAAAATAATGGTAACTGTGACTTTGTTAGATGTTTATACGGAATTAAATTAAACAAAGCACACATAGTCACACACATATCACAATTAATATAATGGTAACTGTGACTTTGTTAGAAGGTTATACGGAGTTAAATTAAACAAAGCACACATAGTCACACACATATCACAGTTAAAATAATGGTAACTGTGACTTTGTTAGATGTTTATACGGAATTAAATTAAACAAAGCACACATAGTCACACACATATCACAATTAATATAATGGTAACTGTGACTTTGTTAGAAGGTTATACGGAGTTAAATTAAACAAAGCACACATAGTCACACACATATCACAGTTAAAATAATGGTAACTGTGACTTTGTTAGATGTTTATACGGAATTAAATTAAACAAAGCACACATAGTCACAGTAAAAATAATGGTAACTGTGACTTTGTTAGAAGTTTATACGGAGTTTTAAAAGCAAAAGACATGTTTCAATTTCATATCATTATAATTATCAATTCCCGAAATCTGTGTGCTTATTATTTTATTCAATTATTTATATTCATATTTTATTATTAAGAATTTATTTGATAAGTCCGTCAATGACTAACTGATCAATTTGAATGTTATAGCTCCTTCCTGTAGGTTTGCTCAAGTCAAGTAATGTACACAGAGGTTTACTTAACAGGTTTTACCTCACCTTATAAAATATTAGATTTTTTATCAAATTTGCCGCCAAACACCTGACATTGTGTTTCATATTGCAAACTCACATAAGAGCCAGTTCCATTCCAGACTATAGCAATACCCAAGTAATCACGGATCGCCCGCGGCTTGAGGAGGTATGTGGAGGCGGGTGTCGACAGCGCAAGGACTCACACGTGATCAGTGCACACGAGATATGTCCTGAGATAATTTATCGATTGACGTAATAGATTTGCGTTGACTTAATGGTTTTGCATGTATCAATGCATCTATGAACAGCTGATATTAAAAATTATTAATTTTTATGATATTATGAGGTAATATTAAGAGGTAAAAAACTAAATGTATTAATGTTTTTTTATACTCTGAAGAACTTCGATCTTAAAAAAGGTTATAAACATTGTAAGCTATTTGTTTTGCTTGGCTGCCAATTTGATTCCCAAAAAACGATTCTGCTTGGGATCCATCGTTTGTTTGAGCTTGTCATGTGTATCTTCCTTCAGAGCGTCCGGAACTAATAAGTCGACTGTTCGCCGCGAGAGCCGCGAGCGAACTACCAAACGTGCAGCGTGACCAGATTTAATTTGACGAATCTACTCACGGTATGAACAAAATCTACTAAATTCTACTAACCAATATGCTGCAATCTACTAAATTATCTACACATATCCAAACTTGTAAGAATTGAAATGAAAATACATAATAACTTTATACAATTACTTAATGTAATAATTTACAACATTAAATGGACAATTTAGTACTTATTTTAACTGCTACAGAGTGAAAATGATCAACATTATTAATTAACAAACAAACAGTGAAAATTATCAACATTATTAATTATTATTGTAGAGCATTGTCTACTCCAAATCAATATTATCTCCTGCTCCATTAAACAAATATTTGGAATCCATTAATTTTATCATTCCTTTATCTGGTACGAAATCAATGCAGCCACAATCATTCTGTCGCAGCCCTTCTTTTCCATGGAGTAAACTGGCTACGTTTTTTAATAATATTTATATATTTTAATTTTTTAAGCGAACGAATAAGAACAACCTGAATACAGTATAACAAACAACAAAGAGCGGCGGGCTTTACTCGTGGTAAAACGTGGGAATCCCCGTTCACAAACGAGAACGAGAGATAAAATGCAGGAAAAATGTTGCTTACCACGAAATTCAAAAATCTACCAAAATATACTGCATAATTTATTTCTACAGATATTAACCTGACGGACCCTAAAATCTACCAAAAAAGTAGAAATCTACTAAATCTGGTCACACTGCAAACGTGACAGGCGACAGCGGTACCCTACTCCCCTACCCTACCGCCCGCGCTTACTACCCTGCAACATCTGAACGTCACGCCGCCCCACCTACCTCCTCATTCCGTAGGTGATCCGTGATTACTTTGGTAATGCTATAGTACCACACCGTCACTTTACATCAGGTGAGCTGTGGTCCAACACCTAGCCTGTCAATCATAGAAAATAGAAATAGTAGCTTATTTGGCGTACATCTGTGTGAAATTAAAGCCACTACATCGACTCTGTAGTATGTTGACTGCCTAGATCGTACCAGTTATTGTAGCCGTGGTAAGACTAAAAGTTATTCTCGCATTTTTTTCCATTTCATTGCCTTCAAAAAGGAAGGTTCTAGAATCTAGATGAATGTTACAAAGCCCGTGCATGAGGCGACGCAAGTTTGTACTTCGCTGTTGTAGACGTTTTTGCTATTTCTGCTGTTGTACTTTTAATTTAACGAAGTTTAATAATGTTTGTTTTTAACTGACTTTTTTTTAATAACAAATAGGCTATCGTGGAACACCCACTCGGGCAGCGAATTCCAATGTCTAGCGGTTCGTATGAAGAAGGTGGAACCAAACCGCTTAGTTCGAGTTTTTGGAATATCCACCACGAAGCGGTGCCGCTTCTTAAAGCTTCTGGCTGTCCGATAAAAAAAATGGGCAAGGTGGAATTAGGTCATGCAGATCTGAAGAGCATTCTTCAAAGTTTTCTACAAAGTATCCAGTAGAAAACCGACAGACAAGCAACTTTGCGTCGATGTTCCAGGCTTTGAAGCCTTTTCTGAACAAAAATGGTGGAAGGTTCTCAATTTTTTTTACTTACACGGAACCTATTTGAGGGATCGTCTGGCTTTCAAAGTGAAGTGAGATTAATATAATCGAAGAGGCTCGAATCTTCACTTCAAACATTGAAGAACGTCATGATGAAATCTGCATATCTGAGAGTATTTAATTTTGTCAAATATATGGTTAGTCAATCCGCACTTGGCCAGCGTTGTGAACTATGGGCTTTACCTAAAAATTTAGCAAACTTATTAAAGCTAAAATTGTGTTGTATAACGTAACCATAAGGCCTTATGTAACCACAATTTAACGCAAATAAATAACATGAACTTTAACTACCCTTCTCATAAAGAGAAGAGACTGTAACTATAGTGGGACATTTTACAACAAGCTAAAAAGATTAAAGAAAACGAATCTCATATATTAAAATCGGTTTAGCCGTTCAGTAGTTACAAGGGAAGAAAGGAAAGGACATATGAATGTACTAGGATGTGAACATTAGTGTGTTCCGGTTTGATGAGTACTGCAGATAGCGAAGTTACAGGGCTATTGAGTCTAACCATCGAACATTTCTAAGTAATGAGCGCCAATGCAGCGATGCCCTGGACTTAGTTTTGCTACTCAAAGTTTTTTGTGTTGCTGCAATGATCCGGGACATACGTTATCTGTTACCATCAGGAGAACGTTTTGATTTTTCATTAAAAAAAAACAGACAGGTCAAACACATAGTCCTCCTTTTTAGATTCACCGAAGTCGGGTTCGCCGTGGTGGTGCCGGCGTAAGAATAGTACCTACCCTACCCTACCCTCTCTACCCGTGGTTGCCGTAAGAATCGGCTAAAGGATGTAATCCGGAAGATAGGCAGCAGCGTCTTCCTTGAACAATCACACCTAACTGCGCTCGCCAACCCGCCTGCCAAGCGTGACGAGTATTGGCAAAACCCCCCCAGGATGAGGCCTATGTCCAGCAGTAGACGTAAAAACATAGCTGATTCAGACTCACGATCAATATAAATAAAACTATAAATGTGTCAAAGACCTTTCGTGATGCATTGGTGTCTCTTGAATTTAGATTACAATTTTACAATTAAAATAATTCATTTGTAATAGTTTGCACGCCTTGTATACGAACAGCCTTATACTGAGACATGTTAGTGTAGGATTCAGGGCGCGCGCACTAAATTGAAGGAAATGTAAATGGGTTCGTGACTCGGCTGCAGATGACCGCGTGATAAGAATGTTGTCCGATCGCGATTACACCAACTGCTTCTATGGCGATTTGTGCCACTTGCTACATATCACTAATAAAAGTGTCAGCGGACTATACAGATTACAAAAAAAAACTTATTCCGAAAATTCTTTCGGACAAATATCATGCGAAGCTATCATATATTTTGTCTAGAAGTCTTCCCTGAGCATTCTTTTTTTTAGTGCGACTGGGAATTTTTTATTAAAATAATGTATATTTATATTATTATTTTAATAAATAATTCATTATTTGTACTCTTTTAAAACAAAAAAAAGTAATTAGGAACGTCGCTTGTTTGCCACCTTTTCTCATAAAAATAATGAAATAAATTTAAAAAATTCCGGCCAAGTGCGAGTCATAATCGCGCACCGAGGGTTCCGTACAAACATGTAGGTATATAATTAAAAGTTATGGTTTTTTAACAGTAATTTATACTTTTCGCAATTTTTCTTTTATCTGTGCTATAAGACGTTGCTTCGTACCAAATTTCAAGATTCTGAGTTCACAGGAAGTACCCTGTAGGTTTTGATTCCCTTGCGAGTGTCGAAAATTTGCAGCATAAACTGCTTTTCTTTTGATTTCGTTGGCTTAGAAGTTTGATTTTTTCACAGGGACAGTATACCTGAGTATTTGATTTGAATTTCAGCGTCATACGCGCTTCTGAGAAAAACGATCTTGAAAGACAGACAGACGGACAACAAAGTGATCAAATAAGGGTTTCATTTTTTTCCTTTTGAAATATGGAATCCTAAATACATATATTTTTGTATTACTTATACGGCATTACTCATTCTAACCGCCATCACCGCCTAACCCACGCACTGACCGTTGACTTCACGTGCAAGACACGCAACGCCCCGGTTGTTGTATTGGTACCGGTATCCCTCAAAGCCGCACACGCCGTCCTCTGCTTTAGCTCCTTGAAAAAGTCACCGGATGTGACCGAAACCATAGCCAGAGTAGTAGCAGGATCGTATATATAGCTACCATCGTAGTACCATACATTCTGCCACCACGTAACAGTGCATAATCATTAACTACAGTGTTCCGGTTTGAAAATAGGTACTGTAACTAGACAAATTATAGGGCTGTTAAGATTCATCAACGATTTCGACGAATTGTGTTTCCGCCAAATTGTTTTCGACGAATTTTTATGCAGACGAAAAAAAGCCTAATCAAACGTGAAAATACAAAGAATTTAAATGTTAAAGTTTTAATACAGTAGTTTCCATGGTAAAACTGATTAGTATCAAATTCTACAGCGCTATGTGGTATTTTCTGCCAGAAAGGCAGGCTTCCCACTGAAACGACTGGAATGTTTCACCTCAGTGTCAAATACAAATATTTTATTGATAACACCAATGTTACAAGTCAAATTGCGTAATATATAGTAATTTCAGAATCATTAAACAAGTATTAAAACACTAGTAACATAATTATGTCAATGAATAAAAATAAATAAAAAAATGTCAAAATAAAGTATGACAATATACAATGCCTTATCAAAATAGCGGGCACACAGGTCCCCTTACACGCCACATAGAAAGTGCTGGACCCATCCAGACTATATCTAGGGGAGTTCCTGCTTCACTTGACTCGATAAAAATGTATGAGAAAGCGACACACATCATTTTTTCTTGAGAAACTCATTCAATGAGCGACAAGTTCTACAAATTATTGAATAATTGCCTGTTTAATACATTTTGCTGTGTGTTCCTCGAGTATTTTATATAGTGATACAGGTTTTTTTAGTTTGTATTGCAGTTCTGGGTAAAGCTAAACAAGCGGACGCGACTTAACAACCGGCTAGAACCACAGCGAAGTTTTTTGAATCTGACGTAATTTGTTTTTTTTTTTTATCGTTTATATGCTATGTTTTTAACTATAGCTCACCTGATGTTGTGAAAGTGTGATCAAAGATGGTAAACACACTTAGCCTGGAATGGAACTGTCTCTCAAGTGAAGCTGCAGAAATGCACCGTTAGGTGTTTAGTGGCAGAATTTCAACTTGAGTACGGTAGCTAGCCAGCTGAGTATATGTTGTTACTTCACGATGTTTTCCTTCAGTGGCAGCTTAAGTTCATTGAGCTATCATCGTTACAAACTACAACACTTACTAGAAGAAAACCAGCTCTTGAAGGTACCAATTGGTTCTCCATTGATCATTATAATCCGGCTGCTCTCAAACTCATTTGGAGTTTGAACCCACGCCTTACGGAGTGCGAACCGACCGCACTAACCACTACGCTATCATCGCTACATTGTGCTGGTGAACATTGCATTGAAGTTTGTTTTACATAAGCTCCGAAGGCTGCTTTAATGTGGCATTACTCTGTAAATTTCATTACCTAAGAAATTCGTCTTATGTACAAACTTATAGGCGTGCTCTTGGGAAATGAATAGGAAGATATTTGAAGTGATTATCAGGCGTTTACAGAACGTCGAGGTATTTATTAATTAATCTCGAATTTCAGTTCGATAGATAATTAATAGGTAGTCCATTAATTAAGCGTCATGTCTTAAACCCAATAGACTATTATTAACTTTATCCTTGTACTTACTGCGTCTATTTTGGCCACATAGCCAGGAGGGATGGCGACAAATTGATGGTTAGGGGGAAAGTCGATGGCAAGAGAACACGAAGCCGCAGTCCTATGCGTTGGTCCGACCAGATTCGTACCGTACTAAACACATTGGTTTATTAAGCGTTGCATGTCGCCGGTGACAGAGGAAGATGGCGTAACATCGTACATGAACGGCTCCTGGGAGCTGGAGGTCACGACCCTCAGACACGAGGAATACGACGATATATAGGAGGACGAACTGCGTCTTGTTTTCTGGGCCCAGACATGGAACGCAGATATGTATAAAGTGTAATATGAATAATGTTTTGCCTTAAATTTTGTATTGTGTTGTGTCGTGCTGTGCTGTTCCATTTGTATTCCATTGGTTCATTAAGAACATTTGGATATGACAGTTAACAAAATGAATTCAATAAATGAAAGATGGTAACAAAATAAGATGTAAAAATAAGACATAACAAGTGTTTAAGAACAAAATCATATTTTTGCGAGTTGACTTTACAACAGGAGTTAACGACACTGACAATGTGTATAAAAAAATATTAGACAACATTCGTGTTCTTTATTTTTCTTAATAAAACTTGTTTAAAGCGAGTTTAATTTATCTTTATAGAGGTAAATTAAACTCGCTTTAATATAAGACTTCTAAGAGTACGTAGATACGTACCTATATATGAACTTGGAAACGTATTGCATCTGCGTATGTTGCTTTTCTGTAGTCTAAATTGGAGAAACAAATTATTTTCATAACAAGTTTTGAAACAGTGAATATCGCTTTAATTAGCTTCAATTTCAATATTTTCAAGTGTTTGATGATAAAATAATTATTAATACAAAATTAAAATATAATTCAAAGTCAAAAATAAAACAAAAAATAGAGGTATCCTTGGTCAAATAATCCACCCCTAACTGTACCCGCTGTCCATAACACTGGCTGCATTGCCACGCTGGATAGCAATGTCTAACATTTGCACCAGGTAAGAGCAGGACGGGAGACACTCTTTTATCTCCCTCAATTATTTTTTTTAATTGCTGACATGCTTGGTGTTTGACCACAACTCACCTGATGTTAAGTGACGGTGTGGTCGAAGATGGTAAAGCACACCTAGCCAGGAATGGAACTGGCTCTCAAGTGATGCTGCCGGAAGACACAGTTAGATGCTTGGCGGCAGATATTCAACTTGAGGGTGGTAGCTAGCCAGCCGAGTACTAGAAAGTACTCTACCACCACGCTATGGTTTCCTCACGATGTTTTCCTTCACCGACAGCTCAAGCTCATTCTCGGGGTTTGAACCCACGCCCTACGGCATGCGAACCGACCACGCTAACCACTGAGCTATCATCGCTATAAATCTGCGCAATAACTTAAATTAAAAAAGCTAAACTATAGTTATAATGACACAAAGACAAAGCTGAGAACAACGCGCGGCCTCGTGTTACTTTGCAACTGTAGTCGGGGTTTCCGATATAATTAAACATGATGACGAATCCCGCATAAGTAAAACAAAAATGTGTCAAAACCACGTCCGTTTCCATTTTAACACTAAAAGGACTTAATACTTTACGAATAAAAGATATAAGGGACCATTCAAATATTACGTATCCAGAATTTTAGTAATTATTAACCCCTCCCTCCCCCTTGTCAGCAAAAGTAAGCAACGATCTTGCTTCCCTCTCCTATCCATGCCATGCAAAGCAAATAACGGCCGTTACACATAAACGATATAGGTTTGATAGTTTAGTGTTTACCTATTAGTAGCTAGCTACCACCAATAAGTTGAAAATTTGCCGGCAGTCTCATTTGCAAGCAAGTTTCTATTCTAGGCTAGGTGTGGCTACACACTCACTTAACATCATGTGCACTTGCGTTAACAACCTCAATCGTAACAAAACGTATGTTGTGAGTACATATTATGTATTAGGTACGTTATTTGTAAGATGCCTATTATCAAAACGTAAATTACGTATAATTATTAATTTCCCATGTCAAATACAATTATCGCGCCACTTGCGAATACATTAACATTAATTTGGAATTGCTTTTTCAAATGGATATTCATTTTATGCGTAATAAATTAGTTTTTTTTTTAAATTAATTACGACAATAAGTATTATGTTTATTAAATGTTTATACTTTTATAATAAATTTATAAAGATATCTAGCTTGCACTGAATTCACTGTTCCGTTTTAATAAAGTACATTCAATTGTTATGGCTTTCAGAGAAAACAAACATTGGCTCATTTTTCTAGATTTAACCTGCAAAATAGTAAATATACTTTAAAGAAATTCTCAAAAGACGGTAGTTTTCTACTAATATAATCGTAGTGAGACGAACGAAATGCTCCCCTGATGGAAAGAGGCTGCCGAAGGTCGTGAGTTCAAGCCCCAACAATGAGCAGCCGGTGAAGGAAAACATCGTGAGGAAACCGTGGTAGTGTACTTTTTGATTTCCTCACGATATCTTCCTTCACCGCTACCTCAAGCGGTCGTGTGAACCGTATCACTAAACAACTGATCTACCATCGCTACGAAATAAAAAATGCATATAGATAATTGTGTGTATTATCCTTTTTTGTAACCTACTCAATACTACTACAAGTTGGAATTGAAATTACATTTAAAGATATCTAATAAGGTCTATCTAAAAGATAAAGTTAAATTAAAAGAAATAAAAAGTATAACTAAATTTAGAAATGCAGGAACAGTATGTAGAACACAAAAATTGCGGTGGACAGGATATTGTTAAGAGAGAGACACGTGAAATGGACCAAAATAGTAACAGAGTGGTACCCAAGGGACGGTAGTAGAAGCAAGGGGCGGCAAACGAAACGTTAGGAAGATGACATAAAAAGAGTAGCCGGTCCAGAGCGGATCCGAATGGCTAAAGATAAAGACCTATGGAAATCATTAGAGGAGGCTTTTGTCAAAAGACAAGCTGTTTAAAGGAAAATACACCGAACGCCGACACTTAATACACATCACATCATCAGCCATAGGACGTCTACTGCTGGACATAGGCCTCTTTCTGAGGGGGTTTTGCCAATACTCGCCACGCTTGGCAGGCGGGTTGGCGAGCGCAGTTAGGTGTGAATGTTCAAGGAAGACGCTGCTGCCCATCTTCCGGATTACATCCCTTAGCCGACTCTTACGGCAACCACGGGTAGAGAAGGCGGGGTACAATTCTTCCACCACGGCAAACATACATACAGCTATATACAGCTGTACAATGGGATACTTAATAATTAGATTTAAATTAATTCAAGATTAACAACATGTTTTAAATTACTAATTTCAACTAATTTGTAAACAGCAATAAAGGATTATTATTATATAATAAGGTCTTACTAAATAAGCTGAAAATTACCATCATTGTGTCGCATTCGTAATTCCATCGTTATAACTTATAAGCAAAAAATAGACAACCTCGTGCATTATTACTAAATAATAATCTATCATCTATGGTGACTGGCTTATTTTATTTGTAACCTGGTTCGATATTGATAGAAAATAGAAATATTATTTAAAAAAAAAAAATGCTTTTAATTACAAAATATTTGTTTTTATTAACTATCCGGTTTTTTTACCCGGCTGCCAAGGAAGGATTATGTTTTTCGCGCGGATCTTGTATGTATGTATGTAAATTAATTTATTACCTCGTATCTTCCAATCGGCCGAATGGATTACGACAAGATTCGTTTTAATAACCCAAGAGTCCTCAGAGGGTGGTTTAAAAAAAAAAACAAGATGGTGGATTAATCGCGCGAAATAGTAATAAGTTAATTTTTAAAAAAATATACTAAACCTATCAAGTAGGGTATCTAAATAAAGGCAATTCAAAGAGGATTACATAAATATATACTTATAAGTTATATTTTAAAATTTAATGAGGAATAATAAAGTTTTAAAACTATTTTTCTTTTAATTATAGCTATTTTAATCGCAGTCGGGTAATAGATTTTTTCAAACCTTCAGCTTGTTAATAGTAGAATTTTTGATTGGTCGAGTTTTTTTTTAAATTATCCCGTTTTTACTCGTACTTAAAAATACAAAACTCTCTGCGAAGTCACGAATAGTTTATTCATTCCAATAAATAGATATTATTATCGAGAAATTCTTGATATTAAAGTACTTGAAGTACGAACTGAATAAGTACAAATGCTTTTTGAAAAGCAAAGTTTTGCATTTATTATATTTTACATCTTATTTTAATCCAGTTCATAATTAAGGGACTCTCTAAGATTGTAGAATTTCTAGACGACTTAATTAAAATAATTTCACAAGTCGAAGTTTCGTGTTAGACGTCGAGCTTTTATGCTTCAAACAATAATGTAGTGAACATCTAAAGTACCTACAAACAAACAATAATAACTGACTAAGTATGGCTTAGTTAGCTAATATTAAGTGACAACCTACTATATATAATGCTATATTTGACATTTACTATATGTATTGGCATATACACAAATATAGACAAAATTACAAGTAGAGCTCCTTGCACTATATAAACTCTCTGTCTCCCTCTCCTTCTCTCTCTATCTGTCTCCCCCCCTCTCTCTCTATCTCTCTCTCCCTCTCCCTCTCTCCCTCTCCTTTTCTCTCTATCTGTCTCCCCCCTCTCTCTCTATCTCTATCTCCCTCTCCCTCTCTCTCTACATCTCTATCTCCCTCTCCCTCTCTCTATATCTGTCTCCCCCTTTCTCTCTGTCTCCCTCTCCTTCTCCCCGTCTCTCTCTCTCTATCTGTGTGTCACGACGAAAAAGGGTGGTCCAGTGACGGGCTAAAGAGGGGTTTCTCCGGGGCCACTAATCTGACCTGTCGCACAGAGAGCACGGGCGTCTAGATGTGGGGCCGTCCGACGCCTAATTGCTGGTTAGGTTTCCGAGGTGGACAACGATGTGTCCGGTGTTCTGACTCATCGTCATCGTGGTGTGGCGTACCCGCAGCCTCGACACAAAGCGCCGAGGTGGAACACTCCAGTAATAAAACATAGGATACTTTTCATCATCATCATCCATTACCATGCGGGTATAACCGCGGGATTTTTAAAATTTTAATTAAGGTATACAAATATCACTTATATATTTATTTATATAATATAAGGCCGCCACTTTTGGCACTAGCTCATAAGATTCTTTTGTTTTCTGTACATGGTGCTGGTGCCATAATAATTGCAGGTATAATTTTATTATTTCTTTAAAAACGATCTCATTCGAAAACTCTTTCTACTTATTTAGACCCTCACTATAATCATAGAGAGTTTGCTGGAATTTATCTCGCTCCCACTGCATATTTTTTTATGCTTGACTAGCTAGATGTTGACCACAGCTCACCTGATGTTTAGTGGTGGTGCGGTTAAAGACGATAAACACACTTAGCCTGGAATGTAACTGGCTCTCAAGTGAGGCTGCTCGCCTTAACCTAGAGCCACTAAGCGACGACAACCGAGCAACTTTTTCAGCGCTGCGTAACCGGAAGGAAGTTCGGTGACGGATGAGGGTTGCCCCCATCGTTGCCCCTCGATTTTTCACGAGTAACTTTTTTGTTGCACACATGTTAGTACATTCAAAGATAAAAATGTTAAGGTAAGCATTAACTGTATGGACTTTAAAAAACAGCAGAGATCTTTTCTATTTATTTCTTGTAATATCGACCATCAAGCGGTGTCGCTGTTAGCTCCTGGCTGTCCGATAGAATGGGCATGGTGGAATTAGGTTACGCAGATCTGAAGCTATCCAAAAGAAACTGAAAAGAAGGAACTTTGCGATGATGTTCATGGCTCTGGCGCCTATTCTGAACAAGCGAGTCATTCCTAAGTTTCTTGGCACGTTTCTCGTTGACATCCAACGCCTCAAGCTGGCACTTGGCCGACTCGTCCCAAAGATGTAAGCATTTTGTTTTTGTTTTTCAATAATAAAGTGTTAATTATATCTGTTATATTTTTACAAGGCAACGGCTAGACTAGTCAAAATAATATTTTTTTTAAGACTGACAGGCTCGATGTTTGACCACAGCTCATCTGATGTTAAGTGACGGTGTGGTCGAAGATAGTAAAGCACACCTAGCCTGGAATGGAACTGGCTCTCAAGTGAGGCTGCCGGAACACACCGTTAGATGCTTGGCGGCAGATTTTCAACTTGAGGGTGGTAGCTAGCCAGCCGAGTACTAGAACGTACCCTACCACCACGCTATGGTTTCCTCACGATATTTTCCTTCACTGGCAGCTCAAGCTCATTGTTGGGGTTTGAACCCACGCCCTTCGGCATGCGAACCGACCGAGCTAATCACTGAGTTATCATCGCTACATAATATAGAAGTACTTTTGTTATCGAGAGTACACGAGTTTCATGGGGCGCCGGAAGGATGTATTCATCAAGAAAAGTGAAACGGAACGTAAGTTTCCGACACGTCACCACGACTGGCAGCTTCAAACTGCCCAACGATAGATCAAAGTCTAAAAAATAAACTAATTGGAATATAAGTTCTCTATATATTTCATTTAGTTTTTTGTTTTTTAATAATACATTTTAATTACTTTTAGACAAACTGTACACTTCTGATGGCAAACGATAACGCCTGTCCACGACCATGCTGCGGTAATCAGAACTTTGAGTAACAAAACAAAGTCCAAGACATGCTTTTGTGTTTATTTATTTATATTATGAACACCAACATTGTGTACATTATCTCATGACAAAAAGTAAGAAGTACAAAACAATTACACAGTAAATGCCACAACAATTAAAGGTGCAGACAGCAGTGTTTTTTACTTTATGTTGTTATTATATTGTATATATACTGGTTTTAGTCATCATCATCATCATCATCTCAGCCGTAGGACGTCCACTGCTGGGCATAGGCCTCTCCCGTTGACTTCCATAAAGACCGGTTGGAAGCGGCTCGCATCCAGCGCGTTCCTGCGGTCTTTATGAGGTCGTCTGCCCACCTTGTGGGTGGACGTCCTACGCTGCGCTTGCCGGTCCGTGGTCTCCATTCCAGAACTTTGCAGCCCCATCGGCCATCAGTTCTGCGTGCTATGTGCCCTGCCCACTGCCACTTCAACTTGCTAATCCGCTGGGCTATGTCGGCTACCTTAGTTCGTCTACGGATCTCCTCATTTCTGATTCGATCTCGTAGGGAAACTCCGAGCATAGCCCTCTTGATAGCTCGTTGTGCGACTTTAAGCTTATCTAGAAGGCACATAGTCAGAGACCACGTTTCAGCGCCATTTGTCTTCACTGGTAACACACACTGGTCGAAGACATTCGACTCGAGGCACTGAGGTATATCAGACGAAAAAACGTTGCGCAGTTTTCCGAACGCTGCCCAGCCGAGTTGGATTCGACGACTGACCTCTTTCTTGAAGTTGGACCTATCTGTTTGAAGTGATGTTATACAATGAATAGAGTTTTTTTTAAATCAATTCATAGTTTTTGAATTTTTCTTATGAAAATACCAAACGTAAAATAGCATAAGTGTTTATTACTATTGTTACCATTAAACTTCTAAGAACTTCTTAAATTATTTCTAATACTACTTCTTATTTGTGACTAGCTCATTAGTTAGGCCCTAAATAATGATTCTTATTGTCATCCCTTTTTAATGACGGTACTGTCCCATTACTGTTTGGTAAACTACTTACGCCTAACAGCGTGGACCACAAATCAGCTTATCCTTGACTTTCGACCTGCGTCATTGCTTTGATCAACCGCACGGAAAATGAGACAGGACACGCTAAATATAGGCAGGGATAAACTGTAGACTCCATTTACTTATCAGGACTTATAAATAAAATAATGAACTTCAATAAATATAAACCAGTGTTAGTTGAGCTTCGTGCACTATGAATGCCGCAATATTTCGAATTTCAACTTATGGTACACATAAATTTCTTCTCCGCTTAATTCCGCTTTTCCTGAACGAATTAATGAAACTAAGACTAGTATTTCTAAAACGGCATGTAAATCAAGGGCGTAGTTTCTGAGATTATCACGAACACAAAGACATACAGACAAAGAACACTATAACAATAATATTTTTGATAGATTTGATTTTGGGAGAATTGTAGGTTTGGAGAACAAATAGCCTGATTTTTTTTTCAAAATTATCTTCAATGATCAGTAATCGTCTAGTGACAATTATATTACATTTGTATAGATATATATAGATAGATATAGATTTGAGAGTTGTTTGTTAGTTTGTGTAGATTTGATTATTTGTATTTGTTTGTTTGTGTGTTGTTGTTTGTTTTTTTTTTTATATAGATGGAAAGATTAGAGCACTAAAGTGAGAACACTGCTAATGTTTAATTGTTGTTTAGTTTGGTTTCACAAAACCAGTTAAATACATTTGCTTAAACGCATTAAATTTAAAAAATATATATAAATAATAAAAGATCGAAAATAATACACATTCACCGCTAACCCGTACAACACAGTGCTAATATTTAAAAAAAAAATATATTTTAATATTCAGAAAACTGCTTATTAAATATGTTAAATAAGTTTGTGTTTGTAATATCTGAAGGTACTGTAAAAGATTAAAATTGGGAATCGAATTGAGAACTAGATTTCTTTTTGAAGTTGGTTGAAAATGCGTATACTAAGATTTCAATCGCTATACTTAGTAAGCGGTTGCTGACTCGAAATCTTGTGAATGGACGATGGTATAAACACGAACCTGGTACCCGATGGCGGGCCGTGATCCGTGATCAGTCAGCGCAGGATGATGTGGATCTAAGACTTTCCGTGGGGTCACGGGGAAAATCACATTTCCGTCCATTTTTCATGTCGGTATTTTATCGTCGGTGTTTTTATAAAGTACCGTTAAAAGCACCGTGAAAGAATATTTGGTGTCTATTCCTTAAATAAATTAATGCATACGAAGATAAATGACTCACCAGAGAACACGGTGAGCCTGAGCGGTCCACGCGGACCGTGACCCGTAGGTCACCGGTGTGGCCACACCTCGTATGATTTTAACGAAATATCCTGATTATTTTCTCGCCAGTTATTGTGTAAACACTTATTTAACTTTCATCATCATCAGCCATAGCACGTCCACTGCTGGACATAGGCCTCCTCCTGGGGGGATTTTGCCAATACTCGCCACGCTTGGCAGGCGGGTTGGCGAGCGCTGTTAGGTGTGATTGTTCAAGGAAGACGCTGCTGCCCATCTTCCGGATTACATTCCTTAGCCGACTCTTACGGCAACCACGGGTAGAGAGGGTGGGGTACAATTCTTACGCTGGCACCACCACGGCAATAACTTAACTAAACAAATATAAAAAACTTAAATAAATTAACTTTCATACAAATAATTAATTAATAACACCCTAGTTACAAGTCAGTCATAATTTAGTCATTTAAAACAATTATTGATATTCTTAACGAATAAATATGCATTTCATTAATTTATACAACATTTATGTATGTATATTAATACAATCCATATCAATTTAAAACACTTTTAACTTTAAAAAGTCCTTGACGTTATAAAACTGTTCCTGCATTAGTAATTATTTCAATTTATTTTTGAAGGTGGCGACGGAAGGTGTGACGGTAGGTGTGAAGTGGGGAATGTATATAATAATAGTAAAAAAGTGAAGTTACCACTGCGTATATTTCACTTTATGCAAGAACGAAAACATTTGTAATTTATATTTTAGCCTTGTGGAACAAAAGCAAAAAGATTAGCAATCTTAATTTGTATAATCACTTAATTTTTGATTACACTTATACATTTGCTTACTTTATTACTTACGACTTTACAATATACATATATATTTTTATTTAAAAATTACACTCCACAGACACCGGGGTCCGTGACCTTTGTTAACTTGGATTTATACAATATTGTTTTTTTTTTTACAAAAATTAAATCTTAACTAGGGTTAAAGTACTAGTTTGTGTGTATACCGCGAGCAGACCAGCGAAATATACATGTATTGGATTGCTTACTTTGCACAGACCACTCTTGATATTTGAAAATCGAGGGGTGGCATTTTCATAGAAATGGGAATCTCTACATCAAATTACCACGTCGAATATATAATCCAGTGTCACATACACTATCTAGCACCCTGAGATCGTATCGTGACAACCTTAATTACGCTGTCCTAAGGGCTCTATTCAATGTCTTCTGATCGGAGCTCTTGGGTTAAGGACTGCGGCTTGAGGTCACAAAAACAACCAGTGAAAGGCTCTGACATACTTTTAGTGTTATAAATGCATAGAATATTCTAGCTTAGTACCTCCCTAGCTACTGCCATTAGGGCTCCATTAAAAATTTCGTACAAAAACAAAATGAGAAAACAAAACAAGAATGAAAAGATAAAACGATAGAGAATTTATTGTATAGAATATGTAACAGAACAAAACATAAATGAAAACTGATATTCACCCGCCAAGGAAGGGTTATGTTTTTCGCGCGTACCTTGTATGTATGTATGTGTCTATGTAATTTTTATTATAACCTCGTTTCTTCCAAACGGCCAAATGGATTACGACAATTAAGCATTAGATTCTTCTCAATAACCCAAGTGTCTTTAGCGGATTTTTGGTTAATAAAGTTAATACGTTATTTTAAAAAAATATCCAAAGTTATCAAGTAGGGTATCTAAATAAAAGCAATTAAAAGGGGATTACAAAAATATATTGAACTTATACGTTTAAATTTAATTGAGAATAATATATTGGTTTAAATATAAAAACTTTTTTTTGGATTATATTACTACGTATATCATTTAATTATAGCTATTTTCAGTCAGGTTATAGATTTTTTTAACACTTAAGCTTGATTTTTTTGGAATAAAAATTGTTACTCGAAAAGCTTTTAAAGTTTACATTCATAACTATAAAAACTTTATTAAAGGCCACTCAATGACTAACAATAATCATGAAAGTATGTACTTAAATAATTATAATCAAACCAAACATTTTTACCTTTACGAATAATTTTACTTCCTACCGACTAAAATTATCATGTATATTATATTTAACAAAAGAGTTATAATTTTCTTAATTTAGGGATTCGCTGTATAACTACAATAAAATGATTGTAGTCCACTTAAAGAACGATACCATTGCTATAATAATCCCATACTTTTAAATTATTAAAGTGGCTTATCAGCAATTATGTCCTTGTTTATCTTCAAAATAACATTAATGCATAGTTATATATGTATAACTAAATGGTTTGACTCTACTTTCGTTGTATGACCCGCTAAACAATGGAATTTGCTGCCCGAGTGGGTGTTCCCTGAAAGATACAATCTGGGTGCCTTACAGTCGCGAGTGATTCGGTTTCTTCTAGGAATCTAGGCGAGCCGGCTTCAGCGTTGACCGCATCTTCGCTTAACATCAGGCGAGATGGCGATCAAACGCAAGCCTATCAACAATAAAAAAAATATCGGTCTCTTATCGGATACATTTCGGTGAGTACCTATGTGGTTTGCATAATCTAATCCCTCCGGCCCATTTTATTATCGGAACCAGAAGCTCCATATTGCGACATAGTTTCGTCGTTGTGTCTTTGCATCATTATAGACTTCGGTTTGAAATATTAGGGTTGCAATGTTCTTATTTTTGTTTTACTTATGCGGTATTTATATCGGAAACTCCGACAATAGTTTCGGCCACATCCGGTGGCCTTCTTCATGGAGACAAAGCAGAGTACAACGCGCGCCTGGCCTCTTGCTTTGCACTAAATGTGACAAAACCACGTCAGTTTCCATAGTAAAATGTTCATGTTACCTACCACTCAAAATTGACCACCATCTTAACTGGATTTAAGCGAAGATGCAGCACGCTTACCTAGAAACCGATTCACTCGCGATTTGAAGACTGCCAGATTATCCCACTAATATTATAAATGTGATAGTTTGGATGGATGGATGGATGGATGTTTGTTTCTCAATCACGCCAGAACGGCTGAACGGATCTGGATGAAATTTTGCATGTAGATACTTTAGGCCCTGGAATAAAACATAGAATACTTTCATCATCATCATCATCCATCACCACGCGGGTAAAACCGCGGGGTGCAGCTAGTATACCTATATATTGGTAAACACCCACTCGGAAAGCGCATTGTACTGTTTAGCAGTTCGCATAATTAAAGTGAAACCACAATTGAGAGATAAATAATATTTTGAAAAATCGTCTCACTGGACGGTAGCTCTAAAGATCAGTGTAATAATTACCAAAAAAACGATATAAGAACCCCTTTTTATTTACGTAGAATACCTACATAGAACTACGTCAATGATATGATAATTTAAACCAAGTATATAAAGACTTGATTATATCTGCGCACATTAGTTTTGAGAAGATTTGAAACAAAGTAAGTACCCGTTGAATAAATTCAATTTTTGTCTTCCTAAAAAACCTCATTAAGTAACTACTTTATAACAATGTAATTGCTAATAAATATAATTATATTATAATAAATTGCATCTTTGTTATTTCTTCTAAGGTTGAGATATTTTATGTATTATGTCTGTAATATTTGAACTGCGGCCATTATAATGTGAGGGATTATGTTATAAGTTTATTAGCATTAGTGGTTTTATGTAATTTTAACAATATATACGTTGTTAGAAATATTAAACTGTAGATTGTGGTGGATATAATTCGGTATGTAAAGTTTTACATAGTTTTTTTTTACATATTTGATTGTATTTGACAATTGGCATGAAGCAAACAAATCTTAAATCATACCGTCATAAAAGCGAAATCAGAGTCCGAGTAACGTATAAAGTAAAATAATCCAGATATTTGTATTAATAAAGCGAAAAACAACTCGACGTACATACGTGTAATTATATGGAAGAGGTTATTATGGCCGCGCTTGACTTGACATTGACAAATTTTATTTTAGTTTGACATTGCTTTTTTTAGGCACTGAACGTAGCCCTATACAGCCTACTGTGTGACGTTATTAGAGATCAATTGAAAATAAATTTGTATTTTATTAAAAGTATCTGGATGACCGAGCTTTGCTCGGCTGAAATCACGGATAAAACGACGTTTTCTAAAAATTGCATTGGCATTTTGAAATGGTTTTGGAATCAGTAATTTTTTTTCTTTACATACCGAATTTTGTTTATGACTTTATTGATCGAACAAATATTCCTGAAAAATCGTTAGTTTTGCGCGTGGTCCGTCAACATTTAAAAGTGACCCACAACCAGAAAAAAGGTGTTTAATACTAAACAATAAAATACCTACGAGTGTTATTCTGACTTTAATTGTTTTTAGTGAATTCGCATAATTACTCACGTGATCCAAACAATAAACATGAGAATTATTGCTAATATAATTATTTGCATGGTTAGCTCGGAGTTTCCCTACGAGATCGAATTAGAAATGAGGAGATCCGTAGACGAATTAAAGTAACCGAAATAGCCCAGCGAAATAGTTATTGTGAAGTTGAAGTGGCAGTGGGCAGGGCACGCAGAACTGATGGCCGATGGGGCTGCAAAGTTCTGGAGTGGAGACCACGGACCGGCAAGCGCAGCGTAGGACGTCCACACAAGGTGGACAGACGACCTCATAAAGACCGCAAGAACGCGCTGGATGCGAGCCGCTTCCAACCGGTCTTTATGGAAGTCAATGGAGGAGGCCTATGTCCAGCAGTGGACGTCCTACGGCTGAGATGATTATTAGCTAATTATATGTTAACAATGTCATATGATGTCGTCCATATTGTGTCAGATATCGGAAAGCCTGGCTATTTTCTGGCTGCCATACAAGTAGTAGGCTGGCAAATCCAAAATTCGTATTGAAAACCCGGTTATATGTCTCACAGTACAACTGGCCCGTATTATTGTACGTATGGATGTAGGAGGGTTACATTTGGTTTTTGCGGGTTTGGCATTTGGCACTCGGAAAGTCGAACTTCAAAAAACTGATGACATTTTTGAACTTCAAAACCTACACCGATCTCGTATTTTTCAGGAGTTTTGGCTGGAACGCGGTAAGCGTCGTGTCGCCCCATTGTATTTTTTTTTTCAAAATGTTGTGTTTTTTGTTACTGTTTATGTATAAAAATAGTAGTGTTTTATTCATAAAGTGCCGAATTACAAGCAGGAAAGTGATATAATGCGGTGAAACATGACTTTTCGTGTTGCTTCCAAAACTCCATCGAAGCTTATAGTAAAGACGCCACTACTTTACTAAAGCATGACTAGATTTGACTGGCACGAACTGGACTTGACCAAGACTGGACTTTGACTGTTACTATAGATGTAAGACATGAATTGCAAAATCGGAAGACAAAGCAGTATGGCTTTAAAGCTTTAGCCTCACCAACAGGGCAAAACGAATTAAAAAAAAAAAAACGTATTTTTCAGTGAGCAGACAGAAGATAAGTTTGTTTAAAACGTCTTCATAGAGAATTTTTATCTTTTTTTCAATTTTTTTTTTTTAATTTATTTGCGTTTTCCGGTTGGGTGCTCTGAGCTGCAATAAATAAAATTAATAGTGTTAGCACGGTATCTGAGACGTCACCCGCACGATGTTTTTTTTTGATGTTTTTTTATTTATTATCATAACCGTATTGCGTGCAAAGTATCACTTAATTATCTTCTTTTTCTAGACATGAAACTTCTATTCCTCCTCGCCTTCGTGGTTTTGGTAGCGGCCCGCCCTTACAATCATTATGACACGAAATACGACAACTTCAAAATAGACGAGATAATTACCAATAAGCGGCTGCTGAAGGCATACGCTCATTGTTTCTTGGGAGACGGCAAGTGCACGCCTGAGGGAAATGATATCAAGGGTGAGAGTATTTTTTTTCTTTAAAAGTAATGAGTCGAACAAGACGCTCTCCTGATGGTAAGAGATAACGCCTTCCATGATTATTGCAGCGTTACAAAGGACTTTAGTAACAAAACAAAGCCTAGGGCATCGCTGCTTTGGCGCTCATTACTTTGAAAGATTCGATGGTTAGTCTTAACGGCCTTGTAATTTCGCTAGCTGCAGTACCGTTTGAATAGTTGTTAGTGTTATAAATAGATAGAATCATCATCATCATTAGCCATAGGACGTCCACTGCTGGACATAGGCCTCCTCCTGGGGGGGTTTTGCCAATACTCGCCACGCTTGGCAGGCAGGTTGGCGAGCGCAATTGAGTGTGATTGTTCAAGGAAGACGCTGCTGCCCATCTTTCGGATAGCATCCCTTAGCCGTCTCTTACAGCAACCACGGGTAGAGAGAGTGGGGTACAATTCTTACGCTGGCACCATCACGGCAAAGCAAGGTATTAAAGCACAAAAAAAATCCGAAAAATAAAAAAAGTTCCAAATTAAGGCAAATTTTGTTACTTACAAGTTTTCGCGAAAATCTAAAGCCCATATCTTTTTATCGTTTTAATATTTTTTATTCGTGTTATCTTAAGATCTTGATTTTTATACACTAATAGGGACTATAGACCTCAGTATCTGGAATTTTCAACTTGCTAGGTCCACCCGTTACTGAGAAAATCGGTGGTGACACACGGACAGACGGACAAGAGAGTGATCTTATAAGGGTTCCTTTTTTTACCTTTTGAGGTACGGAACCCTAAAAACATATCTTTATGTGCAAATTGCCAAAAATTTAACACTATTTTTGCATAGCCTTAGAAGCAGTTTTATTTATTCATTTTAGTTTATACTTAAAATTAATCCGGGTCTGCATCAGCCCTGTTTTTATAAGCTGTCCCAACTTAGGACGCGGACCTCTTCTATCGACCCTTCTCAAAAATATAAATACAAATATTTTACACCAGCTCGCTACTCAAATCTCGTATCCATATTTTTTTTCGGTGAGTGTTTTTGATTGTGCTAACTTATTGAAGTAGGTACTCAACCGTGCTCCTGGCTGAGGTGAACCCTCATAATTTTCAGCTTACCTTTTCTACTTTGTACTTTGCTTCGAAATAATGACGTCCTTCACTTGTTGACGACCTTTTTTATCGCAGGTTGGATTGACGAGGGATCGGAGACGGCCTGTGACAAGTGCACACCTAAACAGAAGATTCTAGTAGCCAAGTTCATCAAAGCGTTGCAAGAGCAATGCCCGGAAGAATGGGAATCACTGCATAAGCGGGCGGACCCGGAAAATAAACGTGTAGAAGATCTGAATAAGTTCCTGGCAGAAAACGCCCAGTAGTTTCAACTACTTCATTTGTAAAGTCTTCATCGAGTACACTAAGCTGAAATAGCGGGATAATTTTGTTGCCTCATTCTAAGACATTGGACACGTGACCTACGTTATGGAACTTTTTGTTTCTATTAGATAACAATATATTTTTTTATGGGTGAGATGCTTTTTTTTGTTTATAACTGACATGCTTGGTGTTTGACCACAACTCACCTGATGTTAAGTGACGGTGTGGTCGAAGATGATAAAGCATATCTAGCCTGGAATGGAACTGGATCTCAAGTGAATCTGCCGGAACACACTGTTAGATGCATGGCGGCAGATTTTCAACTTGAGGGTGGTAGCTAGCCAGCCGAGTACTAGAAAGTACTCTACCACCACGCTATGGTTTCCTCGCGATGTTTTCCTTCACCGACAGCTCAAGCTCATTGTTGGGCTTTGAACCCACGCCCTTCGGCATGCGAACCAACCGCGCTAACCACTGAGCTATCACCGCTATGACTAGGTAGGTATAACTAGGCTAGGTGTTTGACCACAGCCCACCTGATGTTAGTGACGGTATAGTCGAAAATGGTAAAGCACACCTAGCCTTTAATGGGACTGGCTCTCAAGTGAGGCTGCCGGAACACACCGTTAGATGCTTGGAGGCAGATTTTCAACTTGAGGGTGGTAGCTAGCCAGCCGAGTACTAGAAAATACCCTGCCACCACGCTATGGTTTCCTCACGATGTTTTCCTTCATCGGCACACCGGGTTTTGTATCGGATTCATTTTGGAGAGTGTGCTTCAGATTTGCATGCTCTAATTCCCCCATGCCCATTTTTCTATCGGACGGCCAGAAGCTAGAAACAGCGACATCGTTTCCTGGGTTACATTCTAAAAACCTATTATTTATTTATTGAAATTATTTAAATATTTTTATTGAAAAAATATAACAAAGTTTGAAACTGGTTTAGAATGTTCAGTCCTATATTGAAATAGTAAATTTTATGAAAAATATTACTTTTAGACCACCGCAGTAAAATTAAATACATTAAACTATATTTAATAGTTTGTACAGAACAATTTCAAATGAGAATATTTTCGTGTTTCATATTTATAGAGTATCAATTTTTATTTTATTTTTGGGTCCGTTATTTCTCCAGCCAGCTATTTTCTAACATAATTAAATTAAACATTTAAAAACCCCTTACGCAATTAACCAAACATAGCTAAGAACCACCGCAAGGAAACTGGCTTTCAAATGAAAAAACCGCATCGAAATCGGTCCATACGTTTGAGAGCTACGATACCACAGACACACACACACAAATACACAAACACACACACTCACACACACACACTCCCACACACACACTCGCACACACACTCACACACACACACACACACAGACATCGACGTCAAACTTACAACACCCCTCTTTTTGCGTCGGGGGTTAAAAAAGATCACATACAATGCCATACTACTAAAAGAAACACGTACTTGGCGACATATCTCCAAGAAGATTCAATAGATTTCCATTCTTGATAAGAATATAACTTGTGCAAACATTACATTCTACGATACGTTATAGAAAAGTACTCCATACAAATACTCTAATTTCACAACAACCGACAAAAGACGATAAAAATCCACAGATTTTTTCCTATAGCGCGACAATCGGCCCATCTGGCCCACCATAAAGATAAACCAAAGCGCCTCGGCATCCATTCCAGAAGCTTTATTATATCCATGAGCGTTGATTGTGGAAAGCTTAAACAATAATGTCCCGGCAAATGTCTTCAATGCTTATAAAGTTATAGCTTGGCATACTCATCTTCTGTAGGGATACCATATTGTATTTATTTATAAATTTGTTTTGTGAAGGACTAAAATGTATGTATACAGCATGTGTTTACGCGTGCTAATCTATACTAATTAGAATAAATTCCAGGTTGCCTTGAAGAGATCGCTCTTAGCGATAAGGCCACCAATTGTTTTTAAGTATTTAAATTGTTATAATCGGTGTGAAAAATAAAGATTTATATTATACAATAAAAATAAAAATCTGCTTTAACTCCTTGAAAAACGTTTCAGGATTTGACCAACTATGCTTTGACAACCCATTTCATATATAAATAAATATCCTAGGAAATTTCACACAGCGTCATGTAGCCCTAAGCTAAACAAAGCTATCACATCATCAGCCATAGAACGTCCACTGCCGGACACAGGCCTCCTCCTGGGGAGGTTTTGCCAATACTAGCCACGCTTGGCAGGCGGGTTGGCAAGCGCAGTTAAGTGTGATTGTTCAAGGAAGACGCTGCTGCCCATCTTCCGGATTACATCCCTTAGCCGACTCTTACGGCAACCACGGGTAGAGAGAGTGGGATACTATTCTTACGCCGGCACCACCACGGCAAACCAAAGCTATGTAAACTACATATCTGATAGAATATATACATATATTTTTTTGTAAATAACACACAGCACCCAGACATAAAGCAAACATTTATGCTCGTCATTCAAATGTTTGTACCTACTGAGTGGAAATCGAACCCACACCTCGCAGCTCTTGAAGCAATTACAATCACCGATAATTACAAACAAAATAATGTTAGACAGTAAAGTAGTACAAGAAGTATAAATAATAACGTGTAAGACATTACACGTGTAAAGATTAGAATTTGTAACAATCTAGATAAACGGCCCACTATACTCTAGTAAGCTATTATACTACCTAACTGGAACTATTACAAACGACTAAAGTAGAGCTGGTGTACTATCAAAACAAGCAGACATCTAATGTTCCAATTATCATTGCCGAGTCATGGCTCAAAGATAATCTCATTCTTTCTATCAACAAACTTTTCAAATCAGGGAATTCTAAGTACGATTTCAAATTAAAATAGCCAACCAGTGTTTGTACTAAATAATTTAATATCTTTCGTGAAGTACTAAATCAGGTATATACATTGTCATGTATTTGAGCTGAACCAAGAGGTGTTCGGGTAGCGCTATCAAATGAATAGTACAATAATAAATTATTCGACTTGACAGTGCAATGTAATTCACGAAATCTAATAAGAACAGCAAAATGGAATACGGAATATAATAAAAGATTGTGTACAAATCCCAGAGACGTGAAATGAAAAAGATCAAGATAATTAATATTGCTTATTCAATTCAATCAAACAATTAATTTTTTTCGGTCGGTGCACTTCCTCCTCCATTGCAAGGGAAGTAGGGAGTTGGTCTCGAGGTAAAACCTCTTTGTCGAGGCAGGGCGCCGGAGGATCACTCCCCTCCCTTAGGGGTGGTGGTGGAGGGTGCGATCTATAATTTAAAAAATAGAGTAAAGTCGCCTTAGAATGGCAAATAAAAAGCAAAAAGAAGGTACAGCTACAAAATGATACAATCGGTAAAATTAACAAATAAAAGTATAATTTTAAACAAAAAAAATAATTATGCAAATTTAAGATTTATATGGTTTTCTTATGGATGCCATTGTCTGAACTGGACCAAATTGAAAAGGAACGACACGGGAAGCACTAGCTTTCAAATAAAAAAAGAATCATCAAAACAGCTCCCAGACGAAAGTTCAGGTAACAAACATTTAAAAAAAATACAGTCGAATTTAGAACCTCCTCCTTTTTTGAAGTCGGTTGAAAAATATCAACTTATCCTTAACTTAGGAAACACAATGGTTAACCTATGATAATCCTAAGCAAGATAAAGTTATTTTCACGCCTCCACTTCGGGCATGTTTCCATTTTGTCGACACCTCCGTCTTATTGGGGTTAAATATTATGCGAGAGGTACCTAACTGGCTGGGTTTGCAGAAAAACGGAGTTTGCCGAATACGAATGAAAATGCAATTAGGTCAAGCTATTCAGTTGTGTCGCTCTAGTGTGGACTATAAAAGTATAAAAGTACCTGTGTAGTATGTGGGTTAAAAAAGAAAATATAATGGTTAAACATTTCTGGGTGCCACAATTTTTATTTTTTTAACTTTTGTCGTCGCTTTTTGTGCATGCTATCAGTATCAAGTAGTCCGTACTTTCAAGTGTCGTAAAATCAAGTAAAAATTTTTTAGTCAAGAGTCTAAAAAATATAAAGTAAGACACGGTCACAACCAGTCCATGCCCTAGTAAAGTAAGCAGCAGCTGACCGAATGCAGTACGGTACTCTACCTGTTCCCACGTCTGCGCCCGCGCACCAACCGTCTTCACGCGTGGGCCACGCAGCAGTCCGTAGTACGCAGCAAGACGAAGCCGCGTGCACATCGTTCTCTACTTTGACTCCTTGAAAAAGGCCACGGAATGTAGCAGCAACTATAGCTAGAGTATACGTGAATCTTATCCCGTAAAAGCAAAATAAAAATGTATCACGTCACACGTACAAATACGTACACGTCAAATGTACACGTCAGTTTAAAAACATTATTTATGTAAATGTTTGGAGACAAACGATACGCTATACTCATAGTAAGATATAATTCCTGCCAATGACCATTATATGACAGCAGTACCCAGAACTTTGTGTAACAAAACATATATACTGTGTTAACATTACTGTGTTCCGGTTTGAAGGGTACCGCAGCTACCGAATTTACTATTGAGACTAACCATCGCAAATCTCAAAGTAATGAGCACCAAAGTTGCGATGCCCTGGACTATAAGTGTATCTTTCATACATTTCCCTTGGTCGCGCCATAACTTGAGAACAACTTTAACGATTTCATTCATCATTTTTTTTAAGTTTTCTAATACTTCGTAGAAGGTACTTACGGAAAGAAAAATTAAGAAAATTGCGCAAAAAATTTGAAAATTTCAATTTTTTTTTGTTAAATTCCACGCAGATTAAGTCTTTGGTAACAGCTAGTCCTGAATATAAAAAGGCTAACTTGTGAAAATCTTTTTTTACGTATAAGACAAGAAAGTTGGTATTTTACACTACTAGTCACATCACTAGCATATAACATTACCATTCGAAGGACAGATGTTCATCAAACTACCATACGATAGACGAGGGGTGAACTGCTTTGCTTTACCTTACCTTACTGTATTTTGATTGTCCGCTTTGTAAGTTAGCTGACCGTCCCGAATTCATTTATCTACAAAAGATTTTGTGCCTGATCCTATCTATCCAAGGACAACACCAAAATGTATGTCAGTGTAACTAGCGTGTAGAATAATTATGATCTTTGTTTTTTAACTATTATTTTTTAATATAACTATTATATTATTTATTGTTACTTAACTCGTACCTAGTATTGGCTGCTGCTCACAGCTATATAGCAGCAGACAGGGTGATTTATAAGGACACATTTTTTGTAAAAATAAAATGATTGTATTTTACCATTGCTAAGAATTATATACAATTATATTTATCTTATGCCATTTCTCCGTAAATATTGAAAATCATAATTTATCTATCAACAGTACACGAAAGAGCTTACAAACTTGTTTCAAAAGGTTTTCTACAAGGCAATCATTTATAAGTCACTTGCAGTGCAGACAGCAAACGTAGAACCCCATAAATAACACTAAATTTATATTTACAGGGGTACTTCGACCAGATTCATTTGGAGGATTTCGTCACATGAATATTTACGAAGCTGTTTTACTACCGGCGCGGATGGGTTAAGGGTAAAAATTACAAAACAGAAAATATATAGCGCCGTTAAATTTGCATATCGTGACGCAGCGCGTCATGTTTGCGGCCCTAAAAATTAAATAGCAATAGAATTAATGACGTATTTTGTTCACAAACTTTTTTCATTGTTTTTGGCATCGCATTTTGTGTACTATGATTTTGTTATGTCATGTAATTTCGAGTTTTTTTTAGCGTAAAAGTAATGAGACGAACAAAACGCTCGCTGATGTTAAGGATATTTGTATTAACGAACAAAATTCCAAGTATATGATGATAAATCATGTGTAATAAGTCTTAGTCACAATAAATGTCAGCCCAACTAAGTCAAGGTCGAGTCCGGTCATGCTCTAGTAAAATAGTGGCATCTTTCTAGAAAATTCTTAAGATTTCTGGAAATACCACGAAATTACATGTGTAACAGCATCTTTTTTTCTCTTCGACTATAACTCGTTTGCACATTGTTTAAACCTGCTTGGTAAATAAATTAGATTGAAACTTTTTCGTAAGAAAACTAGAACATTCTTAATTTAAAAAAAGCATCACGCGTTTGTCTTTCAATTGTTTTCACATTAAACATGAAACCGTGAAATTTTCTAAATTCGAACTCAAAATTTGTTTATATCAGGTAAACCCCATATAATCTCTAAATAGTATAAAACAAAGTCGGTGTCCGCGCCTGTCTATTTTTCCGTTCACATCCAAACCGCGCAACGGATTTTAATACGGTTTTCTTTTAGAGATTTTTTCCCGATAAGTTTACATATAAAAATATCCTAGGCAACTTTTGTATTAGTAGAGAAATACAATTGTATATATTTAAGTTACCAAAAGTTTGTAAGGTATTATAAATTTCACCCGTGCAAAGCTGGGGCAAGGGTTGAAAATAATAGTCAAAATCGTAATGAAATTCATCAAGGATTTTATCAATTGGCATTCAGACGGTCTCCGAAATAGGCTACGTTTAAATATTTACGTAGGTCTTGTAATTGCTACGATAGCTATTTGTATTTATGTTCGTAGGTCCCGCTCTAGAACGTGTTCTTTACTCTAGATGACGTAGCGTAGAACGTTCTGGAGATTTGATTGAGTGATGATATACATAATATAAGTTGGCGGTGGTTGAAAGCGAAAATTCTGACAATAAGATTGGGCTGAGTGGTGTATTTCGGAGAGGTCTAATTCAATTATAATTGGTAAGTCCATTGAAGCAGAACCCAGAAATTTAAACAACAAGGCAATAGGCCTATAATTTTTCTAGCTGCAGTACTCTTCACATCGGAACACAGTAGGTAATAATTACACACTACTGCTTGGTGGCAAAATATCTATCTAACTAGACGATCTTCTGCGGTAGGAGATCTACCACCAAGTACAAGTGAGAAACTTTATAAGAACTTCAAATTATTTGAAAAGAAAATCGTAACTAAATTTGAATATTCAGTAATTATATTCTTTTAGCTATCGAATAAACAAAGCAAATATACCTTTGTAGGTAAATTAAACTACTGTACAATTCTTTTCTATACAGTGTTTTTTTTTTATATCAAGTGAAAGTAAGCAGTAGCTCTAGCATATTCTTTTGTGAGACATACATTATTACGTAAACGATATTCAAGTGTACTAAGAACAAAAACAGCTTAGTACCAGAATACTATGAATGTCTGACGCACTTGAGTATTACCATGTGTCTGTTTTTTTTACGTTTTTGAACACTCTTGATTACACTTTCCACTACAATGGAAAAATTGACATAGACTTTTTTCCGTTTTTCCTAATCTTTCAATACAATTTCAAATTCATTTTCATTTCATTCCAATTAAATTTGCAGTTACGCTTTAGTAGCTGCAAATTTAGCATCCCGGGATCCCCTACTACAGGGGTACTTTCCGACTTATTATTGATTTTTTTCTATCGTTTAAGTACCTAAGTACATAAATGTTGCAAATTGATCATCATCATCATCAGCCATAGAACGTCCACTGCTGGACAAAGGCCTCCTCCTGGGAGGTCGGTCGGTCTGGTCGGGGTTTTAGCAATACTCGCCACGCTTGGGTTGGCGAGCGCAGTTAGGTGTGATTGTTCAAGGAAGACGCTGCTGCCCATCTTCCGGATTACATGCCTTAGCCGAATCTTACGGCAACCAGGGGTAGAGAGGGTGGGGTACAATTCTTACGCCGGCACCACCACGGCAAATTGATAATGTTGCAAAATAAATGTTGCAAATTGATATCAGAGAAAATTCCGTCAGATGAAAATTGAGATTCAATGCTGGCATCGATCTCCATTAAACTTGGGTATTTTGTTGACTTTCTCACCCCTCTGATCTATAAAAACTGGGTCAAGAAGAAAATCAAAAATAATCTTAATACGACTGTCAATAAAACTAAAATTGGTAAAAATATCTTTATTCTGTAACACACTTTAATTTTTGTTCATAATAACGATTAAGAAAGCTTTTTAATTTTATTTATACACAAGAAATGTAGTCAGGTTTAGGCGGGTTGTATACAATAATTTAGAGCTATACTTAAAAACGATGCTTAATTGAACAAACGTCAGTTAACCTCTTTGCAATACATAGTTAAAATACGTATGATGTGACAAGACTACGTAACATCTTTTAGCTTTAAGCTGCGCTTTAAGTAAGGCCCGTATTGTAAGGAAAGCCTTAACTAAATTTTAAAAATGGTTTCATACTTTTCAGTAATTAATCAATCATTTTAAAATATATCTACCTACGATGGTTAACTTTACATAGGACATAACTATACTATAACTTATGCAATTTACTCATATATACTATGTATAAACATTTTGTCTTTGGTAAGATTTGAGTTATGTTGACTTAACGTTGTACCTGTTTCTAACTAAAACAATTAGCCAGGTACTTCACGGTTGCTATCCTTTTTTACGCTACTGCCAAAAAAGAGGTGCTATGTTTTTCGTGTGTGATATATTATATATACATATGTGTATTTCTTTATTCCACCATAACTCCTGAACGTATACACTAATATTGACGCTATTGGTATCGTTAGATAATTGCGTTGTTCAGTGGCATCTAAGTATAATCTTTTATATCCTACTATAATATTATAAATGTGAAAGTTTGTGAAGATGGATGGATGGATGGATGTTTGGTGATTAGATTTTTTTTTCTGTAGGTACGAGCATGTATGTAAAAGTTCTATTACAGGCCACTTTTTCACCTTAAGTTACGCTCTAAAATTAACACGGTTACTTAAGATATTAATTCAATCTCATATGCGCTTATAGAAAATGTCGTGGGATTTAATTTTTAAGTTGCTCAAATGTTTTTATAACGTAGCATTGCGTACAATAAATATTGAGATCTTAAAATACTAACTGAGAGAAACAAATCATTACAAAGATAGTAGACAAATTTCGTAACGAAGTTAAATTCATTTATTAAAAAGTTTGAATCACTTAAATCGTCCAAGTTACTTAAAATTACTTACAATTAATATCGTTGCATTACAAGTTAACAATTTAATTTGTAAGCTTTAAACTTAGCGATACGCAGTCTTCAAAGCAACTTTGTTTTGTAATTAATTTTAAATTAAATATTTAATATCTTTCGTTGAACAACAATCAAATAAAACCAGTAACATTTTCACTTGTTTATATTATATAGCATTTTTTTTCTCAAGGCTACTTATTAATTTAAGTATATTTATTTTGTTTTCTAAAAATGAAACCTAGCTATATCAATAAATCGCCCTCGAAACTAAATTTCATTTAAATCGTTGGAGCCGTTTCCGAGATTCAGATAATATATATATACATATACATACATATATATAAGAATTGCTCGTTTAAAGGTATTAGATAGATAAATGTTATAGGTAACAAACGAAACTGCGATATCATAGACGTGATTATGTAATTAAATGCAATTACATTGAAATACAAATAAACACAGGGTTCGTGTTCTTTCCGAACCTGTTTGTTCACTTTAGGCCAACAAAATGAAAATTTATAAATAAACAGATTATCTGAACAAATAAAATGTATTATGTTGATTTAATTCCAATTACGATAGGTTAGTTGGTGTGCTCCGCTATTCGGAAATTTCAATAGTAACAAAGATGAAAATGTACTTACAATGTCATTGATAAGAACTAACAACCCACTAAGTTCAACTTGTATGAAAGAGAGAAACGAAATAGTTTCAAACGATTTAACGAAATTAAAATTTAAACATCAGCAACATACAAAGATTAGGTACAAGGAGGATAGGTTTTAGGTACATTTGAGGTTCTACATACTTATATGTAAGTATTATGACTAGAACTAAACTCGAATTAACGTCGTCTTAATAATTTATTGGTTATTATTTATCGAATTAATACATTTCAGAATAACAATTTATGTTTTTTTTTGTTCTTTAGGCGCTGTAACAATGTACTTGGTAAAGAAAATAGCATTAATATTTTATTAATCGGCAAATTTTCTGTTAAAATATATGTATTCTAAACTCAAGTTCAACTTCATGTCAATGATGTTGACATTTTATAATTAATTTTGTTCGCTGACTAAGAAATAGCTTACAAAGGACATTTCATTATTTTGCCTCTTTGAACGCTTGCCCAAATGTATTTATCTTGATTGTACAAAACTTATTTTTAACACGATTATACCTATACAAACTTATACCTAATACTTACTTATAACAGTTAGATTCACTTATTTTACAATTAAATAATATTTTCACAGAACATTAACATTACATATACATACATAGGTCAACAAAATTGACACCATAATTCTATAGGTAACACACACATCATCTCTCATGGATATTTAACCATGATTGTCACTAATGTTCATCACTTGTAGAATCATATGATCAGCAATCCTTATACCTTATATATAATATTATAGATAGCCAGCGTGGTTGCAGTTTAGTGGTTATTTTAGAGGACGCGGTCGATTTACACCACCAATAACTATAAAAAGACAACTCACCGCCACCTACCTTACGTATATCGCCACTTCATCTAGTCTTACTTCTTTATGTTCGCCAATATGCGGTACAGCTTATAACATATATTTACTTTGATATTATCGGACTCGAAATCTATATAGATATTCCAATGACGGTCAGAGTTCTCTTCTCGGGACGCACTCATAACACTCATTATTTATAAGAAATGTTCACACATCACTGGAGCGTTCCCTTGTTTAAGCCTACCTCAAGGTATCGACGTCTTTGCTCTGAAACAAAAAAAAAAACACAACTTCATTGGCTATTCTGTACAAACATTTTCGAATTTGTATTGAGTTACAGTAAGACGTCGCACAGAATTGTTAAAATAATTTTATAAATTCTGAGACAGCCCATGCTTTGTCTTCAAATTACTATGGACGTAACGTTAGTCAATCTAAAATTTTGCTTTGATCTAAAACAATCTTTGTCCCTGATCTTATATATAGATATCTCTGTGGAGAAGTCAACTAAAATATTGTTTCAACTGTTTCTTTAACTTAATTGACAATATTTTTTTTTTCTAAGTTTGTTTGGTCTCAACTATCAACCTCCGTCATGCTAGAAAAACATTTAGATCCATGTAAATACATTTCAAACTTTAGCCCTTAGTTTTTTACTTTTAAAGTTCAGAATCAAACTAAAAGGTAGGTACCTAATAGGTTTATAGTGATGATAGCGCAATGGTTAGCGCGGCTGGATCACACGCCGCGTGGCGAGAACCCAAACTCTAACAATTAGCTTATTTACGGTAAAAGAAAATATTGTAAGACAACTATAGCATTGTTGAAAATCTGGCGCCAAGCATCTAACGGTGTTTTCCGGCATTCTCACTTGAGAGCCAGTTTCGTTCCAGGCTAGGTGTGCTTTACCATCTTCGACCACACCGTCACTTAACATCAGGTGAGCTGTGGTAAAACACCTAGCTTGTCAGATATATAAAAAAAAAAAAAATTGTGCGTACTTTCTAGTAGACGGCTGGCTAGCTACCGCTCTCAAGTTGCAAATCTATCATTTAGCATTTAACGGTGTATTTGGGGAGCTTCAATTCGGACCCAATTGCCATTTTAGACAGTCTGTTATCATCTTCGATCACACCATCACTAAGCATCAGGTGAGCGGTGATCAAACGCCTAGCCTATTACATAAAAGAAGATAGATTTCATAGGTTAGAACATAGGTTATCTAGAACATCGTTGCTTACTAACAAAATTCTTTTTTAAGGATAAAAAAGTAACTTAGAATATTTATTTATTTATTTATTAATAATTCACCGCAAATGTCATTTCATTTTGAGTAGAAAAATAAATTGTCATTGTTTTAACTGAGCGATTTGCTTTGTACATAGGCCCTTGACTCTGCTGTTACCGTCGAAGGCGTTCGTTATCCAATTTTCCTGATACATAAAAAGTATTTCAAATCTAAATTAAATTTCTGTGGTGTTTTTATTTTTCTTTTCTTTTTAGAGTTTACAAAAAGGTTGTTTTTTGGTAAAAGCAATTCAAGTGAACATTTTTACTTAAAGTTCTTAAAACTTAAGATGATTCCACTCAGAAGAGCTTTAGCGGTCTTTGGTATTTGTAAAACTTTTTTGGTTCCGGAAATTTTACCTTTTACTGATCTACATAAAAGTCTGTTGGTCTTGTATGTCTGGTGTTGTAGTTAATAATCTGGTTTCTGGCTCTATCTTTACTTTGATCTCCTGTATTTGTATTCCGACATGTTTCTAAATACAAAAATACATAAAGAATCTTTTTTTTTTCCTCAAATTTATTTTTACACGGCTGCCCTAAAAATTAGTGTAATATTTTCAGCTTAAATATTTGTCTGTATGTATGTGAGTTTCTTTATTGCACCATGACTTTAGTAGTTACTGTGGTTAGCGTGGTTGGTTCACACGCTGAAGACCGTCTGTTCAAACCCCAACAATGAGTTTGAGCTGCCGGTGAAGGAAAACATCGTGAGAAAGTTCTAGTACTCGGCTGGCCAGCTAAAAAAATTTCAAGCTGAAAACTTACGGTGTGTTTTGGCAGTCTCACTTGAGAGCCAGTTCCGTTCTAGGCTAGGTGTGCTTTACCATCTACAACCATACCGTCACTTAACGCTGCCAAACACCTAGCAAACATCAACCATAAAAAAAGCTACAAATGATCCCTTAATGCAATGTCCCAACCGCTACTCTTACTAAAATGGCCCAAAATATCCTGTTTCCCTCGTCTACTAAATATAAGGTACAAAGAATACGTGACGTGAGTCGCTGATGGGAAAAATCCGTATTTTAGTAAATGTATATAAATTCCCTGACTTGCGCAAAATCATCTTTGAACAGGAGCATTTTATACACATCGTTAACCACTTAATGCGATACAGTCTACCACAATTTATGTTCACGATGTTTTTCCGTGGCAAACTCACAACTTTTTTAGAAAACCATTTTTGGACCACATTTTTCACCAAATTTAATCGACTAGCCTTGTATAAAAAAAATATATAAAAATCATAGGAAATCATCGCACGGCGCCATCTTACTCCAAACTAAGCAAAGCTTGTACTATGGAAGTCAGATAACTTTACTTAAATTTTTTTTTTTTGGAAATACGTACTTTTGCTTGGTGGTAGATCTCCTTAGTTCGTTTAGGTAGGTACCATCGCAGTATCAGATATTCTGCCGCCAAGCAGTAGTGTGTAAACATTACAGTGTTCCTGTTTAAAGGGTACTGCAGCTAGCGAAATACAGGGCTGTTGAGACTAACCGTCGAATGTCTCAAAGTAATGAGCGCCAAAGCAGCGATGCTCTGGATTTTGTTTTGTTACTCATAGTTTTGTGTATCGCTGTAATGTTCATAAACATGCGTTATCCCTTACCATCAGTAGAGCGTCTTATTACTTTTACATAATACAAACAAAACACCCAGATACAGAACAAACATTTGTTTATACCATAAAATGTTTGTCATGGTTGGGAATCGAACCTACGCCCGAGCTATAGGTACCAAGGTATAAAGCAGATATACGACCAATGAGCCAATAGGCCTGTCAGGGGCTGTGTTTATATATATATAAAAGTTATTCTTAATGATTAATACAATGACCCCATTCACTACAAATTACTAAAACAAGTAGGAACCTATATGCCTCGTTCTTTCTTGATATAGTCTCACACAACATTACCATTTATACGGATTTATCCGTATTTATACGGATTTATCCGTATTTATACGGATTTCTCAACTCCCGTACGGATAACTTTGACACACAGACTTTTATACAGATTTAAGACACCTACTATATACACCTGCATTTAACATAAAACAATGATTTAGGGTTTAAGATAACGAACGCATTGTATTTTACTGTCATCAAAGTATTGTCTCTTTATAATAATTTATATATTTCATAATAATCATAATACATTTTATGGCAGAAACTTCTTGCGTTTCCATAACTGAATTATTTCTTTCTCTTAATTCTTGATTTTATTCAAGTTCCACCTATATGATATATGAAACCTTATTTTACAAGTCCTTTGTTCTACGCATTCCTTCTAAAATATAATTTTAAGCGCGGGACAGCGCGTTGAATGTCGGTAGAGAGGGCCACTAGTGGGACACGATATCCATAACATAAACTCATACAAACAAATTTGTATCATTAAATCTTTGACTCTCGGCGCAGATATACCCCTACCCCGCTGAAATACCAGGATAAAAAGTAGCTCAAGCCACTTTCCAGCTTCATAATGGTCAGTATGTATACGGATTTTATAGGGATTTTCTCCCAAATTAGACATACGGATATTATTCGAATATGGTTGGCAACACTGGTCTCACATACATAGGTTCGGACTAAAAAGATATCATGTTCATATTGTCATTCTGTTAAGTTTAACGAGCTCAATAATAGGGCTAAATGAATTTGTTACGCAAATTGCCTCGAAAGCTTGTTACTAGAAGATAACGGAACGCTAACCCCGCAGAAAATGTAACAGGCGTCCCTAAATCTTCGACTTGGGATTTTTTATGACCTAGGCTACCTTACCTACCTTATTGCTACTTTTGAAATAAAAATAGCAATTTTTTTACTGTTGTCAACAGTAAAAGGGTAGGCTAGGTGTTTGACCACAACTCATCTGATGTTAAGTGACGGTGTGGTCGAAGATTGCAAGCACGCCTAATCTGGCATAGGACTGTCAAATGAGACTGCCAGAACATATCGTTAAGTGCTTGGTACCTGATTGTCGACTTGAGAGTGGGAGCTAACCAGCCGAGTACTAAAAAGTACCATCCAGTCATGACATGGTCGCCTCACGATGTTCTTCCATTGGAGTTCATTAGACAAGGTCGGCAAGATCAACTAAAACTTACAATATTTGGTCTTACTGTTATTTAATGAAAACTTTGTAGCGATGATAGCTCAGTGGTTAGCGCGGTCGGTTCGCATACCGAAGGGCGTGGGTTCAAACCCCATCAATGAACTTGAGCTGCCGGTGAAGGAAACCATAGCGTGGTGGTAGGGTACTTTCTAGTACTCGGCTGGCTAGCTACCACCCTCAAGTTGAAAATCTGCCGCCAAGCATCTAACGATGTTTTCCGGCAGCCTCACTTGAGAGCCAGTTCCATTCCAGGCTAGGTGTGCTTTACCATCTTCGACCACACCGTCACGTAACATCAGGTGAGTTGTGGTCAAAGACCAAGCCGTCAGCCATTTAAAAAAAAACTTAGATAAACCATTTTTATTAGCAACGCTTAAATGTATCTCAAGAATATCATGAGATACAATTATTATTGGAACATTTAATAAGCGACTAGAGAAAAGCTATTTCCAATATACTTTTACTTCGTAATAGAAATATTATTTATTAACTAAAAGAAACTACATAAAACAAAAACAATGTGGGCTCAATGATGTTTCTAGTTTGACCTGATTTGTGACAGTTATCAATTTTAACTGACTTCAAAAAAGGAGGAGGTTCTCAATTCGATTGTATATTTTTTTTTGTATGTATGTTACGCGATTATTCCGCCAATTATGAATCGATTTTGATAATTATTTTTTGTTCCTTATTTTACTTGTGTGTTGCGTAGGCATCTTATATGTATATTTAAGTGAAGGCCCTGTTAGCTTATTTGATATTAATTTCACTTCCAGAACTGAAGGGCGTAGGTTCAATTCCCACTCAGCACTAATAAAGATTTGTGTGACGATCATAGATCGGTATATTTCCTGTGATCGTTTTGCTTTCAGGCGTACAAATATAATGAGCGATGGCATCATCATCATCATCATCATCATCATCATCATCATCATCATCATCATCATCATCGTCGTCGTCGTCGTCATCACCATCATCATCATCATCATCATTATCATCAGCTTATCGAAGTCCACTGCTGGACATAGTCCTCTCCCAAGACACGCCAATCAGCCCGATCTTTGGCATTTCGCTTCAATCCACCGCCAGCTGTCCTACGTATATCGTCACTCCATCGAGTCTCAAGGCGTCCTAAGCTACGTTTGTCAATAATACGCTGAGCTATGAGCGATGGCAAGAGCGATGAACGATAAAAAATAAATCAATCAAAGTAAAATGCACATTCATAATAATAATAAACTAAATAATAAAAAAGTCGAAGTCAAACTAACAATTATAATAATGTCGAAAAATCAATAAATATATAATAATCTTACTCAAGAGTTTAAAAATAATCGCGGGCATATAAAAGCTTAAACCTCATTACAAACAAATTTGTATCATTAAATCTTTGACTCTCGGCGCAGATATACCCCTACCCCGCTGAAATACCAGGATAAAAAGTAGCTCAAGCCACTTTCCAGCTTCATAATGGTCAGTATGTATACGGATTTTATAGGGATTTTCTCCCAAATTAGACATACGGATATTATTCGAATATGGTTGGCAACACTGGTCTCACATACATAGGTTCGGACTAAAAAGATATCATGTTCATATTGTCATTCTGTTAAGTTTAACGAGCTCAATAATAGGGCTAAATGAATTTGTTACGCAAATTGCCTCGAAAGCTTGTTACTAGAAGATAACGGAACGCTAACCCCGCAGAAAATGTAACAGGCGTCCCTAAATCTTCGACTTGGGATTTTTTATGACCTAGGCTACCTTACCTACCTTATTGCTACTTTTGAAATAAAAATAGCAATTTTTTTACTGTTGTCAACAGTAAAAGGGTAGGCTAGGTGTTTGACCACAACTCATCTGATGTTAAGTGACGGTGTGGTCGAAGATTGCAAGCACGCCTAATCTGGCATAGGACTGTCAAATGAGACTGCCAGAACATATCGTTAAGTGCTTGGTACCTGATTGTCGACTTGAGAGTGGGAGCTAACCAGCCGAGTACTAAAAAGTACCATCCAGTCATGACATGGTCGCCTCACGATGTTCTTCCATTGGAGTTCATTAGACAAGGTCGGCAAGATCAACTAAAACTTACAATATTTGGTCTTACTGTTATTTAATGAAAACTTTGTAGCGATGATAGCTCAGTGGTTAGCGCGGTCGGTTCGCATACCGAAGGGCGTGGGTTCAAACCCCATCAATGAACTTGAGCTGCCGGTGAAGGAAACCATAGCGTGGTGGTAGGGTACTTTCTAGTACTCGGCTGGCTAGCTACCACCCTCAAGTTGAAAATCTGCCGCCAAGCATCTAACGATGTTTTCCGGCAGCCTCACTTGAGAGCCAGTTCCATTCCAGGCTAGGTGTGCTTTACCATCTTCGACCACACCGTCACGTAACATCAGGTGAGTTGTGGTCAAAGACCAAGCCGTCAGCCATTTAAAAAAAAACTTAGATAAACCATTTTTATTAGCAACGCTTAAATGTATCTCAAGAATATCATGAGATACAATTATTATTGGAACATTTAATAAGCGACTAGAGAAAAGCTATTTCCAATATACTTTTACTTCGTAATAGAAATATTATTTATTAACTAAAAGAAACTACATAAAACAAAAACAATGTGGGCTCAATGATGTTTCTAGTTTGACCTGATTTGTGACAGTTATCAATTTTAACTGACTTCAAAAAAGGAGGAGGTTCTCAATTCGATTGTATATTTTTTTTTGTATGTATGTTACGCGATTATTCCGCCAATTATGAATCGATTTTGATAATTATTTTTTGTTCCTTATTTTACTTGTGTGTTGCGTAGGCATCTTATATGTATATTTAAGTGAAGGCCCTGTTAGCTTATTTGATATTAATTTCACTTCCAGAACTGAAGGGCGTAGGTTCAATTCCCACTCAGCACTAATAAAGATTTGTGTGACGATCATAGATCGGTATATTTCCTGTGATCGTTTTGCTTTCAGGCGTACAAATATGATGAGCGATGGCATCATCATCATCATCATCATCATCATCATCATCATCATCATCATCATCATCGTCGTCGTCGTCGTCATCACCATCATCATCATCATCATCATTATCATCAGCTTATCGAAGTCCACTGCTGGACATAGTCCTCTCCCAAGACACGCCAATCAGCCCGATCTTTGGCATTTCGCTTCAATCCACCGCCAGCTGTCCTACGTATATCGTCACTCTATCGAGTCTCAAGGCGTCCTAAGCTACGTTTGTCAATAATACGCTGAGCTATGAGCGATGGCAAGAGCGATGAACGATAAAAAATAAATCAATCAAAGTAAAATGCACATTCATAATAATAATAAACTAAATAATAAAAAAGTCGAAGTCAAACTAACAATTATAATAATGTCGAAAAATCAATAAATATATAATAATCTTACTCAAGAGTTTAAAAATAATCGCGGGCATATAAAAGCTCAAACCTCATTACAAACGAATTTCTTCCTTTTTTACATAAAATATCTCAAAGGACTGGCGCTGTAGCCGGAGCTTTCAACCCGCCCGAAGGCAAACGTGGCCGACGCTTTTACTATAGAAAAAGAAACAATAATAATCTTTTACCTTCGCAAGTTAATTCACTTTAAAATATTTATTATCCGCAAGCTCGCTTTGTTAATACTTTGTTGTGTGCGACTAATTTGAATTTGTTTTGATCTATAAATAAATAACCGACCATATTATATTGCTATTATTGTCTCCATAATATAATGGTAAAGTTTGTTACCAAATAAAGTAGTAGATTATTAGATTTAGTAGTACGTAAAAGCGTATACACAACACTCAGATACGGTATAATAATATTAGATAACAATGTAGGTAACGGCAATAATGAGAAGATATGTAGGTAAGATTTTATAATTATAAATCAAACAAATAAAACAAGAAGTTATATATTCAAATCCCACTTTTTATCGGCATTCTTCAATACTACAAAGAAAGTATAAATATAAATATTTTATTAAAAACACCAATGATTCAAGTCAATTTCGTAATATCATTTTTTGAAGAGTTTTAATACACCGTTTAGATATCAATTATGAAAAAAATAAAATGTCATAATAAAGTATGCAAACATGTCAATATAAAATGTCAATATAAAAATATGTCAATATAATAAAATGTCAAAAAAATCATAATTAAGTATTTCTATTATCTAGTAATAAATAATAAACTAGTAAGTATTTATAAATCTCTTAGTTTGAAATACTCGTCAATGTCATGATGTTAAGTAACGGTGTGGTCGAAGATGGTAAACACACCTAGCCTGGAATGAAATTACTTATGATCATAAAGAGTTTTGTGCAAAAGCAAAACACCACCACCACTTGTGCCAATAGCTCATAAGATTATTTTGTCTCCTGTACTTTTTTTTTTTTTTTGGTTCTCATAATAAAGAATTTCTGTCTATCTATAATTTAGTTAGACATTTACTTACATATTAAAACTGAAGCTCAGCTATACCTTTTAAGCTTTTCCGTGCACCTGCAGGAAGGAAACAGTTTCATGGTTCACGATCAAACGCACAACTCCAAAGCATGTCTAGTAAATAAAGAAAAAGAGTCGGCAAAATAAATGGGTTTTAAAAGTGGCGAGCGAACATAAAACATTTCATTAAACTGTGACGGGTGAATGGGAGCGCCGGCAACGGCCCCGCACCAGCAGTTTAATTTAGATTAGACTTTTGGCTTCGCCCAAAAAGATCAGCAAATAGATAAACACTTGTAGTAACGCATAGCGATCGCCATTTCGCACTACCGGTATGCGTCGCTTCGGGTGAAGCCTTCGTATAATTATGATAGAACTTCACTTACAGGTAAGTTCGTTTAATCACTAAGTATTATCTTAGGAAAGTCGGGAAAATACAGGGTGGCGCAATAGAACGTGCATATTGTATCATCTTTTTTGCGGGGTAGAAAGCGCGCGGGTGGGGGTAGCCTACATCGTTGGGTAGGCGGCTAGGCGGGCTCATGGACTTTAAGTCACTACAAGTTACTAGAAAGAAAGAAAGAAATAAAGATAGATTTATTAATTATATAATTATACTACGACGGTAAGCGTCGCGCATTTTGCGTGCGCGCGTTATACGAGATCTCTCGTTCATACATTCTTACTAAACGAGTATATTGTTCTGAACTACGGCGAATTAATAAAGCTCCGAGTGCTAATTTAATTAAAATATGGGTAAAGCGTTTTGAAGGGACCGGTTCAACGTTTAAACCAGAAGCAAAAGGTCGTCCAAGAACATCTAGGAGACAATATTGAGGAGTTATGCAGGCGATACGAGGAGAACCACAAATGTCTACTCGCAAGAGATCGTCTGTCTTACACTTATCGCGAACAAGTTTGCAACGAATTTTAAACTTGGATCTTAAACTGCATCCATACAAGCTGCAATAAGAAGAAATTTAGTATTCTAGTAAATAAAGAAAAGAAGATACCGACTTTTAGCGATAGTGGATTTAAAACCTAAAAAAACTTTTAACAGTAAAAATCTAAAAAAAAATGATGGGATGGAAAAGGGAAAATAGTTTTAATATTTAGTATTGTATCAGTTATCTGGTTTCCATAATATTATCTTTTGTATTTTATCTAGTCTTTGTTCTGGTCAGTGTCTTTTATATATCACTAGCGACCCGCCCCGGCTTCGCACGGGTAGTAAAGCAAAATAATTATGTTTAAGTTTATAAGGATTAATACGGTATCCGTCTAAATAGCTTTCCAATTGAAGCATTGTACGTGACAATGCTTTTTTAGAAGATAGAATGGGTATAATAAGCTATCCTTAAAAAGTAGATATATGCCACAGTGGACTTTTTGTAGATCAATACAACAGGAATATTCCACCATGCATCGTTTTGTTATATCTCAAAGGGTCGTTTTCGATGAAAGCTCCCAGTTGACTTGACTTTTTCCTACACTTCCAACAATTATCATCATATTTCAAGCAATTCACGCAAAACCTTGACAAATTATATACCTAAACCTTCCTCATGAATCACTCTCCCTATTGGTGACATGATAAGCTGTTCAGTAGTTTTTATGTTTATCGCAAACAGACAGACAGACGCGGCGGACGAATTTGTTTTATAATACGAGTAAGTAGTGATGTTTAAAATGCCTTTTATTTTTTAATTTATATTCTCTTGTCAACACACCCCGTACCTACTTAGTAGAATCCTCTCCATACTAAGGTTACCTGAAAGAGCTCGCTCTTAGCGATAAGGCCGCCAATTATTCCAATAGTGTTAATTTTATATTGTTATAATTGTTTATAACAACAAAGAGCTATATTATTATAGTACAAATCTTGCCTAGTTTCGAACTAGATGACGCTAGATTGTGCTTTTAAGTATGTTACATTCTTTTTAATGTTTAAATTCAAAGCAAACATACAGGCCAATAGGTAGAATGATAAACTAAAACTGTTGCGTAACAAAGCTGGTCAGAAGATTAACGGTCATAAACAGGCACGTGGCTAATTTCAGCAGCAAAATCAAACGCCCAACCCCTGAGCAAACCGACAACGGTTTTGATCTGCGACTTGTTTGTTTGCAGGCCGCACAACAGTATAAATAACGCTGTATAACAGTGGAAACATTCGCGAAGCTACCTTTAAGTGCCTATACACGATGCTTTTAGCATCGGAGATTTTGTATCTGCATCGAAACTGTAGGTATAACGTTTTGTCGCGTTCAATAGAGGGAAGTGACTTCTTGCTTATTAAAATCAGGTGATTTTGTGATGCACAAACATATCGAATCGAAACATTATTTTGATTGAGAGCCAAGTGTCACACTTATGCATCGAGCGTCGAAACAGCAACTCGATTGCAACGGCAAGAGCATTCGGTCGCGGAAGCTTTAAAACGCATTTCAATCGCTGATTGCTGATACTTTAAGTCGCTAGACTGCTCAAGCCCTAATTAAGTAAGTCGCCTTTGGTATACAAGCAATATGAAATTTCGTTAAATTATATTCAAGTCTGCTAGAAGTGAGGTAAAAATTCGATATATTTTTTTGGTGAAAATATTCGGAGCTTGCAGACTTTTATGTTTAAGAATAATTAAAATCTTAGACAACTGTTTCTACGCAAGTGTTTTGATAATAACGAAGTTTTTAATAAACACAGATTATCGCAAATTGTTGACCCCGGCGGGGTCAAATGTGACTCGGATTTTAATTCTTGTGGCTAGTACCTAAACATAGAAACTACAAAAAGCGATCTGAATTACTTAATACCACTTTGCATTGGTTGTACCTAGATATTATATTTATTATATTATCTGTTTTTATGCTTAGTGCACAGTGATACATACGTAATATGTATGTACTACGTACTAGATGACGTGATTCAAACTCACTTCGTGCATCTCACCTGCAGTGTAGTGTATACACTTTGTTCAATAGAAGAAATATTAGATAATTGATTGGTTCAGGCGTTACTCTGTGGAAGTTTCGGATAAGTTTTTTAAATTGTTGTCAAGTAAGTTAAATTTAAATCCTCATTACTGTTGCAACTAAAACGACTGTTAAGAGGAAATATTTGAACTTTGAACACACAGAAAAAATATTCATCTATTTAGTGAATTCATACATGAATTTTTTTATAATAAAACAATATGAAATTGATTTAGTTAAAAAACTTACCATAAAAAAACGTTTGTATGACACTTCTTAGTATCTAATTATTATTGACTACCCTGATAGCTCATTTGGTAGAATATCTGCTTCAAGAGCTGTAGAGCGTAGGTTCAATTCCCACCAGAATAAACATTTATACTCGTATGAGGATAATTGTTTGTTCCGTGTCTGGGTGTTCTGTATGTATTATAAGAACCTATGTATTCACAAAAAAAATATGTGAGTACTCTATCAGTTATCTGGTTAGCTTTGTTTAGTTTGGGGCTAGATGGCGCTGTGATCTTCTAGATACATAACATTCGTTGTTAATGCGTTGAATTAACACTTCTAAATAGAGTAATAAATAAGGTGGCACCAGCTCATCAGATTCATTGTTACTGTAAATTTTTCTACTTCTGTTAAGTAAAATAAACAATTTCTATCTGTATATCTATAAATGAACATTATTGATAACTTACGTGTTCATGTTGTGTGAGTCGGAATGCGAGGCAGTGGGCGGTAGAAACCTCATCAAAGGCGGCCGCAGAAGCATTTGCCGGAACGTTTGACGGAATTGGCGCGACATAGAACAGTACAGCACGAAATTAATCGAGCCGTTCAGAAGTGCCAGAAAATCCATTATCTCTCCGAACAGGTTATAACACTTCAAGAAGAAGCACCACCCCATCAAGCCGCTCAGCAACCCGAGAATCCCCTGAGGCAATTCTGTCACTAGAAACAGCAATAGCACCGCCAGCAGCATCTTCGTCGTTCTGTCTGTTCTTTTATCAGCTTTATGCTGCCTTTTCACCATCTTTTCAGCAGCTGAACAATTATTAAAGTTCCTCAAATTCTTTTGGTGCTGATTTGCACTATACAGTGCCCTTATAAGCCATATGCTTATAACTGTTAAGATGAAGCAAGGAAGAAGCTTGATGACCACGGCGTGAACCCAGAAGTTGATCTGGTAGAGTGTGCCGTGATGATCGGAGTCCACGTGGTATGCGGTTATATGGTTTCCATAGATATCCTTCATTGATTTCTCGTGAATGTTAAAAACCTGTGGACAAACATTTTCGTACATTTAACATTGAACTTTTAATTTCAATTGGATTGAAAAGTATTTTCATTTGCGCAATAGAGTTGACATGCAGGATTCCTCATGATATTTTCATTGGTAGTGTATCTGCTTTGAGAGCTAAAGGGTATGGGTTCGATTCCCACCCAGGACAACAATTTTTGTAGTATAAGCAAATGTGTGTTTTGTGCATAGATGTTCTGTATATATTATAAGTATGTATTGACACACTTATCCGATTCCCATAGTACAAGCTTTGCTTAGTTTGGGGTCAGATAGCGCTGTGTGTAATGTCCTACGATATTTATTTATTATTATTTTTCAAGTCCAGACCATGCATTTGTGAAAGTGAAATAGTGAAAGAATAAGTTTCTATGGAGTTTTGCAAGCAAATTTTTTAAATCTTTTCCCACACTCGTGCATACAATTTGGTGCTTAGTTATTGTTCATCACTATTTCTAAAAATAAACGCTCAAAAAATACAAGTTTTAGTAAAACGCAGTAACATGACTTTTCCGCGTTCCCGTCAAAACTCTACCAAAATTTTCTTATCAGTAGAGTTAACACAAAAAAAAAAGTGCTTTCAAAAGACATACTTTCACAATTTGTTCAAATACAAATGGAAGTTGACAATTCGGAAACTATGCCAATCGTAAAAAGACGTAATTCCATCAAAGCGAAAAAAACACTTACCATAAAAGTAGGGATGCAAAGTACGGGCGGTAATAAAAAACTAGTGAGTATTGCGATGCTACACCGTCGCTCCGTGCATAGTACACGGCTTTTGTCGGAATACCTGTAATATCGAAAATTGCTTAGATACCTATATCATCTTATCATATATACATATACATATAATAAAATCTCTAAAGAGCCGTCTCTGAACATCAAATATATATACGTATACGCATAAACGTTGTTACCGAGGCCAAAAAAATAGTATGTGTTTCTGTTTGTTTCAAGGTTTGTCTATGCGTTTGTGCACGCTTATCTCAGAAAGGGCTTAAATGATTCAAATGCGGTTTTCACTGATGTATTGTGGCAATCTTCCCGTATTATTTAGCGTCTGTTTTATTTCAATCTGTTCACAAACAAAAAACTTAATTGAAACTATACGCGTCTTTCCAGAAACGCGCTTCAGTCGACTTAGCTGAAACATAATTTTACCCTTACCGAATGTCGTCGCGGACACAACTGTACTAATAAAATACGGTCTGAATTGAGAACTTTTCTCTTTTTATACTAGTTGCTCCACAGCTAGGTAATTAGCTCTATATAGCTCAGATAATAGCTCAGTGGCTAGCGCGGTCTGTTCACATACCGAAGGGCGTGAGTTCAAACCCCCAACAAAGAGCTTGAGTTGCCGGTGAAGTAAAATATCGTGAGAAAACCATAGCATGATACTAGAGTACTTTATAGTACTCGGCTGAAGTCGGCTGGCTAGCTACTACCCTCAAGTTGTAAATCTGCCGCTAAGCATCTAACGTTGTGTTCCGACAGCCTGACTTGAGAGCCAGTACCATTCCAGGCTAGGTGTGCTTTACAATCTTCGACCATACTTTCACTTAGGTAAGCTGTGGTCAAAGGCCTAGCCTACCGACTATAACAAAAGTTAAAAAGATAGAAATAAGGGCCTGCGATCTACAACTGCGTACACACTTCCATTCGGGATGCACTTTCCATTGCGTAGGTACTTCAGAAGCAAGCTAAGCACATGGCTTCAAGAGACCTTATTTTATTTAAAAATAAGAGATTATTGAATTTAGTAATCATTTTTTTTAAATCGATGTTTTATCATGTTTGACATATTATTATATTGACATTTCATTATGTTAAAATATGTTACTATTTTGATATTTTTAAATATGAATTGAAGAATGACCTTTGATACTTTGAATGAACTTTGGTATTATCAATAAAATATTTGTATTTGAAATCTAAAAACGGGACAACGCACAAGTTGGCTGCAGTTATAACTGTGGGGTGAGAAATCTTCTTAAAAAATACGTGCCGTGTCAAGGATCTCTGCCTTTTAGGTCCGACTCTTGACCCAAGCCCCTCGTTTTAATTAATTATTTTTGTAGAATATAGCTCAATCCATTTTGACCATTTTCAATCAATAAAATGAACACCTTTCAGGTGGTATTGTCTGACTTTTAGCAATTTTAGTTTACGTGTGTAACTATTGAAATATAACTTTTAAATAAAATATTCTTATTTGACTACAATTGACTCAATATTTATGATCTTCGTGAAACTAGAAACGTTATTTAGAATGGAATGTACTCGATAAGAATTTAAATCAAAGATGGCACTGAAAAATGTGTTTTTAGAGACAATTTCTAAAAGATTTTATTTTAAAAACATGTAAGCATTATTTGAATAGATAAGTATTTTTATTTATAAAAGCTTCGAAAAACAATATTTGGTTTTATATTTTTACTTTTCGAGTAATGTAATAAAAACTTCATAAATCACAAACACGCACTAACTTGAGTAACCGTAACAGCCTTATGCCTTTGAAGTTTTATGCCTTTGCTCCGCCAAATGAGATCTTATGTAACACGACTTTAGGCTAATGATTAACTGCACTAACAGAGATGCTCCAAATGTTGATAAAGCCTTAAAGGTCTCGCTTAATAATCATCGTATATTTCCGATCACTCAAGACAAAAAAAAACAGAATTTCCTAAAACAGTACAGCAGTATATTTAGATACACTACTTCACTGTTTTAGAGAAATGGATAATTACATTTTACTTTTAAAAAACAGTATTTTAGTTAATGCTTAGGATTAATAAAATTACAACATCACTGTCTACTGAAATTTGATAACAATTTACGACCTCAAGTTATAGAACCTTTTTAGCAGAGGAAGCTTTTAAAGGGAGCTTTGAAAGAAATTACAGTGCTAGTAAATATTTATGGAACTGTCAAAGATTTAATTTTTTTTATTTTTCAACACAAAATTTCAGTCAACAAACTCAATGAATACAAAATAGGGTCTCACCTCAGCATAATGCTAAATAAAGTTTAAAATCATATTTTTTGTATATATTTCCTAATTGAAACACAATGATTCTCTTTATTGTCCAAAAAGTTATATTCATAAAAATTAATTAAATTTTGATGAGTTTATTTTTAACCTAATACGACAAAAATGTAATGTTGAAGCATGCTTTAAACATAAAATCTAAACACACACAAACACTCGAGAACTTGTGCATTGCGGAGTCGACACACTATCACACACACACACAACAGTCCCGTTCACGCACTTTACCTAACACACGCGATTTACACACTGACATATGATATGATATGATACATAGACGCACATACTCACAACCTTGCACACAACCCTACACTGCAGAAGTTCTATTATTATTATTTTATTTTTTTATCAGTACATTTCCCGGCTTAAGCTGCTTGTCACGGTGCTCTCAAAATGTTGTTTACAAAATACCCGCTGTACTAAGCTACTCGACTAACACCTCAATTCGAGAGTAGAGGCAAAATGTAAACCAGCGCTGTAAGAATTAAATACTTACAGAATAAAGCCGATGTTGTCCCTTTGACAATAAACATCTTCTACGTTAATTTTATTTATAAGACATATGTATTTCTTATTTGTTTGTTTTTCTATTTACTTTATACTTCGTAGGTACAGCAAATAGATAGATTAACTCTTTATTGTTGAAGACAAAGGTTGCATTCAGTAAAAAATTACTGGTGGTCTTATCTATAAAAGCTATCTATTAGGTTACACGTCCACACAAATTGTTAAACATATTATTTAATGCTTGTACATGTCTTGTGTACATATAGAGTTCACAATTTACACTAAGAGAAACTAACAACTAACACTAAGTTTTTTAATAATAACTTACTTTATAGCTACATATCTCCATATAGCTAATGAGAGCGTCAGAAATATAGACGCTGTATGTAGAATTTGGGCATAGTGCATGTGAAAGAGAATATATGTTGCTTTCGAGTAGCGGAAATCCAACTCCGGCAGTATCTGCGAATAAAAAAAAAATTTACTTCGTTACACAGCAAAACACCATTTTTTTATCTTTATTTATTTTAAGGGGTCTCTCTACCTGGTCGCTTAAACTACAAGATCGCCGTAAAATAGATACACTGGAGATGTGGTGTTGGAGACGCATGCTGCAAATTCCCTGAACAGCGTCCCGCACCAACAACTCCATCCCCAAAGAGCTTCACATACGGGACGGACTTTCGTCGATTGTGCAATTGCGAATACTGAAGTTCTTTGGGCATATCTCCAGAAATGAGGACTCAGTCGAGAAACTTGTTGTGCAAGGCTGCATTGAAGATAGGAGACATCGTGGTCGGTCTCCGAAGAGATTTAAAGGGGCTTCATCAAATTGACCCTCTCGAATATCCTCGACCACTTACTCATACACGGCTACCTTCGGTTACGCTTAATACCGGCCGCTTATGACGGCCTTCCTACTAAAAACCCTAAAGAGTTTCATTCATTTCATTTGAATCGAGGATACAGGCTTTCGCCTCGACAGCGCTTGTCCTCACGGCCTCAGGGAGCCTAAGCTGCAACGATGACAGTGTGTCAAGTGATCAAACTAACACCCGCCTTAACACATTTACTATATAATGCTCTAATCTTCTTGCGATAATGAGATAGAAGACCATTATATGTCCTACACTCGAAAATAACCATTCAGCTCCATTCATAACACACTATCAGAATATGAGTAATATCCACTCTAAACATTTTATACCCTTAATCTTTCCCACTGAATGCGCAAAGTTATTTAAGGGCACGTATCCGGATCAAAGCCTTATATCCGTTTTGATAGATTATTATAGAGAGACTAGCTGCGCCCCGCGGCGTTACCCGCTACATATTTTCGGGATAAAAAGTAGCTAATCATGTAGCGATATGGAATATACTTTACAACTCATACCTACCAAATATACATGAAAAATTTCATAAAAATCAGTCGAGCTATTTAGGAGGAGTACGACCACAAACATTTGACACGAGATTTTTATATAATTTATAGATAGTGTTTCTCTCGCTCCCATTTTTACTGCTTTTACATTAACAAAAAAAACATTTATGATTAATTTATTTGTAAGATTATAGACAAAGTTTTTTGCATTTAGATATTTGTGTGAAAATAAAATTAAAATTTATGCATGAGAAAACTTCATTTCAAAACTACAAAATTGAGAACTAAAAAGAAAGAAAATGAAGTTATGCATCGATTTCCGCAGCTGTGTAAGCATTTACTTTACTGATGGATAAGGAAACTAAATTGATAATGGAAGGATTCTGGCGTACAATTTTAACGTTTGTTATGATACTAAAACATGTCATAGTCGTAGGAAATCTACTTAGAAATCGGATAAATTATCTTGCAACAATTATACCTACTACAGGTAGTTTTTCCCAAATTGAGACCTCGCAATATTACCGATCAGCTGAATAACTGGTTATGGTTATTATTGTATATTTATCTAAAACACTCTCTTACAAACATTTACTACTCGATAGGTTTTGGTTATTTTTTTTATTAACCTATTATATTGCGCGCCAAAAATCCGCCATTTTGTTTTTTTCATACACCAACCAAGGAACACTTGCGTTTTTAAAATGAATATAAGATTTCTGTTAGCTCATTTGGTGAAGTTCTGCTTTGACAGCTGAAGGGCGTGGGTTCGATTCTCACCCTGGACTAACATCTGTGTGACTAACATAGATCTTTGTTCTGGGTGTTCTGTATAAATTTACAAAAAAAAAGTATTTAAGTAGGTATTCTGTCAGCTGTCTGGTTCCCATACTACAAATTTTGCTTACTTTAGGGCTAGATGGTGCTGTGTGAAATGTCTTCCAATTTTTATTTATTTGATTATAACAAACTATACGGGCTGACAGTTTGAACATTAGCAATATTCAAAGATATATTAGTTAATGGTCATATGAAATGTTTAAAGAAATAAAATCGAAACAAAAACAAAAAAAAAGATGAGAAAACCTTGGTTAAAGTTTTTCCCAAGACTCCAGAATGCGCGCAGCCTAACGCGCCGAGCTAGCGCAAGACATAACTACCATACGTAGACTACGAAGTAACTGTTATCTAATCTGGAACCGCTCGCGACTACCATGTAATTTTCGGTGCGCGTGATTTGAGTGTCCGTATTTTTGTGTTTGCTCAGGATAATTAGGTCAAATATTAACCACCTATTTCTTTTTTATATTTGTAACTACAATCGAGTACTGAACCCCCTGTATCAATATTGGTGATGTTCAAACTTTCACGATGTATAGTAGCTACTTGCTCACTGCATTAACGTAAATCATATTATAAATACTCACACACGAAAGCGTAGTACAATAGATAATTATGGCTTATCAACGAACGTTTAACATTTTTATCTCGAACATGATACTACTACATATTACTATAAAGGCTACGCAAGGATCGATAACTACTCGATAGCATTATTAGGCAAAACGTGATTAGCCAACGACTACTTGTATAACAATAAAATTAAAAGGGTAATACATTTCAACCTAAACCAGCATTTCATACTTCGGAAAATATTTATGTATGTATTTAGGTAAGTGTAATTGGATGGATTTAGTATATTTGTAAAATAAAATAAAAATGTGAAAGTTAGTAAGGATGGATGGATGGGTGTTTGTTACTCTTTCACACAAAAACTACTGAACAGATTTGGATGAAATTTGGCACACATAAATTTTATAGCCTGGATTAACAACCAGGACACTTTTTATACTGCAAACTCAAATTAAAAAAAAGCAGACTGCCACTTGCCAGTTTGCTAAAGGCAACAGTTTATGAAATAAAAGACAAAAATAGAATATAGGTAATCTATCATTATATGACTGCCCTGTTGGTTCGGTAGCTCATCATCTCTGCTTAAAAATAGTGGGTTCAATTCCCGCCGAGAACAAACATTTATGTGACGAACACAGATGTTTGTTATATATGTGAATGTTCTATTGTGTATGTGCCCGGGTGTTATATATGTATTATAAGATGGATTTACAACAAATAAAGTATAACAGTATTCTATCAGTTATCTGGATCCCAGAGTACAAAGATTGCTTAGTCAGGAACTAGACGGTGCAGTGTGAAATGTCCACGGATAAAAAAATTAAACTTTAATCACACTAATATTATAAAAAACGAAAATTTGTGAGTGTGTTTGTATGTTTGTTACTTCTTCACGCTCAAACGGCTAGACCAATTTTGATGAAATTCGATATGGAGGTAGCTGATACCCTGGATTAACACAGAGGCTACTTTTATGACTAATTATTATTGTTGAATGTATATCAATGATTAATTAATGCAATTGGCTTTTTTAGCCTTCGAATACTTCAATTTGATGTCTATTTTATTGATATCATTACTCTCCAAAGCTAAAATTAATTATAAATACTTTTACCAATCGTTATGAAATTATTACTATAAGTATAAGACTTTCATAGTTAAATTCTAATTGTCCAATTAAAATTTAACTCTTAAGTTGGTGCTTAAGAAGTTAATTTTGATCATTGTTTAGGGCTTTAAATTAAAACGAGGCTAAAGTAAACTATTATAATAAGTCTTTATTTTTGAGACATAAAATTCATATAAAATAGAAATATCTGTATCGGTAGCTACATTAAAAAATTATATACTTACTACATATTATAAAACAAAATCGTCCGCCGTCTGTCTGTTTATATGTTTGCGACTTAAAAACTACTAAACGGATTATCATGTGAGTTTCACCAATAGATAGAGTTATTCATGAGGAAGCTTTAGAGATATAATTTGTCTAGGTTTTGTCTAAATTGATTGAAATATGATGATAATTGTTGCTAGTGTCGGAAACAATCAAGCCACCTGGGCCATCAAGCTTTCATCAAAAACGACCTTTTGAGATATAACACAACAATGCATGGTGGAATATTCCTCTTTTATAGATCTACAAAAAAGTCCGCGGTGGCATATATAATAGTCCATTGCTGATCATAGTGTGTCCCAGGACACACCTCTCAACCGAATTTTCGCAAGTCAATTTTCTCATTAATATGTACAACGTATATTTTAATACATTAGAAATGGAAGCAGATCCACGTAATAGACATACTAAATGTTTAAATACAGCAGAGCCTTACCAAATATCGGTAGATAGCGAATGGCATGTATTCGACCATGACGAAAACGTCTGCAACAGCCAGCCATTTCAGAAGACGGTTGATGGGGGCAGCTGCCATGTCCTTCCTAGTTAACACGGCGATGTTTAGCGTGTTTGATAAAACGCCTATCGTACAAACCTGGAAAGAAATCAAGTTTTAGAACCATGATAAAATGGCTAAAGTAAAGTAAATGGCTAAAGTATATTCTTCACAAAGACTTATTGTCTTTGTGAAGAATATAACTAAAATTGTTTCTATTGCTTATCTACGGAAACCAGTTCCCGCACTTTGAGCTATTTATAGCGATTTATGCGCTCACGAAAAGGATAATAATATGCGAACGCATAAATCTTTTGCCAGCGCAATAAGGTCTGCTGTCGCGTGCGGTAGCTTTTTTGTTAACGCTCAGGTACAAGCACTGAATTATGGGTAAGTAATTAACAAGCTATTGTGACAAACTTCTATACAGCAAAACAAACATTTGCTTAACGACTTGAAGAGGAAAAAAATAACATTTGTTCCAAAAATAAATGCCTATACCCTCCGCAAATACAATGCTAAAAGTCTATATATTTGCAAGGCTGAAAGTCTCAATTTTTATATATAACTATTTTTGCTTAAGCTTTTGCCATCAACTTCGTCCACGTAGTGGTGTCGACCACATCTCTGGAGTAGTAGTGTATACCTATTTCTAAATATTGTTATTTTTAATAAAGAATAGAAGAAAAGTATATATATACTTCAAACACAATAGATACAAGTTCAAAACTTATAATATCCCTTCGCAAAATTTATAAGAAAAGTGATATTACAAAATAATTATTTTCTTGAATTTGATAGCAATACAAACCACAAATTAACTATTAGCCTACCAAACCCTGGTATATTGTCCTAAATCATAGAAAATAAATGTATAGAAACTTTCACTTGTTTCACTTGTGTGTTCATAATGCTAAGTAGGTACCTGGTTGACCGAGCATTGCTCGGCCGAAAACACGGATAAAACGACGTTTTCTGAAAATGAAACCTAGCTAGATCGATTTTTCGCCCCCGAAACCCCCTGGATACAAAATTTCATGAAAGTCGTTGGAGCCGTTTCAGAGGTTCAGAATATATATATATATATATATATATATATATATATATATACAAGAATTGCTCGTTTAAAGATATAGATGAATAATTTTATTTTTTTATTTAAAATGTAATGAGACGATGTAACGCTCTTCTGATGATACGATATAACGCCTGTCCATGACCATTACAGCGATACATTAAACTTTGAATAACAAAACAAAGTCTAGGTGATCTGATGGTGCTCATTACTTTGCGACATGGTTAGTCTCAACAATCCAGTAATGTAGAAGAAACTAAAGAAATGTGGTATAATCGTAGCAAATAGAAACATTTATGCGCTTTGTATTTTAAATATGTTTATATCACTTTCACTAACTATAACCGACAGACTTGAATAACTTATATTCAGAGACAAACCACACTACCTCCATTAGGTGAACTGTGGTTAAATACTTAGGTGTCAATAAAAAAAACACTTTGAGGTACGATATAAGAGTAGCTCGACTGCGGTGATAGTTGATAAAATTTAAGTAGACAATTTTTAGAAAGTTTTTTTTGGTACGACTGTAAAAGGAGATGACATTTCTCAAATGCTTACGTCAAAAACAAACGTAGTCAACAAGCGTAAAGAGAGCACTCCAGTCTCCGGTGATGGAATGAACACGGAAGGAAGAAAGTTTGAATAACTTAAAATATTATTAGAAATAGGGGTAAAAACAACAGCGGAATAGTAGACGGAAAGCGATTATTAATTGTCCTAAATCAACAGCCCTGAGCTCATTTTAAGACGTGAAAATTTTGACAAGTGCTGGAGTTTAACCTAGACGGTTTTATTTAGGAGCTAAAAGAAAACGAGGTTTCAACTTTCCTTAACTAATCATGAAAAATCTAACGACAACATCATCATCAAATGCATTAAAGTTTGTCACGTCCACATGCATGACGTAATAATACAATTAGAAAACACATAACTGAATTATGCTAATATTTTTTAAAGTTTTTGTCCTAATGTGTAAAAGTATATAGATATATATGTAGCAATGAAGCCACATACCTCTACAGCATCCATGAAATAAATCGATTTGTATAACTTATTTTGTCCTGGACACAACCACTATAATTGCAGATGCAATAACTCTCTTTATAATTGGCTAGATATTGATCTTTTAAATACTTGTCTCTTAAAAAAGCGACGCGTCAGGAGAGCGTCTTGTTCGTCTTATAACATTTTTTTTTTAAGTTGTTACTAATATACGTACTTCAAAAGTAATAGCAAAATTTTGAAAAACCATATAAAACTTTTAGTACAGCATGAAAAATAGATAAACGAAAAAGAGAAATAATACATAAATTCTCACTTATTTAATATTTTTGCACATATATTTGTTGGGCGTTTGAGTTTAAATTCATTAGGCACCGGCAAGTATCAGTAAACGTCAGCTAATGCCAGAAATTACCCCAATTTCGCACGGTTTCGCAAATAACGGTTCAATTTCATGAGTTTTGACGGCATATTTCGGGAAATATTGCTCAGTCGTTTCGCTGATTTAAATGTTTGTCAGCTTTGATCATTCAAACTTTAATTTAAGTAGGTCCCCAATTGGAACATTTTAGTAAGAAAATTTACCTAATAAAAAAATGAAAATTGTACAAAAATCATTTAACCGGCTTCATTTCATACTTACTATAGGAAGCAATCTATGACTTCATATCATGTGTCATGACTATATATAAGTAACATTTTGTCGGTTAGGATCTAATGAAATGAGACGAAATAGAGACCGAAATGTTGACTCGCATAATACTTGTCATAACATTATTCTTTACACATATTTCGTCATAATATATTATAGTCAGTACCCGGATGACCGAGCTTTACTCGTCTGAAAACACGGATAAAACGACGTTTTCTAGAAAAACCTAGCTAGATCGATTTATCGCCCCCGAAACCTCCTGCATACTAAATTTCATGAAAATCGTTGGAGCCGTTTCCGAGATTCAGATTATACATACCTACATATATGTATATATATACAAGAATTGCTCGTTTAAAGGTATTACATAGATAGATATGTTGCCTTATTTTTTGTTGCTTGATTGATTGATTAACTCTTTATTGTCCACAACAGGTGAGTTGTAGTCAAACACCTAGCCTATCAGACATAAAAAAATAATTATATATATATATACAAAAAAAATAGTATTAGTGTAACAACTCGTGACCTTATCGCTGTGTTTATATGTACTTTGAATTCTAATGTCAAATACCACTTCTAGATGTACTAAGTTCATTACATTCTTTTCTCTGTATACTGTACTCGTTCTGTGAATTAAATTTATCAATTTTTTTTGTCTTACAGGCTAGGTGTTTGACCACAGCTCACCTGATGTTAAGTGACGGTGTGGTCGAAGATGGTAAAGCACACCTAGCCTGGAATGAAACTGGCTCTCAAGTGAGGCTGCCGGAACACACCGTTAGATGCTTGGCGGAAGATTTTTAACTTGAGGGTGGTAGCTAGTCAGCCGAGTACTAGAAAGTACCCTACCACCACGCTATGGTTTCCTCACGATGTTTTCCTTCACCGGCAGCTCAAGCTCATTGTTGGGGTTAGAACCCACGCCCTTCGGCATGCGAACCTACCGCGCTAACCACTGAGCTATCGTCGCTAAATCTTTAATCTTTATTTTATCTGCTACCATGTAACCCCTTTACAACATGACGTGGTCGTCATCTTGTAATAGGGTTACGATCGCTCTGTCAGGAGCGTACTGACCAAGAAGAAGAAGACAACGTGTATGTAACATTTCATGGTGATCCACGTGAAAGCGTAACAAACAAACAAACTATATTAGTTAGGATTTATCACTATTCAGAATAATATTGCTGCAGTATATCAATAATTAATCAGTCATCAGCCCATCTGAAACTTTCCGTTAGGAAAATAAAACGGCCCGACGTTTTTTTAAGCCAACATAAACAATCTGACTGAATTGTTACGTAAGCAATCGACCGGAAAATACTGAGGAAGCTTCAACCAGAAAACATTTTGTAAAAATAAAATCATTCCGAATCTTACCCAAGCCTACGGTCTCCGAACCAACAACCGTATTATTTAATTATGCTCGGGTATTTAATCTAATAACACGATTTATTGATCGGCGTAATGAGAGGTATACCAGTATCATAGACTCTACTGCCCTGTTATCTGACTTAGTTCTGCTCCGAGAGGTTAGTGGAGTATATGACAGCAGAGTACACGCGTGTACTCTGCTGTAGTTACTTTATTACTGGCGGCAAGCGGCTCGCGCTCGCGCGCCGTCTTAATTATACTCCATTAAGGCCTTAAGAAATATGAAATTCTTGGATATCCGAATAACTATTTATTTAATCAATAGAAAAAAAAATAGATACTGACAGATAAGGATTTGATAAACGTCTTTAATTAAACAAAATTGAAATATTGTCAACCACTTTTTAGAAAAAAAATCTCCGAAAGATACCTATTTTTGTCATAATTTGCAAATTTTCTCCATAACGTCACCTTTTTTGTTAGTTCTTACACAGAAAAAAGGTCTTAAAAATAAGAATATTTATAATTGAGAGTTTTTTTAATTCTACACTTTACTCGTGGGCGTGGGTTCAGTTCCCACTCAGGATTAACATTAGTGTGACATACATAGATTTTAGTTCTGTGTCTGGGTTCTGTATGTTTTATAAGTACGTGTTAACGAAAAAAAAAACATAAGTATTTTTAGCTAAGCTTTTTAGCTTTTTTAGCTAAGCTAAGCTAAATTTTTAGCTTTAGTAAGCTGGTTCCAATTGTACAAGCTTTACTCAGTTTAGGGTAGGTGACGCTGTGTGAAAAAATTATTAAATTTATTATTGGGGTATTGAGGCCAAAATTATCCTGACAAAGATTCACTTGATTCTTCTTACAATCAACAAAAACTAATCTAAAAGATTGTTGGATCTGAACGGGATTGCTCGTTGCTCGATTGCTGATTCGTCGTGGTGGTACCGGCGGAAGAATTGTACTCCACCCTCTCTACCCGTGGTTATCGTAAGAGTCGGCTAAGGGATGTAATCCGGACGTCTTCCTTGAACAATCACACCTAAATGCGCTCGCCAACCCGCCTGCCAAGTGTGGCGAGTATTGGCAAACCCCATCCCCAGGAGGAGACCTATGTCCAGCAGTGGACGTCCTATGGCTGATGATGTGATGAGGCCAAAATAATCCTGAGAAAGATGCACTTGATTCTTCTTACGATCAACAGAAAATAAAATTAAAAACTAAAAAATTGTTGGATTTGAACGGGATTGCAATTCAGACCATGATAACTTAGCTCTGTAGCGATATTTATATGCAATCTTAGGATGTATGTAAAATATGCGTTTCGCTTTATTCATAATTAGTTAAGGAACTCTAAAACGAATGTCTTTTCCGTGTTTCAGAACCAAACGGCAATTTGTTCCATGTAAGCTGAGGCTTAGCTGAATAATTGAGTTGCAGAGTAATCGCCGTTAATTGTGGTAAGATTCGGTGGCCTTTGTTTACGGTCTGCTCACGCCCTCGTGGTTAGCGCTCTGTATTTGTCACTGCCAATGATAAGGATCTAGACCGCAGTCGTTTGGTACCTTACAACCATTTGAACGCAAATGACATTACGGTAACCACGTGGAAAAAAACAAAGGATGGTTAACTTTTGTCATGTTTGACAGTCGATGTAATGTCATTATTATGGGATGCCATGTGTGTTGATAGTTTATGTTTCATTTATATTTTGAATTCATTTAACTTTTGTTTTAACATCTATTAAAGTTTTCATTATTCATATCTTTTACAATGACATCTTATAAAATAACAATAAATAAATAAATATCGTAAGACATTACACACAGCGCCATATGACCCCAAACTAAGCAAAGCTTGTACTATGGAAGTCAGATAGCTGATAGAATACTTAAATACTTTTTTTAGTAAATACATATAATATATACAGAACACCCAGACACAGATCAAACATTTTTAAATATACCACAAAATGCTTGTCCTGAGAGGGAATCCCACGCCCTACGGCTTTTGAAGCAGACATATATAAAAATAATTTGCCGTGGTGGTGCCGGCGTAAGAATAGTACCCCACCCTCTCTACCCGTGGTTGCCGTAAGAGACGGCTAAGGGATGTCATCCGGAAGATGGGCAGCAGCGTCTTCCTTGAACAATCACACCTAACTGCGCTCGCCAACCCGCCTGCCAAGCGTGGCAAGTATTGGCAAACCCCCCAAAAGGAGGCCTATGTCCAGCAGTGGACGATCTATGGCTGATGATGTGAAGCACCTTTTTTAAATATGCGAATAATAAAACAAAAATGTATTTATGGTTCTGTGGGACGAGCATAATAAACAGCTTTGTTGACGGTTTGCTCTCGCTCCGGGAGCCTAATTCTTCTTGAGTCGTTTAATGAAAGGAAACTTAGTAACTGCTAAGCTTAATGAGGTCACGAACAAAGTTGATTCTCTGAGAATAATACCCATCCTTCATTGTCATCTCTTTGACCTCTGAAAGTTTTAAGCGACATTTTTCATCGACATAAACATTAGCGTTACTTATAACTATACTTTAAAGTTTGATTATGTTTTATGTTTCAAAAGCTAGATGTTTGTTCACAGGTCACCTGATGCTAAGTGATGGTGTGGTTGAAGATTGTAAAGCACAGTTACCCCTGGAATGAAACTGGCTCTCAAGTGAGATTGCTGGAACGCACCGTTAGGTGGTTGGCGGCAGATTTTAAGCTTGAGGATGGTAGGTAACCAGTCAAGTACTAGAAAACACCCTACCACTATGTTATGGTTTCCTCACGATGTTTTTCTTCATCTGCAGCTCATGTTGGGGTTTGAACCCACGCTTTTCAGCGTGTGAACCGACCGCGCTAATCACTGAGCCTTCATCGCTACAATAAAAATATATCGCTTATCAACTAAAATAATTTTATTTGTGATCTAAAATTATTATTTTTATCTACATATCAACATACATGTCAGTAACAGGTCTTTCAACAATTTCGTTCCTCACTGTACCTGGTGCAAAAATGCCCATAATGCTGGCATAATCCCCGTGCTGGATAGCAATAATACACTTTTACCACCAAAGTCAGCTTGTCAACCGTTAAAAAAATACATTCTTAACCACAATAAAACCAGGATATATTTAAACTGTTTTATACGTCTTAATTTCACAAAATTATTGACCTATGTATGTTACCTATCTATATACATTAATTCACAGGGTACTACAAATTTATCGATAGCAAAACACAAATTTGAATTCCGTCATCATATCATTAAAATTGAAATTTGACGCTTTTCCGCTAGGTAGGCTTCAAATTTGTGTTCTATGGTGATATTGTTAGAGTTGAATGTTTGTAGCTACATTTGAATATTTTATTTAGCACATATAGGAGAATCGTGAGGAAATCATCCTTGATGCTTGAGCGAGCATCTGCTAGCGGATCTGATGGGTGTTAGCGTCGGGTCACTAAACCGTCATATAGATCACACGTTCATCGATCAACTCATTGAATACCTACATAAAATATTAAATTGTAGGGTATTTTTTTTTATCTTGGCGTCGCACTTTGTGTACCTATTCTGTCATTGTCAAGTATTTGAATAATTTCAAGTGTATCATGAATACATAGCCGTATGTTAGTCAAGTTTTTTTTAATAGTTGGCAGGCTGTTTGACCACAGCTCACCTGATGTTAAGATGGTAAATACATCTAGCGTAGAATAGAGCTAGCCTAGCTAAGTAAGGAAGTAAAAACTTTACCACAAGCTTCAATAGAGATTAGGAATCAACGTGGAAAGTTATGTTTTGCCACATTTAGACTACACACATTCATACGCGTAATTTAGCAACTTGACTAAACTGAACTCACTGACTGAATTACGTTTTGCTACTCAAAGTTCTGTATGTCGCTACAATGGTTCATGGATGGCGTTATTCTTTACTGTCAGCGGAGCGTCTATTTCATCTTATCACTGTATCAGAAAAAAAAAAACTTATACTCATGGCTTTCAGGTACGGAATCAAATACCCCTTGAAAGAGATGTAATCGAAAGTCTCAAAGTAATTAGTGCCAAAGCAGCATTACCCTGGACTTTGTATTACTACTCCAAAGTTCTGTGTATCGCTGCAATAGCCATCGACAGGCGTTATCTCTTACCATTAGAAAAGCGTCTCGTTCATCTTAGTACTTTTACATAAAAAAGAGGTATCTAGAATTTTCTATTCCACGTTTTAAATCGATAAAATCCAGACATCACGGTATTACCAGTAGTCATTTACCACAAAGACATTCTGTTAAATGGTTCTTGTATTATAAATAATACCTTGCCACCGAAAACAATAGAATTCTACGAATTTCAATTGTATCAAGTTCCAATTTTAATCGTACCGTAGGCATTGTTACACAAATAAAATTTCAGCATAGAACAAGGAGACCCAAGACAATTACTAATCAACAACACAAAACCCAGTATCTTTTTTGTAAAGATACTATCTTTGACATATCGTTTTCTCTGCTGGCAAAAAAACGGAAAATTTCCTATTAAACTAGTCTGAAAATTTAATATCTACTTTCAGAAACACGAGTAAGTAGTAATAGTACCTGTTCATATTTCATCATCAGCGGTTTTCTTATTTCCTGAAGGATATAATCATCCATGTCAGTGTGAATAGTGTGCGTGTGAATAGTGTGCGTGTGAATAGTGAGGATATAGACTTAGGAGATATTCACTATTCACACACACAATATCTCCTAAGTCTACATCCTTCCTCATCGACTACTTTATCTATCGACTACCAACAGGCGAGTTGGTGATCAAACGCGGCCTTATGCAAAACTTACTCAAAAACAAGCACCATCTATTGATTTAATGATTCACTATTACGAAGTGGTCAATGTAAAATAACTTTGATCACTCACAGAGCGCCATCTAGATCCCCCGCATAACACTTGAAAATAGTTTGAACAATAGCCTGATATACTAGTATGGGTTTACGCATAGTATAATTACAAATTATACTTATGCCGAGAAGAGTATACAAATATATTCTACTATTTTAGCAAAGAAAAATTAAAAGTTATAATACAATTATTCGTATGGTATTCCTTCGTAGCTAATTCAGACCAAAGTTTTTTCCCCCTTCCTTGTAAAATAGTTCCCTGGACTACCGTTAAGCCCCAAACTAGACGAAACTTGTATCTTGGTGCCCCGGTTCTCAAGTTGTTAAATAGCCGAATAATGCGTATATACAATTATGATAATATAACTGTATTAGTATTATATTATATGTGTTATTACACAAGCACAAACATACAAGGATAAAGTAAACGGATTTACTGTGCTTGTCAAAATTATAGCCTCCGCTTAGTAACTCCTTGTCTGACTTGGCAGGCGTTAAATCAGGAAACTTTTGATGTGTGATGGAATGAGTTTAAGAGGCGCGGCCCTGTACGGTGATACGGAAAATCAGCCAGAAATTTCTAACACTGCCTTTATATAAATACACTTATTAAAAAAAGAAAGAAGGAAGTCTGTTCGTATAATTGTGCTTAGTTAGCGATCATGACCAGCTCTTATGGTCAGAGAGGCTCCGAGATGTCTTGACGGTTGCTGTTATATCGATGTAAAACCTTGGGGTGTGCCAACTTTTGTGTAGACAACTTTTATTATAAACAAAACTGTAAATCCATGAAGCAATAACAGCTGTTCCATACATTTGATCTGAGGATCTCGCTGACAGAAAGAAATGTGTTTTTCAGATTCCACTGTAGAAACATGCGAACGTTATAGCAATAGATAAGTCATTTTAGGGTTTTGTACCCAAAGGGTAAAACGGGACCCTATTACTAAAACTACACTGTCCATCCGTCTGTCTGTCTGTCTGTCCGTTTGTCACCAGGCTGTATCTCATGAATCTCATGAGATTTTTACAGATGATGTATTTCTATTACCGCTCTAACAACAAATTCTAAGAAACAGAATAAAAAATATTTAAGGGGACTCCCATACAACAAACGTGATTTTTTTTGCGTTTTTATAGACAATTTTACTTCGTAAGACAAATCTGTAATCGACTGTAGTAATAAACATACCCGAAACATTGGCATAGCGTTTTAAAAATAACCTATATCTTATTTACATACGTATGGAATTAAAACTTAAACAAACTGAAGAGTTTAAAAATCTATAACCCGACTGCGGTTAAAATAGCTATAATTAAGAGGAAAAAACTTTTTTAACAAACTTATAATTCCTAAATAAATTTAAACATATAACTTACTAGCTGTGCCCCGCGGTTTCACCCGCGCTAGATGCCTACGTCATAGTAGCTTTATGCATGCAAAAGTCTCAGCCCGATCGGTTTAAAATTGACAAAGTTTCATCCCCTATTTTATCCCTTTGGGGGTAGAATTAATCAAAATCCTTTCTTAGCGGATGCCTACGTCATAACATCTACCTGCATGCCAAATTTCAGCCCGATCCGTCCAGTGGTTTGGGCTGTGCGTTGATAGATCACTATGTCAGTCAGTCAGTCACTCATTTTTGAGTTATATATATTTTTAGATATATATTTTTGTAATCCTCTTTTAATTGTCTTTATTTAGACACCATACCAGAAAGGATGCGTAGAAAAAAAAAAAAAATTCGCTCAAAAATGCCGTCTTTTTTTTTTATCAATCCTCTAAGGACTCATGTGTTATTGAGACGAATCTAACCTTAATTGTCGTAATACATTCGGCCGTTTGGAAGATATGAGGTAATAAAGAAATTTACATACATACAAGATACGCGCAAAAAACATAACTCTTCCTAGACAGTCGGCTAAAAAATGAATTGTAAAAGTTTAATAGATGGTTAAGGACGGTATTCGATCAAGAAAAATTTGAAAAATACTTTACGAGTCGGGTTTCTGGGCGTGCTCCACCGAAAAATAATAGTGAAACCTTAATGGTCGTTAGGGAAAGAACGCTGAAAGTGAGACGTGGTAGATAAAGCTCTAATAAAGCAACTCATAAAATTGATTTACTGATCCTTTCTAATTAGATCTTTGTACCGGTTGTAGCTAAATGTTTGGGACAAATGTAATATGAAAACAATTTTCTTATTATTTAGCTTATATAATCGTATAGAAATTGTTCATATGGAACATAATCGAGAAGATATTAATTTCAACTTGCTTCCTATCAAGACATCCCGTTAATCGCAGACCAATTGCCATAAAATCATTTCACATTCGCAATTTTCCTCAACAAAAACTTTTCAGAGGCCTCTTTGAAATTCAAATTTTTGGCAGGCATTTTGTAGTTCTTAGCCACTGACGTCAAAGTGTTCAAAGCCAAATGACAGAATAAATAATAAGTATATGTGCGTATTTTCGTAGCTATAATAGCGCAGTAGTTAGAGCGGCCAGATCACACGGAGGCATGGATTCAAATCCTAACTATGAGCTTGAGCTGCCGATGTAGGCAAACGTAGTGAGGAAATCATAGCATGAAGTAAGGTACTTTTGATTACTCGATTAGTTACCGGTTAAGTTGAAAATCTGCAGCCTCACCTCACGTCACTATTTTCTACCAATACAGTTTAGCTAATAAATTTTACTTTTCAATTTACTTACCAACAAAGTAGCATATCCATGCACGCTGTTGTAGGACTCGATTACGTTTCTAAAGTCTCCTGGAGCACAATAGTCCCAGCATGGGTCAGGCGGCTCGCTCGGACCCAACTTGTTCTGTGCATCTCTCATCATTTTCACCAGCAATGACTCAAAATCTTCACTTCCATGCACTCCAGAAGCCTGTTCCCTCATAACTGATACAATCTGGGTCTCATTGATTACATTCTCAGATGAATTATTCCCTGAAGCAGCAAAGATTTCTTGGAAGATGTTGAAAAGTGTCTGCGACTTGTTCGCCATATTTCTTGTTCCTGATATGCTTTTTTTGTGTACGATTATAGTGACTTTTTCCGCACCGTAGACTTGTTTACACCTGTGGAAAAAATAAAGCTCGTTATTTTTAGTGTAGTGTATTGATAATATTTTTTGAATAATTTATATTTCAAGTACGATGATTAAAGAATGTTTGAAGTCCACTTGAATAAACTGAAGGGTTGAAATTATAAAAATATTTTATGATCAGACGTGTTTCAATTTGCACCTAGTAGACTTTTTTACGTGTACTTTGAATATTCAGCCTCCATAAATTTACTGTGACTATTTTCGTTTTATTTATGCGGGATTACTCACGTTTAATTTTATCGGAAACTCAAAAAAAAATTACTGTGACTAAGTAATATTTTTGAAGGAGGTATGTAACAGTTTTGATGATGCATAGTCTAAACCAATGATACCCAAAGTGGTCTATGTTTTAGGTCAACGACGACCGACACAGGACCCGTGTGAGTGAAAAAATAATGGGGGTCTGTGAGATGTAAACGAGGGTCCGCTAGTGGACCACATTTAACCAGGTCGTGACTTTAATTTTAACTTTCCATTGATGGAATAACCCACACACACACAGATGATTTGTTGCTTAGTTTTAACCTGAAAACGGGACAAACAGACTTACAACAATAGTACTAATGTACTTAGGTACGAGTATCATAGGTTTTCTAGTCTATTTTTTTATTTTTTAAGTAGTAATCTTATTGTATAAGTGCGAATTACTATATCTCATAAAATTGAAGAAGTTAGTAGGTAGTAGGTGATTGCAATACACTTTAAAATTGTACATATCATGATACAAGTATCATCATGTTACCTACGCGTGTATGCGCAGTTAGAAATCACTCAAAAACACTTTTGATTAACCCAGAACCAAAAAACATGGCAAATGGTCTACGAGACCAAAAAGTTTGAGGATCTCTCTGGTCTAAAGTAAGTGAATTTCAAAGGAAAATTAAAAACTCATTTAAATCCCAGTTGTTGCATAAAGGTGATTATATTTCGAAAGTTTTTCAATAACATGTTTTCATCTTTAAGTTGACTTGTGCAAGTATTTAAACTTTGAAATAAGGCCAATAAGGCAAAAGTTACTCCATCAAAATGTAGGCCGCTTTATCCTCCGAGCGGCAAATTAATTTCAATCCAGTATTTACACAAATCTTTTCCAAGTTATTAATGTGCCATATGAAAAGAGATCCAGCTAAAGTAAATATTATTTCTAAGGCCGCGGAGTACTGGCAATTTTCCAATGTTTAAATTAAAATTTGGTATGACAGTTTTCTAGTGCAAGTCATGTTCTTTATTACTTTTCTAAAACATGCTCAGATATTTATTTATTACAGTTACTATCGTAATATTTCCGAGAATATCCCCAGCGTACATGATATTATGTATGATATTACAAACTTCACAGTTTATTTCATTCAAATTCCCGTGTGGACATAAACAAAGGACAACTATAATTTCATACACCATTTTTTTTTTGTTTATTGTCTAGGTGTTTGACCACGGCTCACCTGATTTTAAGTGATATTGTGATCGAAGATGGTAAAGCACACTTAGCCTGGAATCGAACTGGCTATCAAGTAGGCTGTCGGAACACACCACAGGTTCTTGGCTACAGATTTTCGACTTGAAGATGGTAGCTACAGCCAAATACTAGAAAATACCCCACCTAAATGCTATGGTTTCCTCACGATGTTTTCCTTTACTGGCAGCTCAAGCTCATTGTTAGGTGTGAATCCAAGCCCTTCGGCATGTGAAGCAACCGCGCTAACCACTGAGTTATCATCGCTAAAGTTATTATTCCGAAAAGTTTTTATAAACTGGCTCATTGCTGGGAGCGGGTTTTTCTCATTGTGAGAAGGATAAGACCATAGACCACCACACTGGCCATGTGCGGGATGACAGATTTCACACATCATCGAGATTTTACTCTCTCAGACATGTAAGTTTCCTATAGATGCTTTCCTTCACCGTTTAAAGTCATCGACAAGCGTAGCTAGTAACTTGGAAAAGACAGTATGCGTGGAACAGGAATTTGAATCCAGGACCTCCAGATTGGAAGCAAGACGATCTCCCGACTAGGCTGATGAAACTTTTAAGTAATTATTATTTACTATTTAAAAAATTGGTAGTGTTCAAAGTACTGCTGGATTCACAACATGTGTACCATAACTTTGATTTGACCGACCTAACTCCATAGTTTTCCATTCCATGTATAAATATCACACTAAGAAACATTTCATACAGAAATTAGAATTTCTTAAATGCTACGAAATATTTTTATTATAAATCTATTACTACTTTGATTTATTCTTAAACTTTATTCACGATATTCAATGGCACTAACACGCCCGAGGTTTCCTCGCTGTTGACTCGCTTGGGACTGTATGGAAGGTTACTCGGAAAGGAAGTAAGTCGTTAAGCCAAAAGAATTGTGTTCATAAACGTGAATAACTTTTATTATCCCATCCTGAAATTGCGATATAAATATAATTAAGCTTCGATCTAATGTAGGCAAAGCTGTTTTTTCTTGCTTTCACGGTTTGATCTAGAGTCACAATTGTTAATAACTTCCTTCCTGTTAGTTAATACAGTTTCAAGTAGTCCTAAATTTTTGGGTTAAAAATATTGTCACTCCCGATATAATAAACTTAAAATCTTTAAAATATACGTATTTACTAATACTTTTTGCTCCGGAAAAACTTTTGTAACTAGGTATTTATAACTATATTTTTTCGATTGTAGCTGTACCAATATAAGTAAGTGTTCGTTAGAGTTTATTAGAGGCTATGAACCTAGTTTATTTTCAATCTTGTCAACAAACACGAGCTAAGTGCTAACTTGCCAACTTTACAGATAAATGTAAATTATGAATATCTTAACACAAACAAGCTGAAAGTATTATTATACAAAAAAATATCTATCGACAGTTTTTGTTTGAAATAATAAATAAATAATGAAAAAAAGTGTTTTAAAAAACTTTTTTGTGGAATGTTAAACGGGTATCAAAATTAAATGTGTATACCAAATACCGTCTCTATATTGACTGTTAAAGAGTTTTTTCGTTTACAAACCAGCACCACCACACACAGAACACATTTACTCACACACACTTCCGCAAACACACATCAACAAGCATGCAATGAGAAATGATTTGTAATTTAAATTTTATACAAAATACCGTGTTTATGTTATTGCCCGTTAAAGAGTTCCTTCGTACACAAACCAGCACCACCAGACATAGAACACATTCACTCACACACACTCCTGCATCCTGCATACACACATCAACAAGCATGCAATGAGAAATTTATTGTAATTTAAATTTTATTATTTTTAACATTAATATTCTCTCTTTTTTTCAAATTCTTTTCTGAGATAAATTCTTTTAATAGTATCGGACTTCTCCAAAATATTGCAATACGGACCTTGACCCTAGTGTGGAGCAAAGCTTGAAATAATTTAATTTGTATTCCTATAATCCTAATGTAGAATTAGGTCATGTGCTTACAATAAAATTGAGTTATCTTTGGAACTGAACCAACATGCCAAATATAAACTCCGTAAGATAAAAAGAAGTGGTTCTAATTCAGCTTGCACGATTTAACCTCAACAAACATAAAATTCAATGCAAGTTAATTAAAAGCTTGTGAAAATGCGAGACTCGTACAAACCAAGCGATATTGCTTCTAACCTAATAGCTCTAATAATAAAGTTTGATAAAGTTCTGGCTGGTATAATACTTGACTCAGACTTTACTACATAAAATTGGATAAAATTTTGTGCTCATATAATGCAACTTTTAAGCAGAGTTCACGATCTGACGTGTCTGACATAAATTACACAAATTATAACACATTCTACTTAACTAACATACGGAAAGAGTGCCTTATCTATGTATGTAAGTTCGGTGGCTGTCAGTGGTTGAAAATTTGCTCTCACATTGTACCTACTTCACAGATTATAAAGTTGTACAGACAGGGGCTATAACAGAAATTTGCAAAAAATTTAGTATCTTTTTTATAAATACAAATCTTTTATTGATAACACCAAAATCACAGGTCATATTTACATTCATATTTAAAAATAACAAAATCATCACATCACATCATCAGCCATGGATCGTCCACTGCTAGACGTAGGCCTCCTCCCGGGGAGGGGTTTTGCCAATACTCGCCACACTTGGCAGGCGGGTTGGCGAGCGCAGTTAGGTGTGATTGTTCAAGGAAGACGCTGCTGCCCATCTTGCGTATTACACCCCTTAGCCGACTCTTACGGCAACCACAGGTAGAGAAGGTGGGGTACAATTCTTACGCCGGTACCACCACGGCACAATAATCAAAATCATAACATATGTCAATATAATGAAAAAGTCAATATATAGGTACTAAGATGTCAAATATAAAATGTGTCAATATGATAAAATGTCATAAAATATGTAAATAGTCTTGTGTTTGTTCGCCATCTCACATGATGTTAAGTAAAGATGCGGTCTACGATGAAGCATACTTGTCTAGAAGATATAGATTCACCCTCGAGTTGCTAAGCAACACTCAGATTGTGTCTATCGGGAAAACACACTCAACAAACGCCACTCTGGCTACTGTTTACATACAAATTAACTCTGGTAACTTTTTATGTAGCCCCTCACATCAAACTCCCGACAACGTTTATGCATTTGATGATGTTGTGTAGTTAAGGCATGAAAGCGTAACAAAAAACTAACATTCACATTAATACAAGTAAAATTTTACAAAATAAAAAACCGATTTCATATTATGTTTTTCTCATGAATGGCATTCTCAGAACTGGACCAAATTAAAATGGAACCACACGAAAAGCACAAGCTTTCAAATAAAAGAAGAATCATCAGAATCCGTTGACCCAGTCGAAAGTTCTGAGGTAACAAACATTTTAAAAAAAATACGAGTCGAATTGAGAACCTACTCCTTTTTTGAAGTCGGTTAAAAATTTGTTAAGATTGAAATGTAAACTAAAATCACTAAAAGAATATCCTGCTAGGGCGACGCAAATCTAATTGCTTAGCTATAAGAATAACCCTAGCTAGACTAAGTTACGCAACTCTATACCTTACTATTTTATGACATCATTAAAATCTGTAATAAAAGATTGTTTTCGGAAACAAATTGATCAATGACGATATTTATAGCCCCTAGGCATTAGGGAATAACAAGGGAAGTTCTTACCCGCATACTCTCGGCGGCTTGAGAATTATATCCTTAAAAAGTGCTATTTTAGGTCCATGAGCCGTGTGTGATGTGATTAGAAAGGTGTATGGATTTAAATGTAAGAAAAATTCTAAATTGTCCAGTTAGCTCATTTGGTAGATCTGCTTCCTTAGATATTTTTCTATAAATCTCTGAATATTTTCTTTGCTCTCACCCTACGGTTCCAAAGGGATCAAAGATGAGTACATTACTTGCGCCTTTTAAGACCTTCTACATTTTTTTAAACTTTGCTAAGTTTGGGTCTAAATAGCGCTGAATGAAATATTGTCCAATATTTATTTATATGCCTGATGGCCGATGGCCGCTGAGGGCTCTTTCGGGTATCATGACGAAGATTCACGTAGCTAAAATAAAAATCGTGGTTAATACAAAAATTATCATAAAAAGATTTTTATTGAATCATCAATTTTTAAATATGGCACTTGGTGGAAACAGACAAGTCTCTTCGCAGTTGATTCGACCACGTCCCGTGTGTTTAGAAAATTCTCTTTCAAAATTGAATGTCGAAATATCAACAAGCAAGTACAACCCGGGTTTGTTCAAGAAAAATGTGAATAGTTATTGCCTAGGCAAGCGTGCTCCATCTTCGGCCACATCGTCGCTTTCCATCAGGTGAGATCGTGGCCAAACGCATGTCTAGTCCGTTGTAAAAAAAAAACACTACTAAGAGCCATGCCCAATCGCGTTTCCACCAATCAAACCAAACTAGTTACAATCTACCAACTTAACAAAACAAATCTCTTAACTCTCATTGGGTAACATTAAAACAGGCTAGCCAACATCACAAAATACTAGTTTTTTACTTATTTATTCTTGACCATGACAAAATACGAGAAACTATGAAATCGCCATAGACAAAAGTGACTGATGTTGACGTACAGCATCGTTACTAACAAAAAATATTATCAAAGAAAGCATAGACAATAAATAAGGTTATCGTTCAAAAATTCATGATCTAATTCGCAATTCGTTTTTAAGTAATTGTTGTTGACTGGTGGCACCGCCTCGATTCGACATATTATACTATATTTTAATTAACTAATTACTAATAAATAAAAATAAAAATCTAATAACAAATTTATGTAATACTTAAAGACGGGTAACCTACCCATTAATGTAAATAACTTCTGTACGATCAACCATGAAAACTCATAAAAATCAGCTATTTCATAGATAAATGTCATTGACCTTGTAGACATCAATGAAATAACAATTTTTTGTTGCAATTCAGGATCCGCTTATATTTGCATCTTACAGTATTAGATTATTACGTACACTTCTCCAAAACATCCTGTTTACTAAAGCGTTTGTTAAAAAGAAATGATTGATTGTGACGTAAAAAGCTTATAGAAACACGGGTAAAAACGTAGGGACGCCATAAACCATGGTAACAGCAATAAAACCTTCTTAGTACGAATTTACAATCTTAGTATGTGTATGTATAGCTGCAACTAGAAACATGTCTTGCGTTTTCACAATACCTATATTGTGGGGTACAACTTGCTGAGAATCTGCATAATCTGAGCTGAGCTTTATAGCATTTTACTATGAAAGCCTTTCACGATATTGAGATACGTAAAAATACCTACGAATGGTTATATCAATAATAACCTTACTACAAAATTAAAAATTTGACTGCCCTGTTAGCTTATTTGGTAGTGTGAGACCTCACTGAGGGCCGTGGATTCGACTCCCACTCAGGACTGACATTCGTGTGACGAACATAGATGTTCGTTCTGTGTCGGGGTGTTCTGTATCTATTATATATATATATGTATTTACAAAAAAAAAGTATTGCATCAGTTATGTGGTTATTGTTCATTCTGAAAGTAAAAAAATGCACTCTGTTAAAGTAAGTATTTACCAGCTTTGAGTCATCGAGTGTCACTAGATAGGTACAGTTTTTATGAAAGGGTGTGCTACTCTTTAATCTTTATGGTCTCATAAATACGTCGTCAACCTGTTAACTAATGAAGGTGAACCTAATAAAAAATTAGTTGCAGCACGGCTAATTTAAAAAGTAATTTAAGTAAAAAATTATTTTTAAACAAAATTTTAAAAGAAGCCATACCGCCGATATGTTGTGTTTTTATTTTATTTATAGCTAATGTCACTCTGGTTGATGTAACGATTCTAACGATACCCCATACATCCAAATCTGTTTAGGCATTTAAGTTAATGGTGGAATAAAGAAAAACACATACATACATGAACACTGAAAACATTACACTCCTTTTTTGAGCAGTCGTGTAAAAAACCTCGTTCTCTACTTACTTAATTTGTTTTATACATTGTAATGGATTTCATGATACAAACATATCTATAGACTAATAAATTCGGAGACTGGATTGTAATTCAATATACATATGTGTATACAGAAAAACAATATAACAAAATATACCGAGACGAATAGGATGGAATTTCAATATTTTAAAACTTAGGTATTTATTTTGCGTAGGTTGGGTATTTTCTAGTACTGGACTGGCTAGCTGCAAGTAGAAAATCTCTCGCCAAGCACCTGACGGTGTGTTCCATTCCAGACTCAATGTGTTTACTATCGACCGCACCGTCACTTGACATCAGGGGAACTGTGGTCAAATACTTAGTTGTAAAATATAAACGGCAAGCAATAAAGAATAAATTAAAAAAAAAAAACATCAACGATATCATGTTCTCGCAATCGCAATTTCGTTCCACGCGTTCGTTTATCAATGGAAAGCAAATTAAAGATAACTGTACTTTCCCGTTTTCTCAATTACAATAAAATTATACGAGTAGGACCTACTGATTGTTTATCGCGATTATGATGTAGCTTGACGAGATGTTATCTAAAGATCATCGATGTTAAGCAACAGACAATGCGGTCAGTCTGCGGATGGGTGACCGTAACTAGTGTTTATTTCCGAGTCCGTAGTACGGATAACGTGTTAAATTATAGATCCTGGTTGTTCTTAATTGCTATAACAACAACATCAAGACATGATAGAGACATTTGAGCGGCACATTAAATATGACCTCAGACTATATATATTAACTTACTTGATGGTTTTTGTAGTCATTAAATATGAATAGTTCTGGCATTAATGCTATTTTTATTTACTTATATTACAGTAAAAAATTTATTTTATTTAACATGCCTGCTTAATAAATAAAATACAAGAAGTATTTTCTATAAAAATGCTTAAAATCCCCGACACCGCCAATTATACAAAATATAGACTCTATCGAACCTTTGGAAGATGCTCACGTCACGTTGCGTCACGTCACATCATTTATCAACTAGAAAAGAGCCGGTAATATAATCTTTAAACGGCAGAACAGCCTTTTATAATAATTTTTTTTCTCCATCGCTTAGAAAATTCTTGATCTAGTCACCATTCAAACAAAAAGAAAACTAATAAGACGTTGCGATAACGCAGTCACTTTATTATGATTAAAAATATATTTATAATTCTCTATATACGTATATATTTGCCGTAGTGGTGCCGGCGTAAGAATTGTACCCCACCCTCTCTACCCGTGGTTGCCGTAAGAGTCGGCTAAGGGATGTAATCCGGAAGATGGGCAGCAGCGTCTTCCTTGAACAATCATACTTAACTGCGCTCGCCAACCCACCCGCCAAGCGTAGCGAGTATTGGCAAAACCCGTCCCTAGGAGGAGGCCTAAGTCCAGCAGTGAACGTCCTATGGCTGATGATATAGCCTAAAAATAACTTTACATGTTTGATAAAAGCCACCGGATGTGGCCGAAACTATAGTCGAAGTTTCCGATAAAATTAAACGTGAGTAATCGCGCATAACTAAAACAAAAATGTGTCAAGACCGCGTCAGTTTCCAGCAGATGGCGCTGTGTGTAAATGCCCTACGATATTTTTTATCTTTAACCTACAACCTGTAAATTCTAATAATATTGCCTATGCCGCACAAAATTGCAATCAGTTCAGCCGTTTTGGGAACCACGATACCAAGTACAGACACACAAATACTCACGTTAAACATATAATACCCTCTCTGTTTGCGTCGGGGGTCAAAAATAAATACCAGAGAACAAGGTGAATACCTAAATTAAATAGTATTTTCACACTCAAAGCTCTCTGGGATCCCTTGTGGCGGGTGCCACAAACATATAGAAAGTAATAAAAAAGTAAATAATAAAAGATAAAGATAACTAACACCTAAAATAGAATTTTAAATCAATCTTTCATTCGGTTCTTGAGATACAGCCTGGTGACAGACAGACGGACGGACAGAGAGACAGCGAAGTCTTAGTAATAGGGTCCCATTTTTACCCTTTGTGTACGGAACCCTAAAAAGTACCTGGATGATCGGTCATAACCGGCTTTACTCGGTTATTTTTTCGTTTCTATCACAATTTTACAACCTAGCTAGATCGATTTATCGCCCCTGAAACCCCCTACATATTAAATTGCATGAAAATCGTTGGAGCCGTTTACCACTAACATACGTTACAAAAACAATTTTCCTAGCGTTAACTTTCTTTTGCAACTTGGATACGTTTGCATTTACATAATAATCCAGTCAAAAAATATTTATCTAAAAAGTTTAAATTGTGCGTCCCGGTAGATAATTAAAACCTGAATCTGCCTTTCGTTTCAATAAACTCAAATGAGAAAAAGTCTCGTTTTCCTGTACAGTTTTTTTGTTTCTGTAGGTATCTACAAAATGTTTTTTTTTTAACCTGCTATCATGAAATGAATGTTCTTCATCCGTATGTCAGTGATATACACTTATATTACTAGATAACGTAATCCAAACATTGATTTCATTTAGCTCGACTGCAGGGCAGGGTATAAAGCTTGTTCAGTCCTCCAAAAAAACTATATATAAGAATTTCGTCGTCATTTTTTTGTGGATAAAAGATAGTCACGAATGACAAAGTCATTAATCAAGCAGATTGGATGGCAGTTTTGCACAAGCTTCTTTGTTCTCTAGGTATACGTATAGAAGTTAGGTTTTATCAATCTACAGTATTTTGTGCTTATCATACCGATTCACTATTTCTTGCGTACAATAACAACTTGTTAATAGATAATTGATTGAATCAGGCGTTACTTTGTGGAAGTCCATTTTGAGATTACATTTTTAGACACGGGGCCATTCATATACACTTGGCACACACTAACAAAACTTATTAATAGTCTTATTAGCGTGATATTGATTGATTGATAGATTAACTCTTCATAAATACTATTTTGTTTTTATTTTAATTAGTGTTTTATTTAAGCTTTTAAGTTAATGTGAAGTTTACTTTTAGATTATTAGTAAATTTCCGGATAGGTTTTTTAATTATCATTAAGTTTTTTAATAATTATTTTCAAGTGTTTCATATCTATGTCAAGTTTTTTAAATTTTAATCCTCTTTTCTGTTGTAGCTGAAACGACTGCTAAGCGGAAATAAACTAAATATATACCTAGAACACTCAACTTGTTAATAATAATTTGTTGACTGCCCTTGTTGTTAGCTCATTTGGTAAAGTTCTGCTTCGAGATCTGAAGGGCGTGGGTTCGATTCCCACTCGGGACTAACATATATGTTTGTCCTGTATTTGGGTGTTCTGTATGTAGGTATTATAAGTATTTCCAAAAAAAAAAAGTTTTTGTCAGCTATCTGGTACCCATAGTACAAGCCTTGCTTAGTTTGGGGCTAGATGGCGCTGTGTGAAATGTCCTCTAATATGTTTTTTTTAGTAATAATATACATACGTAGAAAATAGCCTTTTAACGTACCAAAACTGTATGTGACAAGAATTATCTATAAAAATCAAAGTATATTTTGTTGGAAAGTGTATAACTTGAGAACGGCAGAACTGATTAAGCTGAGTCTTTTTTAAAATGGTCGTAATACTTCGAATAAGGTTTACAATAAATGAACACGCGAGGGCGAAGCTCGGTCGCTACCTTACCGGATACACCCTTATACATACATCCACAGACACGGGCACATACATATACACTTTCATACACACTAACAAAACTTATTAATAGTCTTATTAGCGTGATATTGATTGATTGATTGATAGATTAACTCTTCATTGCCAGGCATCTAACGGTGTGTTCCGGCAGCCTCACTTGAGAGCCAGTTCCATTCTAGGCTAGGTGTGCTTTACCATCTTCGACCACACCGTCACTTAACATCAGGTGAGCTGTGGTCAAACACATAGCCAGACAGCCATAAAAAAAATGTACTCGCAAAAAAAAAATACAATACAGAAGAAATAAACTTAGTTAATATTGTGTAACAACTGGCGACCTTATCGCTAAAAACGATCTCTTCCAGGCAATCTAACACATATGTGTGTGTGATATATACTATACATTACAGCTATAAGTTAGTATGATATAATATATGACACTAATGTTTATCTAATTTAAACTGATACAATTAGGTATGTGATTTCACTGCTTTTCTTTCCCTTTTTGCCCGAAGACAATGGATTGTGAAAGACAATGGTTGTGATTTTTACAATTCATGTATCTACAAGTAAAACATCGATGTCGAAACTCTCTAGTCATTTTACCCGACTGCCAAGGAAGGGTTATGTTTTTCGCGCGTACCTTGTATGTAGTATATAAATTTCTTTATTACCTCATATCTTCTAAACTGGATTACAACAATTAAGGTATCGTTAGATTTGTCTCAATAACCCAAGTGTTCTTAGAAGGTGGATTTTCGGCGCGAAATAGAAATACGTTAATAAATAAATTAAAAAAAAAAACTAATTTATCAAAACCTATCAAGTAGGGTATATAAATATAGGCAACAATAAGAGGAATGCAAAAATATATATAAATGATATATTTAAATTGAATTAGAAATAAATTAGTTTAATTTTTTTTTCCATTAAGTCATATCCATTTTGAAAAATTAAACGTGGCATAAATTACAATAAAAATATGTCGTGGCATTTGAAAATAAGTCACGAATTGTTTACTTTCTCTAAAAGGGAAAGTTTAAAAATGTATTAAACAATTTCTAGACTTATTTAACGTGATTTTTCATGGAATACTTGTAAATTAAATTACTTCATACTATCAAATGGATAAAGTCCAGTGCCACAAAAAATAATACAACACACGAGTAAGACAGACCGTTCCAGAGACCCATAACAAGACAATGAGAAAATAATAGACCAATTCTCGCTGACAATGATAGATCACATATTATAAACTTGATATAAACACATTGAAATTCATACAAATTGAAATCGACATAGAGAATGTTATAGAACCTTATAGAATATTATATTATATTATTATATAGAATACTCGTTGATATGATCGAAATGTAATAAAATTACGCACACAAACAATACTGCGTAATTTAAAATTTCGAAATTTGAATATATCTTACATACGCTTAACTAAGCTAATAGATAACTACGTATGTCGTAGAAGAAGAGATTACAATAATCATTATTGAGTACCTGGATGACCGAGCTTTGCTCGGCTGAAAACACGGATAAAACGACGTTTTCTAAAAATGAAACCTAGCTAGATCGATTTATCGCCCCCGAAAATCGATCAATAAAAATGATAAATCTATGGTCGGTTCGCATGCCGAAGGGCGTGGGTTCAAACCCCAACAATGAGCTTGAGCTGCCGGTGAAGGAAAACATCGTGAGGAAACCATAGCGTGGTGGTAGGGTACTTTCTAGTACTCGGTTGGCCAGCTACCACCCTCAAGTTGAAAATCTGTCGCCAAGCATCCAACGGTGTGTTCCGGTAGCCTCACTTGAGAGCCAGTTCCATTCCAGGCTAGGTGTGCTTCACTATCTTCGATCACACCTTCACTTAACATCAGGTGAGTTGCGGTCAAATACCTAGCCTGTCAAACATAAAAAAAAACCCCTGCATACTGAATTTTATGAAAATCGTTGGAGCCGTTTCCGAGATTCAGATTATATATATATATATATTTATATATATACAAGAATTACTCGTTTAAAGGTATAAGATATACCTACCTACTATGGATATGAGAAGCCACTAACGCTGATATTATTGAAAATTTAATTGTTTTTTTAACTGTTAAAATCTAAGTAAATTCAGAAACAATTCAGATTGTTATGTATAAATCTTAAACTGAAATGTTTGTTACAAATGAAGGCAATTTGGTTTGTGAAAAAGTATTGAGCGTAGGGCCGATCGACCGATTACTTTCCGTATTGGTTTTTTGGTATCAATTGTTCACTTGAATGAGCTCTTCGTCCACTCGTCGCCGAATTTTCCGTTTCACTTGGCTTCACTGTTTTACAAAGATATTATTTTGTCTCGAACCTTTTTTCGTACAATGCAAGTGGGTTAAGGACGAATGGTATTAAATTGCAAAAACTTGTAACGTACATTGACTCTTAAAGTTCCGTTGCTAAGGAATTCCAAAAGTCTAAAAAATACGCAATTATTTGCTTACAACCCTGTAATGAAAATTATACTCTCACTTTAACGCGTGGTTTGATATATTTGTTTGATAACTTCTATTACTCTCTTTTGATGAGAGTTTGCAAAGTGTACGCACATAACTCGGAAGCTTTCAAAACACTAAAGACGATAGTGTAGGACTTTATTTAAGTTAGAAATATGCGCCTTTCTGTCTGTAAAAATATTGTCGCCAGAGGAATAAAGTTCAGGAGTAGTTTGGAAAACGTTAAGTTTTCTGCTGTGTCTATTTTTAGAGTAAAGGAAGTGTTCTTGCCTATAGGTACGTAAGTATTCTTTTTTTTTTTTATAGGCTTGCGTTTGACCGCCATATCGCCTGATATTAAGCAAAGATGCGGTTTATGGTAGAGCAAGCTCGCCTAGTAGAAACCGATTCACTCGCGACTTGAAGGCACCCAGATTGTATCTATCAGGTACCCACTCGGGTAGCAAATTCCATTGTTTAGCTGTTCGTATAATGAAAGTAGATTCAAACCGCTTAGTTCGAGTTTTTACTACTTACTTTGTTTTTGGCGATGTATTATATGTAGATTTGCCAATGTTAAGTGTCTCTAATGATAACGATATTTTAAAGTAGTTTATAAAAAATCAAGTCAAAGTTGAGTCTTTTTTTATATCTGACAGGTTATGTATTTGACCACAGCTCACCTGATGTTAAGTGACGGTGTGGTCGAAGATGGTAAAGCACATCTAGCCTAGAATGGTACTGGCTCTCGAGTGAGGCTACCGGAACACACCGTTAGATGCTTGGCAGCAGATTTTCAACTTGACTATGGTAGCTAGCGAGCTGAGTACTATAAAGTACTCTACCACCATGCAAAAAGTCTAGTCATGCCATAGTAAAGTAGTGGTGACTTTACTACAAGTTTCGGTGGAGTTTTGAATGCAACACGAAAATCGTGTTTCAACACATTAGGTGTATGCTAGCCCCCACACTTATGAACTATAAAATACTCTTAAACATAAACACTCGAAAAAATCCATGGGTATTTTACCATTGTAATTTTATGTTATATGTATATATTATAAAACATTGTTTATACTGCCATTCTCGATTTCTTACAAAACGGCACCGGGATTTCCTGGAAACACAACAGTATTTCTTAGAATATTATCTGACACACCGTCGTCGGTGAAAAAAATACTAATACACTCTGTCTTTTCTTGGTGGTAGATCTCCTTGGCTGGAGGTCGTCTAGGTAGGTACCACCGTGTACCAGATATTCTGCCGCTAAGCAGTAGTGTGTAAACATAACTGTGTTCCGGTTTGAAGGGTACTGCAGCTAGCGAAATTGATCGAAACTGGGCTGTTGAGACTAACCATCTAGTCTCAAAGTAATGAGCGCCAAGGCAGCGATGCTCTGGACTTTGTTTTAGTACTCAAAGTTCTGTGAATCGCTGCAATGATCATGAACAGGCGTTATCTCTTAACATCACGAGAGCGTCTAGTTCGGCTCATTACAGTTACATTAAAAAAAAAAAACACAAAAAAAATTACACTCCTATCTCCTTCCCAAATAACAGGTACCTATCACATTATCCCTTTCCCATTTCTAGGCTAAGTAATAGAATCTATGTTTATCTAATCTTTATGTTTTTTATCTTTATGGAAAAAATAATAAAATCTTTATGTTTACTAAGTATCTGTAACACCCTGATTGTATTTATTAGACCTTTACAGCCTCAACTTTCATTCGGTTCCAAGATAATCAAAAGATACTAAAACCTCATAAGATGATTCTCTGTTTCTAAATAATCTACTAATACCTATACCCTAATTTAACCTAATACCTAAAGATATGCTGGTCTTTACAGCGTCTACAGAGCCAGAACAAACACGTCTATGTAATTAAATAGCCCTCCCACACTGAACTAAAACCTTCCTTACCACACCAAAATCAATGTCGTCGGCATTGAGGAAATGCTTCGAAAGCTCTTAAGCCAAGACAAAAGAAATAATGCCTACAGCGTTGGCGTTAAGTTACAGGAGAAAATAACCTATTAATAGAAAGGAAAGTCCTCATTCTGTCACTTCACTAATTCTGATTCAAATTAAAGTAGGTAAACACGTTTACTTATTGTTTTTGCTATATCGAATTAAAAACTCGCGAGTTATTGGCTGCGTGAGCTTTAGGTTGAGATTACTGCAGCACATTTGCGATGCGACTAGAGGAGCGAGCCGTGGTAAACATGATATGGGTTAATTGTACGTGGAATTCCAATGAATTCGCTTCAATTGCAATGATAGGTTAATAAAGCTGATACCGTGATTATACAAACATTGTTCCTATCCCGTAAACAAATCAAAGATCGCTAACAATATTGGCGTACAGTGTAGCTATAAGCGTGAATATTAATTAACTGTTTGTTTTGATCGCTTGCGTATCGCAGGTTGCGTCCAGCTTTACACCAAAACTGGCTGTAACAAATTCTAGTTCATGAAAAAATAAACATAAATATACGTTGGTTAATTTGGCCTAGTAGATACAAGTATGTGCGAAAGGCCAAAAATGTGCGGGATTGGCAAAAGTTGTCCAGTCGTAGACAGCTTATATCAATCCCTTACAATAACAATAAATAAAAGCAAACATGATATCATATTGTTTTTTTTTAAGATTGGATTTTATTGTTATCGCGTCGATAAAATGAACATGTAGTCTACGATGGAACACCCAGATTGGGTGTCCCCCTATAGATATAGGGGGACACCCACTCATTTATTGCAATACAACTGAAAATCAAAGCGAAATGCCTGGCTGGTTAGTCTTATTACTGAAGGCAAACATTTCCACATCATAACGACTAGGTAGGTAACCGTTCACACAAAGGGTTTTTATATATCCTGTGATCAATAAGAACACATTGTAACTATGCATGTAGATATACTTAAGGATTAAGGGCACGTTTCAACAATTTATTCCTTTGTGTTACATTACCTATATGAAGCGAGTTAGTGCTCTATTTATTCCACAAAAAATTAATTTATTGTGTTGGAGAAATAAAAATATGTTCACGTTAATTTTTGTATATTATGTACGTAGACGGATATTTAGTACAGGTTGTTTTGGTGAAGTGTAATACTGAAGGTGCGCTCATCTACACTTCAATTTGAACAACATTGTAATAGTAATGAGACGAATGATACGCTCTCTTGATGGTAAGAGATAACGCATGTCCATGACCATTGCAGCAATACACAGAACTTTGAGCAGCAAAACAAAGTCCAGGGCATCGCTGCTTTGGCGCGCATTACTTTGAGACTTTCGATGGTTCGTCTCAACAGCCCAGTAATTTCGCTAACTGCAGTACCCTTCAAAACGAAACACAGTAATATTTACACACTACTGCTTAGCGGCAGAATATCTGGTACTGCGGTGGTACCTACCTAGAAGTCTTCCTGCTAAGGAGATCTACTAACAAGTAAAAAGTACAAAGCTTCAAAGAATTTCGTCACGATGAGTGGAAAAACATGGATATCCGAAAGACTTCTTAAAAATGTACACTTATATACATATATGTAGATATTTTGCCGCCAAGCAGTAGTGTGTAAACATTAATGTGTTCCAGTTTAAAGGGTACTGCAACTAGCGAAATTACAGGGCAGTCGAGACTAACCATCGAAAGTCTCCAAAGTAATGATCGCCAAAGCAGTGATGTCCTGGACTTTGTTTTATTACTCAAAGTTCTGTATATCGCTGCAATGGTCATGGACAGGCGTCATCTTTTACCATCAGGAGAGCATCTCGTTCGTCTCATTACTTTTCCATGTTCACAATACAGGCACACCCCGTTTTGTTTGAATGCTGTTTAGGTAAATTTCTCAAACCATGTTAGATTTCGTGGTAAAACAATTATACTTACTTCTTGCCTACCTTACTGCCCACATCATAAGTATTTTGACGAAAACTTTTGGAATCTTGAAAGTACTCCGTTTACCGACACCGCGTGGCTCACAGATATTTCAACGACCCTTTAACTTTAAGTTGTATATGTCGAGTATATTTAGGCGGCTAGCTAATTTCACGCCCACGCGAACTTAAATTGCGTAGATACTCAAATTGTCATTACAAGACGGAAAATTAGGTATATTGTAGTTTTAGCTTAGTTTTATTACTCAAAGGATCACAATCCACCGCCTATTTTATAAACCTACCTATAATATAGGTTAAAAACTAAAACCTGATTGGTTATTACGTTATGGATTGAGTCAATGTCATATATTTCGAAAGCCTTGAGCCTGACTTGTTTGCCTTTTTTCTAATAAGAATTTAAGTAATTAAATTGGTAAATATGAGGTAGGTTTTAAAAATAAAGAAGATAAAATTCACCAAATGTAATTACTCTGACATCATATATTAATAATAATCTTTATTTACTACTAGCGACCCGCCTCGTTTGTGCACGGGTTTTACACGGGACTTTTGATCTATGTATCTCAAAGGGATTAGGCAGCGTTTTCGATGAAAGCTCCCAGGTGGCTTAACTTTTTCCGACAATTATCATCATATTTCAACCAATTTACACGAAACTTTGACAAATTATATACCTAATCCTTCCTCATGAATTACTCTATCTATTGGTGGAACGCGAACAGACAGACATACAAACTCAGCGGATGACTTTGTTTTATAATATGTAGTGATAGTGCACATGTACATAAGATTAACAATGAGCTGCACTAAGTAATAATGTGAAATTAACTCATGGACTGACAACCATTGTCTATAATGTCACAAAAGCATCAAACAAATATAATTTGGTCTGATTATAATTTGATTGCAAACCAAAAAGTAAATACAATTGATACTTCTACTCTTTTTCTCTACTACATAGTAAAAGTGTGTGTGGCTGTGTGCACGTGCGCGTGTGTGTGTGCGTTAGTATGTGGAGTGTGTGTGAAATGTGTGAGTATGTGAGTGTATGTTTGGCGTGGAGAATACTGGAGCCAAGTTTAAAAAATAAGAACAGTATTAAATGGTTATTTATAGTATTTTCTCTGTCTCATGGCATAAAAGACAGCACAAATATTTTGTTAAAAATACATACTTTACATTCCGTAACAGTTTTGTGACGGATGGCATGCTGTTTATCAATTGTGTTGTAGATAAAAGGGAACCGAAATGAAAAACGCTAAGCAAAAAAGTTGTATTTCGCGAGGGGCTCTTTTGCACGTGTCCTCTTAAGCGATGCTGAGACGATTTGGAAACCCATTTCCTGATGCACAGTTATTCACCCTCCTTACGTAGGTACAATTGACGAACCCTTAACACTTCTGCTCTGGCGTAGGTCGTCTGTTAGGTGCCGGTAGGGCAAGATAGCCCAAAATCCCGAGTATTAAAGACACATTGAGATATATGTATGTACTAATATTTCAACACAAAAAAAAATTAGAAGATTCGAGAGAACACGTGAACTTACAGACATATTTTATACTAAAACAAGGGCTTTATTCTCTAATTCACAAGAGATTCTTCGCCGAAAACGCGTCTACCGTATATACCGTTGTAGGTTCATAACGTTAATAACGTATAACGTTCATTAAGTTTATTTTAACAGTTCATTGCGAGCACGTAACTGACGTCACATTATTTAATTTGCCATTGGAAATAAATTATAGCATTCCAGGTGAATTCAGGTGAATTTCTACACGTCATGTTAACGCGGCCACGTTACATATTACGTGGTCATAGGGAATCAGACCCCTAATGGAATCATGCCCTCCATTTTGTGTAGTCGGGTAAAAATCAAACTATTTCTATTCAACCCCGGTTATTACCGTTACCCAGCAGTCTATGCTTCCGCATAGTGCAGGGTGCGCCGTGCGACCCATCATAAATATTAAATAACAACGCAAACACCCTTCTAATTAATTTGGGCCCAAGTTTGGAAAGTCACTGTGAATAGAATACAAATTTTCACCGACAAAGAAACTCCAACAAATTGTCATTTGAAGATTATATCGTCACTGTTTCCTAGTTCATTTTGATAAATGTTTATATATTAAAATAGATGTCGTATTTTGTTTAATCTCTCGCTCGATTAACAGACGTAAACAAGTAAACAAGTCATCGGTGAACGTTACGAGGACAAGGAAAATGTCCTGCAAAGATGCGTATTACTACGTCATCTTCAGACTGTCTTGTAAACCCACACTAATGATTTTATGTCACAAAAGACTTGAAAGATTCATCAATGACTTACTCATAGAGGAAACTAAATGTACATATACTTACTAACTTTACATTTCATTAGAACAGACTGGACGTTGGTAGCTACAACAGGCTGTCGGAGTTCTGTTCTGAAGTAGCCAGAGAGTTATTCAGTTGTGTGAATCGCCTCAAGTGAATTTGTGTATGAGAGAGTGGGTATGAGGTGTTGTGTGAAGGTACATTTTTATTTAAATTTTAGATGTAAAAAACATAGTAGAAAAAATACGATAGGACTGGCATGTCGACTTGTCACAAAAGTCCCTTAATAAAATTGGAAAAATATTAGTTATAAATAAACTCAAATTCAAAACGACCGCCATTTAAATGTGCTGCCCAAATGGGTTTTCCCCAATAAATTTAAATAAATATCGTTGTTCACTTTTACACAGCGCCATCTAGCCCCAAATTCAGCAAAGCTTGTAGGTATTATAGGAACGCGATAGCTGATAGAATTATTTTATACATTTTTCTCTAAAAGCATGCCGTGTGTATTTTTTTTAAATAAAAAAGCAGTCTTGCGTTTGTCTGTCATCTCACCTGGTGTTAAGCAAAGATGCTGTCCACAAGCTGCTGCTGGTTGCCGTGGTGGTGCCGGCGTAAGAATAGTACTCCACCCTCTCTACCCGTGGTTGCCGAAAGAGTCGGCTAAGGGATGTAATCCGGAAGATGGGCTAAATAGAAGACTCTTGCCTAGTTGAAACCTATTCTATTCGCGGCTTAAATGGCGAGTTTGTAATATTATTTATTACAAGCTGTCTCTCTTGTTTTCATTTGACCTATATCTAACCGAATGTTAAATGAAAATGCTGTTTACGATAGAACCCGCTTGCCTTGATAACGATTTACTCTCGACTTGAAGGCACTCAGGACTGTATCCGACTGTATTCATCGGAGAACACCTAACCCGGCAAGGCATTTCACTGTTTAGCGGTACATCCGAAGCAACCAAAATTTCTTTTGAAACCGTCGTTGACAAAGTCTTACAATTAGCTTCATATATACTTTCTAATACCAAACAATATTTATAACAGCCCTGTTGGCTCATTGGGAGTATGCCTGCCTGAACTGTAAAGCGTGGGTTCGATTCCCGCCAAGGACAAATGTTTGTTTGGTATAAACAAATGTTTGTGCTGTGTCTGGGTGTTCTGTATGTATCATAAGTATATATTTACAACAAAAAAAGTATGTATGTATTCTATCAGTTATCTGACTTCCATCACGCAAGCTCTGCTTAGTTTGGGGTCAGATAGCGCTGTGTGTAATGTGTCCTACAATATTAACAATACTGCAACCAAAGTGCGAATATCTATCTCTCTCTCTCTCTTAGTGTCTCTTAATTAGAATAGATTTGACGCGTACAATAGACAAGGGTACGTAAATAAGATTATATTCGTCAAAGAGACAAGATCTGGCTGGCGGGTCAAAGAGATCTAGACACGCTAGAGATAAGCTAAATCGGATAAGTCTATTACTAAATCAGCTTTATTAGATTTGTTACTAGTTTTCTGTAACTCAGTCGGCACTAAGAGGCGCCAACAAATATCGATATTATTTAATTTAATAAGAATAAAACTATATGAAACTGTAGCTAAAAAATGTATTATACCTCATTGTTATTACAATCTAGCCAAGTTGAGACTAATAAGTAATATTATTATAACTTAAATTGCTAAGTTGAGTAAATCTAAGAATGTGTCCATCAACACTTTTCTTACTGTCTCTATTAAGGGGAAGACACTTTGTTCATGTGTTCTATAATATGTAGTACTCACTTTATGATTATGATATGATATTATTTATTGTATATTTAAATAATATTAGTTTATATATTAGTCTCTCCAATACTCGCCACTCTTAGCAGGCGGGTTGGCAAGCGCAGTTAAGTGTGATTGTTCAAGGAAATCGCTGCTGCCCATTTTCCGGAGTACATCCCTTAGCCGACTCTTACGGCAACCACGGGTAGAGAGGGTGGGGTACAATTCTTAAGCCGGCACCACCACGGCAAATCAGTCAATTGATCTAGCTTAAAAAGACCGCAAATATCGCAAACGATTTGCTCCCCAGTATATATTTGCATATTTTTATATTGACATATTTTATATCGTTTTTTTTTTTGTTGACATATTATTACTGTTTTTTATTATATAACTGATATATTTGAAATGATATTACAGAACTGGACATGTAACTTTAGTGTTATCAATAAAATATTTGTATTTGTATAAGAACTACGACAACAATAGGTATAGATTGAATGTACCCACATACTTATAATACGTAATATATAGGGCTCTGCAAAATCAGTCAAGGGAATAGGTATGTAAATCCTTTTAAGAAGAACCTAGAATAATAAAATTCCACGTTTTCTGTCTTTGTACCCTTCACGTCCTTAATTAAATTTTCTTAAAAGAAAATCTGGGTAAGGAATTCGAAACTTATAAGCCCAACTAAACAAAAATTCAGCGACCTTAAAGCTCGTCTTATGAGTTAAACAGCTGAGAGGAAACAATAATATTTATATTTCTTTATTGTGTAATGTATACAATTTTTAGATTTTTGTTGATTTTTTACCCGACTGCCAAGGGTTATGTTTTGTTTTCCGCTCGTATCTTGTATGTATGTATGTAAATTTCTTTATTACCTCGTATTTTCCAAACGGCCGAATAGATTACTACAATGGAGGTATCGTTAGATTCGTCTCAATAACCCAAGTGGTATCTAAATAAAAATCAAGATGGTGGATTTTTGGCGTGAAATAGTAATACGTTAAAAATTAGGGTATCTAAATAAAGGCAATTAAAAGAGCATTACAAAAATATAAATAAATTATACGTTTAAATTTTATTACGAATAATATTTTTTTTTTTTCCGTTAGTTATAGTTATTTTATTCGCAGTCGGGTTATAGATTTTTTAAACTCTTCATCTTGTTTAAAAAATCGATCGACCGATTTCGATAAATATTAAATGGAAAGTATACCCATTGAAACGAAAAGAGAATTTTTCAAATCGGTTCAGGCGTTTATTCGATAATCAGTGAACATGCATTAAAAAAAAACCGACGAATTGAGAACCTCCTCCTTTCTTGTAGTCGGTTAAAAATGAGATTCTAGTTAGTAAATAGAAAACAAATTTTATTGAACTTTAACTTGGAAGCCAGCCCTTGATAATTGTCTCACCACAAAAAAGAAAAGCTTTAATACACGCATGATATCATCAAGGTTGCTTGGAAAACATCGCTCTTAGCAACAAGACCGCCAGTAGTAACAACTATTGTTACGTATTTTCCTTCACTGTATGTTATTTCTGAAGCGAAAAATAAACAGTTAATTTATCATGATCAGAAATCAAGGTCAAACAATAGAAAGAGGAATAGAGTTATCAAAATAAACTTGTTTTAATGAAACAGAGTCCAAAGTAAAGTAACTATTTAGTGAAAAATAAACACGAAAAAGACATATTTAAGAAGCATAGCATTTTGTAGCGATGATGGCTAAGTGGTTAGCGCGGTAGGTTCGCATGCCGAAGGGCGTGGGTTCAAACCCCAACAACAAGCTTGAGCTGCCGGTGAAGGAAATAATCGTGAGGAAACCATAGCGTGGTGGTAGGGTACTTTCTAGTACTCGGATGGCTAGCTACCACCCTCAAGTTGAAAATCTGCCGCCAAGCATCTAACGGTATGTTCCGGCAGCCTCACTTGAAAGCCAGTACCATTCCAGGCTAGGTGTGCTTTACCATCTTAGACCACACCGTCACTTAACATCAGGTGAGCTGTGGTCAAACAGCTAGCCTGTCAGCCATAAAAAAATAATCGTAAGACATTACACACAGCGCCATGTGACTCCAAACTAAGCAAAGCTTGTACTATGAAGGCAGATAGCTGATATTAAATATCAGAATACTTAAATACCTTTTTTGTGTAAATACGTGCATATAATACATACAAAACACCCAAATGAAAACGACACTCGCAAATGTGTGCTGTATCTGTTATTGACTTAAAAAAATCTGTATATTTTCTTTGTTTGAAAAGGCAATTAATTAGCTAGTTATCCCGGCGAACGCCTTGATAGATATAAATAATTGTGCAACGTGCTTTTATTTAACTTGTACTCGTATGTATGTATGTTTGTTCGGGTGAAATCTTGCAAGTTGAATATGACCCACTTCCCGATGTCCGATTGCACTCAAATTTGGTGTACTTAATAATCTTCGGTGACAATACAATTATATGGTACCATGGAGCTGGTCTGATGATGGAGACGGAAGATGGTCATAGGAACTTCTGAACTAAACAAGATAAACCCATCGAGTTTGGAATTACGTCTCGAAGAGCATTTTATGCCTAGACGATATATTTTAGTTAGACGATAACAGAAAAGGAATCTATTTTAAAAGCTATCCAAGACACCATTATTTAGTTAAAGTTGGGAATCACATGCACGTGCTTTGAAAGCAAATCAGGGAGGCTATTGCCCGTGACTTTATTGTATCAGCCGTCGTGATGCAAATCAATCTGAAGATAAACGAGAAGTTTATTAGATTTCTTTTTCGTCCGCAGATGGTCATGACTGTAATAATATTTAATTTTATTCATATGGGATCCCAACTAAAGATCTTCGTTGTCATGAAATGGAAAAAAATAATTTATAAAAAAAAAATTATATGTTTTTTTCGCAAAATATACTACAGTCCCCGACAATCAATGATTCATTTAGAAGGTACTTAAACTATAACTAACCCCAAATGCTAATCTGAGCTTGCTTGTTTGTTATGCTTTAACTTTACATGCGACAGAAATAGCTTGGTGAAATACCTAATTTCCAAATGTCTCAGCTAAACGCTTTCCTCTTAACCACTCAATTAATCATTATGAAATTTTGCATACACGTTGTCAAGGGTACAAAAAAGGACATGGGGTATCTTTCATCCAGATAAAAGTAACATTTTTTTAATGGTTGAGCACAACTGATGTTAAGTGATAGGTGTGGTCGAATATGGTAAAGCATAGTTAGCCTGGAATAGAACTCTCAAGTGAGGCTACCGGAACACACCGTTAGATGCTTGGCAACAGATTGCAACTTGAAGTTGGTAACTAGCCAGCCGAGTGTTAGAAAATACCTGATCACCATGCTATGGTTTCCTCGCGATGTTTTTCTTCACCGGCAGCTCAAGCTCATTGTTGGGGTTTGAACCTTCGGCGTGTGAACCGACCGCGCTAACTAGTGAGATATCATAGTATCTACTATCCCAGACTGATAGAAAAAAAAAATACATTAGCGCAAGCGAAGCCACTGGCAAAAACTAGTAATGTATACGTAAGACCTCCTCGCATAATTTTTTTATACAATAAACATTATTTTATCTCGTCTTATACAATAGGTGTTTACCGACTTCTATTAGCCGTGAACCCTGAATATTACACTAGGGAGTCCCGTGTCGTGAGATTAAGTTTTTTCCAACTTTATTTACTTATGATATGTAAGTTATTTTTTTCTTTAATTAAAATACAAGATTGCTTGTAAAGGTGTGAATATCATCATTATCAATATCAATCTAACATAGTCCACAGCTGGACATAGGTCTCTCCCAAGCCGCGCCACTCAGCCCGATCATCGGTTTCTCGTTTTCAGCCACTGCCAGATGTCTCACGTATATCGTCACTTCATCTAGTTTCAGGGCGTCCTACACTACGTTTGCCGATTCGCGGTCTCCACTCTAGAACACGTCTACCCCAGCGGTTGTCAGTTTTGCGGCAAATATGGCTAGCCCAAAGAACATACTAAGCTATGTCGGTGACTTCAGTTCCCTGGCGAATTACTTCGTTCCGCATATGATTCCTTAGAGAAACACCGAGTATGGCCCTTTGCATAGCTCTACGAACGACTTAAAATTTATGAACCGTTCCAGCTGTGAGTGTCTACGTTTCAGCGCCGTAAGTCAATACAGGTAGAACGCACTGGTTGAAAACTATATTTTTGAGACATTGTGGGATGGGTGACGAGAAGACTCGACGTTAAGTTTAGATATATGTCTATTTTAGTTGATGTAGGTGATAGATCTGCTTATCAGGAGATCGTCTAGGAAGATACCACTGCGGTAGATATTCTGCCGTCAAGCATGCGAAAACATTGTATGTGTTCTAGTTTGAAGGGTACTCAAACTAGCGTAATTACCGGGCTATTAAGACTATCGAATGTCTTGAAGTAATGAGCGTCAAAGCAGCGAGTGCCTGGACTTTGCTTTGTTACTCAAATTTCTCGCTTCAATGATCATGGACATGCGTTATCGCTTACAATCAGGACGTTCGAGGTCTATACTTTTAAAATGAAAAACATTATAAGCAGTAAAAAAAATAAACTTAAAGAAACAAGAGTATCAAATGTCGCCGCTATCAACAAAAATGATTCTTAGGAATGAAAGGAAATAAAAGAAAAAGTTACTGGGTATGTCAATAACGAAAGACTGTATTTTACTTTACAAGGATAACTCTTTATAAGCCTTTATAAAAGCTTAGGAGTATTAACCCAAAAGGACGTAATTGTGCACACCATTACTTTTACTATGGGCACAACTTTGAAATTGTAAAAAAGAATCAGCTGATCCATAATAATTCAGTATGTAAAGTTATATTTTCGTGTTTTTTTTACTTTATTTCATGAAACTAATTTGAATATTTTGGCTTCCTGTGTGGTAGTTGATTTTTAATACGTTTTTAAACTTTTTATAGCGATGACGTCGTAAAGTAGACTAAATACATACATATGCCCTTGCCATGTAAAACAAAAAAGTAAACATTTACTTGACACATTTGATTGATATTGACAATTGACATGAAGTAAACAAATCTTATATATCAGCTTCATAAAAGCGATATAAGAGTCCGAGTAACATTTAAAGTAAAATAATCCATATATTTGTATCAATAAAGCGCAAAACAATTCGACGTATGTGTACGAAAGAGGTTATTATGGCTGCCGTTGACTTGACATTGACAGATTTTGTTTTGGTTTAGCATTACTTTTTTTAGGCACCGAAAGAAGCCCTATACACTTATACAGCCTACTAAGTGATTAGAGGTCAAATTAAAGTCAAGTTTATTTCATGTATTTTATTAAAATAACGTATTAATCTAGCACGTGACCATGGCGATGGAGATTATAATATAGTTCTTGCATCAGATTTTGTATTCCTTGTGTTTGGAATGGGGGCGATAAGTCCTGCACTGACGTCCCGCTTGGGGTGTATTGTGCATTTCCCCCTACCAGCGTCTACCCAAGCCAGCCCAGCTCCTTGAAGTATCGGAGTGAGGCTCTGGGTCGCTGGCATAGTAGCTTCAGTGGGTGAGATGGAGTTATGCATAACGGTGAATTTTTTTTTTTCGTGTTCCCTTATCTGATATACTATAGTACTCGTTTATATAACAATCATTGAGTTCGATCGTACCAAAATGTATCATCCGGTACCATCATAAAACATTTTTAATTGTTATACCGTAGAAACAACTAAAGAAATATATACTCAAAATATAAAGTCGTTTCGTTCTCGAATATATGAGAAGTCTGCCAAGCCCCACTTGTCCAGCGTAGTGTACTAAGACATCTTACCCTTCTCACAATTAAGAAGCCCGCGTTCAGCACCAGCTTATGAAAGTAATGCGGATACGGGAGAGTCGTTTCGAAGTACCATAAATTGTGAATTGTTGAGCACCATCTCTTTGTTAATATAGATATTATTATTCCACGTTAGCGAAGATGAAACAAACCAAGAAGATGAGTATTACAAGCTTGATAAAGAGTGTATTTATAGCAAACACGGTGATAGATACAATCTGGGTGTCTTCAAGCCGAGAGTGAATCGGTATCTTCTAGGCGAGCGTGCTCCATCGTAGATCGCACTTAACATCAGGTGAGATGGCGATCAAACGCAAGCCTGTTCATCATTAAAAAAAAAATGTTTTTCCATTACTTAGCTGTAAGGCTTAGAAATTCAGATACAAAGCGTTTTGCACCTTTATATTAAAAATGGGTCAAACCCGATATGCCATATCCAAAAATCTTTAAGACGGCTTTTAAAACGCTCCGAATATAAAATTTAAGCATACCTAAGTACCTCTATTGATCATCATTGTAGCTTTAAAATACACTTACAATTTTTTCCAAAACATATTGCAAGCCCTACAACAGCGTTTTAAACCACGAGTATTTTATAAAATTCAAGGTTGCAATCGGAAACAACGGTTAATTTAAGAACGATATAATGTTGCAATGGATTAGTGCCGCGTACCTACGTCACAGTGTTATCTTTTCATTCCGAAAACTTCGTGTGCAAAGCTCGCCGATAAAATACCAACAGGCAAGTAACAGGTAAGTAGAAAAACGTGTATCATAAGCCGAAAATTGGGCGTTCTTATTATAAGAAATGTCTTTCTGAAATTAGGGTTCTGTTTCAACATAATGGTATTAAGTGTGTGTGTTGCCATACAACGTGGCAATGGGGTCAGCGTTTCAAGAACCATTTCCGTTGATAGCAGCCTTTTAGATTAATTAGTTAATTTCATTGTATGCATTATTTTAAATAAATAATTTCTGTTCTTTATATATTTCTTGTTGCTATGCTCGGAGTTTCCCTACGAGATCGAATCATAAATAAGGAGATCCGCAGGGCACATAGCACGCAGTACTGACGGCTGATAGGACTGCAAAGTTCTGGAGTGGAGACCACGGACCGGCAAGCGCAGCGTAGGACGTCTACCAACAAGGTGGACAGACGATCTAATAAAGACCGCAAGAACGCGCTGGATGCGAGCCGCTTCCAACCGGTCTTTTTGGAAGTCAATGGGGGAGGCTTTTTTTTTTTTTTTTTTATACAGAATAGGTTCGCGTTTGACCACATCCTGCCTGATGTTAAGCAACGATGTGGCCTAGGATGGAACACGCTTACCTAGAAGGAACCTATTTACTCTTGATTTGAAGACACTCATATTGTACTTTTCGGGAAACACAGACTCCGGCAAAGAGTTCCACATCTTCGCTGTGCGAATAAAGAATGTGGATTCAAAGCGCTTAGTGCGCACATGGGGGACGTCCACCATGTACGGGTGACGCTTTGGTCGCGTTTGTCTGGCCGTCCGGTAGTAAAAAGGGGCGGGGGGAACCAAGTCGTGCAACTCCAAGGCACAATCCCCGAAGTGTATCCGGTAGAAAACCGATAGACAGGAGACCTTACGTCGATGCTCAAGACTTTGCAGTCATTCACCAAAATGTCATTGCCTATCAACCTCTTAGCGCGCCTCTCGACTGACTCTAGTGCCTCAAGTTGGTACTTGGCAGAGCCATCCCACAGATGCGAACAGTACTCCATACACGACCTCACCTGTCCAGCAATGGACGTCCTGCGGCTGAGACTGTGATAATGATGATATATTTCTTTGTAGCTATTAAACTTTTATTACAGTGTTAAAGGCGATAAAGAACAGACTGTCATAGAGACTGCTGACAGAAGTCGAAACTTAAAACACATCACATTGGCATGTCTGACACGAACCCATAAACTTGTCCGTATCAAAAATTGCTCAACGCGGCTAAAGAAGTTGTCAGTTCGAATAAATTTGGCGATCAGGAAAAAGCTACGGGTTCGCAAACACCGCTCAATAAGATTCGTTGTCGCGTAAGATTTACAGTGCACCTTATCATCATAGGGTGAGGTTATTTCTGGTCACGTTTTGTAATTTTGCACCTAAGGATTTTATGTTCTTTTCTGCAAAAATACAAACACACACACTCACACAAACATACACGTGCATACACACACATTCACACACACATACACATACAATCGGTTAAGTATTATATGCAAATCAATAAATTCTAGACTTTATTTATGCAGCGCTTTAAAACAAGTTATCTATCTGATAATTGTGTAGATATATGGAACAAGATTAGGGTCCATTTAGCTTAGGGCCCGCTAAAACGTCTAATAGCTCATGGTTTTGCTTTTATGTCATAGTTTTTTTTTTTTGTATAAATAAAAAAAAATAGAATGACCAATAATATTTTTGACAGAGATAGGTCATAGATAACGGCCCATTTAGGGTATAATTGGTATTTCGAGAAGCTAACATTGAGTTTTTAAACTGCATGTTTACAGAGGTTTCATAGATCGGTAAAGTGTTTTTAATGCCCATAGTACTACAGATAGGCGATCGTTCTTGCTTATCATCCTATTACTCATCTGTTTTGTTTTTTCCTTTTTTCGATAGGTTCTCAAAACTGGACATTATCAAAGGCCTGCATTACAATTTGATAAAATCAAAAGGCTTAACAATATGCATATTATCTTGCCAGATGCAAAAACAGGTGTAAAAAAAATTGTTATGTGCCTATTGAAGAAACTTGAATAATATATATGTATATAAATAAAACATATTTGTATGTAGACGTTATGAGACGAACTAGACCATTGTAGCGATACATATTAACAAAACAAAGTCTAGGAAATCGCTGATTTGGCGCTTATTACGTTGTGACATTCAATGGTTAATCTCAATAGTTTTAATGTCGCAGTACCCTTCAAACGGAACACAGTAATGTTTAAACACTACGGCTTGGCGGCAGAGTATCTGGCACTGCTATGGTAACCTAAACGACCTACCAAGGAGATCTATCATCTAGTATATAATTTCAGACAAATTTTTTTTTTATGGCTTACATGCTAGGTGTTTGACCACAGCTCACCTGATGATAAGTGACGATGTGGTCGTAGATGGTAAAGCACACCTAGCCTGGAATGGAACTGGCTCTCAAGTGAGGCTGCCGGAACACACCGTTAGATGATTGGCGGCAGATTTTCAACTTGAGGGTGGTAGCTAGCCAGCCGAGTACTAGAAACTACCCTACCACCACGCTATGGTTTCCTCACGATGTTTTCCTTCACTGACAACTCAAGCTCATTGTTAAGGTTTGAACCCACGCCCTTCGGCATGCGAATCTACCGCACTAATTCATCCTCTTAAAAGTACCTTAGTCATTGCTTGAGATCTCATCCCATGGACATCGTTGTCTCAATAACTCCTGTTTATTTTTTCTATTCGTATCTTATTCAGAGCTTTTTTTAAATATTCCTTCTACTTATCCCATTTTATAAAACTTGTTATTCAAAACGCATGCCATATTATAGGTAGGGTCATTTTTTTTTAATTTAGTACGATTAAGTCCGCCTTTGATCACCAACTCGCCTGATTATAAGCGATGATATGGTTGAAGATAAAGCATGCAGACTTAGAAGATACCTTTTCTGGCTTTGAAAACATATAGATTATATCTCTCGGGAAACAAGGAGGCCGGCAGCTTGTTCCATTCCTTGGCCGTACGGATGACAAACATAGAGTCAAAACGTTTGGTACGTACCTACCCAAGGAATTTCCTCTATGTATTGGTGGTAGTGGGCCGTCGTTCTACTTGTCCTGTAGTAAAAGGGGATGGAAGCACAAGTTCGTACAGCTCAGTAGCACATTCTCCGAAATGAATCCTGTAGAATATTGACAGACTTGCTACCTTCCGGCGGTGATCAAGGCCTAAAAGTTTTTTTTCTACCAACTTTTGATCACCAATAAGTCGAACAGCTTGCCGCTCTACCGAATCAAGATTCAAGAACCAGTAAATTCGACATCAGTTACAAATGTATGTCATATAGTTTAATTGTAATCCTTTCGGATTTTCTTAAAAATCCTGACCGCTATTCTCTGTTCAGATCCATTCATGTGGATCACATACAAATTTGACATGTAACTGCCCTTTACTGGGATCTTTTGACCACATTAAATATCTATGAGTAGTAATTGATCATAGAAAGACATTTGAAAGCCATATAAGTAGCCTACGAGGTCGACTGCGCAAAATGTTGCATATATTTAAAAGATTAGGAACAGTAGGCGATCCAAAAACACTGCGTATATATGCCAATCTGTGATCAATTATTGCATTATTTGCTGGGGGTTTGCGGCTATTAGTCGTCTTATAGTTGAAAGAGCCCAAAGAGCTCTACTGGAGGTTGCGTACACAAACCCTTTAGATACCCTACGGACAAACTTTACGAAGACACCAAGTACCTTACCGTATGGCAATTATACACTATTAGTAGTATTACGTTTCCACAAGACATCACTATTGAATGGGACAAGTACCAAGGGAAATAGTGATCGTCAATAAATGGGTACTACCCAATACAAGAACTTTCTTTGCACAAAATGCGTACTTTTTTAAGGGCCCTTTTCTATATCAACTTCTAGACTATAAGCTTGCCATCTTAGAATCTTGGCGGTTTGTGTGTAAATAAAACAAAATAACTCCACCGAGTTTGGGCCTGATTGATTTGTCTTGAGGAGCAATATCTAAAATACTTGTCTACAAAAAGTAACATAAATTTAAAATTAAAAAAATATTGTGAATAATAGATTATTCATTTATTACAAGAAAAGTGATTTTATTTTTAGCCAGCCCACCCAAAAAAAATCCAATCTAGATAGAGGTTTTTTCGCATTTTTTTCTTAAATTTGTTTTTGCACGCGATTCCCATCAATCGTGTTCTATGGTCAATAAACGTGATCTACGTTCCCGCAAACATTAGCTGATGGCGATGAAATGTTTATTGTTTACACAGAAATATTAGCGGCTTAATCGAATATGTCGACAATCTGTATTCGATTTTTTACTGACACACTAACATTCATTGTTGGCAATGAATGTAGTAGGTATTTATGGGATGAAAAATAAAGTTTTATCACTGACAGATGCACTGATATAGTTTCTCAAACTACGTGTTTGATCATACCTCACCTGATGTTCAGTGACGGTGACGGGTATTTAAAAGCGTCCAACAGTCCTTAGCCTCCCCCTCTCGTGAGATTTACGCTACAGTTGTTATAGAACTACATTTAATTTTATAAAGCACAAATACATATTATAACAACGTTCAAATGTACTACACAAAAAAATGTGATTCCAAGTTAACAAAGGTCACGGACCCCGATGTCTGTGGAGTGTAATTTTGAATAAAAAAATAAAAAATGTACCTAACAAAGCTAAACCTTCCTTTCTTATAAAAAAAAAAAATATTTACTTTTTTCTTACTTCCGAAATTAATGTTTTAATGATAGCCATGTGATTTTTAACGGGCAATAACTATAAGACAATTCAAAAGTAGTGCAAAAAAATCAATTATTATCTTTATAATGATTTTTAAAGTTGGCGTGAATTTTTCAATTACGTCCAGGGCATAAACTGAGTATAGCTTAAATTAAACACATGTCTACGACCATACGCGCAACGAAAAGGCGTTCTTACAGAGAAAATTCTTTTTAAACACACTTAACGTTTTCAAATCACCTTCCTTGTAAGAACAGCTGACGTCTGGTATTCGTTGCCTGCGTCTGTATTTCCAACTATGTACAACTTGGGGTTGCTAAAGAAAAACGTGAATAGGTATTTCTTAGGCTAGCGTACTCCATCCTCGGCCACATCGTCGTTTCCTAAAAGGTGAGATCGTGGCATAACGCATGCCTAGACTGTTATAAGAAAAAGAGATTTGAGGATTTTTTGAGCTCACATAATTCAATAATGGATGCCTCTAACACGTTAACGTGTAATAAATTATTAATCTTGACAATATAATCGGCTCTTCTTTGTGGCGATTGAACTGGTGATGACAACGTAAATGTAATCGTATAAAAATTACGATATTTTAGTCATTTTTATGCAGTAAAAGTTGGGAGCGACAGGGATTCAAGAAAATAACTACTCAATAATTGCTGGAAAGGGTATCGAAAGCAGCGTTGTAGGATCAAATCGAATCTATATCTTTAAACGAGCAATTCTTGTATATTTATATATATTCTGAATCTCGGAAACAGCTCCAACGATTTTCATTAAATTTTGTATCCAGGGGGTTTCGGGGGCGAAAAATCAATCTAGCTAGGTTTCATTTTCAGAAAACGTCGTTTTATCCGTGTTTTCAGCCGAGCAATGCTCGGTCAACCAGGTACTTAGGTTAAATAGAGATAGGAACACGGACAATGAAGTTGGACTTCTGATACATAGTTTAACGGGGGACTGTCAAATCCCGGGCATACGCTGGATCCCCACCCTTGCATTGCAATTGACTACAAGGTTGAATATTAAGAAGTGTAGTCTCGAATTAAAAAAAATGTTATTAGATGGGAATTGTGGAGAGTAGGCGATAATAGATGATTTTTAGTGAGAAAAAATAGCAATAATACTTGTATTATAAAAGTTAAAATAATATAATTGTAGAAAAAGGTAAAATAAAAGAAATGCATTTTAATATTGTATCACGCACTTAGGCAACTTTTGTTGTCCTAGATAAATAAAATTTAAAAATAAAAAGAGTTTTTCTTGCATAAAATAAAAACACTGGATCAGTATTATAGTCTTAATTATCAGATAGAAATAAGACCCGTTATTAATATATTCCAAAATAATATTTAAAAAATATATTTATATATTTCTTAAAAATAATGTCCACGCACCTATTTATTTTAAGAAGAAACAAAACATTACCGTTCTTGATCTGACTGGTAATAAATACGTAATCATTTCTAATGATATGCGATAAATAACAGAATATAAGTTTAAAGATAAATCTTAAAATATCGGTATACCTATCTACTATATACAGCAAATTTAAGACCTTCCATTAAGATGTTTGCTGTTTGTTTACACACAACAAAGCGAAAGTTTGAAGCAAACCAAAAGTTCCGTCAATTCCCAACATTTCTCACGCATCAATCGTTAAAAGAAAATAAACTCTCACATAACGTCTCACAAGCTTCCCTAATTAACTCATTAAAAGTTTGCACTCACCCTCCAGCATCACGAAAACACAAAGTTTTAAAACTTTTCAAGTCCGCAAATCTTGAAACGCAAATTGCAGTTTATTCACGAAACCACTCAAAGTAACATCACGCATTAAATATTAATAGCACAAGTTTTATGTCGTCGCAAAAATTGCAAAAGTTCGTGCCCTGTGCGTTGTGGAAATGTGCTCCTCGACCGCTCTCGCGACAGCGACTGAAATTGGAAACACATTTTAAGGGCGGGCACACACAGGACTGTTTCGCTGATAACGCAGTACGGAGTTTTTCGCGGCAACGCGGAAAATTGTGTCGCTGCACTGTATTATCGCTTCATTGTATTATTGGCGCCAATTGTTCAACTAGTGTTAAGTTTATACTGTAAAATTGTTTGTAGTAATAATTGTTGTGAACAATAAAGAGTTATATTATTATTATTTTCCAAAACTTCTGTTTTGTTTCGATTCCTTACAAATACAATATATCTTTATATCAGATTTCTTCAACTTATATGGGTTTGGCCTCTCCTGTTAGTTTAAACAACCAATATTGATAAAGAACGCTCTTTTAAAGTTACATTAGGTAAAAATGGTATAAGCAAATGTTTGTTCTGTGTCTGAGTGTTTTATATGTATACGTATGAATTTACAAAAAAAAGTATTTAGGTATTCTATCAGTTATCTGACTTCCGTAGTACAGCTTAGCTTAGTTTGGGGTCAGATGGCGCTGTGTGTAATGTCCTACGATATTTATTTATATTTTTGTTGATATTTTATGGGTTGTTTAAATGCGTGTTAGTATTTATTTCATGGCTTACTAAATGATCCTTTTATTCGTAATTAAATTGCTTGCTTTACGTTGAAGAAACGACATTGTGTTAAACGTTTAATCTGTTTATGTATTTCGTGAAATATTGTAATTTATAACCAAGTAAACTTAAGTGCTTATGTTGGAAAATAGTTTTTTTCAATAAAGAAATAGAGGAAAACATGCTGGTGGTTGGCCCGATGGTAAACTTGGTGATAAATCTTCTTGGCGTTTAGTCGTCTAGGTAGGTACCACCGCTGTACTAGATATTCTGCCACTAAGCAGTTGTGTGTAAACATTACTGTGTTCCGGTTTGAAGGGTGCTGCAGCTAGCGAAATTATCGGGCTGTTGAGACTAACCATTTATTGTATCAAAGTAGTAAGTACCAAAGCAGCGATGCCCTAGACTCTGTTTTGCTCCTCCTAGTTCTGTATATCGCTGGCTCTCTTACTATCAGGAGAGCGTCCCGTTCGTCTAATTACAATTATTACATTAAAAAAATCACTTGTATGTGACTCACTTTGTGCTACTTCAACTAGTAGGTAACATAATATTTAACTTGAAATAATTGCTATTGGCAGAATATATAAGGTTCAGTGTCAAAAATGAAGAAGAAAAAACACAGCGTGGAAACTTTAAAACTTGTCCGTATTACTTAGGTGAAAATTCTTTCGCACTACCATGACATTGGTGCGAGACGATTTGAATAATTGCGTCTGCACGAATTCCATTGACGGTATAAAATTAGAACTATTTGCAGAATAAAACAAATTTGTTCGATGGAGTAGGTTTTTTGTCGAACATCTTACAAGTATTAAAGTTGACATCATCAAAATGCTTTACTAATTATAATAAACGATCTTGGCTTTTCCGTGACTTTCCATTTAATTTTAGGGAATAAAAAAACAACGTAAATAAATAAAAAATAATAATGACTGCCTGAAATAATGAATGAATGAATGCCCTGTTAACTCATTTAGCAGTGCATCTGCTTCAGGAGCTGTGGGGCGTGGGTTTAATTTCCACGCTGGGCAAAACATTTGTGTGATGAGCATAAATGTTTGTTCTGTGTCTGTGTGTGCTGTATGTATTATGTATTTACAAAAAAAGTATAATATATTCTATCAGTTTTTCTGGTTCCGATACAAGCTTTGCTTTGTTTGGGACTAGATGGTGCTGTATGAAATGTATACTAGTATATTTATTTATTTTATTTAATAGTTAGAACCACATATAATTATTACTAGTTTATTTTTCCATCATCATCATCAGCCCTCTCAAGTGAGACTGCCGGAACACACTGTTAGAAGCTTGGCAGCATATTTTAAACTTGAGGGTGATAGCTAGCCAGCCGAGTACTAGAAATTACCCTACCACCATGCTATGGTTTCCTCGCGGTGTTTTCCTTCATCGGCAGCTTAGATTAGATTAGCTTAGATTCGTAAGCGCATTGTTGGGGTTTGAACTCACGACCTTCAGCGTGGGAACCGACGCGCTAACCACTGAGCTATTATCGCTACAAAATTTCTCACCATAAATAAACTAATAGCGATAACAAGATTTTAACAAGTTGTACAAACAATTTTTCTGTGTGCAGCAAATGCAATGCTAAACGGCAATAAAAATAAATGTTTACACAAAATTTCGTGCGTATACTGTTGACAGTTTGCTGGAGTCAATGTTGGGCAACCTGGAATCACGTCATTGGAACTGAACCAACTTGTTAAATTTGAAGTATTTCTAATACTGCATCTAATCCTACAGAGTCCACATTGCAAGTGACCTAATCCAATTAATATACATATGCATTGCAAGTTAAATGAAAGGTTAAAAAGTACTACACAGCTTTGTTTCGCGAATAGGAATTCCTAAAAAACAATAGATAAACACTAAAGCAGGAAAAGCTACTAAGTACTTGTACAAACACTTTATGTCAAAAAACTATTGAAGTAAGGTATTCCCTCAGAATTATCCAGGAAAGGAATACATAATAATACGGACTTTCCTTAATGACTAAATGTAGTGAATGAAATAACTGAAGATGAATTGTTATGGATAAATGTTGAGAGTTTGTCTTGTTTATACCTATTTTTAGGGTTCCGTACCTCAAAAGGTAAAAAAGGAACCCTTATAAGATCACTCTCTTGTCCGTCTATCTGTCCGTGTGTCACCACCGATTTTCTCAGGAACGGGTGAACCTAGCAAGTTGAAATTTATATCAGATACTGAAGTCTATAGTGCCTATTAGATGTATAAAAATCAAGGACCTGAGTCAATACGATATAAAGATATGGGCAAATTTAGATTTTCAAGTAGGGGGAAGCGGGGCACTTTTATACAGTACCACTATTTCAAGACAGAAAAACTTTATGAGGTACGGCACATCATTAAAACGCTCAAGGATATGCACAAGAATGACGTTGTAACGACGCTCCCCGCTGATTTGGCATTGGCCGTCAACGGGTATTAAAGTGTCCGCGCTGCCGCCTACTAAAAAAATATAGGAAATGTGAAGGTGTCTCAGCACCGTCTTATTAGTTATTTTTGTTATTTTATATTGCCAAAGGTAAGTGATTATATTAAAAAGTATTCTTAAATATGTTTTTAAGTGAGTTATTAAAAAATCAAGCAATAAATTAGTTGTTTGTGAAAAAAGTCCGTCGGGGCACTTTGATTCAATAAGGTGCGGGGCACAAAGATACGTATCAATCTGCCCCTTCAATGCATAATTCTGTCCCGTTAGTTAATACACACTATAATTATAATTTTTACCCCATTCACAAATATATAATGTTTTTGAATATGTTTTCTAGAAAATGGTCCGCACTTATATACCCAATGAATGGCTGATAGAAAAATTGTAAACAAAGAGAGCATACAAGATGCTATATGCGAAGTACTGTCGAAGACTTTATCTACACGCAAAGCAGCCGACAAGTATTGCATCAAAGCTACAACTCTACAGCATCGCATAGAGAAGTCCAGAAAACTATTTGAAGCAACCGGAACGTCATCTATGAAACAAACACTATCATCTTCATCACAAGCAGCACGGGGTTCGTCACAACCAGCACTGTCTTCATCAAAACCAGCACCCTCTATGGAGATCGCACAAGCAGCATTGCCTTCATCACACGCTGCTACTGCATCTTCATCAAATGTGTCTTGTAACATCTACGGTTCCGAATATACCGTAGCACAAGCTTTTTTTTTTAGAGCAAGGAAATGTATTGACTCAATATTTATTGAATTGCAGTCAAATGCACTACAGACTTACATTGAAACGTTTTGGTATTTGAAAATATATTTATAACTATATTACTAGAATAATTAACTAACGCGAACGTTAAAAAAAAATATTCAAATATGATGCTTTTAGTCCATTAAAAAAGCGTTTAAATTTTTGTGTATCAAAGTGCCCCACCTACCCCTACCAATATATTCATCATCATCATCATCATCAGCCTTTTGTAGTCCACTGCTGGACATAGGCCTCTCCTAAGACACGCCACTCAGCCCGATCCTCGGTTTTTCGCTTCCATCCACCGCCAGCTATCCCACGTATATCGTCACTCCATCGAGTCTCAGGGCGTCCTACACTACGTTTGCCAATTCGCGGTCTCCACTCTAGAACACGTCTACCCCAGCGGTTATCGGTCCTGCGACAGATATGTCCAGCCCATCACCACTTCAGCTTGCTAATACGCTGAGCTATGTCTGTGACTTTAGTTCTCTGGCGAATTACTTCGTTCCGGATACAATCCCTTAGAGAAATGCCAAGCATAGCTCTTTCCATAGCTCGCTGAGCGACTTTGAACTTGTGGATCATTCCAGCTGTGAGTGTCCACGTTTCGGCTCCGTAGGTCATGACAGGTAGAACGCACTGGTTAAAGACTTTTGTCTTGAGACTTTGCGGGATGGGTGACGAGAAGACTCGACGTAACTTTCCGAATGCTGCCCAGCCCAGCTGTATTCTTCTGTTGGCTTCACTCTCAAAATTGTTTTTACCTAGTTCAAGCGTCTGCCCTAGGTAAATATATTTTTGGACAATATCTAAAGTGAAACCATTTATGGCAACCGGTCCCGAAACAACGCATTCGTTAAACATGACCTTGGTTTTATCCAAGTTCATCCGGAGACCGATGCGTTGAGAAGAATCAACTAGGCTGTTCAGCATCCATTGTAAGTCCTCCAGCGACTCAGCCATTATGACGATATCATCCGCAAATCGGAGGTGGGAGATGTACTCGCCATTGATATTAATGCCTCGTCCTGCCCAGTCCAGTGTACTGAACATATCCTCCAGTACGTTAGAGAACAATTTCGGGGAGATTACGTCCCCTTGTCTCACACCTCGCCGTAGGTGGATATGCTTTGACTGCTGGTTTTGGACTTGAACGGTCATCGTTGCGGCGTTATATAGACATCTCAGCACCTCGATGTATCGCCAATCAACTTGGCATCGCTGTAAGGACTCTAGAACAGCCCATGTTTCGACCGAGTCAAAAGCCTTTTCATAGTCCACAAATACCAGACAGAGGGGCCGATTGTACTCTTTGGTCTTCTGTACAATCTGCCGCACGGTGTGAATGTGGTCTATGGTGCTATACCCGCTTCGAAACCCAGCCTGTTTCGGAGGCTGAAACTCGTCGAGTCTTCGCGTAAGACGGTTCGTGATAACCCTAGAGAACAGCTTATAGACATGGCTCAGAAGCGAGATGGGTCGATAGTTTTTCAGAAAAGATTTATCGCCCTTTTTGAAAAACAAAATGACCACGCTACTGTGCCATGCCTGTGGAGTACTCCCGGTAAAGAGGACGGTATTAAACAGTTCTTGGAGCTCTTTAATTAACGGGATTCCACCGGCCTTTAAAAGCTCTGTCGTTATTCCGTCCTCTCCTGAGGCTTTTCCATTTTTAAGCTGCCTGAGGGCTAAAACAATCTCATCTGGGCTGATGTCGGGCAATTCTTCAGTGTAGTGGCGTGTCAAAATGGCTCTACTGTCCTCAGCATCTGGTAAGAGATGAGAGGCATGCGATGCGTATAGTTGGCCGTAGAAGTCTTCTACTTCCGCGAGAATCTCCGGCATGGAAGTTACGACTCTCCCCGTTGAATTTGTTAACTTCGTCAAGTGACTTCTACCAAGTGGTTGGACGAATACTTTCGACCCCCGATTTTGCTCAATTGATTTCTCAATTGAGAGTGTGTTAAATGATCGGAGGTCGCGTTGAACCATCTTGGTGATTTTTTATTTAATGCCTCTTGTTCTGACGAAGTTAACATGGGGTTGTCACGGCGCTGCTCCATTTGCCGTAGAGTTTCCCTCGAAAGCTTCGACTTCCTACCCTTGCGCCGCATTTCGCAAAATTTTGTGCCCTCATCTCGGAGGACATTCACCACTTGTTCGAGTTTCTGGTCCACGTCATTTGTGGTTTCCAAGGCAGCGAATCGGTTCTCCAGCTTTAACTGGAACGTCTCAGACCCAACCACACTTTGGAGAAGGTTCGGACGGAGCGTTGACTTCATCAGACGGATTCTTTCTAGCTTGATATCGATATTCAGAGAGCCTCGAACTAATCTGTGGTCTCTCCCAGTATTAAATCTTGTGAGCACCGAGACATCTCTGAATATGCGCTTTTTGTCCGTAATAATGAAGTCTATCTCATTTTTGGTCCGTCCGCCAGGGCTTTGCCACGTCCATTTTCGCTGAGGCTGTTTTTTGAAAAAGGAGTTCATTAAAAACAGCCCCTCTTTCTCAAGAAAATCGACGAGCATTTGACCCCTATAATTCCTTCTGCCAAAACCGATATATTAAAATCATATATTTATATGATCTTTATACTTTGTACAACCGTCACAATATGACAAAATTATATAAACCATGCCTATATGTACAACTCACAATTTTCAATTTTGTAACGATGATAGCTCAGTGGTTAGCGCGGTCGGATCGCATACCGAAGGGCGTCGGTTCAAACCCTAACAATGTCCTGCTGGTGAAGGAAAACATCGTGAGGAAACCATAGCATGGTGGTAGGGTACTTTCTAGTACTCAACTGGCTAGCTACCACCCTCAAGCTTAAAATCTGCCGCCAAGCATCTAACGGTGTGTTCCGGCAGTCTCACTTGAGAGCCAGTACCATGCTTTACCATCGTCGACCACGCCGTCACTTAACATCAGGTGAGCTGTGGTCAAACACGAAGCTTGAGAACCATTTAAAAAAGCCGTAACATTTTTCACAAAATACCGCCGCCCAGTCGTTATATTTTACTGCAGTTAAAAACTAAAAACAAAATCTGAGATAGTAATATTTATGAATTCACAAAAACGCAACAATATTTTCGGTGCTTGTACATTCAGTGCTGTATTCTCGCTTAGCTTCACAATAAAATTCTAAAACAAACATGAGTGAAGACTTTAGAAGGGCGCTATACATAATTGTGTCCTAAAAGGAAACTTCAACGGAATTTATTGATAAACCTATATCGTTTGTCTTTCTGTTTTAGTACCACATATATTTTTCTTTGATCACACCCTGTCTAATGTTAAGCAATGATGTGGTATAGGATGTAACACGATTAAATGTCTAAACAGATTTGGATGTATGAGGTATCGTTAGAATCACGAGAAACGCCAGATATTTTTTAATAGAATTTTATTATACTTTTTTTTTAATGGTTGATAGGCTACAGGTTTTACCGCATCTTACCTGATGTTAAGTGAAGGTGCGGTCGAAGGGTGATAAGTGGTGAGGCTACCGGAACACACCCTTAGGTGCTTGGCGACAGATTTTCAACTGTGATTTGTACGAATATGTAGAAGTAAGATAATATAATAAGGGTGTTTATTGTTTAAAACTTTTGTAAAATCCCATAGATCTCAAGTTTCTTGAGAGAGTGTTGTTCTACTTGTGCGTGTTAAGAGGTTTTGAAGACGGGTCAAAGTATATCAAAAGACGCCTTCGGCCAAAGTTTTGGTGAAACAACATGCGTCTCGGTCCATTTCTCCGGTAAATTAACTCAAGTTCTGTAAATCGACAAAGCCGCTAAATCCGCCGGCTTAACCGAAGATAATTATGCGCTTTTAGGTTGTTCACACAAAACAATTGGACTCTAATTCAAAATGACGCACTCTATTTCCTTGACTCTCTGTTAGTTAGGCGTACCAAGTAGATAAGATTAATTCTTTTTTAGGGTTCGTACCCTAAGGTTCAAACGCGACCCTATTATTAAGACTCCGCTGTCCGTCCGTCTGGCCGTCAGTCACCAGGCTGTATCTCATGAACCGCGATAGTTAGGAAGTTAAAATTTTCACTGATGATGTATTTCTGTTGCCACTATAACAAAAAATACTAAAAAACAGAATAAAATAAACATTTAAGGGATACAACAAACGTGATTTTTTTGCCCATTTTTGTTCGATATTGATAACGGCAACAGTTGGTTCCATTCCAGACTAAGTGTGTTTACCATCTTCGAACACACCGTCACTTAACATCAGGTGAGCTGTAGTCAAACACCTAACTTGTCAACTATTAAAAAATACTTCGTTTTTATTTATTCAGAATAGGTTTTCATAGTCATTTCACGTCGGCATGAAGTTGACAGAGCATTTAAAGTATTTGATAACTTGAAACTACGTCTAAACCAGATTAAAGTAACTTTTACTGTAGTGTCAATTTTAACAGTCTCGATACCCTGCGAGTCGGAAGAAAAAAAACGGAGAATTGGGATTAATAAATCTTCTCCGGTGTAAAATATCATACAGGGTGTAAGATGAACGCTCCTGAAATTAGCCGGATAAAACAGTTGCAAACGCAAATGATGCGATACGAAAATAGCTAAAAAATAAGCTAAAAAAAAGCTAACATCTAAATAACTAAACAGCTAAAAAATTAGCTAACTTTAGAAATGGTAGTCCGGTGACCTTTAGTGTAATTACACTACTATTTCTTTCACTTTTTTCTATATAATTTGATATATTTTTTTATGGAAAAGTAATGAGACGAACAAGACGTTCTAATGACGGTAAGAGATGACGCCTGTCTATGACTATTGCAGCGATACACAGAACTTTGAGTAGCAAAACAAAGTCCAGAGCATCACTGCTTTGGCGGTCATTACTTTGAGACTTTTGACGGTTAGTCTTAACAGCCCTGTAATTTCGCTAGCTGCAGTACCTTTCAAACCGGAACACAGTAATAAAAACAATTAAATAAATAACGTTGGACATTACACACAGCGCCATCTGACTCCAAACTAAGCAAAGCTTGTACGATGGACTACAGATAACTGATAGAATACTTAAATACTTTTTTGTAAATAAATACTTATAATACATATAGAACACCCAAACACAGAAAAAAACATTTGTTTATACCACAAAATGTTTGTCATCCTATAGCTCTTAAAGCAGATATACTACCAATGAGCCAACAGGGCTGTCAGTAATATTTACACATTACTACTTGGAGGCAGAATATCTAGTATTGCGGTGGTATCTATCGGAGAACACTCAAAAACTGCCCGCAAAAATAAAACCTATTTTTAAACGATTCATTAATCAACATCTCTGATTTAACACTTGATTTTCGATGCATTTTACGTTTGCATTTGACCAGAGTCTGCCCGATGTTAAGCAATAGTGCGGTTTAAGATGGAACATAATTACCTTACCAAGACAGAAACTATTCACCTACTCTGAATTTGAACACACCCATGTCGTACCTTTCAGGTACGCTCGCTATACCAACCTCGCTATATGAATAAATAATACGGAACCGAAACGCTTCGTGCGTACGTGGAAGATACCTACCATGTATGGATGACGGTTTAATCGCATTTTGACATATTGATCTGACATATACATCATTATTTATAAAAAATAAACGATTGATAAAAAATAATACAACACGGGACATGGGAAGCGTTACTCTTACACTCTGTATTCATTTGAGGCTCGAAGGCCTCATTCATTGTCTAGACTTCAGTCGAGACGGGAGCGAGTCTAGACGTCTTAGCATCCCCTGAAACGAATTTCCTGAAAATGGCAGCGCAATGCAGAATTGCAATAATCAGACCATTTGTAATGATAGTGCTAGAAAAAGGGTAACATTTTCTAATAGAGGCGAAAGCTTCTAAAATGGAAATTCAGGACTTTTATTTCCAATTATACCAAACTGTTGCCATAAATATAAGAGCTGTACAAATATGTACATTATTAAGGCCGTATGTGCTAACTCATAAGTTTCTTGTTTAAATTTAATTTTCTTTTTGTGGTTTTCTTTTTAATTTCTTTTGTACCGTCACACATCTATCTATAACTATAAAAGCTCTTTGCTAAAAGTATTTTATATTGACATTTTTAATAATTATATGTTTTACTTTTGATAGGTTAGGTGTTTGACAACAGATCATCTGTTTGGTGGAAGATAATAAAGCACACTTAGCATGGAATGGACCTGGCTCTCAAGTGAAGCTGCCGATACAAACCTTAACGCTGGCCAGCCGAATACTAGAAAGTATCCTACCACCACGTTATGGTTACCTTACCATATTTTCCTCTCAACTTCAACCTCGCTGTTGGGGTTTTAATCCACGCCCTTCGGTGTATTATCCTGACCTATCATCGCTAGAAAATAGCTAGTTCAGTTTAGTTGCAGTATATATTTGCCGCTGACTTCAGGTGGTGAAGAAAAATATCGTAAGCAAACCTACATGTCCGAGAATTTTTACAAAAAGTTCTCGGCGATATGCTGTCATCCCTCAGATGATAAAGATGGTGGACTAAGGCCTTACACCATCCACAATGAGAATAGATCCGCGAACAGCTGACCTGAAAAAAAAACGGACGTGGTTTTGACACGTTTTTAATATTAATAGAGATGGAGGATGGAATCTGTGAGCTCTGCGTGCTGGAATATTGCTGACACCGTACAGGAGACACACTATGCGTACCCACCCCCGCGCCCGCGCACCAACCGCTGTTTTCACGTGCCAGGCGCGCAGCAGTGCTGCCATTTTAGCTCTTCTAGATCTAGCACTTTTTTAGTGTTATTAACACACATCTGAGAATTTTAGCACCTAGCCCAAAATCTAGCCTTTTATTAACATAGCAATCTTTTACGTAGCGAATGTTTGATCGTCTATGGACAATTATATGCTCTATTAGAATAGAAAAACAACATCTCTATTTTGGGGAAATCCCCTTGATAAAATTCGTATGTTGAGATTAAATTACTTTTGTAGGTAATTTACTTTTGTGCTCTTATTCTGAATTATAAGTCAAGCCGAAGCTAAACTAAAGAAGTTTCAATTACTTAAATGAACTTATTATCATAATTTGATTCTAATCATGCTATGTTTGTACAATTAAACCATATATTTTCATTACTATATTGTCTTTTATTAAATTATACTAGCCCCTTTTTTCCCTTGAATTTCTTCAAATCTAGCTCTTTTTGCACCGTTCTTAGCTACGGACCTATTTTATGACCTGGCAGCGCTGGCGCGCAGCGACTCGAAGCAAGACCTGGGCCGCGCGCGCTTTGTACTTATCATTATCTCCATGAAGAAAGGCACCGTGTGGCGGAAACTATAGTCGGAGTTACTGATATAATTAAACGTGAGTAATGCTGTATCAGTAAAACAAAAATGTTTTTAAGCCTACTGGCACCAGACTATCGCCGGGCGTAGCGGCGCCGCCATCTGCCATATTATATTACCTAGCTGTTTTAGAGATATAGAGATAATAATTATTTCTAAGAATCAACTCCACTGATTAAATTGTGTAATCAGAGCACCTAATTATCTTTTGTACTAAAGGAAAATGGAAATCTAATCCTCGAACCAACTTAATTAGTGTTTCTTTTTGCTATAAAGAAAATATTAGTTGTAAAAGTTCCATGACAGACTAAGTGCGTTCACCATCTTTGACTTCACCGTCAATTAAAATCAGGACAACAACTGTTGTCAGAAAAACAAATCCAATGTTAGAAACTTGAGATCAACACTTTTTAAATGTTTTAAAAAAGCTCTATGTTTTTGTGCTTTGAAAGCTACATTGTACATAAGTCTATTTTATCTTTTAATTTTGCTCCTTTTAACCTCAGATCCAACAGAAAGCTGTCACAAACTGTACGTGTGTAATTGTATATCTGTTTGTCTGTCTGTGGTATCGTGACTCCCAAATAGCTGAAACGATTTTGATTTAGTGTTTTTTTTCTTTGAATGTTGATTTCTAGCTATGATTTAAAAATCTGTGTAGTCGTTGGAAGGTTATCAGCTTATTTCAATCGATTTTTCTTCTTTGTACAAAATTCTAACCAGGATAGGAAATTGTGGGTACAGTTGAATTGAGTTAAAGAGTCATAGTGGATGCGATAGAACAAAACAAACATTACGAGTTTTTAAAAATGGAGCACGTATCTACAATATGTATATACAATTTAATAACACTTTGTATATACTACATAAAGAAAAAACACAAAAACATACCTCAGACAGACAGAAAAGCCGGTCTTACCGCTAAAAGCTATTTCTTCCAGACAACTCTTAGATGAATTAATTGAATTTAGTATTCAGTTTACTGTGTCTATAAAAACAATAAATAAATATTCTAGGACCATTCACACAGCTCCATCTAGCTTCAAACTAAGCCAAACCAGATGCCTTAGAATATAGAAATTTCTAAGCCAGAAGCTAAGGGGCCAGATAAAATACTTATATACTTTTTAGGGTTCCGTACCCAAAGGGTAAAAGGGGTTTAATTATTACTAAGACTCCGCTGTCCGTCCGTCTATCAGTCCATCTGTCACCAGGCTGTATCTCATGGACCGTGATAGTTAGACAGTTGAAAATTTCACAGATAATGTATTTCTGTTGCCGCTATAGGTAACAACAAATACTAAAAAAACAAGGGATAAAAGTCCATGTAGAATGCTAGACAGTTCACACGTTTTCCTTTATACAATCAATTCAAGCTCGAGTAGCATGCGATCCCAGCGCTTTAACTACTGAGTGCTGTCATCGCAACAACTTTACGCTATATCTATGTAGATATAGCTCTAACAGTACCTTCTTTAATGCTTATATTTGGGCTAAGTGATAAAGGTGGTAAAGGCGCCCTTACTTAACACTACGACACCTTTCTCAGTTTGTTAATATTGATATAACCGCGCTGGGCCCCGGAAGATTGGACTCGGTCCCGTGACACTTATGTTATAATCGTATTAGATCCTCCATCACAATGAAGCGGAAACATTTGCAACTCTACCCCATCGACATAAAGGTGATAAAACGTTACATACCAAAACATTGATTACCCTTGACCTATGTTCTTCGAACGAGTTTGCGATTCCTCGCTGTACCAACATATGAATGGATTCTTTGGGAGTCCGCATTTATTTACAAAGGACTTTTGAATAACCCTCCCTTTTTATTGGAGCCTATATAAACATTGGTTACTGCGTAAAAGTGGGAATTTATTTGTTATAATGAAAGTCGACCATTAATTTAATTCAATGAGATGAGAGCACCCAAATAATGGTCTAAGAAGTTGTTAATTTTGACACCTAAATTAGTGGAAATTGAATTTTTGGTTGCTTCGTGTTTCTAGCTACAATCATACATAATGACCCAAAATATATTTACCCAATTGACCAATATCACCCAATATATTGGTATCGCGGAAAAGTACATATTACCAACATCGAAGTAGAGTAAGTAATATGTGCGCTTAAACTTTGTTAAAATTAACAAATCATTTTCGGTTTGCTTCTTATACGGCGGTATTTTTCTTAAGTTATCATTTTAATGCGATCAAAACTCCTAGTTCAACAGAACAACATTATTAATAAAGCAAACAAAACTGCATCAAATCATTCTCTGAATAAAAACAAATTTTCAATTTAAAAACGTTCAGCTACTATCGGAACTACATCTGCCCTATTGAGTTCAAACAGTATACCTATTGATTTGACGCTTCACTACTACGATGTAACCAACGTAAATCCCTAAACACGCACAGAGATTGTTGCCATCTACACCCAAGATCAGGGTGAATAGGTATCTTCTAAGTCTGCTTCATCTTCGACCGCATCATCGCTTACCATTAGGCAAGTTGGTGGTCAAACGTGAACTTATTCGTGTTTTTAAATATGAATGAAAAAATTACCTGTAACTTCAAAAATATTTGTATTGTTACAAAATAGTCACCTCGCATGACACTAAAGAAATAGCCCAATGAACCATAATACTAAATATAGTACAATGTATCTGTACTAGTTTTATATATATGTATATTGTAAGTGTACTTAGAAAAAAGAGGCGTTATCTCTTACCACCAGGAGAAAGTATCGTTCGTCTCATGACTTTTACATAAAATAAAATAAAGCCTAGATGTGCTTATACATTCATATTTAAAACACGACACTAACTAGAGAAAAAAGACAAAAAGTGAAATTTGCCATAAAATAGCTATAAAACCAAACTTTTCCACTTACCGAACTATTTCTCTGTAACTAATCATAAGTTTGTACAAAGGGCGGCATTCATATTATAGGTATATCCTCGCTTTCCCCCGCCATTGTCCACAATCAATGTGATCGTTAGGTTGACACTATAATATAAGGGTGCGGTGCAAGCAGTTGGAGGAAGAAGTGTAAGCCGTATGCATAAATAGTAATTGTGCAAGGACACTACTGGCCTTTTCTTTTCAAACTTTTAAGGTTACACTTTATATTTGAACTTATAACAGATGTACTGCGACTTTGCTCACTGAGTCGAGGTATTTGCGATTCAATGAAATCTGTATGCTTAGTGCGAGTTTTTTTAACTACTCGATCGCGTTAAAGTTAACTCCAATTTGTATGGAATTGGATCAGCGCCACCTAGCGTGACGTTCGTAAAACATATTTTGTGAGTGCGAGATTGATTGTTAACTTTACGATCGTGACCATCGACTAACTTTACCGAAGTGAGCACGTTAACGAGCTTGGATGATGTTTTTGCGAGTGCGAGTTGCAACGTTAGTCTATTTTGACAGTGAGATTGTAAACTTCTTCACTTCCGAGCAAGTTAACTTTGTCACGAAGCTTTTGGTAGTGAAAACGATACAATACGAATATCTTTTTAGAAATTAATTATTTTTGTGTTTTAAATTGGAGAAAAAAATGGCAGGTCGTAACTTTTTTGCTTGGAGAATGTGGTCGACGGCAAAAAGCAAGGACAGCAAGTCCTCAACCGATAATAAACACTAATAAAATGATGTATGATGATGATGATGTATATCGTTTTAACTTTTTTTCACTACTCTCTGGATTTTGTATCACCACTGCCATCACTATTGAGCAGTGATATAAGGTCCTCCCAACGGTGGCGGTGGTGGTGGTGGTGGTGGACCATCCACCATTAGGAGGACCTTATATCGCTGCTGGGATATAGGCATTGGTTATAGGCTTACTAAGATCTCCATGAAAATAAAACTAGAAAATAAAAGTACAAAATAGGTAGGTATATTACAATACAAGTTCAATTCAACAACTCGTATTAAATAGGTATTGTAAAGATCTTGATCTTATTTTTATTAGATACTTACTCTTCCATAAAAATTACTAACAAGTCAAATTGATGCTGGCTTGTTTTCATTTTTCATTTTATTTTAAATCGAGTTATAAAGAATAATTTAAATTTGACTCACATATAAAGATACACACACAGTTTGTTTACATAATTAAATTCAATAAGTGACGCCAAGTTTAACTCGACTATTTTTGATAGTACAACGCCTCGATACAAATAGCGTTAGAAAATCATTGTATTTAATTTGGTCGGCTTATCACATAAAAGCCACGTGCTACCAACATACGAAATAAAATAAACGCTATACTCGGTGACCAAACGGCATTCGAATCGAATAACTAGTTTGTCACTCACACTCAGACTTACTCACTTTACGACGTGACCAACGGATGCTCGATTTACGCTGTAGTTAAGTAATTCGATTTGTTTAGGAAACTCGCACTAAGCATACTGAGCAAAATGTGAAAAAATGCAAGCTGTTAGCTGTAGTAAAAAGTCAGTGAACTGATTTTGTACTCTATATTTCGGAGCTCAACGTACAGCGAAAAATATATTTTTCCTTTAATTTCGTCATAACTCCACTTTTTTTAAAAAGATTCTGATAAAACAAATACTAAATGTTGATCAGGACTCTATAGAAGATATTTAAAAAAATGAAAATCCGTGGCGTAATTTCTAAAGACAAACAGACGGACAGACAGACACTTTTTGTAGCGATGATAACTCAGTGGTTAGCGCGGTCGGTTCGCATGCCGAAGGGCGTGGGCTTAAACCCCAACAATGAGCTTGAGCTGCCGGTGAAGGAAACCATAGCGTGGTGGTAGGGTACTTTCTAGTACTCGGCTGGCTAGCTACCACAAGTCAAGTTGAAAATTTGGCGCCAAGCATCTAACGATGTGTTCCGGCAGCCTCCCTTGAGAACCAGTTACATTCCAGGCTAGTTGTGCTTTACCATCTTCGACCACACCGTCACTTAACATCAGGTAATTTGTGGTCTAACACCTAACCTGTCAGATAAAAAAAGACAAAAATTTCAAAAATGACGCATAATTTTTTCTTCGTATACCCTAAAAAAATGTATGTTCAAAAATATCTTCAATGAACAGTTAGACTCTAGACTCGTTACAATTATATTATTGTGTCACTACCAGTCGGAACTTAAAAATAAACAATTATACCGATATCCATTCCACAATAATTTTCAATGACACATAGTAGTTTAGCTTCAGGAGCCAATAATAAGGCGTGGATTCGATTCTCACGCAGAACAGACATTTTATTGTTTATGTAACGAACATAGATATTGTTTTTAAAGTATGTTCTAAATGTATGTATCCATAGGCATGTATTTACAAAAAAGTATGTTAATGATCTATCAATCATGTGGTATATAGTACAAACTTTTCTTAGTTTGAGACTAGATGGCGTGAACTGTGTGAGATGTGTTCCAATATTTATTGAAATGCGTCAACATGCGCACAACGCCACCATGTAGACGCACCTTATCCTGTGGTAGGAAGTTGCCAACATTATGGCATAGAGCCTTTGTATCAACTTCCCTGTTTCAACTTCCGATGCTAATCATCACAAATCGATGGAATTTCTCAATAGCTCACACGATACGGAAAACACTTTGCGAAGTGACAATTAGTTACGAAATAAACAAATGATTCGAATTCTCTTCTGATTCAATTCTTGGTTTATGGCTTTTGTGAAAATGTTTCACAACTCCGCCATGAATGTCAACCATTGATCTACTATGTACTACGTAATAGACCACATTAGTTTAGAATGTGGTCTATTACGTCATGACAGGAGCAAAATTTTGTTTGCCTAGGAGACGCTCAATAAAAGTCGACTTTTTTAGTCACAAACAATTTCAATCATCTTGACCTTATCCAAAAATATCTGTAAAATTACTCGACCTCACTCAATCACCCCGTTCGAACGGATATAGCTATTTTTATTCCTGAAAATTAAATCTTCTGAAATTGCCTTGTCGCCCAAAATATTTCATGATCGAAGTGAAAATAAAAATGGGGTTAAAAGATATTTGAAAAGTTTTTAACGGATAATAATCAGATGTCAATTCTATTAGTTCTAGTCTCGCGCATTTAAAGTGATATCCTGCGTCTTACCATCGAATGATTAGCGAAACAAGTTATCGAACTCATATATGTTATTGAATTTATTGACCGAAAAGCCTTAAATTGAGTATTCTAAAGGACTGGACTCATCGATACGGGTCCGTGACCAAACTGACATTGGCTGAAAGACGATTTGTTCGTACCGCATTTTAAAAAACCAAACACCATTGTTTAATTTTCCAGATTTTCACAGGTAAGCTTTCACATCACGTCACATCATCAGCCATAGGACGTCCACTGCTGGACAAAGGCCTCCTCCTGAGGGGGTTTTGCCAATACTCGCCACGCTTGGCAGGCGGGTTGGCGAGCGCAGTTAGGTGTGATTGTTCAAGGAAGACGCTGCTGCCCATCTTCCGGATTACATCCCTTAGCCGACTCTTACGGCAACCACGGGTAGAGAGGGTGGGGTACTATTCTTACGACGGCACCACCACGGCTGAAGTAAGCTTTAATCGTTTGAAATTATGTCACATGTTAACAACATTATCAACAACAACTCAACAATAACAACAACAACATTAAACAACATTTAAATTTCTCAACATTACGTAAGCTCAAATTACATAGTTCGCAAAATTAGTTGCAAAATTATTCATTACATCGACATTCTTAAAACCGAGTATTTTAGGACAGAGTTCATCTGGGTCGTCATAACTTTCAATGAAAATAAGTAAAAAACGAGCCAGAGTTCGGACAGGATGGAATTTTGTGCTAAATTTGGGTTATGAGCATTTTGTCCAAAATGAAAACGATCCACGACGTAAATATTGTTTGGGCGCGTGGTACCCCCATTTACTTTGGACAAAAGCTCCTAGCGTACTTTCATACTTTTCTTATCCTTATTTCTCTGAATTGTGTACCTAGATAATAAGTAAAATGAAGTTGATAAAAAATGAAATGAAGTAGAAATACTCAAGTAAATGCAAATCAAGAGTTGAGTTGATAATTTTGTGATAGTATACTTATTGTTAGCGGACACTGAGAGATTTTATAAAGAAACAAATAGAATTATAATGAAAAATATAATTCCTCGCAAATAATACCAATTTGCACAATTACTCGTAAAAGTTAATGTGGGCAAGTAAATTACAACAAAATCAGAGAAAGGAGCCGTGTTCACGGCTCGACGCGGCGACGTCGCAAAGAAAAAGAGAGTGACGCTGGTTTTTTTTTTTATGATTGACTCTTGCTGTTGGCCAGTTGGTCTCTACAGCGTCACCGGACTGTAACGTGACGCCGGTGTGCGCTCGTTCTTAAAGGTTTTCCAGTGGTGAGACATTAAAAATGGCGTCTCTCTGGCTTATGTATACAGTGCCACCAATTTAGCTGTTCAAGTGGCCAAAAATGGAACTACAGCCACGTCAGCCGCCATTTTGACAACGTCATTCCGCTGTCAGTTTCTGTTTAGTGTGAGTGCCTCGTCTTTTTTGTTCGATTTCTGTGTGAAAAAGGCGAATAAAATGCCGAAACCTCTCAAGAGTGAATCCTCTCTTTTTTAATGGTAATTTATGCTTTTCGTAATTTTTCCTTTGTCTGTGCTATAAGACGTTGCTTCGTACCAAATTTCAAGATTCTGAGTTCACGGAAAGTACCCTGTAGGTTTGATTCCCTTGCGAGTGTCGAAAATTTGCAGCATAAACGGCTGTATCTTTTGATTGCGTTGGCTTAGAAGTTTAATTTTTTCACAGATCTAAGGGACAGTAGACCTGAGTCTTTGATATGAATTTCAGCTTGATACTTTCACGCGTTCTTGCAAAAAGGGTCTTGACAGACACACAGACGGACAACAAAGTGATCCTATAAGGGTTCCGTTTTTTCCTTTTGAGGTATGGAACCCTAAAAAGTATTTAAGTATTCCGTCAGCTGTCTGGTTCCAATAGCAATAGAAAATGTCTGCTTTGCTTGGGGTTAGATAGTGCTGTGTGAAAATGACCTCCAATATTTATATTGATTTACACTCGAAGCACTCAACCGACGATTCTAGATGCTCAATCCGCTATATTTACACTAGTTTGTTGTGGTTTGTTAGGATAAGACTAAGTCATTTTTTCAAGGATTCTTCGTCCTACATAGATATTCCATTAGTGAAATGTTGGTAATGCAATAAGTACATACGTATAATGTACATACATATTTTTATTACTTGAAATTCGTTTTGGGTTCGCTTGCTGAGTTCTCCCTAACATAAACAACGGCCTATAAAGTCGTTATCAACGCCCTTAGTAATTTAATCCATTTATATAATTTAGTAGACAGTGGTGTGGAAAACGATAAAGTTTTTACAGGAGCATCAACTAAGTTTAATTAGTTTTTATAAAGTGCAACGATTCAGGTTCATGTCAGTTTTAATGAAACCCTAAGTTTAACTTTACAGTACAGTATTCTACTTATAAGATACTTAACCAGTTGTTGCCCGCGTCTTCGCTCGCGTGGATAACTTTTGTAGCGATGATAGCTCAGTGATTAACGCGGTCGGTTCGCATGCCGAAGGGCGTGGGTTCAAACCCCAACAATGAGCTTAAGCTGCCGGTGAAGGAAAACATCGTGAGGAAACCATAGCGTGGTGGTAGGGTACTTTCTAGTACTCGGCTGGCTAGCTACTACCCTCAAGTTGAAAATCTGCCGCTAAGCATCTAACGGTGTGTTCCGGCAGCCTCACTTAAGAGCCAGTTCTATTCCAGGCTAGGTGTGCTTTACCATCTTCGACTACACCATCACTTAACATCAAGTGAGATGTGGTCAAACACGTAACCTGTCAGCGATAAAAAAAATAAAAAATCTTCCTATTTAAACTTCCAACCTCACTGCTTTGACGCTCATTACTTTGAGACTTTCGATGGTTAGTTTCAACTGCTCTTTAATTTCGCTAGCTTCAGTACCCTTTAAACCGGAACATAGTAATATTTACACACTACTAAAACTTACTTACGTTCGTGATACTGCAGATTGTCACGCACAGCCGACGACCACGGACAGCCACGCACCGCACACGAAGCTCTTCCAACGATGCGTGTCAATCTGTATCTATCTTGAGATTCAAAGCCATTTTGTCATTCTAAAATGCATAGTAAAAGAGAACGTATCGCTTCAGATGCGGCTCTTGTGGTATTTTGACTTGCCCGTCTGTGTTTATGCGGACGACGTCGCACCACATCGCACGAGCTCAGCTCGCACCGTTCCTTTGAAATTACCGACTCGCCGCGGACGCACCGCACCGGACGTGTCTGCGCTACCACGGATGATACTCTTTCCATGGTGCATCGGTGCGGGCTGCTCCACATCCGTCCGCAGTATCACGCACCGTCGGAAGCCAGGTTTAGAGAAACTATCTAGTTAAATTATTTCAGTGCACATAATACAAGACGTAAACTAGTTATATAAATCGGTAGTTTCTTTGTCCTAAAATAAGAAAAAGAGTGGCAAGCATAAACAATGTTATGAGTCTGCTGACTACCTACAAAGCACAAAACGGCAGTTTTGTTGTTTCATGCAATTCGTAGCTGAATAATTTACTGTGGCGCAATATACACGCAATAAAAAGTTGCCAGCACTTTTTACAACAGCTATTTATTAGCGTGCATGTTCAAAAAACAACTCTATTATTGTTATATTTAATGATATAAACATTCTAAAAGTTTCATTATTGCTCCTGAATTATAGCGATAACGACGGTCTTAATAAATATAATTCGATATTAACATTTTTATTGTTTTAATTTTATATGGCTTTGTACTAAATGTTTTTGTGATTAGTTTTAAACAAGCTCAGCTTTCTTTGTTTTTCCTTTGTTTTTTTGCATGCCAAAAAGTCATATGGTGGTATATTACTTTTAATTAACTCCAACTGTTTAACGTTTACCCATATGTGAAAATAAATGAATTGAAAAAACAAAATATGTATATACGACATGGATACTTTGTATCGACATTAAATTCACACACGGGTAGGGTTAATGATCAGGAATCATATAAGCAATGTAAAAAAAAAAAAAACGCAAATTTAAAAAAAAACAATTTTCAAACAAACTAAATAATAAATCAAGTACCCGAATTAGAATCATCCTGTGACTCATTCATACAACTACAGCTGTGTGCGCTAGAGGGCGCGGCGATTCTTTGACACCGTAGGTATCAATTGATTCAAACGAAACTGCACAGTGCAAGCCGCATTGCGGTGCGCTCAGAGCACTAGGTATAATGTACATCGCATTTACAATCACTATTAACACTTTCTCATTTTTAAACGACTTCAGGAGGAGGTTATCAATTCGTCGGAATCTTCTTATTTTATTTTATTTTTATGTATGTTCACTGATTACTCGAAAACCACTAGACCGATTCGGAAATTATTTTCTTGTTTAAAAGGGTGTACTTCCCAAGTGGTCCCATTGGTATCAAGTCTGGATCTGATGATGGAATCCAGGAGAAATCGAGGGAACTCTTTAAATATTATAAGCACACACTTTTGTAAATAAAACATGACGGACAAACGTCAACAATGATACTGCCAATGTCAGTAAATAGATTGGTTCATACAAATAGATCAATGCTTAAAACAGTTTGTATAAGTTTGTTAAAACCTTTTTAAACTTATTTTATAGCAACGTGCATTTTCAGTATAATGCATGGTTTAATAATATTTTAAATGATGGTGTAATGCTGTGAATTTGACATCATCAATGGCAAAATAACTACTTATGTTACACAGTCACATACAAAACACGATCTTATCAACACAAAGTAACAATAAGTTTTAATTGAAAAAAGTTTTTATAAGTAAACTTTTTGTAAACTCATCTCTTTGTAAAAACTAGTCTATTAGGTACTGACATTGTCAGAGTTTGTTATTTATTGTTTGTTTACAAGAATCAAAAATCTTTGTGAATTAATAATGGTTCATGAATAAAAATCAGAGTACTACCACCATCTCCTAGCTTCATCATCAGAACTTTACCGCACCGTCTGTTAGCAAAGTTATTTATGAGGAAAAGAAAATAGGAAGCGCGGTCAAGTTTGTGCGAGCTTTCAGCTCATTCAGTAAGTATTTCTTTATCGTTTGCATTTAAGAAACGCGCACACGCGTGTCTTTACAAGGTTCTGTGCACCGTTCGCTCTTAAAATACAGGACTATCTTAATTTAATAGTATTTCTTTTTTAATTGATAATACGTTTTGATCTGTCTCCGGCTAATGACATTTGCGCTGCAGTTTTTTAGATACAGGTTGCTCTCAATGGTATTTTTGAAAATTGTGAATAATTCAGTAAATAATAACAATTAATGAAATTAAAGCATACCGAATGTATAAGAACGTGGAACTGGATATGTGTTTTCATTTAATGTCGGCGCAGTAGCGCCTCGCTGTATAGATAATTTAGTTTAGTTTTAGTCAAATGTAACAAACTAGTTTCCAAATACATAACTATGCATGTTAGGAGATCGCTTTTTCTCCCAAAATTTTGGGTTAAAAGTAATGATCATAATTTGCGGCGATGATAGCTCAGTGGTTAGCGCGGTCGGTTCACACGCCGAAGGGCGTAGGTTCAAACCTCAACAATGAGCTTGAGCTACCGGTGAAGGAAACCATAGCGTGGCGGTAGAGTATTTTCTAGTACTCGGCTTGCTATAAAATCTGCAACCAAGCATCTAACGGTGTTCCGGGAGCCTCACTTGAAAGCCAGTTCCATTCGAGGCTAGGTGTGTTTACCATCTTCGACCACATCGTCACTTAAGATCAGGTTAGCTCAGCTGATCTGTTTGAAGTCGGTGGCAAGCACCGGCACCTAGGCTAGGCTAAGCACCGACTTCAATCAAATCAGTAGGTACCTAGCAGGTATAATAATACTTTGTAAAGTAAGTTAATATTTCGCTTTTTAGTGCTGATGTTTTTTCTTGACGTCGGTAATGTTTTTTTTTAAGTTTTTTTATTGATGTGTACGATTGTAATAACAATTTTAAGGTTCGGTAGTCTAGTTGATAGACCGTCTAGCTTACAATCTGGAGGTCTTAGGTTCGAATCCCACGGTATGCACCTCTGTCTTTTCTAAGATATGTGCTTATTACCAATGACTTCAAACGGTGAAGGAAAACATTATAAAGAAACCTACATGTATGAGATAAGATGTGTAATATCTGGTAACCCGAACTTGGAAGCGTGGTGGACTATGGTCCTAACCTTCTCATAATGAGAAGAAAGCCCAACAGTGGGATAGATTTTAACAGTTTCGGATGAAAAATTTTTGCTTATATTACTAAACCGAATCACAATAGAGAGTTTCCCATCTTGCGGCGGGTAGTGTGCAAAATAGAATGCACACTACTGAGCTAAAGCGGTAGTTACATTTTTCATACACCTATTTCTTCAATTGAATACATACTATTTTATTTTTCGAAAGTTTTTGCGCTAAAGGAATAAATTATGCTAAACTGTTTTAAAAAATTCCATCAACCCCCTTCCCTAAAAGCAATAACATGTTAAAGTGAAACAGATGGAATTAAGACGTTCACTGCGCCTCGATATCAAGTTTAGCCCCCGACAGCAGACGCTGCTCCGCGCATGTTAAATAGGCGGGGGAAGCTAGAGAAAATACAGAATCATTGGACATAGAGGCGCTTAGAATGCTGAAAATGACGTGTTAATCTGCAAAGATTATCCTTTATACGTATAGAAAACGGAATAAGGGTAAATGCATAGACATTTGTGAGATTACGAGTGTTAGATTTATTATATATTCGCACATTTCTATAAATATAATATGTATTGTCGGAACAAAATTGGAAAGTTGACTGGCAACACTATGGTCGCGAGTAGATTGAAGCGGGGGGGGTTTTGGCGGGAACGCGGTAAGCGTCGTGTCGCCCCATTGTATTTTATTCCAATACTAGTATTTTTTCGAGTGTTTATGCATAAAAATAGTAGTGTTTTATTCATAAAGTGCCGAATTACAAGCGCTAGTGTGGGAGAATGATATAATGTGGTTAAACATGACTTTTCGTGTAGCTTCCAAAACTCCATCCAGAAGCTTATAGTAAAGTCGCCACTACTTTACTAAGGCATGACTTGTTTTGACTGGTACCGACTGGACTTGACCAAGACTAGACTTTGACTGTAACTATAGATGTAAGACAAAAGTTGCAAAAACGGAAGACAAGTGAAGTGCTGTAATTCCAAATAAAGACATGGTTCAAAGGCCTCAGTAGCCAGATCATAAACATTTAAATAAAAAATAGATTGAAGCGGAAGCTTGGGTCATTCTGGTTACGGCGTGCAAGGCAGGCAAAAGGAACTGTGAATACCGGTACAGACGACTGTATATACCGAGTAACAACCTGCAAAATTTGGTACGGAAAGCGTGTAAAAAGTACAGACGTGGATGAATTAATAGATTTTTACTGTGGATAGATTGAAGGAGAAATAAAACATTAGGGTAATTGTCCAGTTTTGTTTATTATTATAAACCCACGATCATCAGGCAACAGTAGGTTCATTGTTAGGCTAAATGCTAGCTGTGAGGTTATACCTGAAGTGAAGTGTTACATTAGAAAATGTATGGAAACCATATACAGTGGTTAGCGCGTTCGGGCCGGACGTGGTTTCAAACCCCAACAATGGACTTGAGCTAATATGGACGAAATCGTTATAAATTAAGTGAATCCAAAATGAACGAATGTTTCACAGTTTCGCAGATACTAGAATTGTCTATTTATAGAATGCTATAAAACACATACAGAGAGATGAATAAAAGTGACTCATTTCAGAGAAGACGATGATAATTTGAAATCGTAATTCAAACATCTGCGTGAGTAGGAATCAAAGTCAAAAACCCCTAAGCCATAGAAGTGGCAGGATTTTTTATATAAATTAATTAAATGTTTGCTCCATTCTCATTCAGAATTCTCAATAACGTTGCTACCGCTCTATTCTTAGACATGAACGTCGCAATAATTTACTGATAAATTTCTAGATCCTTGGATTTTACGTAAACAACAGAAGGCTGTCTCGGGATTCGTGACACCCACGTATTACGCAGTTTGTACATATTTATAAGAACAATAATGGCTCTTATGAACATTTTCATAAGTGGGATGTGGTAACATTAAATGTGGGTGGCTAGGATGCATTTCTCTAATCAAAGGTATTTAACGCAATAGAGTTAGCGTTTATTACAGCAACCTTGAATTCTAAATGGAAGTATTATTTACATATTATGCTCGTAGATGTTCTATTTCTGTGGAGCTCCTATTTATATACTAAAATGAATTTCTCCAATAAATTGTACAAAGCAGGACTGCGAATAATTTAGAATCAATAGTGGATAACTTCAAAACACGGTTAGCACGGTCGATACAGAAAATAAAAATTGAGGGTTTATATACCAACAATAATCTTGAGCTGCCGGTGAAGGCAAACATCCTGAAGAAACCATGTCATGTTGGTTGGGAACTATCTAGTACTCGTCTGGCGATCTAATTTAGCAGCTCAAACTCATGGTTGGGACACGAACCCATGCTCTCCAACTTGTGAATCGATCACGCTAACCGTGTTTTGAAGTTATCCATCCTCAAGTTACAAGTCTGCCACTAAGCCCCTAACTTAAGCCCAGGCAGCCTAAGTTGAAAGCAGTTTCATTCCAGACTAGATGTCGACCATTTTCGACCAAAGCATCACTTGACATTAGGTGAGGTGCGGTCAAACAATTAGCCTATCTGTTCTTTCGACGGTGCGGCAAAAAATTATATGCTGGGAGTAGAACGTGCTAAGCGCGCTCTAAATTATCTTCCTGCCTTTTAAATACCTTACCATTGACGTCTATAAAGATTTTTTCGATTAGGAAGCTATTTGTCACTGCTTGAAAAGGTATCACAATGAAACCGTTTCCCTTCTACGTATAACTGAAAAGACGCGGTAAGGCATAGACTTAAAATAAAAACAAACATAAAAGACTGGTCGGGACAGCTCGACTACATATTATCCATGGAATACCTATATTATTCTCTACAAAAGCATTGTTTATTTTAATATTCCTTCGCCTGGGAAACCCGATCATGCTATGGTTTCCTCACGATGTTTTCCTTCACCGGCAGCTCAAGCTCATTGTTGGGGTTTGAACCCAGGCCCTTCGGCATGCGAACCGACCGCACTAACCACTGAGCTATCATCGCTACAAAAAGCTTGGCAGACTTCACGAGTGACCACGGCACGGAGACTAGTTTCTTCGCATACCTATTAGAGCGAGACAGCCTGTCTCCACGCGCGAGATTTCCGCTTGTTACCAGAAGTACACGGTAGATACCTATCTTCCAATACTACAATAGAAATAAATAAAATGAACAATTAAGTCTTACCCAGTTTTCATAAATCTTCCCTTTCGGTCTTCAACCGAAAAAAATATCCCTAAGCTTCCAGGCCACAATTAAGATGCGTAATGAAGTTAAGACACTGCTCAATGTGAGCCCAACTTTCGGAATGTCTTGTTTGTCCTTGTCCTTGAATTAATGTAACATTGGATTACATAAAATTACCTAAGTACACAAAAACCAGACGTTAGTCGGATTTCCTGGATATAACAACTTGTTTCATTTACAGGATAAGCTTGCCTGACAATGAAAAATGACCAGGTTTAAATATGAAACAAACATTATACGAGTAGTAAGTACCTACCTATATTCAAGCAGTAGTGTGTAAACATTACTGTGTTCCGGTTTGAAGGGTACTGCACATCGTCACATCATCAGCCATAGGACATCCATGGATATATGTGTCCAGCAGTCCCCCAGGAGGAGGCAGGCCTCCTCCTAGGTAGGGGGTCTTGCCAATACTCGCCACGCTTGGCAGGCGGGTTGGCGCAGTTAGGTGTGATTGTTCAAGGAAGACGCTGCTGCCCATCTTCCGGATTACATCCCTTAGCCGACTTTTACGGCAACCACGGGTAGAGAGAGTGGGGTACTATTCTTACGCCGGCACCACCACGGCAAGGGTACTGCAGCTAGAGAAATTACAGTGCTGTTGAGACTAACCGTCGAAAGTCACAAAGTACTGAGCGCCAAAGCAGCGATGTCCTGGACTTTGTTTGGCTACTCAAATTTCTGTGTATCGCTGCAATGGTCATGGACAGGCGATTTCTCTTACCATCAGGAGAGCGTCTCTTATTCTTATTAGGAATGGGGGCGATGAGTCCTGCACTGACGTCCCGCTTGGGGTGTATTGTGCATTTCCCCCTGCCAGAATTCACCAAAGCCAACCCAGCTCCTTGAAGTACCGGAGCGAGGCTCTGGACTGCTGGTATAGTAGCTCCAATGGGTGAGATGGAAATGTTGATAATGATGAAAGACAGTCAGCACTTCGTAATGACATGGATGAAGATGAAGCTGCCTCATGCAATCTAGTAGCAACCCTAGTTTCTACTGTAGCTTTACAGTACTACAAAACATCCTGGAGAGCGTCTCGTTCTTCTCATTACTTTTCGATAAAAAACGTTTTATAGGTGTTTGTGATTGGTAGCCGAATCGTGAATAGCTTTGTAATTGTCTAGATAAATTAATAGCCATAAGTATTCCACAAACTGGTTAACGGACACATAGATAATTCCAATTTGCTTAATAAATTAAGTTTGCTATTATTTACTATCACTCGTCCATCTAGCCGTCTCGCAAATAGAAAAACAAATACTCGTACAAACTATGGTCAACACTCATTTGTTTCGCCTGTGTTTATCATATAAAAGCATCAGTAACGATTTAGATATATTTAACGTCTGTCTCTTCTTTCAAGAGATATTTGTTTGAAATCATGTTTTAAATTAAAATTTCTTAAACATATTATGGTACAATACAATTTATGGGTGCTGTGTTCGCATCATCATCATCATCACGTCCACTGCTGGCCATAGGCCTCCCCCATTGACTTCCATAAATACCGGTTGGAAGCGGCTCGCATCCAGCGCGTTCCTGCGGTTCGCATTTGGAAGGGCGTAAACATATAGTTTAACTTTTTGTATATGTCCAATTTTATGAAACTTTTTTTTTAATAGGCAAGCTTGTAGTGTAGCTGTGCTGTGGACACGGCCTTGTAAATACATGTAGGTACATTTTTTTTTTAAATACAATAACCTTTCTTTATGTAGAAAATCAACACCATAACTACAACACCTATAGCTTTGTGAGTTACGGCTACCGTTGTCCCACAGCGCATCACCATCCATCAATACGCGTCAAAGTTCCGTTCGGTAAATCGTCCGTGTCGCTGATGACGATGCAACGAAGCGGGAGCGTCGCGTCGCGTCGCTGTCTGTCGCAGCGCCATGTGTCATGTTGCGACATTCGCCTCAGCGCTTCACAATCGACGCGTACTGTTTATAGAGTGAGGTGTCATGTTCTGTATATCTATATATATATAAAAATTTGTACAAAAACACCTAACTCACTGGAGCTACTATGCCAGCGCCCTAGAGCCTCGCTCCGATGCTTCAAGGAGCTAGGTTGGCTCAGGTAGATGCTGGTAGGGGGAAATGCACAAAACACCCCAAGCGGGACGTCAGTGCAGGACTTATCGCCCCCACTTTGAATAAGAATAAGAATATAAAAATTTCGTGTCACGTTGTTTGTCCGCGATGAACTCAACTACTGAACCGATTTTAACCAAATCTTGCATACTGTGTGCAATTTGATCCAACTTGAGAGATAGGATAGTTTATATATCTCAATTTATACAAGCAATATTGCAAATTATTTGTTTATTATACGACAAAGAGGTATAATTCTCTGTGAGTTCTATAAAATTCTAATAGATGGCGGTGTAAGGTAATCTATTAACTGGGTTGGTAAGTATCCAATAGATGGTGCTATGTTAAAAGTCCAAACGTTTCATATGCGCTACAATTTATTTCACGCGTGTGTTCAATTTGGCCACAGCAACGCGTGGCCGGGTCTGCTAGTACCTAACTATATACATAGTTCTATTCATACAAAATTTTAATTAGGGTTATTTATACATACTTACAAACCTTCTATAAAAATATCTAAATGACTGAAAACCGTATCAATATCCGGAGAAACAGACAGACGCGAACAGTGACTTGGTTATTAAATGCTTATATTACACTTACACTTATAGGTAATTTATTAACTGGGTTGGTAAGTATCCAATAGATGGTGCTATGTTAAAAGTCCAAACATTTCATATGCGCTACAATTTATTTCACGCGTGTGTTCAATTTGGCCACAGCAACGCGTGGCCGGGTCTGCTAGTACCTAACTATATACATAGTTCTATTCATACAAAATTTTAATTAGGGTTATTTATACATACTTACAAACCTTCTATAAAAATATCTAAATGACTGAAAACCGTATCAATATCCGGAGAAACAGACAGACGCGAACAGTGACTTGCTTATTAAATGCTTATATTACACTTACACTTATATTTAGACAACTCCTCAGCCGTACAACAGCAATCCAATCGACTTATTTGTAAAAAAATATCTCCTATGTTTATCTCACTAATATTATAAATGCGAAAGTTTGTGTGCAAATGCCTATCTATGTATGTTTATTACTCCTTCGCAGAGTAACTATTCTTAAGTGATTGAGATACAATTTGAAATTTAAATGGCTTGTTTGTACGCAATCTATCTAGCAGCTAATTTGATAACATATTTTAATAAGAAAATAGATGAAGCTAAAAAATATATATAGGAACTAGCTTACGCCCACGACTTCGTCCGCATACGAGTTAAGAATTGTCCTTAATTACCTAGCGGTATGAAATATACATTACGACCTTTTCTCATAACTACCAAATACATCTACATACAAATATATCAAGTTACACAGAGCAAAGCCGGAACGCTGTCAAAGGGCCATGAAGAGAAGCATGACAGGAATAAGGAAACAAGGCAGAATAAGAAGCAGAGTAATTAGAGAAAAACTAAAGTAGCTGATATCCTCATTCGAATAGATCAACTAAAATGGAGATGGATGGCACATGATTCGAAACAGGCAAGAAAAATGGAGTAGGTACAACCATTTCCAACTGGTGTCCCAGAGATGGCAAGCGCAATAGAGGACGCCAACAAACGAGATGGGAGGACGACTTGAAGCTCACGGCTCCCCAAAACCAAATCAAACAAGGCAAACCCAAATCTTTATATTTATCACTTAAATAAACAACCAATCAATCGAACGGACCGTATAAAAGATCTAGGGGTCACTTTCGATCGCGGCCTCACTTTTCATGACCACATAGCAGATCTTGCTAAAAATGCCTACCGTCGTCTGGGGTTCGTATTACGAAACTCTAAAGACTTTGAGGACCCACAGGTTGCTAGAACTTTGTACAATTCTCTTGTCAGAAGTAAGCTAGAAGCGAGTGCTTGCGTCTGGAGCCCGCATCATGTTATGTACACTGTTATGCTGGAGAAAGTTCAAAAGGTTTTCCTAAGATCGTTGTATAAGAAGCTTTATGGTTACTACCCGTTTCTATACCCGACCAAATTTCTTCTAGGTCAGCTAGGCTAAGTGTTAAGTGAGAAGAATGCTCAACCAGCTCACTGTTTGCTGCAAGGTGGTTAGAGGAACAGTTGACTCTATCCACCTACACGATTTATTGTGCACTCTATTCGTCCCAGACGGAGCCAGTGCTCCGGTCAGTAGGCGTGGTCGGAAGCATAATTTATTTTACGTGGATCACAACTGCACGGTGGCACGGTCTATGTCTCCTCTGGTGCGCGCTCGCCGCCATTTCAATGCACTCCTTGCCGCTAACTCTGATTTCGATATATTTTGTGATAATTGGAAAATTGTTACGACTGTTTTTTTGACATACTCAGAAAATCTTATTGACCAATGGGACAGGAGCAAAAAATATGACAATGACTATGATATATAAATGTGTATTTGTAATACTTGTATTTTTTGTTTGTAATGTATTTTTATTTTTGTGTTCGTTAAATGACATTTAGATAGGTAATTATTCTTTGTTTTTATGATATTTCTATTTAATTATTAGGTTGACATTGTTTTTTATTTAATTTTCGTATTACAGTTTTTAATTATTATTATTTTTTGTGAGATAAATGTAAGTGCTTTCTGTCGTTTTTATTTCAATAAAAGAATTTAATTTAATTTTTAATTTAATTTAATTTTGGTAAGCGCACTTGAGAACGGCTAAACCGATTTAGCTGTTTTTTTATATGGTCTTCAATTAGTTTTATTGAACTAAAAATCAAATGTTCGTTGGTAAGCGCGAACTTGAAAACGGCTGAACCGATTGAGCTGGTTCTTTTTTTAATGTTCGTGGTACTTCGTAAAAGGTTTATTAACATACCAGGGCGAAGACTGAGCGCTACTGCATCGGGTACGAAGTACCAGGTGTTTAGCTAGTATTTAATAAGAAAGTAGACGGATTTTATCCGTCTAACTTTTGAGTTGTTAATTGAAAGAGTATTGAGTAACAAGACGAAGAGCTTTAAAAATTATGTAATTATATAATTACAGAAAAAACTTTTTAAACAAATGTATTATTTCTAATAAAATTTAAACATATAACTTATATATATATATATATATACATTGTTGTAATCCTCTTTAAATTTCCTTTATTTCGATAGGCTTTTTTTAATTAAAGTATTATATTTCACGCCAATAATCCGCCTTTTTTTCAAACATATACCTACTTAAGAACACATAAGACGAATGTAATGATAGCTTAACTTTCGAAATCCATTCGACGGTTTAGAAGACAAGAGCTAATAAAGAATTTTTCACAACTACAATATACAAGATCCGCGCGAAAAACATAACCATTCCTTGGCAGTCGGGTAAAAAGGAAGCTTTATAGTCAACATTTTAAATTATTTCGTCTATTAGGAGTGTCCGATGAGACAGCAATAAAGAAAATATAACTACCTACATCTCGTCGAGATTCGACTTAGAACATTACAAACGGATTTCGTTTGATACGCACCCTTTCTTCCAACCCTATAAATATTTACTTCCTTTTTTATTCGTCTTTTTTCTTCCTCGTTTTGGCATTCTTTTTCGAGACACGTCCGATAAATAAATCGAATAAACCATACTAGACAGACATACCTACCGAACATACAATGCAACACTATGGGAGAAAAATCATTTATTCATTTTTAGAATTCTTTAGGTATTCCATTCATTTTTCATAAATTCATTGTGTGTTGTATTTTGTTTTTGTTGTGTGACCATTTCGTATCGAACTAATGAAATTTTATAGCGATTTTACTTTTTTTATGTGTTAGTAATGAGATGAACGAGACGCTCTTCTAATCGTAAGAGATGACGTATACTCATGACCATTACAATACACATCGATGGTTAGTTTCAACAGCCCTGTAATTTAGCTAGCTGCTGTATCCATCAAACCAGAACACAGTAATGTTTACACACTACTGCTTGGCGGCAGAATATCGGGTACTGCGGTGGTACCTACCCAGACGATCCCCTGCTAAGGAGATCTATACCACCAAGTAAAATTTCATGTTAAATCATAATATTATAAATGCGAAAGTTTGTAACCGCTAAAGGAATTGTATAAAATTTGGAATGTATATATTTTAAATTTATATATTGCCTTTATTGTCCCGGAAAACCCCTCTACATATATCCAGGTGCAGCATATGAGCTGTATAAACTATGAGTAGGGATTGCGATCCGGAAAAACCGAACTCATTAAACTGCTACCGGATCCGGCACCAATATATAAGATCTGGTGATCAGATCCGGTGATAGTAATTTATGACAAAAAAGTATTGTGTTGCACTATTAGAAGTAAAAAAATCTTAGAAGAAGTTATTCAAGATGATAACTCTAAAAAAAACCGTGGAGGAAATAGCAGAATAGAACTTAGATTAACCATAACTAAAGAAAGATTTTACGTTACAAGAATAATTACAAATCCAGCAAGAAACCACATGTTATAGCAAAAAAGATAAAGATTTTGATAAAGTATTGAAAAAGGAAATAACTGCGTTTGAAAGTGAAGGAGTTCGCGGATAATACTTACTTATCGGATATTTATGATTATTTTCTGACAATAAAGCCAACAAGTGCAGTAGCTGAAAGAGCTTTTTTCGGACGCAGGCTATATTTGTAGCTCCATTAGAAGCCGATGCAGATGGTACAATTAAAACATTTTTTTTTTTTTAACTACTTATAATAAGTACAATTAGACTCCATTTACTCACTAAAAGTTAATTTTTGAACAATGAAAATTATCCTAATTATCAATCCGACCGGATCCTGCCGGATTAATGAGAATCCGGACAAATCCGGCCGGATTGCAATCCCTAACTATGAGATACAGTGACCTCCACGTCCTCTACGTCGTCGACCAATACGTTTACGACGTTGTTGGGGTTGTCCCGATTCTGCAGCGCATCTTTTTTTTTGCCCACAGTATAACTTGTTCACAATGGTTAGTACAATTACCTACCCCTTTTCGACTTAAAACCCCCTAACTTATATGCGCATTGTGTATATATGTATATAGTTTAACCTGTGTAAGTCTGCATTTAACCACCAACTTGCCTGATGGAAAGCGATGTGGTCAAAGATGAAGCACCCAAACTTAACGAAATACTTCATAAAGACTTGAGAGATCGGACTCTACCTCAGTAGGGAACGTACCTATTTTGTTTGCAGATGTGTTTCGAATCAACTCTATTTCGATCCATCTCTATCATCATCATCTCAGCCGTAGGACGTCTACTGCTGGACATAAGCCTCCCAATTGACTTCCATAAAGACCGGATCGAAGCGGCTCGCATCCAGCGCGTTCCTGCGATCTTTATTAGGTCGTCTGTCGACCTTGTGGGTGAACGTCCTACGCTGCGCTTGCCGGTCCATATCTTTAGAATTCCCTTTTTTCTCTCGAGTCATTGCTCCGTTATAGACTAACCTTATAATATATGTAACAAACGATTAGATAAATACCGGATGTCTAGATGCCGCATTTCACCCGTGATGTCGCCACTATTTATAGAATCCTTTATCAGAATAACCTTTATTAGAAAGTTACAAAGTACCAAAGATGTACTTCTCAACTCGTTAGGAACATTGTAGTTACCCTATCTGATCTTACATAATTAAATAAAGGTTCGCCACCACTCTCCAAGAAGAATCTCTAATTCATTTAGATACTCTGGATTACGGTTTCATTAGAAGGTAAGATTTAATTAAAAACAAAGAAGTACCGACAATAATTTATTTTAAATTCATGGCAAATAACATTAAAGGTCATCGTTTCGATCAATGTAAAGATTTTGTTCGTAAGTAACAAAAAGTAATTAACAACTAGCTTTTGCCCGCGACTTTGTCCGCGTAGTGGTCGAACATCAGACATCGCAGACCTATTTCTAATTATTTTTATTTTCGGTAAAGAATTTAATTATACTGAGTTTGGAATCGCTAACTTAAAAAAAAAGAATAGTTCCCGATACAAAGTTGCACCACTTTTGAGGGGAGTTTTAAAAAATTAGTAAAAACGCCATAAATAACGAAGTTTCTTATAGTTTTCCAACTCCTATTTTGCACACTTAGAGAAGCGGAATTCGTAAAGAATTCGTTCCCAGCGGCGTCAGCTGTGCGTCGATCAGTCAGTGAATCAGTCTGTCAGTTTCTTCTTTTATAGATATAGATTACGTAACTAGTACTAATGTATTTTCGGACACATACTTAATTAGCTAATTACATATAACCCTCTTTCGTCCACTGCTGGACATAGACATCTCCTTATTCATGACGCTTGGCCCAATCTTTGGGATTTCATTTCAGTTATTGCACACTGCCTTACGTAGTCGTACTTATATTGTCATACTATCGAGTCTCAGGGCGTCCTACTCTACATCAAAATAAGTATGCATGTTGATACAGAACAAAATGCGTTTGTCACCAGATATGGTGCGTAAATATGATAAAAAAATATACAATTTGCATAGAATGTGTTGATTCAAACATTCCGTGCTTTATATTCGAGATAATTTGAATAGCTTCCACAACTTCCTTTGAATTCGTTTCTCTTTGTCGTCAGAAAATATCTTGAATAAATTAAATGGCATTTCACCTTTACTTATAAAAGGTCGGTAAAAATTAATGGGAACTAACAGAGCAATACTAACGATATCATGAATTTTATTATCTGAAAACTACATAAGTTTTTTTATGGTTGACAGGCTAGGTGTTTGACGACAGCTTACCTGATGTTAAGTGACGGTGTGGTCTAAAATGGTAGAGCACACCTAGTCTGGAATCGAACTGGCTTTCGAGTGAGGCTTCCGGAACACACCGTTAGATGCTTGGCAGCAGATTTTCAACTTGAGGGTGGTAGCTAGCCAGCCGAGTGCTTAAAGGTGGTGGTTATAGTCCCCTACCACCATGCTATGATTTCGATATTTTCCTTCACCGGGAGCTCAAGCTCATTGTTGGGGTTTGAACCCACGCCCTTCGGCATGTGATCCGACTGCACTAACCACTGAGCTAACAACGCTACAAGTAGAAATTAAATTACTTTTATAAGCATATACCTCCTCTATAAAATGATACTTCAGCTGCTTATAAAAATACTCGGCATAACTTTACACAAAGTCTATGAATACTTATCGGAAAATTCCACACCTATTGTAATTATCACATCGTTGAATCAAATATTGTATTCGACAAGCTTTCATATAATTTACAACGCTAATATAACTTTCGTATTGTGTCTACAGATAATAAATCAAATTAGATTATTCGGTTGATGAGTATTAGGGTGAATGGCATGACGGCCTAGATTTGGCCTTTCAGGTTGGGTAAATTTTCCACTCTAAACATAAAATAAATTTGGGCACTTCCATATAAATTTTGGGCACATGCTTTTAGTAAATAATTTTGCAAAAATTTGTTTTTCATAATCTGTTTGATCTAAGAAGACGTGCCGCGTGTGTCGGATCTAAAAGATAACTTAACCTTTTTAATGGTCAGGAGGGTGAAAAAACGGCATATGATATAAGGTGTTTCCCGGTGGCCAAAACCGGTTTTTTTTAAGAGTGGTGTTTGACCACAATTCACCCAATGTTAAGTGACGATATGATAGAATATATAGTAAACACATCTAGCTCTTTTAAATCGCGAATGAAATAATTTCTTCTAAGCAAGCGTATTCCATTGTATACCTCTATAAAAAAGATTTATATTAACTGTAAAATCCATTTCAAATGTGTTTTCTATAATGCACAATATAACAACACTTTAGCAGAACTTTACGTAGGTATTGGAGACTATTGTAAGAATCATAAGGCTTAACTTTGCGAAGTGACGGTTTGAACAAACGTAGAAGTACGATGAACTCCTTCGTATATTTGCAGAAATAAATGATTTGCCTATTGTTCTCCGAGAAATTAATTTACTTGCATTATTTTATAGTAGCGTTTAAAACGGTTTATTTAATTTTCGAAAGCTTCAAGTTATTGTCTGTCCTCAGAATTATAAAATTTTTAGATTGAAATTGGCTAGAACAAATATTTGAGTCTGTGAAATTTATCGTTAAAATGTTTTAAACGACGACCTTCAACATTGATCGAAACAACGATATGACCCAGTCCTTACGATACAATAAAATGATAATTACATCTACAACGTAACCGATATTTACAGCAATATCCCAAAGCGGTGACAATGCAAAACAATTGTTTAGATTAAAATCGTCTATGCACTAAAAACAACTTTGGTCGCCTTTTCCAAAACAGCGGGTAACGGAATAAGAATTAGGACAGGCCAAAGTGAGGACAGCAATGAATACTCGAGCATTTATTTATGGAATCGTTCTAAGCCGTGGCCATCGGCCGCAGACGATCTCGTTACGCTGCCCGCTGCGTTCAAAATACGGCCTTTTAACAGCGTGTACCAGTGTATAATACATTATTAATGTGCAAATAGTCTATAAAATACATTCATTATAATTTGATGAATTGACGCTCTATTAGCCTTAATAACATGATGTTCATTCATAAATAAAATAACAGATACATATACACTAGATGGTCCGCAATAGAACGGACTTAATGATCAAATCTCAAAATCTACGGGCTAAGACCCCTATTCGTAAGTTTACTATCTCTCTTCTGCGTATAGACATTTTTAATACAATATTACCAAATTGCCAAAAATCTAAGCTACGCGCATCTCAAGAATACATTGACATTTAATTCCAGGCCAATTTTCATTCGCCCTGATGCCGGAGCAATAGAAGATGGCATCGTTATCCCTTTTAGTATGGTTTGAATTGGGACACCGACCAATCTAAAGAACCAAAGGAACTAAAAGGAGGGCAAGCACTCAAGCAGTCGAGAGGACGATGGGGCCCACGTTGTTATAGACAGGTGTGGTGATCGGGACAGCCTGTAGCTATCCCGGGAGGAGCGGAAACACAGTGCTGCGAATTCCGGTACAAATCTACCGGAGATCTCGGAGCCCAAGGAAGGTCACCTAGGTTTCAGATTTCAACGCAGTGGGTACAATCCCACTGATAGCGCCAGGCCAGTTTTCATTTTTTTTTAAAAGTAGTATATCTAACGCTCACAAAAACGCCAATTCCAATTGCCAATTTGATCGCACGTTAAGTTGGAACACTCATTTAAAATTCATCAGCAGCAGATTGTTTGCTTCCGGTGGCTCGCTTCGACGGCTGCGTAATTTTTTACCCACTGCCACTAAAGTTGCGCTCGCACAGTCTCTCCTTCTACCCATCTTAGACTACGCGGATGCATGTTATCTAGATCTATCCGAGGACCAGCTTAACAAACTTGAGCGTCTCCAGAATTATTGTATTAGATTTATATATGGCCTACGTAAGTATGACCATATATCTCAATTTCGCACTAAACTCAAGTGGTTACCTATTCGCCTTCGGCGGAATGCTCATTTGCTCTCTCTTCTTTATAACGTTCTTTTTAACCCCTCTACTCCATGCTATCTTAAAGAAAATTTCACTTTCTGGCACAATACTCATTCCCTGCCCCTCAGGTCGAAGGAGAACCTTACTCTTAAGACCCCTGCTGCACGCTGTGAAACGTTTTACGGTAAGTCCTTTGCATTCCAGGCAGTCCAACTATGGAATGCGTTACCTGTTGCCATTAGACGTGCTCCATCGATCGCTGTCTTTAAAGAACACGTCAAACTATTCTATCTCTCGCAGTTATAATTATAACTATCTGTCGCTTATTTGTATATATATCCTCTTTATACAAATATTTATTTTATATATATTAGTGTATTTTTTAGTTATTCTAATTAATCTATGTATTAGGATATATTATAATTATTAGAATGTAGATATACTTATGTCATAATTTTGTATTCTCCTATATGCATATCCTCGTTATTGACACACCCCGTTTTTTCTTCCTCTAATCCTTTCCATCCTGAGGTTGCCTGGAAGAGATCGCTTTTAGCGATAAGGTCGCCAGTTGTTACACCTATTTACTAGTTAATTTCTTCTGTATTATGTAATTTTAAGTGTGTACAATAAAGAGTTATTCATTCATTCATTCATTCATTCAATTCTAGTAAAATTACTTTTTATATTAAATTATACACATAAACATTCTATAATGTATGTGAAATGTGTATTTTCGATTTACCTTAAGTCAATTTAGTAATTTGGTAACATCAAAAGTTGAAATAATTACGCGAGTAAGATAGTAAATGCATGAATATCGAGCTCTTAGCTTGGTACAACGATACCAACAAACATTATGTTTTTATCGTAGCACAATGAATGCAGACTTCTCATTTCCACTAAAAATTGCATTTAAACGAGCTCCTTTGTTCACAAACATCTGAAATATTTTTAAAAAATATACTTTATACCTTCCCGCTGCTGGTAAGTATCGAACGTGAAAACGAGATGGTACAAACTGCTAAGGATTTTAGTAAAAAAAAGTATATCCACCTTACCTATATTAATTACAATACGATCTGTTATCCTTTACGCAGTATCCATGGAGCTTAAGACAGACATACAATGTCAAATTTGAATATAATGTCTATTCAAATTCGCATATTGATTTTTGAAAGAAGTTTTGGAAGTATGTACAACGAAAAGACATCACTACATTATATCACTTTCTCACACCCGTGTAAGAAATGCGGAACTTTATCAATAAAACACAATATTTTAACCGACTTCAAAAAGGAGGAGGGTTCTCAACTAAATTGTTTTTTAATGTTTAAGCATAATATTAAAAAAAAAAAAACAAGTTTAGGGAATTTAACGTTTAGCGTGGTGGTAGGGTACTTTCTAGTACTCGGCTGGCTAGCTACCACCCTCAAGTTGAAAATCTGCCGCCAAGCATCTAACGGTGTGTTCCGGCGGCCTCATTTGAGAGCCAGTTCCATTCCAGGCTAGGTGTGCTTTACCATCTTCGAACACACCATCACTTAACATCAGGTGAGCTGTGGGCAAACGCCTAGCCTGTCAGCCATAATAAAAAAAAAAAAAAAAAAAAAAAAAAAACAATGCAACGATTTAATTTTTCCGCGTTACCGTCAAGACATCTACTACTGTAGTTTAAAGGAATTAGAAAAAAACGAACCGTCCTTACTGTTATTGAAACGTTTAGTCTGTGAAAGGCTTGTCTTAGTATATAGTGTCATCTACATAGAGTAGTTCTAGAAGTAGAAAGACCATTTTGGTATCCTTAACCGTTGCCTAACATCTTAAATTGTTTCTCATTAATCACACCTGTAAAACTCCATTACGGTACATACTTACCCATACATAACTATTGAAAAGGGTTCTTTGCTAAACAACAGTACACATCGCAAATTTTTATATTTCTAAATTCAAAATAAATGAATATCTAAATGTGATTTAAATTTAAAAAAAAAAACATGATTTTTATCATCAACATTGCGAAACATGTTGTCGTTCAAAAACTTAAGATCGATAAATTTGATTATTTATTCATCTCGCTATATAGACTAATTTATTCCAAAATCCAACATGAAAAATATAAGGCCCAGTTTCGATCTTTATTTAGCACCGATCTTCGCTTTCAGTCTAAGTACTCATCACAATCCAAATATATATTCATTAAAATATAATTTTATATTTATAATCAGATGTTGCTATTTGTAAATGCGTAAAAACAATCTAATAAAACATCTAGCATAGTCAATAGTAATAATTAAAAATCATATCAAATTCTTAAAAAAAAAAAAACGATGTACGTTATAACCAACCTATATCGTATTCTCGCGTCTTAACTAATTATACAAACATTTATATAGAATTGCAAATTTATAAACTAGACGTAAAATTAAAAAAATAGACGTTACATGTATTCTTAAAAATAAATTGTTCTCTAGATATCAGGATATTAAATAATATCATCTTTGGTTTTATGATCGAACAATGTGACCTAGCCCCGTAATTTTGAGTTATCTAATCTACATGTTCTATACTCGCTCAGTAAGGTTCACAATCGCTCAAAGTACGGGGCTAGTATTGTTTGACTCATCAACATTTCACCGCTATACAATATAATCATGGCATTTCTAAACCAGTTCATTAAAAACATATCTCACTTAAAAACTCTGTTATTAACTCATGATCAATAGATTTCCATACTTCGTTGATTTACGTATCACAATTGCAATTAACGGATATATTCTGTCATTTTTATGTCGTAATTTATGTCGCTTTTAAAAAGTTTAGGCACATTTCCATAGCAATATTTTGAGTTTATTTTAGAAATTCTGATGCCAAAACAATACAACGCTAATACCTTTTAGTCAACACATTATTGGATTCGCGAAACTTTATAATCTTTCCATAAAGCCAACCTTCCATAGAAAATTAGGCTATTAGCTTTCAAAACTTCATTCAATCAATCACGAATAAAGCGATGATAGCTCAGTGGTTAACGCGGTCGGTTCGCATGCCGAAGGGCGTGGGTTCAAACCCCAACAGTGAGCTTGAGCTGCCGGTGAAGGAAAACATCGTGAGGAAACCATAGCATGGTGGTAGGGTACTTTCTAGTACTCGGCTGGCTAACTACCACCCTTAAGTTGAAAATCTGCCGCCAATCATCTAACGGTGTGTTCCGACCTCACTTGTGAGCCAATACCATTCCAGGCTAGGTGTGCTTTACCATCTTCGACCACACCGTCACTTAACATCAGGTTAAGTGTGTGGCCAAAAACCCAGCCTGTCAACCATTAAAAAAAAATATGAACAGCAAACTTAGGCATTACGGCGTATTCAAGACGGAAAATCAGTCATGTTTTTTGTTTGTTGTATGTATAAAATTTAAAGCCTTGTCAACATTCCCAACCCGTACTATTAAGTGGAACCTGCCTTGCCATTTGCAATGTATAATATTAAAAGTGCACTGATATTTACTAGTTTTAAGAAAGAATCCGTCTCCGAAAGTTAGAAGATTAGACTTCAATGACATTAAAGGTATGTTAACAAACCCAAGCTAACCTTAGCTTTGCAATGGAAAACGTCTATAAGCAAAAATGGCTTATTATTGTCCAAAACGTTATAAATCTCAAAATATCGAATTAGACTAGCAAAACTTAACTAACAATGTGCCTCGATAAAAAAATTAACATACACACATAATTAATCTTAAATTACTCTTACAGCTAAAATTTACAACGGCAAGCACATACAATAAAATTCAAAAAAGCAATTGGCGCAAACCATTTCACCATTGCAATTTAGGGAGCGTCCATTAATTAAGTTAGGCGTTTAGGGGCCATTCAAGTATTACGTAAGCCGATTTTAGGTAATCATTAACCCCTCTCTCCCCTTGTCAGCAAAAGTAAACAAAGTTCTTACTCTCCACCTCTATGCTTACGTAAACATTAGTTAACTAGCGGCATAATCACTAAAAGCAATATCTTCCAGGCAACTCTAAATTAAAGAACGATATCGCCATTCAGATCCCATTCTAGATGTCATCAAAAATAAACAAAGCAAAGACACGACCCATCCCCCCCTCCCCCCTTTGGTGCTTACGTAGTACTTGAACAGCCCCTTAGGAGGTAGGGGGTCAAGACGAATCTCACGTAGAGGAGAAGGTGTTTCGGCAAATATTACGTATTTTCTATTGTACGTCCTGTCTGTCCTATAAATAATAGTCTTAAATAAAAATAATTAGTATAATTAGTATTTACAATAAAAATACGCATTTTCAAATATCTCATGTGAGAATAAACGTGGGGGTCGAGGCAAATCTCACATCAAGTGGGAGGGAAATCGAAATCTCGCCATAAACGTCTCACGTAATTAATAGACGCCGCCTTAAAGTCACAAAATTTCATTATATATTTAAGTAGAATCTAACACGTGAAATAGCGAGAAAAATCTCTATAAAATCTAAATTTACATACAAATTGCACAAATATAAACGTTCACTTAGATTCAATACAACTGAGATATGATCAAGATTGCTTCTAACTTCTTTATAACAACAATATTTACAGATGAAACACGCATATAACATTAAAAGGTTATTCATACAATACGGAACTACGGCAAATGCTTCGAGGAACCACAGGAATATTTTTAAACCTCTAATTGGCAACTTTGTGCAAAACTCAACTACAACAAAACGTTAACAACCTTTAAATATACATCTATAGATCAAAATTAAATAAATCACAAAAAAAAAATTAAACAACTGTAATCTTTCGCGTTTTGAACATATCATTATGTTTATCGCGCACAAAATACTATGAAATAGTTTTGTTACTTTACTTATACATTTCGGTCATGTTTCAAAAGTTGTGTTGACGAACTGACTAGAGAATGCAGGTCATTTCTTACCCTCATTTTTGGAATTCAGCTATAAGAAAGTGGTTGTATCGCGGTGTAGTTTCAAAAACGTTTGCGGATTTTTCGCCAAGACTACCTACTATGTACATTCTCCAGTCTAGTGACCACGGCTATTGCAACATGGCGGAAACGTAAATAAACAAAACTACTTCATAATATTTTGTGTGCGATTAAGTCCAGGAACATAATTAACTGAAACAACATTTTTTAAACAATAGTAAGGCTAATTATATAGGCGTTGACAGAATCTAAACTTACTTAAAATGTTCTAGTCATTATCTAATAGACTGCAATGAAAAAAGTTGAAAAGAAAATTAAGTTATATCAACTAAAACCTCCAAACAAGCGAAGGGTCGCGGCTTTCGATTAAAGAAACAAAGGGATTTCGCTCCACCCAACTGATCACATACTATTTAAAACATTCGCCTACATTCAGCCGTTATTCGATCGTGACGAACAGTCACTTAGCATTTTAAGCATTAACGTATTGGAGCTTACACTTAGCACTTAGCTTAAAGTTGCTATTCGTTTGAAAAGCTATAAATACGTAGCAATCTCATTCCATGTAATGCGTGCGATTTCCTGTGTTTCATTGATCGAAGCTCGCTGTGTATGATATTAAAACAAATTCAAACTCCATTCGTGCCGATGACGAAATTGACGATGAAACAAATGATAAAAGTGCTGAACAACGTCTAATAGATGTCATACCGGTCATTCGAACTTTGTTGTTTTAAATTTCACCATATATAACACGATATAGGGTTCAGATTTAAGTGCTTATAACGAAAATCGATTGAATGAAACGATCTTCAAAATTCATAGAGGTACTCAATATTAGATTACAATGCTAACTTGAAAAAGCTTATCTGCGCTTTTCTTTAATTAAAAAATATTTTATATTAAATATGTCTCGGGTCAAGTAGGACTCTTTTCAAAACTTATAAATATTTTCACCACAAATTATCCCCTGTATTTCCGTAGCAAACGGTGTCTAATGATGGAGTGAAATCGTGAACTTCCCATCTACACATAATATCACGCAACAAATTCAGACGTCCAGTTGAATAAAAACTTTGAACCGCTCAATTTGTGTGTCATTTGTGGGCAACGGGCAATACGTATATATAAGCTCTACTGCCACTAATGTGATGTCTGAAATTCTCTTTTACTCGTATCGAGATGTCGCGTCTAATCCCTCATTTGTACTCATCGATGAACCGTTTGCACATATGCACGAGATCAATAAACTTGGGTCGCAGGTTCGGATCCAGATTCCAGCAGTCTTTCATAAGATGTCTGAATATCTCCGACGGGCATCCTTCCGGGATTTGAAAGCTGAAAAATTATTCACAAATTAATTATGTACTCAGATAATTGATTGAATCAGACGTTACTTTGCGGAAGTCCATTTTGAGTGTTCTAGGTATATATTTAGTTTATTTCCGTTTAACAGTCGTTTCAGCTACAATAGAAAAGAAGATTTAAATTTAAAAAACTTGACATAGATATGAAACAAAAACTTAATGATAATTAAAAAACTAAATTTCAAATTAACTTAAAAGCTTAAATAAAATTTAACCAAATACGAAATGTAATGAATTAATTATCTAATTGCAATATTAACCCAAATGATTTGTTTAAATCCCTAATATCTTCTTAATTTCAGGCTATTTGACGTATAAACGCCTATACATAAATGTTGTATGAACAGAATAATTCATTTCAAGAGCTCCTTCCTTCAAGAGTAAACCTTTCAAAACCGAAGGATTCCGTATGAGCGTACTTGAACAATTAGAAATTAGGAAACATGGCAACACAGAGAATTCATTGTTAATTAAACAAACATGCGTCACTTCGCCATTACTGCGCTGCTTCAGTGCGCAGGCGCGGGCGGCAGCGGCAAATATTATATAAAGCGCCGCTGTTAGGGAGGATTACTCTCCCCCGCTCTCCCAACGTGGAGATCGCCCTATTTGCCGACGACACCGCCCTCTACTCTAGAGGGTGGCATCGCTACGCACAGCTTGCCCACCTTCAGAGAGCCCTTTGCCAACTTGGCGAATGGTTCAAGAAGTGGGCAATCACTGTCAACCCGGATAAAAGTGCAGCAATGTACTTTCATCCGAGTAGAAAGCCCCCCCGTAAAAACATCACCCTTCACGGCCGGCCCATTCCATGGACCGCCACCACCAAATACCTCGGCGTGACCCTTGATAATCGACTCTCGTTCTCGAAACACATCCAGTTAGTCCGCAACCGAGCGGCCTTCTTCTTAGGCCGTCTCTCCCCGTTACTCAACAAGCGCAGTAAAATGTCCCTTAGCAATAAGGTGACAATTTACAAAACTTGTATCCGCCCCGTCATGACATACGCCTCAGTCGTATTTGCCCAAGCATCCAACCTGGATCTGGAGAAACTTCAAGTTCTCCAGAACCGTTTCGTACGCAGTGCTACCGGCGCTAGCTGGTTCATGCGAAACGCCGACTTGCACTGTGACCTCGAGCTCCCCTCCATTCGTCAGTACTTGAAGCATACCTCCCGTCGCTATTTCGAAGCGATGCCCCACCACCCGAACCCCCTCATAGTCCAAGCCTCGAATTACACGACAGACACTACAGACCCTCCCCCGCTCAGACGACGTCCTAAACACGTTCTGAAAGACCCGGACGACCCCATCGCCACCGTCACGTCGGCGGCGCTGGGGTCAGCCGACCCGACCACTCCTAGCAACAGGAAGTATTCCGTTTTTGGTATAGGCGCCGGTTACCAGAGGCAGACCACTACACTACGTCGGCCTCGCCGGCGAGGTCGCGGCCCTCCCAGATCCAAATCCGTCTAAGATCGGTTAGATTAGTCTAGTTTAGATTCATCACACACACTCTCAGTACAACCTAGTCTAGAGCCCAAGGGCACACCCCTTCCGGGTGGCCAAGGCAACTGTTAGATCCCCCCTGCTCCGGCGACTGCCCAAGCCGAGGTCCGTACCACTCAGAGGTGCCCTTGTGCCAGTCGTCCTTAACTTTTAGGCTCAGCGCACTCTGCGCTCGCCACAGTCCGGTGACGCTGTAGAGGCCAACTGGCCAACAGCAAGAGTCATTCATAAAAAAAAAAAAAAAAAAAAAAAAAAGGAGGATTACTCAGTCTCGGCCAAGCGCTCGGAGAGTCAACACGTCCTGAGGATGCCTCGTGTAGAGGTGAAACACGTGTCAGCGAGTGGTTATTGCAGCGAAGAGGATATAAATACTTGTGAGTTTTGTTTTTATTTTAATTAGTGTTTTATTAAGGCTTTTAAGTTAATGTGAAATTTAGTTTTAGATTATCAGTAAAGTTCCGGATAGGTTCTGTAATTATCATTAAGTTTTTTGTTTCATATCTATGTCAAGTTTTTTAAATTTAAATCCTCTTTTCTGTTGTAGCTGAAACGACTATTAAGCGGAATCAAACTAAATATATACCTAGAACACTTAATTATGTACTTGCGAAGGTATTCGGGATTCGTGTCACTTTTAAAAAACACACATTTGTCACAAGAAATTGTTTTACTCAACTTAGAAATGTTATAAAAGTGAAAGTTTATCTGTCTGTTACTTTACCAGGCTGTAAAACAGTTGGAGGAATTTAAATAAAACTTGAAACTGATTTTGATTTTTAGGGTTCCGTACCCAAAGGGTAGAAACGGGACCCTATTACTAAGACTTTGCTGTCTGTCCGTCCGTCTGTCTGTCATCAGGCTGTATCTCAAGAACCGCGATAGCTAGACAGTTGAAATTTTCACAAATTATGTATTTCTGTTGACGCTATAACAACAAATACTAAAAACAAAATAAAATAAATATTTAAAGGGGGCTCCCATACCAAAAACGCGATTTTTTTTGCCTTTTTCATAGATAATTTCTGTGTAATGTTTAATAATTTTTTCTATCGTTTACATACAAAATTTATGTGAAATACGTTGTCTGTTCGTAAAGCCAAGATGAAGGGATTTCTTACCAAGAAGCGCGCTCTCGAGGTCGTTCAACGTCGAACTTAGGCACTTCTTGTCTTGCGCGCGTGAATATTTCCCACGCCGTTACTCCGTAGGACCAGACGTCGCTCTTCGTAGAGAAGTGCCACGGCTCCACGGCAGATTCTGGCGCGTACCTATCGTCATTATCAACATTAAGCATGTTATGTAATTGATGTGTCTTGTGTGACCACAGCTCTCAGCTTAAGCGACGGTGTGATGGAAGATAGATAAACACACCTAAGTATACTAGAATGGGAACATTGTGGTGACAGATAACGCTTATCCATGAACATAGCAGCCAATAAATCTTCTTATCTATCTTCTAAATATATATAACTCAAAGGTGACTGACTGACTGACATAGTGATCTATCAACGCACAGCCCAAACCACTGGACGGATCGGGCTGAAATTTGGCATGCAGGTAGATGCTATGACGTAGGCATCCGCTAAGAAAGGATTTTGATTAATTCTACCCCCAAGGGGATAAAATAGGGGATGAAAGTTTGTATGAAACTTTGTCAATTTTAAACCGATCGGGCTGGGACTTTGCATGCATAAAGCTACTATGACGTAGGCATCTAGCGCGGAAACCGCGGTGCACAGCTAGTATATACATATATATCTTCTCTTATATATAAAAATGAATCGCCGTTCGTTATCTCGCTAAAACGCAAAAACGGCTTGACTGATTTGAATATATTGTTTTTTGTTTTCTTCGCTATAGTTCACACACATCACATCATCGGCCGTAGGTCGTCCACTGCTGGACATAGGCTTCCTCCTGGGGGGGTTTTGAAAATACTCGCCACGCTTGGCAGGCGGGTTGGCGAGCGCAGTTAGGTGTGATTGTTCAAGGAAGACGCTGCTGCCCATCTTCCAGATTATATCCCTTAGCCGACTCTTACGGCAACCACGGGTAGAGAAGGTGGGGTACAATTCTTACGCCGGCACCACCACGGCTATAGTTCAGGGACGTGCCCCCCCCTTCTCCGGCGCTACAGTGCTCGTACATACCTACCTAGTACATGTTTAAGACTGTCTGCACTTTATTTAATTTCTATTTGCCACAAAAGATATATGTTTAGCTCAGTGGTTAGCGCGGTCGGTTCGCATGCCGAAGGGCGTGAGTTTAAACCCCAACAATGAGCTTGAGCTGCCGGTGAAGGAAAACATCGTGAGGAAACCATAGCATGGTGGTAGGGTATTTTCTAGTACTCGGCTGGCTAGCTACCACCCTCAAGTTGAAACTCTGCCGCCAAGCATCTAACGGTGTGTTCCGGCAGCCTCACTTGAGAGTCAGTTCCATTCAAGGCTAGGTGTGGTTTACCATCTTCGACCACACCGTCACTTAACATCAGGTGAGCTGTGGTCAAACACCTAGCCTGTCAACCATAAATATATATGTATATATATATATATATATATATAAATATGGTTTTCTTTCACCGGTACATATTTATATGTATATATGACAGTTCGATTTCCCGAACACCCATATCCCCCAATTAGTTCGGATAATCGACGCTATAGTATAATTGTATGTGTGTATTATAACATGCTTTTTTTTCCTTTCTTTTCTTGACTCACCAGTTGATGGGCAGCAGTCGTTCAGTTTTGAGTCTGTACGCGTTCTCCTCTTTAGGTATGATGCGAGCAAGTCCAAAATCGGAGATCTTCACGTGGTATTTGTTCACGACGAGGATATTTCGAGTAGCTAAATCGCGGTGGACCACGTTTTTAGCCGATACGTGATCCATACCCTACAATAAATAAAAAAAATATTAGTAAAACAACATTTTTAAATAATTGAAAGCCAGTCTCGGCCAAGCGCTCGGAGAGTCAACACGTCCCGAGAATGCCTCGTGTAGAGGCGACACACGTGTCGGCAAGTGGTTACTGCAGCGAGAAGAGGATATAAAAACTTGTGGTTTTTGTTTTTATTTTAATTAGTGTTTTGAATAAGCTTTTAAGTTTATGTCAAATTTAGTTTTAGATATTAAGTACATTGAATTATTGTTAAAGCTTTTTAAAAAGATTGTTAAAGTTTTTAAAAATGATCGTTATAGTTTTTAAAATTATTTTCAAGTGTTTTAAATTTTTGTCAAGTTTTTTTTTTTTTCAATTTAAATCCTCATTTATGTTGTAGCTGGAACGACTGTTTAAGCGAAAATGAACTAAATATATACCTAGAATACTCAAATTTTGTAAAAACAAAAGCTTATTTTTGTATTTGTCTACAATCACGTAATGGTGTAATATAAAACGGACAATCGAAATTAAGTTTGTAAACAAAATTCCGTGTCTATGCTGTTCGTGCTGGTCGAAGATAGTAAACACAACTAGCCTGGAATAGAACTGGCTCTTAAGTGAAGCTACTGGAACATACCGTTAGGTGCTTGCCTAAAATTGTTTCAACTTGATGGTGCAAGCCAATGGTTTCCTCACCAATTTTTCCTTCTACGGCAGCTCAAGCTCATTGCTGGGATTTGAACCCACGCCCTTTGACATGTAAACCGACCGCGCTAAACACTGAAATAGCGTTTATTATTGCTAACAATATTTTCTTAAACTTGTAAATGTAAGATAATAGATAAATTATTAAATGATTCAAAAAAAACTCAACTGTGTTATAAAATACTAACAAATGAAGCTTTAATTTTATTAATGTTATTATATATTTTTTTAATTAACGCTAATTTTAACCTGTCAAATAGTTACTGGCTGTAGAGCGTGACAAAGAATGAAACAATAAAAACACTCGAAAAACATTACCATCCTTTGGTAGTTGCGTAAAAAAATATCAGCATTACTCGTTTGAACGGTCAATTATTCTCACCGTGGCTATATCCTTGGCGTATTTGAGCAGGTGGTCAGTCCTCAGTTTGTCCCCTTGGAACTTAAGATAGTAGTTGAGCGAACCTTCTTCTAAATATTCCATTACGATGAGCACATCTGAGCCATGATCCCAGGAATAACCCAGGATCTCTACGATGTTAATGTGTTGTAGAGACTGCAACAAAAACAAAAAGGACCTTGATCATTGCCAGGGGAATAATAGAGGAGGAAGACGGAAAAAAAAACTCCAAGGCATCACTGCTTTGGCGCTCATTACTATAAGACAAGAAAAAGAAAAAACTTAATAAATGAATGAATCTACGCTTTATGGTAAACTTTATTGAAAATAATACCCTACAATCGGAATTTGATTAAATAAAGTGTTTTGTGGTTACCTTCATAATCTCGAGTTCGTTCTTGAAATCCTCGTAGAGAGTGCCATTCCTCTCGGATGCTTGTCGCGTCAATTTCTTCACGGCCACTTCTTTCCGCTGAGATTCTTGGTTATCACGCTCCATCCATCCCTTGAACACGTGCCCGTAGTTTCCCTATAATAAAAATTTAATGTTCTTCTTCTTTTTTTGTTTTTAGTGCCGCACATTGTACATTTGCCAATTTCCAGTATTTCAAGTTCAATCAAGTAAAATAAATGTAAGTCACAGTCAAAGGCATACAAAGTAAGTCAAGGTCGAGTCCGGTCATGTCCTGTTAAAGTAATGGTGACTTTACTAAAAACTTTGACAGAGTTTTAAAAGCAACACAAAAAGTTATGTTTTACCGCATTTTATCGGTTTCCCATACTCGTGTCTTCACTACAAGCTTCGAAGGAGTTTTCGAAGCAATACAAAAAGTTATGTTTTATCGCACTTTATCGGTTTTCCATACTCATGACTTTACTACAAACTTGAACGGAGTTTTGGAAGCAACACTATTTAAAATTTATCTACAATTTCTAGTACTCTGTTGGCTAGTTTAACCTAAACTTAAGTTGAAAATCAGACGCCAAGCACCTGACGGTGTGTTCCGGCAACCTCACTTGCGAGCTATAGTCGAACACCTAGACTGTCAAACAACAAAAAATCAGGGATGTATCTTAAGTTTCTTAAATATAAATTAAGATTGCCGAACCCGTCCCCGCAAAATGATGGACCTAGCACCCGCATGGTGATACCATTGAACGCTGAAAAGTTTAGTCTATGGTATAATGTCCCAGATCTATACTTACACTACCGATCTTCTTAGTGATAGTGACGAGGTATGTCTTCCCTTGCGAGACAATGGACTCCATGAGTCGCGGCGCGGCCCAGGCGGCGTCGTCGCCGTCGTCGAGTGTGGTCCCGAGCGCACCGCCGAGGCTGCTGGCGCTTCGCCCCGACACTTCGTTGCGGAGCGCATATGCGAGAGCGTTCATACTATCTAACGAGTTGGAGCTTTTATTATCCGCGAACTGTAAGTAAAATAAAACTAACGATTGTAACTAACGATTTCTGAAAATTATATTCCACATCACACTAATATAGCCAGTTCCATTCCAGGCTAGGTGTGTTCTACCATCTTCTACCACACCGTCACTTAACATCATGTGAGCTGTAGTCAAACACCTAGCTTATGAACGATCAAAAAATTTGTAAAAATTTGTATGTACGTTTGTTATTTCTTCACGCTGTAATGGCTTTTTAACTTATATTTGATTTCCAAAACTGGATTTCTGACCCCCTATAACATTAACCAAATACAGACAGAATAGTTCTATTGTTCATGAATGTGAGACTTAACAATTAATTTACAGATTTTGTAGCGATGATAGCTTAGTGGTTAGCGCGGTCGGATCGACATTGTAGATTTTTTTAGAAAGAAATATATGTTTTTTTTTTGACACATCACACACATTACAATAAAACTACTTAACACTAAACATTTATATACTAAACACAGTTATGATGCCGCAAAACAGGCCTCATCTCAGCAAAAATGCTGTTTGGCCATCTACCAACAGCGTCGATCTTCCGATGAGGCCGTACGGTGATGTCAAGAAAACAGCGAGTGTCAAAAAATTCAACAAAAAAAAATCATTACGAATCAATTAAATAGCTTTAGATATTTACCTAAAAAAAACTACATTCCCAAACATTATATATCAATAACCTTTACTTTTTTGTGTTTATAAAATGTCAGTAGTGCATAAATCTGCTATCGCTTGTAGATTAATGTCGCAGTCATTGAGAAAGATGAGGATAATTTAAAAATATTAAACTCACCGGGTTATCATATTGGTCTGACATGGTCCCGTTGGTTGAGAGAACACTACTATCCGATATCAATGACTTGTTACTTCCAGCATCACTTAATTCGCTTGGGATGAATCTGTCGCCTGAAAGAAACGGATTGAAAAGTAGTAGTAAAAGTGTAGTAATGTTACTTTTTAATTTTCAAGTTGAATATCTGCCTACAAGCACCAAACAGTGTGTTTCGACAACCTCATTTGGACACAGTTCCTGTCTAGCTTTGGTATGTTTAATATCTTCGTTTATCACTTAGCATGAGATGAGTATTGTAAAACACTATAAAAATTGTATTTTTGGGGTTCCGGACCTCAAAAGGTAAAAAAGGAACTCTTATAAGATCACTCTCCTGTCTGTCATCACCGATTTTCTCAGGAACGGGTGGACCTAGCAAGTTGAAATTTATATCAGATACTGAGGTCTATAGTCCCTATTAGGTGTATAAAAATCAAGATCCTGAGTCAACACGATAAAAAGATATGGGCAAATCTATATTTTCGTAATTACCAAAATTTACCTTAATTTTCAACTTTTTTTGATTTTTCGGATTTTTCTCTTTACTTGTGCTGTAAGACCTTGCTTTTTTTTTTAAATTGAGTTAAATTTTAGTACTTACAAGTTTTCGCGAAAATCTAAAGGTACTGGTATCAAAACATATAAAAGACAATAATAATTAAAGCCTTCTCTAAACTTATAAGAAACTTTAGCGAAAAGTGACAGATTGGAAATATCTGAATAGTGCGTGCCTGAAACAAACGCACTCGTGGGACAAGTATTCTCTTTAACGAGTAAATTGTAGACATCTGAAAAACCTCAGTCGCAGACATCAAAAACCATATTGATAACGAAAGAGAAAATTGTCACAGTGTTGCTACAATTTTGAAAGTGTCCCGCTTTGAGCACAAATTTAAATAGTCAATTTAAGTATAAACTTACTTGAAACAGTTTCTGCATGTTCCATGTCTAACGATATCTTTGGTTCTTCGTAGTCGTGAATCGGGACATATTCTGTAAACACAATATTCTATCAGATTATATTACTCAAATCAATTTCAAAATTGTATGCGTATGCCCCGTTTGTCGTTAAAACCCGCAGGGGTTCCTGCGAGTCTGGTGCTAAAAAGTTTCGAGTTTAAAGAGTCGCTGAGTAGCTGTGACGTAGCCGTCACCTAAAGAGAAAGGGATCGGGAATTTTTTAGTGGTAAATTTTTTGCTGGTTAATCTTTTAGTGCAACGCATTTTACTGGTTAATTTTTTAGTCCATCTTGTGGCCCTTGCCCGTCAAAAGGTTGCCGACCCCAGTCTTAAAGTATAAAGCACATTACCCCTGTGGAGCATATGGTTCATGTCTCGCATGATCTCCTGGGGGCGCAGGGGGTCGGGCTGCCAGCATTGCCGCATCAGCGCCCACACCTCGCTCGGACACCGCGCCGGACGCAGGAGACGGTCACCCATCTCGTAACTCTGCACAAACGAATTAAAATTCACTTTAAGTAGAATGAATCTATCGATTTCACTAGAACAAAGAGATATATTTTCTTTGATATTGGGAAGTTTCTTTGGGCTTTAGAAAGAACATGTAGATTTTTCACGTCTTTAAACAAAACGAAACGAAAGTTTCGTTTCGTTACTCTTGAAAAAAGGAACTTACTTTACTCTTGGAAAAGGAAACACCATCTATCGATTTGACGTTTCACGAGAACAGGACGCAATTTTTTTCTTCCGTGTGGTTAAGTGTTAGGTGATACTAGAAACTTCTACTGGTTTTAGAAACAACACACAAGAAAAGAGATTTTGAGAATAAAAAACTAAAATTAACTCAAAAATGAAGGAACGAAAATTAACTCAAAAAGTAACGCCATCTATCGATATGACGCTTCATGAGAACAAGACGGGATATTTTCTGGTTGAGTGTTAGGTGCTTTGCATAGTGGAAGTATCTTTGGTTTACAGAAACAAAAAAATGCGCCAAAATTTTACACAAAAGAAAGAAACAAAAGTACATTTTGGAGGATATTTCACACAGCGCCACCTAGCCCCAAACTAAGCAAAGTTTGTACAATGGGAACCTGACAGTTGACAGAATACTTAAAAACGTTTTTTTGTAAATACGTACTTATACTTATTATACATATACCTAGATCACTCAGACACAGAACAAACATTTATCGTCACATAAATGTTTGTCGTGGGAATCGAACCCACGCCCTTCAGCTCTAGAAGAAGAACTTTACCAAATGAGCTAAGCCAAAAGCAGTAAAAAAAAAAAACAAGATACGACAGTTCATTCAAAAACAAACGCCATCTATCCATTTGGCGATTCATTACTACGAAGTGGACAACGTAAAGTCAAATATCTGGAAACACGGCGCAACACGCAACACAAAAGAGGCGACATCTAGGCCATCCGCCTAAAACAAAAAAAAAAACATTTACAGAAAACATTGTTAGAGACTTGGCGGTTGACTCTGAAGCCGAATCTTTGAATACGACTACAACGTTTCCTTTCTGATCTTTCAAAATCCTTTACCTGATAAATGTTGAAAAATGTTATGAACCAAAGAACTTTCAACAACATATTATAGACTCACCCGTGCAGTTAAAACCGGATTTGTGTCTGTGGGTGACTGCCCGTAAGAGAAAACTTCCCAGAGCGTAGTCGCAAACGCCCATATATCTCCCACCACGGACCTTTTCGCCAAACTCATGTCGACAAAGAATTCGACGGGCATCCAATGTACACTGAAAAAAAATATTGTGAAATGTATCTGACATTGCTTGGTCAACTATCAGATTGTTTCTTGCGTGCTCGAATGTACTTATAAGTGAAAAAATTTACCTTTGACGAGCTCTCAACTGGCTCTCAAGTGAAGCTACCGGAACAAAAGCTCCCTTTCACCGGCTTCATAAGGTTCATAACTCATTTGTTGGGCTTGGGATAACCTTTTATAACAAGATACCCTCTTTTTTCCTAGATTTGCCTTTTAACGCGTTTAAAACTAAAGTAAAATCCAACCTTTGTTCAAAGGCATACTATTCTATCAACGACTACTTATATGATAAGAATAGTTGGTCGCTGTGATTAACTCAAGACAATGTTTGTGTTCTTTCTCCAGAATTAGCTTACCTACTGACAGGTTTATATCAGTTTAGATAAATATTTATTTTATTTGACTTTATAAGTCAATTTATTTTAGTTTTATTTTAATTTATTGTTGACATAATCTACTCATTACAATGTTTTTTATGAGTTGCATTGCAATATGCGATTAGCTAACGTCCTAGTTTATCATTTATAACTTCCAGTGACAGTTATATGAATATAGCTTTGTGTAAGCGGGCACGCCCATAATGCCTGGAGGCTTTTATTTAGATATTGTTTACGTTTCGTTTTTATTCTGCCTGAGTATAGTTCTCGATGTTTTTGGTTGGTATATTGGCGTGTGCTAGCTGACATACGGCTATTAATTTAAATAATGTTTTGTGTCGCGTAATATAAATAATTTTGCATAGTATTATATAATATTTTTTTTTTTTCTCTAACTGACCAGACAGCTGTGCTGCTGGGGAGTTTGTTGCGCCACTTCTTCTTCCCAGCTAAAGCACTAGGAAGTGGTGACGGGTGGGCGTTTTGGGGGACTGTCTTATGTAATTTCGACGTTCGAAAAGTGCTGATTCTCAGCCTAGTTTGAATAATTGGTTTTGAATTTTTTGAATTTTGTCAAACTGTTATGTGCTTGGCTAAGGCTTTTAACTTGAGGGTGGTAGCTAGCCAGCAGAGTGCTAAAAAGCACCCTACCACCATGCTATGGTTTCCCCACGATGTCTTCTGTCACGGGCTGCTCAAGCTCATTGTTGGGATTTTAATCCACGCCCATCAGCGTGTGAACCGGCCGCGCTAACCACTGAGCAAAATTACCACAAACCACAAATTAGTATTGTAAAATACTTACTCGTGATGCGAGTAGGGCCGGAGCGTGGGTCCGGAGAGTTTGACGACGATCCTGTCAGCGTCCATGGCAGCTAGCAGCAGTCGCCCGCAGCGAATGTAGCCGTGAACCACTCCCGCCTCAGATAAGTCCCATAGCGCACGCGCTAAGCCAGCGGAGACCTTCTTCAAGTGAAGAGGCTTCACTTTGTCTTCGTTCTCTCTGTAAGAGTAAATTAAATGTTACTTCTATTTCTTATTGATTCTTTGTAAACAATATCGTTTTTATTTTTATAAAACGTGATTTTGTGTATCTGCTAGTTCTTTTACAAATTACACATACCCGCGGTATTACCCGCTAGCCTATGTGCTAATCCAGGGTGACAGCTACCTTCATACCGAAATTCACCAAAATTGGTCAAGCCGTTCGAGCGTGAAGCAGTAATAAACATACAAACACACTCACAAACTTTCGCCTTTATAATATTAGTGTGAATAGTGTAATGAGTGCATTTGAACATAGGTCTGATCGAGTACAGTAGATAAGTTAAAATCCGTGTGTTATTTCACGCAGAAAACGGACACGAAACTTTGGATAAAATATATTCTAAAACAACAAAGATTGATTTATAAATGTAAAAAAAAAATACCTGAGGTAATCATCAAATGGTCCATACGGTAGGTACTCCAGCACCATCGCCGTGGGGGAGCTTAAAGTGACGCCATACAGCCGAACTATCGAGCTAGACTGGACGCACGCCCATTTACTCGCCAACTCTATGAAATCCTGGTAACAAAAGTAATCTGATTTAGCTACTTATAAAAACTTATTAAAAACAATCGTCATTTAACTTCTGCGCAGTACAAAATAAAGGGCATCCTTACTGGGATTTGCCAGTATACATTTGCGCTCGCTTAATATAATTTTTACATAATAATTAGATTAAATATACATACATACGCATATACCTAAAAACACATAAATAATTAACATAATTAATATACATAACCCTTCCTTACGGCTTTACCGTAGTCGGGTAACAAACATATACACACACAAACTTTTGAAATATATAAGTATCAATATTGAGACACACGATCGCGTTACCAAATTAATGAAAATTGACTAAAATAGATCCAAATAATATTTCTACATCTTTAAAAATATTATTTAAATCTATAATAACAAATCTGCGCTAGGAAATACACTTGACAATTATTTAGAGCTCGGTTGTGAGGCAGAGAATGGCAAGTTATAACGTACCTTTAGATGGTCAGTGGCTTTTTCCCGCTGTAAAGTTTTGAAAGCTACCACTAATTTCTTTGTTTCATCGAGCCTCCAAAGAGCTTTGAATGTCGCTGTGATATTTTCTGAGCCAGTCTTTTCAGATCCTGCAAAATTCAATATCACAATTATAATTATGGTATACTTTACTATGCTAACAAAATTATAATATAAGTATTAGAAGATATTTCATAGACTGATGAAGTCGTTAAATGGATGTGTTTTTTTATTACAAAGTAGAAATAAAATAATAAATAAATATCGTAGGACATTACACACAGCGCCATCTGACCACAAACTAAGCAAAGCTTGTACAGTGGGAACCAGTTAATTGATAGAATACTTATATATATATATTTTTGTAAATAATGTTACGTTTTCGTTTAATACGTAGTACCTGGATGACCGAGCTTTGCTCGGCTGTAAACACGGATAAAACGACGTTTTCTAAAAATGGAACCTAGCTAGATCGATTTATCGCCCCCAAAACCCCTGCATAATAAATTTCATGGAAATCTTTGGAGCCGTTACCGAGATTCTGATTATATATACATACCTATATACAAGAATTGCTCGTTTAAAGCTATTAGATAAGTAATGTTCTACCTGTATACAAAAGAATGTCTTTATTAGGCAGACATCGCGGACTCTTGTTGTCCTTTAGAATCTCTTGTAACTCCGCTTGATCAATGCGTACTCCTTTCTTTACAGGTTCGCCGCATAATAATAATTGAGATTTATCTGCAATAAAACCAACATATGATCATATTTATAAAACTGGAATCAAAGATAAAACCGACTTCAAGAAAAAAACATAAGCACTAAACAACGAAAAATAAACTTACATTACAAAGTATTATTATACCTGCTAGGTACCTACTGATCTGTTTGAAGTCGGTGCTTAGCTTAGCCTAGGTGCTTGGCACCGACTTAAAAATTTACGTAAGTACTTCACTTACCATATTCGGAAGGTGGTATGCATTCGTTCAGAAATATTCTGCCCTCAGGGTTCTGATGGCAGCTGACTAGCCTCTCGATACTGAAGTATTCTTCTTTATTGAATATGTAGCAGTGTCCTTTATATTCTATTCTGTATGTCTCTGTCGTACTGTAAATTTAATGTGAGAAATCGTGGTTTGTCGCAACAATAGGAACATTATCAAGTCAAAAATTAAAAATAAAAGTATTATAGGTCATGAACTCACTACTGGGCATATATCCACCCTCCAATATTAATTGGAGCATTCACCTGATAAGATCTGGAATTTATTGGGTTCAGGATCAGCCTAGGATAAATGTCCCCCACAGCTGGGCATGGAGCCATCCAACCCATAGATAAACCGGAATAGTTTTTTTTTATCTCGTTTTGCTTTATCTATTGCAATTCCCACTTTGTTTTTGACGAAACGGCGTAACTAAAGTAATCAAGTTTGCCAATGAAATATTAGCATAACAATAAAGAGGAAAAGAATAATGTAAAAAAAGTAATGGAAACTGAAAAATTACATATTTTTCCAAAGAAAAGTTCTCAAGACAACTGTTACAATTAGTTAATACTAGCGATCCACCCCAGCTTCGCACAGGTGCAAGATTTTCTCTACTATAATATGTACTATATATTATAGTACCTGGATATTAGATAGATATACATATATACAAATATTGCTGATTTAAAGGTAGAAGAGTGCCTGGATGACTGAGCTCGGTTTTTTCGTTTTCTAAAAATGAAACCAACCTAGATCGATTTATCGCCTCCGAAGCCCCTTGCATTCTAAATTTCATGAAAATCGTTGGAGCCGTTTCCGAGATTCAGATTACAAGAATTGCTCGTTTAAAGGTATTAGATAAACCTTCTTGAATCACTCTGTCTATTGATGGAAACCGCATTCAAATCTGTTGCGTAATTTAAAAGATCTAAGTGTACAGACGGCGGGAACTGACTTTGTTTTATACTATGCAGAGATATTTTTTTTTTATAGTTCACAGGCTAGGCCTTTGACCACAGCTCACCTAATGTTAAGTGACGGTGTGGTCGAAGATGGTAAAGCACACCTAGCCTGGAAGGGAACTAGATGGAATGGAATTAGTATGAAAAAATAGGCGTATGATTCAAAAACAGGGCCTTAGAGTGTATTCTGAAATAAGTAATCATAAAATTCTCACCTGTTCTTTGTGCAAACGTCCAAGTAGTAAACATTGTAGTCGTCCTGACATTGTCTTAATATATAACAACCGTGTTTCTTTGCGCGTTTTTCCTCTAACTTTCGATATGAGAACGCTCCTCTGAAACACAAAATATTAACTTCGTTTTAATCATGTTTATACGGAATTACTCACGTTCGAATAGGTCGGATACTCCGACTATAGTTTCGGTCACATTCGGTTACCTTTTTCAGGGAGCAAAGCTACAAAAAGAACAGTTAAACTTGTTAATATATTTTCATTACTCATACTCGGAAAGTAGGTCTGAAGTTGCCTGAAAAGCAGGTTGAAAGTAATACTTTTCAGCCCTACAGAGAATCGTTTCCAACTTTCTATACAGCCACTCAATTACAGCGCAATTTAAAATTGAAATAACATAAAGTTAAGTATTAATTAAAGAATATATTTTTTTTAGATGGGTTTATTACAATTTACTTTCAACTATTTCTTTAAAATAACTAAGATTTGGACCAAATATTTACCATTTTTTCAATGATGGAAATGAAAAATAATGGCTGAATAGCTGGCCGGCCACAGAAAAATAATAGGCGGGAAAGCGGCAATCTGATCTTCATTTGTTTTTTTTTTCTTTGGCTAATTCATGTTTTTATTTTTACTTTCCTTGTGTTCGTAACGAAAAGTACAGCGTTTACCTCGGGGTAAATACATATTTAGTCCCTCTAACTACAGGACTAAATAAGTTACTTTCACCCCTATTGTAACAATGTACTATTGTATGATAGAATTTTTAGAGTTTTTTTTTTCACACTAGTTTATAATAAAATACAATATAATCAGACTAATATAGTTTTTTTTTCCATGTAAACGTAGTTAGACGAACGAGACGCTCTCCTGATGGTAAGATATAACGCCTTCACAGGACCATTGCAGCAGTACCCAGAATATTCAGTAACAAAACAAAGTCCAAAGCAATGCTTATTTGGCGCTCATTACTTTGAGACTTTCGATGGTTGGTCTCAATAGCCCTGTAATTTCGCTAGCTGCAGTACCCTTCAAACCAGAACACAGTAATACTTACACACTACTGCTTGACGGCAGAATATCTGGTACTGCGTTGGTTCCTACCTAGATAACCTCCTGCAACGGACATCTACCACCAAATCAAAGTTAAATCTAATCGGTCTTACCCCACAGGTCCATGACATTTTATTCTTTGCAACTCTTTCAATGAAGGTGTCTCGTCGTCTTTTGAGAGATTGAATGTCCATTTCACCATCAACCTGTAAAAACATGAATACAGAAATGGAAATAAGTTAATTGTACACCAAAACATATGTACTGTACATATCTTAAAAAGGAAAAAACACATGCAATAATAAATTTGGTAGCATAATGACGGCCTTATCACCTAAACGGATTTCTTCCAAGAAACCTTAAGATGGACAGGACAGGTGGCACATATAATAGTGAGCGGTGTAAAAAAAGGTAAAGGTGATATATCCCATTTAAATCGGTACCCTTTATAAGGTTGTAGGCTCTATGCCTCTTAGTATAAGAATGATTTTACAAAATGCTTCGAAGTAACTTAGCGTCTAATGAAGAGTACATACATATTTTTTATGGTTTTACAATTCTGTTAGACAGGTATACGCCAACATTTGACTTAAGTAATAGCCATCATTTAGTTCGGAATGAATGAACGGAAAATTTTGGAGGTCTTTGCCGACTGGCACACAGGTGTGAAGAAAACAAGTAAGAATTAATTCTTGTATTAGAATAAGTTTCTTTTATACGTAATAAAAACACTAAGTTGATCGGATTAAAAGTCTATATTATAACCATCTTAATACATATATGTATGTAAGTTTGCCGTTTGTTTGTTTGTTTGCCGTGGTGGTGCCGGCGTAAGAATTGTACCCCACCCTCTCTACCCGTGCTTGCCGTAAGAGTCGGCTAAGGAATGTAATCCGGAAGATGGGCAGCAGCGTCTTCCTTGAACAATCACACCCAACTGCGCTCGCCAACCCGCCTGCCAAGCATGGCGAGTATTGGCAAACCCCCAAGGAGGCAGATTTTTTATTTTTATTATTTGTATGTTCATATTTACCAATGTAATATTGCAACTGGTTTTTATAAACAAGAGTATCGTAAAATGCCAAAAAATGCCTTTTTTTCATTCACAAAAGCAGTCTGCGCTCTGTTTTGTATTCTGATACAAACATAAAAAGTTCGTAGAGTCGATTGGCCAGCCAGGATAGTGTCAGAGTTAATCTACTACACGAAGACATGATTTGATAGTTTTTACCTGCACACACACTTTTGACACCTTATTCGAATCATGATAACAATCAGAAATACATAAAAGCACTCACTGTCACCCATCCGAACACTGACCGGATCATTCATATTCATATTACCAATTACCATTGGTGATATGATTGTATAGCCATACCTATAATAACCATCACAGACTGATATAAACGAGGAAAGTTGCTCTTCAGACTTGAATTTGAAGAATAATGGCGTTCCCCGTCTTGATACTTCCAGCGAATGGTCCCCATTGCGAGTCAGGTAGATCAGTTCTTCTATCGCGCAGACGTGAAACCACTGAAATTGACATACTCAATACTTTATTGCATGTAGGAAGTTTCCATTGTCATGTACATAGATCTTGGTAAGATTGGGGGCAAAAGACCTGGGGGTACAACGACAACGAGTGACAGAGGTGACAACGAGTAGGGGTCGATCACCTACTCGTTGGTCTGTTCAGATAAAGACGATTACGGGACTCTCCGTCACTACTGCCCTGAGACAAGCCGAAGACAGAGTGACGTGGAAGCAGCTAGTGAACGCCTCAGTGAAGGCACTTAAAGATGGGCACGACATTACATAACGAAGTACATGGATTTTATTAGTAATTAATTTTGTAAATACTTTCCAACCACTCTGTAAGGGCATAGCAATAGTGTGAATCGGTGCGATTCATCCATAATTATTCAATTGTATAGTAAATCCGTAGTGATCCGTAGGCGAACTAAAGTAGCCGACATAGCCCAGCGGATTAGCAAGTTGAAGTGGCAGTGGGCAGGGCACATAGCACGCAGAACCGATGGCCGATGGGGCTGCAAAGTTCTAGAGTGGAGACCACGGACCGGCAAGCGCAGCGTAGGACGTCCACCCACAAGGTGGACAGACGACCTAATAAAGACCGCAGGAACGCGCTGGATGCGAGCCGCTTCCAACCGGTCTTTATGGAAGTCAATGGGGGAGGCCTATGTCCAGCAGTGGACGTCATGCGGCTGATGATGATGATGATGATGATGATAGTAAATAATAAAATTCATTCCTCAAAATAATTCTACGGGCTGTAATAACTTTTTGATATTGAGGCTCTTTAAGAGTTTTTACGAATTTATTTTCTAGTTCAATTTCTTCTATCCATACTTGTAATCTGTAATTTTAATAGTCATTGATATTTTGGAAATTGATGGAATTAAATTGTACAACACAAATATTCTTAGCCAAGTCAAGTGCTACCGCCTTCTTTCGGTAAGGTATATCGGACTCGAGGCATCCCTCTTTTTCGAGGCCGGACACTGGGAAACACTGCCCCCAGGGGGTGCGGAGGGTGCGATCTCGACCCCCAGCTTCCCGGGCCGTGCTCGAACGCCCTCTAAAATGCGGTGGCCGCTTTAATCCTTCACGCCGTTTATATCGTCTTATCTTCCCTTTCCGGGTCAGCTAGGAAGAAGTCTCGAGGGAGGGCACGCCAGGTACATACGTCTCACGTATGCATAGTAAACTAGCAACGGGCTACTAGTTAACTGGCGTGACTTTAGAGAGGACTATGACTAGGAATGCAGTATAGACTGATTATGCTGATAACGAAAAATTTCAAAATGTTTCCGAAATAACGGACTTTCAATAACAACTATGGCCTATATGGAAAAAAAAAAACAAATGTCTCACCTCTCGTTTCAACGTATTGTAGAGCCGTATTCCCGGCTGGTGAGGATGGAAAGGTGCCACGACAACCTTCACGGGCGTTACGTCACTGCCGTTCTGCCAGAGTACATTTTCGTACTCCTCCGCTAAATAGTTCGGTGCTAACGCGTACAGTTGCTGAAGGTACAGGTTTTTTACGTAACTGTGAAGAAAGCAAATAAAGTCCAACTTACGAGATAATATTTTTTTTGTTTTACTTATGCGGGATTACTCACGCTGAGTAAAAATGCCATTTATAACCTAGGTGATTCTGGAGACAAGATTTTCTCGAAAAACTGATTTTTGGTACTTATTTTTCCAATATGGCAGTGCGAGTAGCGGTAGGGCATGAAATCTCCTACAACTTTTGCTAAAAAGTAAAAACCGGACACAAAAAACTATTCTAACAATAAATGTTCTTGAAAGGCGCAGAGTACGGATTGAGCATTAGTTAAATAAAATAAAACTATTCTAGTGCCAATATGTAAATTAATAATTTCTGCTTTCGCGATATTATTTCTATATTCGAAGGATTGTAGTTTGTTTTTGCAGAGGACGTTAAAGGTCGACGAATTCTGGCATTTTTCCAATGCTCAACATCAATAGATAAATTAAATTCATGTCTTTGCTTATTTTGTTTAATTCCTAGTTTTCTTAGTGCATCGCCGATCTAAACGAAGCTCGGTTAGATTGGTGAGGGAAAAAAGTCTCAGTGGCAATATACACACTACCTATATGATACGTTTGGCCGTGTACAAGTAAGATTGAAAGCTTCCGCTCTTTATGTACCATTGCATACAATAAAACGATTCAGTGTGCCATTTTACTAAATTGATCATTCTTAAAACAAATTGTAGAACAATTTATTGATAAAACTAGTTTTAAAAGAGAGTATCTTTGTGGAATGTTGTTCATTAAATTAAATGGTACATTTGTACTTGTTTTTCGGCACTTTCTAATTTGGTAGGATATCCAGCTTGGGTCCTTTCTCCTGATAACCCTCTATCTTACCATCTCGACGGCACTCTTAATTTAATTTTTATTCGTTTTCAAAAAACGATGAGTTTCTCATGTCTTTTTCCATTCGGATGTTTTTTTAATGTTTGTTATCTCAGAACTCCATCATTTGTAAACCGATTTAGACAATTCTTTATTTACTTGAAAGGAGGATATATTTTCAGATTTGTTTAGTAGTTTGATTTTTTAATAATAATAACTAGTAGAAATATAATTAAATAATAATTGTCGTAGGACATTACACACAGCACCATCTGACCCCAAAGTAAGCGAAGCTTGTACTATGGAAGTCAAATAACTGATAGAATACTTAAATACTATTAGTGGATGTATATGGTATTACTTTCAATATTTATGGTAGATTTCCTTAGCAGGAGGTCGTCTAGGTAGGTACCAACTACTTATATTCTGCCGCCAAGCAGTAGTGTGTAAACATTAGTGTTTTGGTTTGATGGGTACTGTAGCTAGCGAAATTATGAGGCTGTTGAGATTAACCATCCAAAGTCTCAAAATAATGAGCTCTGGAAATCTTTTTGTTACTGAAAGTTCTGTGTGTCGCCGCAATAGTCATGGACAGGCGTTATCTCTTACCATCAGGAGAGTTTCTTGTTCGTCACATTAAATTTATTTATATATTAATTTATACCTTTATAATACATACACCCAGACACAGAACAAACATTTTGATTATACCACAAAATGTCTGTCTGGGGTGGGAATCGAACAAACGCACTACAGCTTTTAAAGCAAATATACTACCAATGAGCCAACAGGGCTGTCACTTGTCAGCTAAGTAAACGTAATTAAAAAACGTGTTTTTCTTTCCTGGGACCTTTCAGTAGTTAGTTTTTGGTCAATAGAATAGTCTCAACCAGGGCTTGAAACCGGTTTCAAATTTACCGGTAAACACCCGGTTAATAACGTTATTAAGGTTATTTCGTTCGGAGCGCGAGCGTTATGAAAACCTTTTCAAAAACCTTTATAAACCGGTTTATTCCGCGAGCTCGTGCGGTCTGCCGACAGAGGCGCGCGGGGTGCGGCGGGATAGATACGCTTCTTCATAGTAGTGGTAGGTATAGGTAAGTCAAAAGAACGAATCCTTTTCGTTCTATACCGGTTTTTCAAGCAAACCCTTTTGAATATTGTTCTTTACATTAACCGTTTTATTTAGAGGTTCAGTTCGAACAGAACGAAATAATAAAGTTCGTAGGTATTTTAAGCGAAACCGGTTTGAAAATTTTTCAGGTTTCCAAGCCCTGGTCTCAACAGTCTCAAATGATGAAACCGGAAGGTCCTGCGAAACTCTGTAATAAAGCAATGTAACCTAGCCGTCATTAGGCTTAGTGGAAAGGAGGCTGTTTTTAGGGTTCCGTACCCAAAGGGTAAAAACGGGACCCTATTACTAAGACTTCGCTGTCTGTCTGTCCGTCTGTCTGTCACCAGGCTGTATTTCAAGAACCGCGATAGCTAGACAGACAGTTGAAACTTTCACAAATTATGTATTTCTGTTGCCGCTATAACAACAAATACTAAAAACAAAATAAAATAAATATTTAAGGGGGGCTCCCATACAACAAACGCGATTTTTTGCCTTTTTTATAGATAATGGTACGAAACCCTTCGTGCGCGAGTCCGACTCGCACTTAGCCGGTTTTTTTTTTAATACACAAGACACTTCCAACGACACCTTCTCTGTCAAATTATGATAAGTAGTTTAGAAGTTATGAGTGTGCGACGCCAATTCCTATTAATAGGAATAAGAAGAAAAAAAAAAAAAAAAGTTATGAGTGAACAGTTGAACACACATACCAGTCAAAAACATAACCCTCCCTTTTGCTTCGCCGTAGTCGGGTAAAAACAGATTTTAAAAAGTATTAACACTTACTTAACATTGTGTCCAACAGAAGCCAGATGTGGTAGTAAGTCGAAAGCATGCTTCTTGGGGAAAGGTCCATGTCGCCTCACAATCACTTTGGGTACATATTTCTTGTAATTTCTCACGACTTCGTTGAGTTGCAGTTTCTCTTCGGATATGGCACGGGTCCTGAAAAAGTAAACTATAACTGAGCTAACTTAGAAAAAACACCGTGTTTTTTTTTCAAAAACGTACCGATTTTTTTTTAAATCAAATTGTATGTTTTTATTTTTGTTAATGCGAACATGCCCCTAAACACAACTTTATTCATGAATAGATAATAATATTGTGTATCTTAGTTAATATTTTTATAAGTCGTAATGTAAACAATCTTGTCTTTTATTAAATTGGTCTTGTAATTATGAAAATAGTGAGACATTAACTATTTTTTAACCTCCCACGCAAACAGGGAGGTTTACAATAAGTTTAAAGTGTGTATCGTGTACTCGTACTCGAATACAACCTCATATAATCTACAGTACCTGGATGACCGAACTTTGCTCGGCTGAAAACGCGGATAAAACGACGTTTTCTAAAAATAAAACCTAGCTAGATCGATTTGTCGCCCTCGAAACCCCCTGTAAACAAAATTTCATGAAAATCGTTAGAGCCGTTTCCGAGATTCAGATTATATTATATATAATCTAATTGCTCGTTTAAAGGTATAAGATAATATTTCGTATCTTAGTTTAAATCGTATTATAAACCATCTTGACTTCTAATAAATTGGTCTTGTAATTATGAAAATAGTGAGACATAACTATTGTTTAACCTTCCACGCAAACAGGGAGGTTTACAATAAGTTTAAAGTGTGTATTGTGTACTCGTATTCGTAAACAACCTCATATAACCTACATACTTATCATAGAGCAGACTTTTTTTAAATATAAAAGTAATGAGATGAACAAGATGCTTTCCTGATGATAAGTGATAACGCCTGTCCATGACTATTGCAGCGATACACAGTACTTTAAGTAGCGAAAATAAGTCCAGGGCATAGCTACTTTGGCGCTCATTACTTTGAACTTTCGATGGTTAGTCTGCTGCAGTACCCTTCAAACCGGAACACAGTAATGTTTACACACTACTGCTTGATGGCAGAATATCTAGAACTGCGGTGGTATTTACCTAGAAGACTTCCTGCTAAGGCGATCTACCACTAAGTTAAAACGTGTAACATCACACTAATATTATAAAGGCAAAAGTTTATGAGTGTGTTTGGATGTTCTTCTTCACGCTCAAACGGCTGGACCAATTTTGATGAAATTGGGTATGAAGGTAGCTGACACCCTGGATTAACACATAGGCCACTTTTTATCCCGAAAAAACGTAGCGGGTAATACCGCGGGGCGCGGCTAGTGTATCATATATGTAACGTGTCAAAAAATATTTGATCACCTATTTATTTCATTACTTCTCTTATGCATACACATCTTATACAATGAGACGCGAGATATAACCATTAACGTTATCATTTAATAAACAATTATTCGGAAATACCTAGTATTATTATCACTAAACTTGATAATTGTTCGGGAAATATTGAACACGACAAATTATTAAGTTAAACACAAAACTCTTTTGCTGCCAAGCTATTTGGAATGATGAATGTAATTGTTACTATAAAACTCACAAGAACAAGTCGGAACTTAATAATACATTGTACACAAACGAAACTTCTAAGCATACTAAGTTATCGCCGTGTGGGTGTGGGGTCCATCGCGTTGTGGTCAGGAACCTGTACACTTGCAACACAGGTAAAGTATTAAGGTTCACATTTTATTATATTTTATTTATTATACAAACTCCTGACACGAACTGACAAACGACTGCCTTGATAACTCATATTGCAGTGTATCTGCTTCAAGAGTTGTAGGGCATGGGTTCGATTCCCACCTAGGACAAACATTTATGTAATGAGCTTAATTTTTTATTATCTTAGATAGGCTTGCATTTGACCGCCATCTCGCCTAATGTTAAGCAAAGATGTGGTCTTTGGTGGAGCACGCTTCCCTAGAAGAATCCGACTCACTCGCGACTTGAAGGCACCCAAATTGTATCTATCAGGGAACACCCACTCGGGTAGCAAATTCCATTGTTTAGCTGTTCGTATAATGAAAGTAGATTCAAACCGTTTAGTTCGAGTTTTTGAAATATCCACCATGAAGCGGTGGCGCTTTTTAAAGCTCCTGGCTGTCCGACAAAAGAATGGGCAGGGTGGAATTAGGCCATGCAACCGCACTCTTCAAAGTGTATCCGGTAGAAAACTGATAGACATGCAACTTTGCGTCGATGTTCAAGGCTTTGGAGCCTTTTCCGAACAAGTGAGTCATTGCTTATTAGTTTCTTGGCACGTTTCTCAATGGCCTCCAACGCCCCAAGCTGGCACTGGGCTGATCCATCTCAAAGGTAGGAACAGTACTCCATGCACGATCGAACTTGTGCTTGGTATAAAGTGAGCAACTGTTCCGGCGTGAAGTGCCGTCGCACCTTCGAAAGGATACCCAGCTTTTTGACAGCCAATTGGGCTTTTGACTCAATATAGGAGCTAAAGTTGAGGGTCGGGGTCAGAGCAACGCCCTAGAGCTCAAGGCTGTCGCATATTGGAACGGACACGCACCATGGAAAGTTGGGGACAGATCTTATGGCCTCTTTTTAGCTTTATTCTGTGTCTGCGAGTTCTGTATATAACATAGGTATGTATTTACAAAGAAACTATATGTACAAATATTCAGTTATCTATCTACATTATATCTACTAACTACCGACACCGGCTTCACACGGGTGCATTTATTTGATTTGACTTGATTACATTAAAATTCTCTACTTATACAAAAGTTTAATTATGATTTATTGTACATACAAACTTTTCGTAAAAAAATATCTATATGACAGTGAAAACCATATCAAACACCGTTGCGTGGTTTAAAAGAAGTAAGCGGAGAAACCGACAGACGCGGACTATTTAGTAATCAGAGATGTACGACACACAAATATTGAGTTGGAATCGAAACCACACCCTTCAGCTCTCGAAGTAGAACTTACTACCCAATGAGCTAACAGAACAGTCAATTAAATATGTTAAAGTACTTTTAAGAAATGGTTTGTTTATTTATGATCAACAATAGTTACATAGTTTAGGTAAAACAACATTGCTACCTCACAGGCGAATCCCGACAAGCTGGCGTCTTGCCGAGACAAGCAGTAAAAAACCAAATTGGTGTTCTGCATTTATTACATAAAACAATGACACATATCACGAACAAATCACTTGATAATTGAGCAGTTAAGATGCTATTATTTACATGTTAAGGTGGCCAATTTAGGCTTTATAGTCCATATGATCGTTTAATACCTACCCAAACGGTATTAAACGATCATACGATTTATTTATGAGCACGAACGGCACATGCATAATGTGGCGTAGGTCGTACACGAAACAATATACTTAATATTATTTGTCATATTATATAGCTACACAGTTTTGAAATTATTTCAGTTTGGATATGTCACCAGCACATTCGGTTTAGCGAAAAAGCTATTTTGTGAGGACAAAATACAGGGACTAATCATCTAAACTTTAGATGTCTTAGATGCTAAAGTGCATTCTAAATTCCAAAGCAGCGATGCCTTGGACTTTGTTCCGCTACTTAAAGTTCTGTGTATCGCTGCAATAGTCATGGATATGCGTTATCTCTTCGTTTTTTTTATTGGATACACAGAATTTTTGAGTAACAAAACAAAGTCCTTGACATCACTGCTTTGGCGTTCAGATGGACTAGCTGTACCCGGCGGCTTTTCCCGTCATCGGCTTCTAAGGCTTCTTCTTCGTATCGTGACGTCAAATAGCCGTAACCTACCTCAAAAAATGAGTTATCAAATGCAAACATATTTTATCAAATCAGACTGGTATTTCCAGAGATTAACGAGTTCAAATTGATTCGCTTTATTATATTAGTATAGATGTATATATGATATTTCAGACTTAAAAATTTAATTTTAAACGTTATAAAGACGCAAAAGGAAGGGGCACCAAATGAAAAAACCCAGATAACAGTAGCATAATAAATAAAGTTATTTCACGAAGAAAAGATTGGTGACATAGGATCTTGTCAAAATAGCACCTACTAATCTTTTCTTCGTGAAATAACTTTATTTATTTCTTTGGTTTTTTTTTTTATTCTTACTTTAATACATGTTTAAAGGGGCCCTTAAACCTACACCTATGTTCTGTCCTCTCTCTGCAATGCGATGGACCTGGCACACATATGGCAATGCCATTGAATGCCAAGAAGTTTTTGATGTTAATTATAGTTTCGACTTGATTTTCCTCTTTGTCAAATACCTAACTTATTGAGCAGTTATCATTGGTTCATAAACATAAAAACTGTATGTCATAAGGTTATCATGACAAATTAGGATAAAATCTGACAAAGAAATTAAATTAATATGATTCTAATATTTTAGATCTAAAATTAATATGAGTTAATCTACATCAACTAGCTTCTGTTATCTAATCTAATACCTTTAAACGATCAATTCTTGTACATATATATGTATATAATCTGAATATGTATATAATCTGAATCTCAGAAATAACTCTCGATTTTCATGAAATTTAGTATGCAGTGGGTTTTGTGGGCAATAAATCGGTCTAGCTAGGTTGAATTTTTAGAAAACGTAAAAAAAAACTAGCATATCTCGGACATCCAAGTACTTTTTTATTATACAGTAAAACCTGCGAGTACTATAATTTTTAATTATTGTTTTACCCAGGAAAAATCGTTATCATATATCACTGGCTCCAGGGGGACAACAATATGGTTACGTAAGACTGTCAAAAGTGGCAGCCTCCCCACTATAAACCCTTAACTGTTTCTGCCTAGTGCCCACATGCCAGGGCTTTCTCTCACATGCCAATCACCTTTGTCCTTTACTAATCTAGCTAAGTTGTTACTGAATACGGCAGAGTCTCACTAATCTGGCACTATTAAAAACCAGGGGTTGGATTATTGGATTGTATAGAAAAAATATCTTTATTTGTGTGACTTATCTTACAATAAACAAATTAGTCTTAAAGTTATCCTTAATTGAGGTCTGCTTTTTAATAACTTTTAGTCCTTGTTTATAAACTTTCTCTCACATGTTTTGAATAATTATAATATCCTTAGCAGATATGTTGTTAAACTGATATAAGTTAAACTGAAATTTTGTGCATAAGCGCGTAACGAAAATAGGGAGGGGTAATGGACGTGTGAGTGTAGTTTGCCGGATTATTGGACATATCGGACTGCTGAAATGCCATATTAAAAAAATATGATAAGAATTAACATTTTATGTAAAGCACACTTACATATCAGTAATCCCTAACCCAAGTAGTTCTTGCTTATGTTCAGGGTATTTAATCTCAGGAATTTTGTTCTCATTAACATCATTTCTTGCTTGTTGGAAGTAGTAATCATAAGTAGTTTCATCTAGTGTTATGAGGAGACCCAGCCTTGGGACCTGAAAGCAAGAAGGCCAAACATACAAAATACACAAAGGAATTCTATAATACTTTTTTAGTTGGTCAGTTGTTACGATTAGAACATCTTTCAGATATGGTGCATTACACTTTATCACCACATAAGTCTAGCTCATGAAATTTTTTAACAATTATCTACATACTATTGTAGGGTCAACTTGTACTGATAGTCCAAAACATAATAAATACAGTCGACACTGGATATAACAATGAAATAGTAAGGTTCTGGCCGAATCCCAAATATATATGTATAAGTACCTATAGATAGTACCTATAATCCATATAGACATATAGCTTATAACAACATTGGATAAAGGTGCATATTGGTTGAAGCAACGAGGCATCTGTACAACCTACCATCATACTTTTTCACCAAGTAAAACACTATTATGAATCTTGTTCCAATGGCATTGAATTATCTATTATAATTTAGTGAAGGAAAACATCATGAGGAAACCATAGCGTGGTGGTAGGGTACTTTCTAGTACTCGGCTGGGTAGCTACCACCCTCAAGTTGAAAATCTATCGCCAAGCATCTAACGGTGTGTTCCGACAGCCTCACTTGAGAGCCAGTTCCATTCCAGGCTAGATGTGCTTTACCATCATCGACTACACATCACTTAAGATCAGGTGAGATGTGGTCAAACAAATAGCCTGTCAATCATTAAAAAAACACTTATTAATATTAATAATTTATTGGATATACATAGCATCCTTAAAAATATGGTCCCTTCAAAGTTGTAATGCCTAGTTTCAACTGTATTTTTAATCTACAATAATTTGCCTCATTTCTTGAAAATTTTCATTGCAAATCATTTATACCAATGCAATACTACTACTAGCATATTATCAGAGTATAAGCTACTTTTTACCATAATCTATCAAAATGGTGTATGTATGTATGTATGAGTTTTTTTAAATTATTTTATTATAGATAGGCTAACATTTGACCGCCATCTCACCTGATGTTAAGTGATGATGCGGTCTAAGATGGAGCATGCTTGCCAAGAAGATGCCGATTCACTCTCAACTTGAAGACACCCAGATTATATCCATCGGGGAACACCCACTCGGGCAGCGTATTTCACTGTCTAGCAGTCCGCACAATGAACGTGGAATCAAATCGTTTCGTTCGAGATTATAGGCACAACTAAATTATTATACCTAATTACAAACTTTTATAAAAAGTGGATATGTTTTTTTAACATACTATGAGCTATGATCAATATAGCCAACCATGGAAATGGCTTGACCATGGAAAACCATTTTTTTTTTAATGGTTTAACTTATTCCCTTCAACTTAGGTAACTTTTAAAATCACTCATCACTCATTCATGTTGATACAGTTTCATTTGTCATAAATAGGTGAAGCTGGAATTTTCTAAAATTCAAACAATTTTACAGAATAAAAAGTATCATAGTTATTTTATAACACATTTTTATTAAAACTAAATGTATTAAGTTTTGTAACTTGATAACAAACAGATATAACTTAAAACTTCTACAATACGTATAAGAGTTTATAAGATTATTATACATTTTGCAGATGATAAATTTTATGTAGATGCTAAGGGAATATTGTGTCACTGGTGGAATGCATGTATACATAATATAAATTGTATATATTTGTAAAATTTTATATAAATCCGTAGAATTATGCAAATTATTCTAAATCAGATTTTTATATACCTAGTTCTTAAATTTAAAAAAAAACCTATGAAGTTTTATTTGGTTCACATATTACATAAAGATAAAAATAGAAAAAAATACCTTGAACCGAATCCTGAGTTCGTAATCTTTGGTGCTTGACAAGACCCTGCAGTTATCTTTTAGAAAATACTCAGTGCCTTTGACTCGCAGCGCAAACAGCGTACGAGTTAGAGGAGGGATGTTATACTTCTTGCATAAAATTATACATAACTCTTCGGCAGTAGAAGTACTAGAACATCGTATTATATTCGGTGTACGATCCGTAACCACCAACACTTTAACAGTCTCTTCGATTGATGCCATCGTGAACTTGAACCATTTATAAAAAACAAGAGGACGCCAAGAGATAAGGCTCAACCCCGCATTGATAAAAACAAAGATACAACATCTCCTGATCCGTCCATTTCAAACACGATCACTATTTAATCTTTTTAACAAAACACACTATCGAAATTATGTTTATTTTTATTATCCAATTACGTTCCGCGCAGTAACAGTATGAATATTTTAAGAAATATTTTACATTTTCTAGTCAGCTTCGTTTCGATTCCCCATTCTGACTTTGAATTCATTTAATTAATGAAGAATGACATTGACACACTGACGTCCAGTTAGTAATTTTTTTCTTTTGGCAACGTAGTTAATACAATATTCCAGTGCCAGACATGTATTTTTTATTCATGTTTAACAATAAAATAGGTCTTAGCCACAATCAAAATCACACAAAATAAATAATTATTATAGTCAAGTCTAATCCATGCCATAATCATATAACGATGACTTAACTAGAAGTTTTTAGTAAATGGCGAAAACCAAGGAGGTTTAGGTATGAAGGATTAGGCAGTTGTCGAAAAATTTTAAAAAATATATTCTTGCCATAGATTCTCTAGTCACTACTCCGGTCGTAAGTGCTGCCAGATAAGTCGTTTCTTAATAATTTTAGGGAATAAATTGGCCGTTAGAGAAAAATGCGTAGTTGAATTCTAATAATTATTTACTAGTAAAATCCAGGCCCCACCTTTTATCACTAAAAAGTGTGATATCTTACTATCTCCCATTTTCTCCATCCCAGTTTCAGTAATCAACATAACCAGTGGCGTACCTATTAAGGTTTATAAGGTTGGGGTGTTTAAGGCCACAAGAGGGTTATTGTTCTCACTATTATCATGAAAGTAATTTAAAATTCGCAAAAAAATGAGATGTCAAGTTGATAAAGATCAATAAACTTTTTTATTTAACAGCTGTTTTTTCTCATGATTTGAATATTGTTGCTCATAGTGAAAGTTGTTCATAATGATAAATACAATGATTTCTTATTGACTAAGTACACCCTAAGGTTACTTAGTATAGGCGAAGAGTTACTATAAGGGCTTACATTGTTTGTTTAAAGCTGTTACCAATAATACATTGGTACATACATACATATAATCACGCCTCTTTCCCGTAGGGGTAGGCAGAGACCACTTCTTTCCACTCGCTACGATCCTTACATACTTGTTTCGCTTCGTCTACTTTCATTATTGCCCTCCTACATGCTCTTCGGTTTAAGGTACTTTTGACCTGGCCTTTAATTCAGTTATAAAAATTAAATATAATAGCTTCACTTGAGTTATCATAAAATATCAATATACTTGACACTGTCTAATGTACAAAGTGCGATACTAAAAAAATGAAGTAGGTACATTATTTTCACTAAATAGGTAGTTTTGATTTTGGGGAAAAATGTTCAATTTGGGGTAAAATCTTTAATAGATCTAGGAACCCTAATTCTTTTTCTATTCCATTTTTTGTCAGATACAGACGCCATTATATGAAACGGTTCATTGTTGTCTTTTACAAAATTGAATTTATCACATAAAGTGAATTAAGAACAAGCAAGTCCAAGATTTTAAGAAACCGCAAACGTAAGTCTCTTGTATTTTAGTATTTCGAAATCGAATATACTCATAAGTACATACATCTCATACATTGCACGTGCAAGCATTTTTACAATGGTTGCCAAAAGCCGGTGCCGATTATCTTCATATAAATAAACTTTAACGATACTAATTCAACATTAAAATCATATGAGTCTTAAGTAGGTACTTAACGCTTTAACAACCTACTTGTGTATGTAATGTTGTTTCTCTAGATAGTACGACTCCACCTTAGATTCACACTGTTTCTAGGGATTTGCCTTGTTCCTTTGTATTCTCTCGTTTTAATTTCTTTTGTTCAAGTTCCCTGTGCTAATTCTAAAAATTAATCTAAATTCCATCTATGCTCGTGCCGTAAATAGGTATACCTACTTTAATCTGTCTGCAAAATTTTGCATCTACCTACATAACGGAAATTTATTTTGTTTACAGGTCGCTTCGTTTATTAAACAAAAGAAAAATGGATGATGATTGGGATGATAACCCTGAAGTGGTAAGACCTTTTTAATATCATGACTTCATGGTAATACTACAAAAGTGAAAGTGATTCTCACTTACTGCATCAAATACATACCTCAAAAAACGGCTTTCTTCAAACTTCTATAAGTAGACTTAAATTAGTAGTACTAGTATCATAATTATGGTTATTATAAATGTAAAGGTTTAATCTCACTCGAATTCAGAGTGTAGATGTGGTATAGAGTTAGGTTTTGGCTTACATTTAACTTCCATCATCCCTGATGATAAATAAAAATGCAGCAACAATGAAACATGCTAGCCTAGAAGTCAGTTCACTTAAAACTTGAAGACACTCTGATGTTTATAGGGAAACATCTATTCACGTGACATAATTCACTGCTTGGAACCTACCAAATGAAAATCAAATTGTTTCATGCATTATTGATTTATTTTCTAGCCATCTGATAGTCAAAAGGCCAGGAGAAATTATTTAATGCACAGCATATTCTTCATAATTAATGTATACTTAGTATGGCCTCTTTTTGTTTATATTGATAATTTTGAAGTGTATCCTGGACAAGGGGGTCATTTTGGATGAGCCTCCTGGCCAGGGTTGGAAAAAAAACAGTTTTTTTTTTAAATTTCATAAAACAAACAGTTCAAAATGTTTAAACAATTGTTTTTTTTTTGTTTTTATGTTTTTTTTTCTATTTTCAGTAATTTTCCATGAATTTCAATCAAATAGGCCCTGTTGAAATAGTTTTTAAGCTGTCTTAATATTGTCATGTTAAAACGTTTACTAAAATCTTATAGACTAGTTTTTATTGACCATTAATGATTGATTTATTACACAATTTAGGTTAAAATGCTTATTTGTTTAGTAGGGGAAACTACAGTAATCACAGGGAATTCCCTTTTGCTTGTGTTTGTGCGTGAGATAGAATAGGGGAAAATACCTACGATATTTTGTACCATACCATGTTAAAATTAGGGGAATTCCCGCAATGGCGGAGTGCAAGGAGAGTAGTGCAACGACCGTAGTGCAGGCGTGCCGGTAAAAAGGGACTATCCCATATTGGGAACTTTACCGGCAGTATTTTACCAACAGAGAGTATAAGAATAAGCGTGGTTTTTTTTTCGTATCTCAAATTTGCTTAAATTTGATTGAAAATAAATAAATGAATCATAGTAAATAAATGGATGTGTTAATAAGAAAAGTCCAAATATTTTTTTTATTAGACATTGTAGGTAGTTACAGTGATTACATAATTAGTTTTAGATTAATTCTCTTTTAATTATTTGAATTAATGTGCCCAAAATATTGATTAAATATAATTTAGCACAATTATAATAGTATTTAAACCTTGTTTTTTTGAACTTCGTTTTAAACAAGTTTAAAACATTGTTTTAATCATGTTTTAAACACTTCATAAAAAACATAGTTTTTTAAAGACTGTTTTAAACACTGTTTCAAATAATGTTTTAAATACTGAGTTTTAAATATGCCAACCCTGCTCCTGGCACCTAGGACTCCAAATAGGCAGTTAGAAATAATGTCTCTAAATCATTACAGGGTACATATACTATTAGCAACCTACCTCCGCTTCATACAGATATATAAACTTTTGGCAAGAAATTCTATGAATGATAGAAACGCCAAGCAAACAAACAGAATGAAATCAACATTTTAAAATTTTTTTCACTACTGAAACTTATCATTAACATACAATTGATACAAACTGAACACTGACATTGCACATTTCCACTGTAAGCATCTGCCACTGAAGCCAATCCTGCTCCTCTAAGTGCCCACATAGTAATCTACAAGTGCTGATAGTAATTGTTGGTTTTTATACTTATTTCAGGTACTGCCACCTCCTGTATCACAAGGATTCAACAATAATAATAATAAATATGATTCAGTAGATGAAGGTCACAGTTTGTCTCGAGGTCGAGGATTCACTTCATTTGAACCTGAAGGTATGCTTTCAGTGTTACTAGTCTGGCCAATAAAAGGCTTAATTTTTAAACAACAAAAAGTCTTTCTAAATAATCCCGATCAACCTTGTTTTAATAAATTGTTGACCTTTTCTCATTGTGTGAAGTAGGGTCACAGTCCAACATGCTGACCGAGTATTCATTTACTGCTGTCACACATTTTCTTGAACATTAAGAACTCTTGGACATGATGTTTTTCTTCACCTTTTGAAGCTAGCAACAATTAAGAACATGAATAGAACTTCTAGATTGAAGGTCTGATAACTGTCCGACTAAGCTACACTAAAGATTGCTAATTCTTAATCACTTACTTGTTTTGTAAAATTAACTACAGTGTACTAGACTGGAGATTCTCTAATTCGCATGAAATTCCTTACTGAATACACATACATATATAGAGAAGTCATATCATAACAAAGTATATTTCAAACGTTTAAAACGAGCTCTTGTGTTCTAACGTGGGCATTATTCCATGTGAATCTAACTAGAATTCCTCCACAATATGTTAATACATTAATGAAGTCAACAAATAATGGCCCTGTTGTAAAGTTCAGTTCACACAATTGCAACTATTGGTTACCACTGAGGCTTATCTTAATATATTTTTTTAAATATTTTTTTAAAACACTTCAATGGCTTATTATAATGGTTACTTATTGTTGATCTGTTGATTAAAGTTAGTCTGAAAAACAGAGTCCACTCTATTCATAATACAATAACTCATTATGAGGACATAGAAGTTTCATATTTTTATTATTTCTTTCTCAAGTTACAATAACTCTTGTAAATTGACTGAGTTATATGCCAATGAGTAATTATTTTGTGTAAACTTTGTGTTGTGTTCAAGTGTGTGTAGCTCTGAGTGTCAGTCAGATAAGTGCACTTTTTTGAACAGTTCTTTGTTATGATACAAAAACTGCTCACAATCATTTCAGGACTAGTTTGTGACCCACTTTAGTTCACTTTTGTTTTTATACTATTTTTTTATGCATTCCAAACTGATACCATCATCGGTATTTTGTTCAATGATTTTGTTTACGAAAATAGTGCCAACTGGCAAGTACACAATACTCTTAACTGGTAGAATATCAAGGTCACCAGCATTCTCATTTCTTACTTATCAAAAGATGCACCTCATATTTTTTTGGATTGTGGGTTACACTGACTGTAGTAAAAGGTAATATAAGAAAACCTGCTTGATTGCTTATATCCGGAAAAGATATTAGTGTTTGTAAATCCTCCAATCCCTGGTAAGACTTGGAATGAAGGTTCAATTATACATGAATTTATAGAGTGATGTTTACATATTATAGAAAACATTTATCGAGGGTGGTTTTAAAATCACAGTTATTTTTTATTGGTTTACTGTGAGTGTTCACAGTGAAATTAAGCAATCATGAAAAATGTTTAAACTTTGCAGGCGTGTAAATTATTCGATCGTGTAACTTAAAAGGTATTAATAGCTAACAGTAATCACAGTGATGGTTGAAGAGCCGCGAGAGTAACAAAAAGTGGCATCGTTTTCAGATAATTCTGAAAGAAGCAACGGGTTTGGCGAGAGGCGAGGTCGAGGCGGCCGGGGCGGTAGAGGAGGCCGCGGTGGCAGGGGAGGCCGCGGGGGCTCCCGAGATTATGACACCAACGGCGGTGACTTCGGTGGTGAGTAAAACTTCATAGTATCGACTAGCTGTATACTTTTCACTTTCACACACACACACTACTACATCTGTTCAGATATCGATAGATACAGGAAGATGCGGATGTTTAGAGTGTTAGTATCTCTGGTATCTTTGGCCGTATTCAGCTCTATGTGCTGAGATTCGTCTCTGATCCATTGGTTATCGATTTTTCGATCTCGGATCAATGGCTGTTAAAAAATAGTGAGGACAATTAGCAGCAGGTCCCGTATTGTTGACCATTCCTGAGTGAAATACTAAAAAATATATTCTAAAATTTATATTAATATGGAGTCCTAAACATATGTGGTGTAAGGACATGGTAAAGATATAAATATTAAGGGCTTTATTTGATGTTAAGTAACTGCCAACCTCTTGCTGATGTAGAATTTCATACTTAAAAACAAGACATCCCAATCCCTACTTAAGCATAGATAAATACTACCAATGTTAAGAGAATAATTATTTTCATATGTATGTTTTGATAGATATCAGATCAGGGCTACCAACTAAGACAACCAACTTGAGAGTGATAATCAGGCGATGAAGTTATTCTTATGCACAGGTTTTCTTTTTTGAGTGTCAACTCAACATCAAAATAATTGATTGATCCATGAACTTGCCATCAGTTTTAGAAATGTTGGCAATTTGATGGACTTTACTAACCAAAAATTATTTTAAGATGTAAGCTCAAAACTTCCCATGTGCAAAACCTCCTACGCCCGATAAAAAATGTACTTTTTAACCCCCGACGAAAAAAGAGGAGTGTTATAAGTTTGACGTCGATGTCTGTCTGTCTAAGTATCTGTGTGTCTATCTGTGGCATCGTAGCTCTCAAACGGATGGACCGATTTCGATGCGGTTTTTTTCATTTGAAAGCGGTAGTTCTTAACTATGTTTGGTTAATAGCGTAGAGGGTTTTTTAAATTATAAAAAATTTGGTGTCTAGAGAATATATCGTCTTGAGAATAGGATGTATTGTGTTAGCAATTGAACACTCAGGAAGGTATATATATACAATAATATATATATATATAATACAATATGGATACAATATGTTTTGTTTTAAGGAGATGACGATGAACAACGCGGTGACAAAGATCGTGGAGAAAGAGGTCGCGGTCGCGGTCGCGGAGGGCGAGGCGGCGGCCGCGGCCGCGGTGGTGGCGACCATGACCGTGGCGACCGCGACCGTGGTGGCGGCGATGACGCCCAAGAACCAGAACTGGACGAAAATGGCGAGCCGAAAAAACCGCCAGTCACATACGTACCTCCCGAGCCGACCACTGACGAGACTGAAATATTCAGCAGTACAATCAGCTCTGGCATTAACTTCGATAAGTTTGATCATATTGCAGTCAAAGTGAGTACTTTTGTTGATATCTTTACCTATACTGGATAACACTTTTCTGGTTTTGAGTAAAATAATTTTAGGCCAAATTTCGGTTTTAATATACTGAAGAAGACGATGCTTTTTATCATTTAAGGATATCGTCGGCTCCATCGCAAGGATGAGAACCCGTATTGTCTAGGACACGGGTCGGCAACCTTTTGACAGGCAGGGGCCACAATGTGGCAAAATAAAGTAAAGGCGGGCCTCAGTCGTAATAATAACCCAAGAAGCTATTAACCTACGTATAATTGGTCATATCCCATATAATAGAAAGAAAAAAACAAAAAATGCTATTAAAATTGTTAAAATATAGGCATTATAATTCTTTTATTTATAATTATAATATTTTAGATATTTATGACTAAATCACGGGCCGCAAGTAGGACATCCGCGGGCCGCAAGTAGGATATCCGCGGGCCGCGTGTTGCCGACCGTTAGTCTAGGACATGACTTTGTTTACCTACTCTAGTTCTGTGTACTGCTGCTGGCCATGTACAGGCATTATCTCTAACAATCAGGAGAGCGTCTCTATCTCTCATTAATTTTACATTAAAAATAATAAATTGCGACCCTGTGTAAATGTAAGGTGGTTGCCCTTTCCACCCATAAAAGTGTTGTCAGATGTTCTTTTTTAAAACATTTCAAATCTCTGGGTTGTTATACTCAGTGCAATAACATTACAAATCATCTAATATTGGCAGTCATTAATCAAGCTGCATACTGTATTGGTATAAAATATATAGACTGTTTTAAACATGTATAAAGTTTATGGATCTTGCTTTTTAAGTGCTTGCATTTATAACTTCAAGATATTATAACATATAAATTAAACACAGCGTGGTTTCCGTGTAAGTGTTTCCTTCCAATCTAATTGCAATGTCGGGGACAGTGCAATTCTCTAACAAATAAATTGATCATAAATGGTTAAAATATATGCAGTAAAAGTGAGAGAGATACCCGCAATATCTAGATTAGAAAACCATAATTTTGTTTCTGGAAAGCCGTGTATCAAATGATAGGAAGGGGAACACTTGTAGTAAAGTTGGACGTTGACGCGTATCTAAACAGGTTGAATTATTCATTCATCTGAGTCGCAAATCCTTGGCACATTATATAGTTCCCGTCCCTGCAACTCGGACCCAATATGGCGATACCGTTGAATGTTCATGAAGTTTAGTCTTATCCTGTTTTATGACTGACAGGCTAGATGTTTGATGATAGTTTAGCTGATGCTAAGTAACATAGTGGTCCAAGATGACACCTAGATGGAAATGTTTAATTAGAATTAATGCTATTGTTTCAGGTGAGCGGTGAAAATCCCCCGCGGCCCATAGACGGTTTCGATTCAGCAAACCTGAGAAAATATATGCTAGATAATATTCTAAGGTCTGGATACACGAAACCGACGCCAATACAGAAACACGCCATACCTATCATCATGGGCGGCAGGGATCTTATGGGCTGCGCACAAACTGGCTCTGGGAAAACGGTCAGAAACCACTCACTTTTTTTTAAAAAACTTTAAATTTAACAAAGTACCTAAAAGAGGTGCCGGCAGCCTAGTCTGGAGACCGTATGGCTTCCAATCTAGAGGTTCTGGGTTCAAGTTACAAGCCAATGGCCTTGAACAAGTCGCGAAGAAACCTAAATGTATGAGAATTCTAAAAAAATAACTCAATGATGTATAAAGTCTGTCAACCCACACTTGGCCACCCACAGGAGAAGACACTCGCGCCCAGTTGGGGGTAAAAAGTAATGGATGCAAAAGCAGCGATGCCCTACAATTTATTTTATTACTCAAAGTTTTAATCATATGTACTGTTGCAATTATCTCATGCCATATGGTCTTATGGTTTATCTCGCTAAATAAAAACCCTTTATAGCTTCGGGAGATACCTTATCATGCATATCTGAATTTGTGAATCATACCTTTTTTTTGTCAACAGGCTGCATTCCTGCTTCCCATAATAAATCAACTGTTACAAGATCAATGTGAACTCAAAACTGGCAATTTTTGTGCGCAACCTCAGGTAAGCTTCATTTTGTATTTAAAAAATCTTAACTTATTTCTAGTCTATAAATAAAATACTAGTAATAATAGTGTGAAACTTTGTTCTCTTCAAGTTTGGATGAACGTTTTTAGTTGTAGGATCAGCCGTTGAGGTATTTACATTTAAAAAAAAAAAAAGATTTTAGCACCTTCCATCCAAGATGGCGGCAAAGTACTAATCTAAACGACATACAGTAGAATCCGGTTATAACGACGGCCAAGGGACCGGTGATATTACGTCGTACTAACCGGAAGTCATACTAAACGAACTGACAATGTTAATTTTTGTCATTTTTTAAAATAATCACATACATAACGTACATACAAATTTAGATATTAATACATATCTTTTTTTATTTAAAATTACTCTCCATAGACACTGGGGTCCGTGACCTTTGTCAACTTTGAATTACATGTTTTTTTTTTACAATATGGGAAGAGGAATGTTTGTCTAATTAATCTTAATCTAGGGTTTAATCTAGGGATATTAATATTTATGTGACCATCAGAGAAAAAAACATTTAAATCAAAATATTTATTGCATAATGTGCCATGTGCAGAACGAAATGTCTAGTGCAAAAATTCTGTAATTTTTTATTGTTTTTGGTTTTAATTTATATAATAAGAAGTACGGACTGCATTATGCAAGGCATAGGCAAGGGGAGTGCGCGGGGCGGACATAGCTACTTACCTATGATTTATTTGTAAACACGTCGACGCTTTTCGTCGTTGTAACCGGTCAATTTTGTGTAAAATTCCGTCGTTAAAAACGGTCGGTCGCTGTAAGCGGAGGTACGTTCATAGTGACTCATATTAAAACCAAACATATTCCTATAACTGGGTCGCTTAAAACGGTTGGTTGTTATATGCGAAGTCGTACTAAACGGATTCTACTGTATTTAAAAATTGTTACTACACCACCATTTTGTAGGGTAATAATCCTCACTGACTTGACTTGTACAACTAACCTTAGTGGTTAGCGTGGTTGGTTCGCATGCCGAAGGGCGTGGGTTCAAACCCCAACAATGAGCTTGAGCTGTCGGTGAAGGAAAACATCGTGAGGAAACCATAGCGTGGTGGTAGAGTACTTTCAAGTACTCGGCTGGCTAGCTACCACCCTCAAGTTGAAAATCTGTCGCCAAGCATCTAACGGTGTGTTCCGGCAGCCGCACTTGAGAGCCAGTTCCATTCCAGACTAGGTGTGCTTTACCATCTTCGACCACACCGTCACTTAACATCAGGTGAGTTGTGGTCAAACACCAAGCCTGTCAGCTATAAAAAAAAAAAAAAAAAAAACTAACCTGTAAAATTCGTAGGCTTTTGCCTTCACAGGTAAATTAATAATTCCATGAACAATGTCAATATATTAATAACTATGAAAACAAGTAGAATTTACGTTTCTTTTTTAATTATTTTTATAAATTACACTTCAGGGTCTAGGTAGGTACCACCGCAGTACTAGATTTTCTGCCGCCAAGCAGTAGTGTGTAAACATTATCGTTTTTCAGTTTGAAGGGTACTGCAGCTAGCGAAATTACAGTGCTGTCGAGACTAACCATTAAAAGTCTCCAAAGTAAAGAGCGCCAAAACAGCGATGCCCTGAACTTTGTTTTACTATACAAGGTTATGTATATCGCTGCAAGGTCATGGACAGGCGTCATTTCTTACCATCAGGAAAACTGCTCGTCTCATTAATTAAAAAAAAAAAGATTTTTTTGACTGTCCTGAGTGTGTATAGCAACAACGTTTTTTTAATTTTGACATTTGGCTAAATAAAAAAATACCATTTACGTAAATTAAATCCGAATTGTATCGCGTTATCTGATGTGTACTATTAAGGGAATTAGATTAAACTTCACATCATCACATCATCAGTCATCATTTAAGACGTCCACTGCTGGACATAGGCCTCCTCCTTGGGGTGTTTTGCCAATACTCGCCACGCTTGGCAGACGGGTTGGCGAGCGCAGTTAGGTGTGATTGTTCAAGGAAGACGCTGCTGCCCATCTTCTGGATTACATCCCTTAGCCGACTCTTACGGCAACCACGGGTAGAGAGGGTGGGGTACTATTCTTACGACGGCACCACCACGGCAAACCTTAACTTAGTACTTATGTAATCACAAAATAAAATCTACGTTTGGAGTACCACGACGTGAGAAATTATTGTATTTATGTGCCTTAGGTGGTGATCGTGTCGCCCACTCGCGAGCTGACACTGCAGATATTCAACGAGGCGCGAAAGTTCTCGTATGGATCAATTTTGAAAATAGCCGTCGCGTATGGCGGCACCGCAGTACGACACCAAGGGGATAATATCGCTGTAAGTGCTTTCTAACCTACTTCAAAAAGGAGGAGGTTCTCAATTTGATTGGCTTTTTTTTTTTATGTTCACCGATTACTGAGATTTATGATCCGATTTACGTGATTCTCCTTTAGTTAGATGGGAATAGTTGCCATTTGGTCCCATAAATTTAACATAGTTTGGGCCCACTTGTTTTCATTTTATGACCATATTTATGAAAAAAATTTACGTGGACGATGTAATTGTTTTTGGCAAGACGTTTTTTAATCTTATCGAGTCTAGCTAGACTCATATTGTTCAAGTGTTTCTTGGCGTGAACATAAATTAACTAAAAATTAAAAAGGAAACAAACTTAAAAAAAAATTGAAACCGACTTCAAGAAAAAAAACATCACCTCTAAAAAACAAAAAATAAACTTACTTTACAAAGTATTTATTATACCTGCTTACGGTACCTACTGATCTGTTTGAAGTGATTTTTTTGCCGTTTCTATAGATAAATGGTACGGAACTCTTCGTGCGCGAGTCCGACTCGCACTTGGCCGCTTTTTATTTGAATAATTTTCATGAAAACTTGTTCAGTCGTATAAAGAATATCTGTTTTGTAGTTGATGAATGGATGTGGGCAACTTCTACATATGTATCTGAGTCGAAATCTTGTAATCTGCTACTAGTGGCAATGTTATTTTAATCTATAGTACCTGGATGACCGAGCTTTCCTTAGTTTTTCATTGCCTGAAAACACGGACAAAACGACGTTTTCTGAAAGTGAAACCTAGCTAGATCGATTTATCGCCCCCGAAACCCCCTGCATACAAAATTTCATGAAAATCGTTGGAGCCGTTTCAGAGATTCAGATTATATATATATATATATCTCGGAGCGTAGGTATTTTAGCCCCCCTAGTCCGACATAGTGTGGGCGTATAACTAGGGTAATCGAGCAAAGAGAAACGGCGAATACACAATAATCACAATTTTTTACTTTTAACAATTTAAACACTGGGCAAACGAAACGAGTAACAGTTCTTATTGTGGGGGAACCGATTTCTACGATGGCCACATGGTAAGTGGTTTCCATCTAGCGGCCCTCCACCGGCTAGGCTCTGTTGCAGTACGAAGTTAGCCGATAAATGACGTCATTACGACGGTGCTGCCATCTCTCGGAACTCGTGCCGCGTTTCGTTTCACGTCCATGATAATGACCGTCTCCGACATATACATATATACAAGAATTGCTCGTTTAAAGGTATTAGATAGATTTGTTGTATGTGGAAATGTATCTACTAGTATTTAAATCATCTGTGTTATGTTATTAAAATTATAGAGAGGCTGCCATATTCTGGTAGCGACTCCGGGTCGTCTGCATGACTTCGTAGACCGGAAGCGCATCTCGTTCGAAGAAGTCCGCTTTGTTGTACTGGATGAGGCTGACAGAATGCTGGACATGGGCTTCATGCCCAGCGTTGAGAAGATGATGGAACATGAGACCATGGTCCCTACTGTAAGTATTGTAATATGGTGTAAATAACAAAAATGTATGGAAATGTTTTTTTTCCACAATCATAATTTGTTTATAAAATGTTATATGTCATCAATACAGTGTCAACAGACAATATAAACAATAATTTCAAGTGGATTTTCTGCATTTGTCTTTTTTTTATCTAACAAGCTAGGTGTTTTACCACAGCTCATCTGATGTTAAGTGACAGTGTGGTCGAAGATGGTAAACACACCTAGCCTGGAATGGAATCAACTTGAGGGTGGTAATTAGCCAGCCAAGTACTAGAAAGTACCCTACCACCTGGTTTCTTCTCCGGCAGCTCAAGCTCATTTTTGGGATTTGAACCCACTCTTCGCCTTTAGCCTTCGCGCTAACCACTGAGCTATCATCGCTACAATATAGAGAGGGTGTGTGAGAGGTTTAGCATCCTTAAGGATGATATTCCGCTAAGCTGGCCTGATCCGACTTAGCGGATTCACAAATTCCATTGAATTTCTTGTCTTTATGATGATTGTTTATTTTTTAGACAGAAGCTTTAATAAGAATCTTCTTAACAGGCCCAACGTCAAACTCTCATGTTTTCGGCCACATTCCCGGAAGACATCCAACACTTGGCCGGCCGCTTCCTGAACAACTACCTATTCGTTGCCGTCGGCGTCGTGGGCGGCGCCAGTACCGACGTAGAACAAATCTTCCACGAGGTCACCAAGTACGAGAAACAGAATATGCTCAAGAAACTCATTGAAGATAATAGTAAGTGATCATAGCTCAAGCACAGATAATATAATAGTACAACAGTAGGACCTCTTTAAGTCGAACCCTGAAGTAAGTGATCATAGCTCAAACACAGATAGTAAAATAGTACTACAGTAGGACCTGTTTAAGTCGAACTTGAAGGGAGACGCCAAAAAATTTCGAGTCATAGAGTTTTCGCCTTTTTTTTTCTTTCTTGGCTTCGCACTTTTTTTTCACATCCCGTCTTTTTTTTTCCTCTAATCTTTTCCATCCTACGGTTGCCTGGAAGAGTAAAGTCGCCAGTTGTTACACCTATTAACTGGTTTATTTCTTCTGTATTATGTAACTTTAAGTGATTACATACAAATAAAGAGTATTTTATTTATTTATTCATTTATTCTGTGCATTCTGCCAGTTTCAATTTTTCTGTGTTTTGTGTGCTTCAGTTTTTAGCTTTATCTTTACAGTCAAAGTCCAGTCTTGGTCAAGTCCAGTCCATGCTAGTCAAATCTAGTCATATTTTAGTAAATTACTGGCGACTTTACTATAAGCTTCGATGAAGTTTTGGAAGTAATACAAAAATTCATGTTTCACCGCATTATATCACTTTTCCACACTCGTGCTTTATGATTATTCGGCACTTTATGAATAAAACACTACTGTTTTTAGACATAAACACTCGAAAAAATACTAGTTTTGGATAAAAATACAATGGGCCGACACGACTCTTTCCGCGTTCCCGTCAAAACTCATCCGACGTGTCAAAACCACATCACTATTCACAGTATTTTTTTATGTAGGTAATAATAATGAGATTTTTTCCAGATCGGAAACGCATCCTTGTGTTTGTGGAGACAAAACGCAATGCAGATTTCATAGCGGCCATGCTTTCTGAACAACAAATGCTGACATCGTCGATCCATGGGGACAGAATGCAGCGCGAGAGAGAAGAGGCCCTTGACAATTTCAAGAGAGGTCATCATTTCATACTGGTAGCGACGGCCGTCGCCGCGCGAGGACTTGGTAAGAAAACCTAACTACTTTTTTTTTGTACTAAATAGGTTTGCGTTTGACCACGCCCTGCCTTATATTAAGCAGTCTAAAAAACCTGTTTACTCTGGATTTGATGACACCCAAGTTGTACTTCGCGGGAAAACGGACGGATGGAGTCTTCTCTCTTGTTTTTTTTTTTTGTGTGCCTTATTTTTACAATCAACATTGTGCATTGTGTCTAATTAAAATATTTTAGTAATGAAAACCGCAATAACTAAGACATTTATTGCACTTATGGTTCGAGGAAACCACAGGAAATACAGTTTATGCTGCTCTAAAGAGCAATTTGCCAGTTTACTAACGATACTATTGCTATTATGATTAGTTACGCTCTATCAAAACAATTAACAGTCCTAAAGATGAATACATTATTGTGTTTTTAATGCTTAATATTAATATAAATTTGCATCATTTTATCTATCCTATGGTAAAAATTTCAAGTCAATAGCTATAATAGTCACGAACACAAAACAAAAATTAAATCTTTAATTGCGATTATCTCGAATGTAGCCGAAGCCAAGATATTACACTCTTCATAAGGACGGCAGAATAGTGTGTAAAGATTATTGCGTTCCTCTTTGCAGATATTAAGAATGTAGACATCGTGGTGAACTACGATCTTCCAAAGAGCATTGACGAGTATGTGCATCGGATCGGCAGGACCGGTCGCGTCGGCAATAGTGGCAAAGCCGTTTCCTTCTTTGATGCAGATCAGGTAAGTGCACGCATTGTCTATTTACCTATGTCGTACTTATATTTCCTATTATTACAGTTCTGTATATATGTACTCCTTTTTTGGCAGTCATGTAAAAATCTTAAGATCCGCATTTGCAACCTGTGATGTGTGCCTCCAACTACACCTGTAAATTCCTTAGTAGAGATTTAAATTTAATCCCAAACCCAAATGTTGTCCTCGTAGAAATCTGCGAGGTGGTTTAAAAAGCTACCTGTGTAACTCTTAGGTGTAAGTTCAGTCTGCATTTGAAATTTCATGAAAATCTTTTAAGCTATTGCAGTGTGAACCAAATAACAAACATTCACATACATATTTCCACAACTCACAGGCCGGGTACTAAACCAAAAATATGTCATTCCACCAACTCTGAAATCATGAAAAAGTCTTCTGTACTGTATGTTTCGTAGATCAAATAACTTTATAGTATGAACAGCTGATTTTAATTCCTGATTTCATTTTCTTCATCTTTTAGGTTATGCAATACAATATGCATAACCCTATTAGATAGTGAGATGAGGTTATTTTTTAATATACATATGAATATGTTTATTTGCTATACATAATGAAATGTCTTTCAGGATGGCAATTTGGTGGCCGATCTAGCGAAGATTCTCAGACAAGCTGACCAGCCCGTGCCCGACTTCTTGCAAGGAGGCGGCACTGCCACATATAAGGGCAACAAGTATGGAGGCAGTGATGTTCGAGTGAGTAGAATTACTTATTGGCTTCACTATTCAAAAGATTCAAATTGAGTGTTCTGGTATTGTGTATTATCAAACTTATTTTGTATATATAAATAAATTTTTATGGTCATTTCACACAGCGACATCTATCGTCAGCAAAGCTTGTGCTCTGATAGAATACTATACTTTTTAAAATATAAATATGGTGTAGCAATGATGGCTCAGTTGTTAACTCGTTTGAACTGTACTCCGAAGGTGATTGTTAACAGTGACCAACTGTTGAAAGAAATCAACTTGAGGAAACCATGGCGTGGTGATAGTGTATATTCTATTACTCAACCACTCTCTAGTTTAAAAACTGTCGACAAGCTCCTAACGGTGTGTTACAGCAGCCTCACTTGATAGCCAATCTTATTCCTGGCAAGGTCTGCTTAACTGTCTTCAACCATATCATCGCTTAACATCGGCTGAGCTGTGGTCAAAAAACACCTAGCCTGTCAAACAAAGAAATAAAAATAGTACTTACTTAGTACTAAAATTATATTTTCTATTCATGCTCGCTCCAGGGGGATGATCAGGTACATACATAGTTACATTCTCTATAAAGTTTTCAACTACCCTATGCTAATATATATACATAAATAAAAGTTATATAATGTTTGTTGGCAAGCACATAACTTATAAACAACTGATACCAGTTTAGCTGACTTAGTGTTATCTATATCAAATGAAGTTCAAATGTATACTATTATGAACTACTAACTAACCACGTTATTCATACAAATTGATAGAATTTGGAATTTGCTGCCCGAGTGGGTGTTCCCCGATACAGACTGGGTACCTTCTAGGCAAGCTCCACTGTAGGCCGTATCTTCGCTTAACATCAGAGATGGAGGTCAAATGCAAGCCTATATGTTTAAAAAAAATAGATGTAAGGTCAAAGGCCTGCACTAAGGCTTTGCGTGGTGGTAGGGTAGTGGTAGGCATATTTTAATACTGAGAGTGTTTTTAAACGGAAGTCGCCGTTTGTAAAAAGCGGAATCATACAAAATGCCTTCGACATATATATATACCTGCTTTGTATATAAAGTCAAACTACATCAGTACTATGTAATTATAATCTTCTTCTTCTTTCTTATATATAACAATGAATCGCCGTTCGTTAGCCTCGCTAAAACTCAAAAACGGCTTGACTGATTTGAATATATTGTTTTTTTTTTGCTATTGTTCAGGGAAGGTTTAAAAGGAAAAATTATAGAGAAAATCCAAAAGAAAAGCTATAAAATAAATTATAATAATGGTATGGAAAATCGCCTAACTGGCGTGCTATGCACAAGATGTCGTCAAGTCACAGAAAAAAATTACTAAAATTACTTCGTTTTCAAATCAATTTTAGGTGATATACAAAGTTCATCAGGTCAGCTGGTTAGGCTATAAATATTTACTAAGTTAAAATCAGAAAGATTCGGTTTTGCAAGTTCGGAACATGTACTAATATTGCACTCATTCGGCGCTTATTTATTTCTTGTATGTTATTTTTCAGAGCTTTTCGAACGATACAACCAGTGCTCCGGCTGAACAAGGGCAAGACCCCGAGGAGGAATGGTAAAGCTGAAAGACAATTTGAAAGTAATACTGTTCATGACACGAGAAGCATTTGTTTTTTCTTATGTGCAACAAGTGATTCGTGTATTTGACGTCATTGGTGCTTATGCTAGAACAAGGACACGCGTTTATGTGCTCAAAAGGAATTTGACACGTTTCCTACAAATCTAAACCAGTGCAAATTTAAATTCAGTGGAGTTAAAGCTCAACTTAACAACAGCCGCATAATACTATTTACAATGTGTAGGAAAGTTTGTTCTAATGCGATGGTTGAACCATCTAAAACCGACTAGCAAGACTGTGGACTACCTTTGACAAATCAATTTAGAATAAGATTTTATTGTTAAGAGTTTCTTAGCCTCATTTTTATAGTAAGATCCTATACTTAAACATTAAAAATGTATTACCAAATAAAATTATGAATGCAGCTTCTATTCAGTTTAATGTTACTATATATTATGTTCTACTTTTGATAATTTACAAAAAAAATGTAGCGATGATAGCTCAGTGGTTGGCGCGGTCGGTTCGCATACTGAAGCGCGGGGTTCAAAGAAAACATGGTGAGGAAACCATAGCATGGTGGTAGAGTACTTTCTAGTACTTGACTGACTATCAAGTTGAAAATCTGTTGCCAAGCATCTGTGTGTTCCGGCAACCTCACTTGAGAGCCAGGTCCTTTCCAGGTTAGGTGTGTTTACCATCTTCGACCACAATGTCACTTAACTTCAGGTGAGTTGTGGTCAAACACCTAGACTGTTAACCTTAAAAAAAAGTATATGGAATATCTATTTTTCTTTTACTGTTGAACAATTTATAAAAACTAGAATGTAGTATAGAAGTTGCTGTAATTTTATTTATTTGTTGGTAATTTGTAGTATATTTGCATAAGTCCCATTGAATTGTACAGATACATCTATCATACTGTTGTACTTAAATTTTCTTTTTTTTTTCTTAGTTAAATTTTCCATGGCCTTTCTAATTATTCTTTAGTTTTTATTACGTAAGTTTGATTTATTTGTTTATGTTTGTGTTTATGATTATTAAATTGTAACGAGGTGGGACAGTGTAAACTGTGATGTATGATTAAAGTTGCTCAGTTATTTTTTTTTAAATAGTTTGATGTTGGTAGATTTTAGCTTTTAAACGCTTCACATCGCTTCACCCCACATTTCTAAGTAACATACTATAAAAAGACATTTCATGTCTCGAAATCAGGTTTTAGAATCTCATTTCGTGTCACTTTACTTGAAGAGGGCTTGAGCGCTGGCATAGAAGTAAAACGCGTGTGCCCGTACAGAAACTTTTATTCTTGTACAAATACAAACTAACAACTTAATTCTAGATTGATTAAAGTTGTAATCTGTGATTATTGTTATAAGTAGAAATAGTCTTTGCATTGTTTATAACATTTCGCCATAGAATAGTTCAAATAAATAGTATATAGTTTACCTTTCAAATTTGTCTTAAATTTTTGTTTCATTAAAAGCAGGGATGATATCACGCATGGTATTAAATACCTTTATAGAAGGCAAGAGAGTCTATTTTGTAATGTTAAATAACGTTTATAAAATTCATTTTAAAACTATTGTGTTAACGAATTTACGTCAAAATAAAACTATTCCCTGCGTATTAATAAACCGTTATATACTCAGTTACTTGATTAAAATGATTATTTCGTGAAAAGTACTCTGTTTTATTTACTTAATTAAACTTTCAGATTATTGCAATACATTGCATTCGATTGGCATGAAATTATAAAATTAAAAAAAAAAATTGATGGAGAAATAAAAATAACATCATATCACATTATAAAAAATCACATATTTTCTAAAAATAGCACCTAGCTAAGACTAGAGACAGAAAAGAGAAATGTTCCTTACATGTAGGTACATCCATTTCAGCTACTAGTAATAAAGGCCTGTACAGACGAGGGACTTAAGTCCGCCCCAACAAAAATGTCCGGCGAGAATTTGCCACGGACACGTGCGCAATCGTTTGTCCGCTGAAAGTTTAGTAAAACAAGCAAATCGCAGATTTACGATGTGTTGTAGTTTACTTCAAGTTTAAAAACAAGAGATTAATCTTTCCAACCCTTTCTTAACGCGGCCTTGAAAATAAAATGCTCTGTGTGCTCTGGCACGTTTTTTTAGTGATCCCCGTACCTTTGTGGGAGCTGTCTATATCTACATATGTCGATATCCTCTTGTTATTATAGGGTATTTTAGTCCCACATGTGCGTTTTTCGTTGAAGTAAGCGATCTGTTTTAATAGACAAATGTCCCTTGTCTGCGCATGCTTTTATCTTACATACTGAAAGGTTTTAATTAATCTAGTGAATTCTAGTGTTTATATTATCACCGTGGGAATCGATAACTGTGGCCTTAATTAGAATATTATACCTATTTCGCCCCATACAGTTTTATCCCTTTTATTAAATTGTTTAAATACTATCTCGTCTGGTACATATACATACACGGCTAAAGACACAAATCAGTTTTTTAACCCTTTCGCCTTCACCGTGTTATTCCGAGTTTTGATAATAATGCCTTCAGCGCGCCACACACGTAATATTACGTTGTTTATTTTCGATGTTAAAAATTGTACACGAAATAGACACGAAGTTAATTAACGTTATTTTGGTATAATACTGCGAGATTTCATCTATACAGCGATAATTATTTCACCGGTAGAATAAGTCTACCGGTATACTTCTAATACATAAATCTAATACATAATAAATAAAATTGTAATTTAAATGTCAAATGTCATGTTTGGTTGTCGATGTGCATCTACAACCCTAAAATGTATCGCCGAACCTACAATTTTACGTTGACTTGTGACACTAGTAATAACTAAATAATAATACTACAATTATTTTTATTTCTCCTTTGAAACATGGACCACAATTGAAATGAGTCAGCGTGGATAATGGGAAGAAATATACTTGATATCGATATATTATATTGGGACGTCACTAGTACAGATGATTACTTACACTGCGTCCTACGTGAGCGATTTGGATGCGAACACGAAGCGGTGCGTAAAACAATAAACAGTCTATACTTATTGAAGTGGCCTACGTGATCAAACGCACGCAGAATGCACTGCGGCGCCACACGAGTTAAAGCGAATGTGGTTAGTTGGCTTGATATTTTCGCCCGAGCTGGACGCGACTGGGTGGTTGGTGATGGCGGTGAAGGAAAATTCGCGCGCACATAGGATAGTCGCCGTGTCGCACCGCATCGCATTGCATTAGCGTGTCACCGAATCTGATCGCGTTCGCGTTAAGTCGCCCACGTAGGACACGGCCTTACTACCGTCACCGTAGTTTTACGTCCGGTGCGAATGATACGGGCGCCATACTTGTTTGTGTACATCAGTACCCATAGCGCCGTCACCATGATATCATGTTCGCTTTACATGCCTATTGCTGTTCTATTTTTGGTTTTATAAACATCACTTGCAATCCGACGAATTGTTGTAGGACCGGAGCAGTTTTTTTACAATGTGTACAAAGTCGCGGACATCATTCAGGTATCCCAACATTTTTTGAAATTATACCTACACGTTGCTGGCGCTGGAGGCACGATTAATGTGGCAAAACGAAGCGGTGAAAGGAAGGGTTAAGCACAACTCAACTGATCAATTATATTATTTATATCAAAACTATACATATATAAAAAATAAAATTAGTCTCAAGAGATAAAAAAATCTCTTCATTAGACACATTTATCAATACTATAAAAAACTTCAATTGACGGATCAAAGTTATGTACTTTCCTTTTCATTGCAGTTCATAAGACAAGGATGGCAACGTTTTAAAAAAGTCAGCTTAAGTCTTTAAAATTGGCCTATTGACTAAAAAGTATTATTAAGCCTACCTTATTTTTGTTCTGTTACAATCACAGTTGTAAAGGCACAGCATCAGATAAAATATTACAAAAGTAAACGAAATCTAGGACATTGTACCTGGAAGTTTCTTCAGTCAGTGTCACACTGACTAGTTTTCATTCAAGCGTTCATAAGGCGTAGTCACGCTCCACCTGAAGTACTGGACAAATCTAAAAACGAAAAATAATTATTTAAGTATTAAAATAAAGATTATATTCTATGCCTGCATTTCCAGGAGGCAAACCGATGGCCTGTCCTGAGCGGCAATGTCAAAAGATGCCACTTTGATATATATAAAGAAAATAAGTTACATCGTCCCAGAATATACGACATGGCGCTACTGTACCGACATTAAATGAAAACACATATCCAGTTCCACGTTCTCATACATTCGGTATGCTATAATTTCATTAATTGTTTTTATTTACTGAATTATTCACAATTTAAAAAAATACCATATTGGAGCAACATGTATCTAAAAAACTGCAGCGCAAATGTCATTAGCCGGAGACAGAAGAAAACGTAATTACCAATTAAAAAAGAAATACTATTACATTGAGATAGTCCTGTATTTTAACAGCAAACGGTGCACGGAACCGTGCAAAGACACGCGTGTGCGCGTTTCTTAAATGCAAACGATAAAGAAATACTTACTGAATGAGCTGAAAGCTCGCATAAACTTGACCGCGCTTCCTATTTTTTCTTTTCCTCATAAATAACTTTGCTAACAGACGGTGCGGTAAAGTTCTGATGATGAAGCTAGGAGATGGAGGTAGTATTCTGATTTTTATTCATGAACCATTATTAATTCACTAAGATTTTTGATTCTTGTAAACAAACAATAAATAACAAACTTTGACAATGTCAGCACCTAATAGACTAGTTTTTACAAAGAGAAGAGTTTGCAAAAAGTTTACTTATGAAAACTTTTTTCAATTGAAACTTATTGTTACTTTGTGTTGATAAGATCGTGTAACATAAGTAGTTATTTTGCCATTGATGATGTCAAATTCACAGCATTATACCATTATTTAAAATATTATTACACCATGCATTATACTGCTGTTGAATACGCCGAAATTATTTTTATTTACGGGGAAGCCCATCAAAATGCCGCCATTGCGATTAGAATGTTTCGCGAAAGATATGGCAACACGACACAATGCACATTGGCAGTATCATTGTTGACGTTTGTCCTTCATTCTTTATTTACAAAAGTGAGTGCTTATAATATTTAAAGAGTTTCCTCGATTTCTCCTGCATTCCATCATCAGATCCAGATCTGATACCAATGGGACCACATGGGAATTACACCCTTTCAAACAAGAAAATAATTTTCGAGTCGGTCCAGTGGTTTTCGAGTAATCGGTGAACATGCATAAAAATAAAATAAAATAAGAAAATTCCGACGAATTGATAACCTCCTCCTGAAGTCGGTTAAAAATGAGAGTGTTAGTAGTGATTGTGAATGCGATGTACATCATACCTAGTTCTCTGAGCGCACCGCAATGCGGCTTGCACTGTACAGTTTCGTTTGAATCAATTGATACCTTCGGTGTCAAAGAATCGCCGCGCCCTCTAGCGCACACAGCTGTAGTTGTATGAGTCACAGGATGATTCTAATTCGGGTACTTGATTTATTATTTAGTTTGTTTGAAAAATTTTTTATTTTAAATTTGCGAATATATTTTTTTTACATTGCTTATATGATTACTGATTATCAACCCTACCCGTGTGTTAATTTAATGTCGATGCAAAGTATCCACGTCGTATAGAAGTGTTGACAAAATACAGACATATAATATATGAGATATGTAAAACTGACTTCATCAGCATAAATGTTCACAAAAAGGTACGAGGTACAGAACTTTGCAAGCTGAACCTCCTCGAATACCTTGGTGCATAAATAGCAATATGCAAAGAGGCTTTATAGTTTTAGCACATAGACTTCGGTCTGGCCACATGCCACTTAATGGGTTTGAATATCTAATGGGCAGAATTGAATCCCCCGCCTGCTCTCTCTGCGGGAGCCTGAAGATGTTTTTCACCTCCTGGTGGAGTGTGGACGGACCAAGTTATTTTGATTGTCCAAAACGAGCTCCTATACAAATACAAATATTATATACTTATAACAGACCTCGTCGCGCTTTTTAATTTGTGATTGGCTTAGTAAGTACGTATGTATCGACTTAAATTCGCGAGAATTACCACGCCAATTGAAGTGAAGTCTTGGGACATGCGGCAGAGCATGTCGCAAATATGGAATGAAAAACAGTACCTACTACTTTTGGGTAATTACTACCTATGAAATTCACGCAATTGTTACCTACATACTTACAGTATAATAGCTTGTATTAAAATTGTTATCTGAGACAACGGTAATAATGAAGCAATATTTCAACAGACAGCGCGCGTAAAGGTCACGCGATAATGTATGAAATCGGTAGATAAGTTCCTGTTACACTTTTATGGACAATAGATAAATTAAGCTAAAGGTAAGTTCTGTAGCGATGGTAGCTCAGTGGTTAGCGTGGTCGGTTTACACGCCGAAAGGCGTGGGTTCAAATCCCAACATGAGCTTGAGCTGCCGATGAAGGAAACCATAGCGTGGTGGAAGGGTATTTTCTAGTACTCGGCTGGCTAGTTACCACCTTCAAGTTGAAAATCTGCCGCCAAGCATTTAAAACGGTGTCTTCCGGCACCTTCACTTGAGAGCCAGTTCCATTCCAGGCCAGGTGTGCTTTACCTTATTCGACCACACCGTCACTAAACATCAGGTGAGGTGAGGCCAAAAAAAGTTGCGAATTATTTACATCGTTAATTTAAGCCAAATACAAATACCTAAGCATATTTTATAGTCTGTTTTAAGGGTGAACGAATTATAAGTAATGTATACCCTCAAAAATCTGTCCAGTATATAAATACCTCACCTTTATAACAAAATCATTGACCTCATGCCATCTACATAATATGTCCATTTCAATATATTACATCTTTTATTTAAATAAAACATATGTCATCCAAACAAAAAAACGCGGTTACGTAGTTATTGTAAAATATATCTCGGTTTGTCATTAAGTAAAAAGGGTTTTAAGTTAGGGGTTTTAAGCCGAAAAGGGTACTTATCATTATAAACAATTATTTCTATGAGCACAACTTTGAAATCGTTAAAAAAAATCAGCTAGAAATGGTTAAAAGCAATGGTTTTTATAAGCGATTCTAGAAAAGTGCCTGTAGTTAAAATTGGTCAGATTGGTGAGTACAATCTTTGGTATAAGTACATCTCAACCTCACAACTCGTTCTATTTTTTAAAGACAAGCTAAGCGTTTGACCACAGCTCACCCGATGTTAAGTGATGGTATGATTGAAGATTGTAAATACACTTCGCCCGGAATTAACTGGCTTTTAAGTGAGGCTGCCGTAGCACACATGTGCTTCAGTGCCGGATTTACACATTTTCACAGTTCGTATATGCTATTATATTTTTGCCACCCTTGTCTTTACAATTGTCAGTTCCTAAATTATTGATATTGATAACTGGCTCTTTGACTATAGAGTATAGACATAGAGTATAGACAGGTTGGTTTACTTTGCTTATTTCCATAGTTTAATGTCCTACAGTCTACTGCTGTGGGGCTCAGCTGCAGACTTTGAAACTATTTTTATTCTGCAAAAAAGTGCAATTCGCGCAATCTATTGTTTGGGTCCTCGCGAATCACTACGAAATCGATTTAAAGATTTTAAGATATTAACGTTACCGTCACAGTACATTTATGAAAACATTATGTTTGTCCGGAAAAATTTAAATTCATTTGAAATTAATAGTAGTCGCCATAACTTAAATACAAGAAATAAAGATAAAATTGTGACACCTAGAGTCAGGTTATCTAAAGCTAATAAGTCTTTTCTCGGGAATTGCGTTAGATTCTATAATAAAATCCCACTTGAGGTAACTAAAATGTCCTATAATAAATTCAAAGATTTTATAAAGCAGAGGTTAATTGACAAAGCCTACTATAAGGTGGCTCATTACGTGGAGGACAGGAATATATGGTTGTTGTAGCTTCTCTCTGCACTTGCATCCCCCTGGCTAAGTGACAATTGTAGTAAGCATAATGTATGTATTAATATTTATTACTGTAAATTGTAACCTAATATGAAAAGAAAGATCCACAAAAAAAATGCCTTGCTGAGTTTCTTGCCGGAGTCTTCTCAGTTGAAGTGTAATTACGAGCCGGTGGTAGATTCAAACATGTAACTTAACGTTCATAAGTGCCTTACCAGGGCCTAAACTGAATAAATGACTTTTGATTTTGATTTTTTTTTGAGACGTTTGCTGCACCGTTGAAAGTACAATGAAAATGAAGAGGAAAAAGTCATAGTCAAGATGTGATGCAGACTTCTCTCTCTCTTATAGACATCAGAAAACTGTCATACAGTAATCTTCCTTATTTCTATGAAATAGCAAAAAATAAAAATTCAGTTCCCAAATTTGCCGACCCAAAAATCTGCCGCCCTAGGCTCAAAGGCTCTGCTGGTAAATCCACCACGGATGTGCTTGGAGATAGATTGTCAACTTGAGCTAGTCAACCGAGGACTAAGTAGTACCTTGCTATAGTTTCCTTGCGATGTTTACCTTCACCAATAGCTCAAGCTCACTGTTGGGATTGAACTCACACGCTTCGGCGTATGGTCCTACCGCGCTAATCACCGTACCAGTGCAAAACTGCACCTTTGCAATTTGGTAGATTTTTTTATATGAAAGTATTACGACGAACCAGATGTTCTTCTTATGGTAAGAGATAACGTACATCCATATCCATTGCAGCAATACACAGAACTTTAAGTAGCAAAACGAAGTTCAGGGCATCGCTGCTTTGCGCTCATTGCTTTGAGACGTTATGGTTATTCTCAAGTAAGTAGTCACTAGTATTAAATTATCTCTGGCTCAACTTACCCTGTACATATAATACAAATAGCTGTAACGCCAATGCACAATATGTAGACTGCCGCTGGGAACGATGATATCGTCACTGCGTAGAGGGAGTTGTATAAAATCGGCGAGATAAGCGGACAGATTCCTTCAATCGCCGACATTAGAGCAAACACCTTCGCTATATCCGTCAAAGGTAAAATCTTTGTGAGCAAAGACCGGATTAAAGGAGACGACAGCCCACGGAACATCGCTATTGCCGACCCTGAAATTATCAATAAAACTTTCATTTAATTGGTTTTTTGTTTCGATACAGCAGAATAAAACATCACTTCTAACAATTGAGAAAACTTTGCGACGATGTTCAAGGTTTGAACAACAGAGTTGTTGAAGATGAGCCTTTTGGAACGTTTATCAATAGATTCCGACGCCTCTAGTTGGTACTGAGCGGATCTATATAAGGGTTTTTTGGACTGCAGTTGAGGGCCCCGTGGATATGTAGGTGGATATAAAGGGCCCCCAGCCCCACTGAAAACAAAATGCAGTGAAATTTTTATGCTAAATTTTGACTTGATGTTTTCTCTAATTATTATAATATCTTAAAATGTTTTTAACGTTGCCACTACCTGTGAATCGGAGCGCTCTTTCTCCAGGATGTCGTATATAGAAAACAAATATAGGAAAACAATGTCACACTATTGCCTAAATCATATAACAGTTCTTTCCGTAAATTGTGATTTAACAAAGGACTTACAGTGTGATGAGCAGATAAAGGAATTTGCAGCGTAAAAATACAAAAGTATTGCTTTATAATTAATGTATCTAATGTAACTACACATGACCTGTTGATTTCATCTGCTACAATGTTGCAGTTGGTGTTTGTGTGGGCATACTAAATAAATAAACTATTTGGTTGTTCTCTTTTTTTCCTAAACCATGTACCTAGTATACATTACCAAAAACAGGTTTATGACAAAATGGCAATTGGCAGATTATTTAGGCAGACCCCTAAATAGTACTAGCCCAGGGCCCCACAACTACTGGTCCGCCCCTGGATCCATCCCTAAAGTACTCCAATTTTAATACTTGCGGAAAAAAGGAGAAAAAATTAAAATCAAAATATGTATAACTTTTAATGTCATTGGCAATGCATCTGAGGTCATCTTTACAGTTTTTTCTCGAAACTTTTTCGAATAGAACATCCTGAGACCTCGACCTCGTACATGTCGGACCAAACACTAGACTTAGTGAGTCATTAAAATGCATCATTACGTAGGTAGGTTAGAAATAATTATAATCTTACGGTGACGATATTATTTAGTCATTCGACTGCCGCTCAAAAATAGCATCCAATTATTATTGTAATTTATACGATTTCTTTTTGTTTATGTGTTTACACATAAATCTGTTTACAATTACGAGTAAATAACGGATCATGTTACATTTAGAAATTAATTGCTATTGTGTATGATTTTTAGAGTTCCGTACCCAAAGGGTCTGACCCTATTACTAAGACTCCGCTGTCCGTCCGCCTGTCTAACCGTCTGTCACCAGGCTGTATCTCATGAACCCTGATAGTTAGACAGTTGAAATTTTCACAGATGATCTATTTCTGTTGCCGCTATATCAACAAACAACAGAATAAAATAAATATTTAAGGGGGCTCCCTTACAACAGACATGATTTTTTTTTGCCGTTTTTATAGATAATGTTACGAAACCCTTCGTGCGCGAGTTTGACTCGCAATTGGTCGGTTTTTTAATTTTGTAGTCAAAAATTACCATCTGATCTCTTTTTTTTATTCTATTAGCATAAGCTTACAATCATAATTTTTCCAGCATTACGAAAGGTCGTACAATTTCGTGTCACGTTCCTTGTCCGCGATGAACTCCTCAACTACTGAACCAATTTTAAACAAATCTTGCACACTGTGTGCAATTTGATCCAACTTGAGAGATGCGATAGTTTATATCTCAATTTATAATCGCAATATTTTTTATTGCAAATTATTTGTTTATTATACAACAAAGAGGTATGTGAGTTCTATAAAATTATCATAGATGGCGGTGTAAGGTAATTTATTAACTGGATTAAGTACGTATCCAATAGATGGCGCTATGTTAAAAATCCAAACGTTTCATATGCGCTACAATTTATTACACGTTACACGCGTGTGTTCAGTTTGGCCACAGCAACGCGTGGCCAGGTCTGCTAGTTACTTATAAATATAATATAACAAAAAGTAACGTTTATTTCTTTAATTATATCATAACAAGTTAACTTACCCAAGTACATATGCCAAGTTTCAGTAGCCAACGCTTTCGCCGTGTACTCTATTGCAGATGACATAAATGCTATATTAGAAAATGCCAAGTCGCTTATCCTGAACAGCCTTTGGACCACAATTACTCCGAAGAACCCTCCAACGAAAGAGATAGTCGTATGCGCTGCAGAGAATCGAGTGTAGTCCTTAAAACAAACATAATTGTTAACTTAGTAAGGTATCTGCTAACTCAGCGTGCTTCGTCTTCGCTCACATTGAAGCTTACCATCAGGCGAATTAATGGTCAAAATAGGACTCATAGAATAATTGAATAAGCCTCGAGCACCGCTTCAGTAAGTATTTTAAACTATACCTATTATTATCGGGTTTGACACCCTTTTATTCAGTTTGCTTTTGTGCTTGTATCGCTAGCTAAATTGGAGTAGATAACAGACAGAGCTCCCAGCCGCGGCATCAATTTCTAAGTACCTTTGTTAGACTAAATTTAATGTTTGATACATTTTTTATTAACGCTGTCTGTCTAGTTTTTTGACCACAACTCACCTGATGTTAAGTGACGGTGTGGTCGAAGATGGTAAAGCACACCTAGCCTGGAATAGAACTGGCTCTCGAGTGAGGCTGTCGGAACACACCGTTAGGTGCTTGGCGGCAGATTTTCAACTTGACGGTGGTAGCTAGCCAGCCGAGTACTAGAAAGTACCCTACCACCACGCTATGGTTTCCTCACGATGTTTTTCTTCACCGGCAGCTCAAGCTCATTGTTGGGGTTTGAACCCACGCCCTTCGGCATGCGAACCGACCGCGCTAACCACTGAGCTATCATCGCTACAAATACAACAAGGTTCATCACAGAAAACATACACTCTGCATTCATTAAAAAAAAATACTTAAGTGAAGGATCACGTCCGAGAGATCTTAAAAGAAAATATGTGAAGTCTGTCAACCCGCACTTGACCAGCGTGGTGGTGCTTTACCCTTCTCACAATGAAAAGATTCAGAGAAGGGTCATGTACACTGAGCGTATTTTATTCTCCTTCTTTCGTCTCATGCCGCCGCGTCTGGTTGCTCTTGAACTGTCACCAATTTGCCGTTCACAAAGCCACCTAAACGCAAAGATGTCCTCACGAGCTTTGAAGATGGTAGCTAGCCAGTCCAGTATTAGAGAGTACCTTATCACCACGCTATGATTTCCTTCACAGGCAGCATAAACTTATTGTTGGGGTTTGAACCTACGCACTTTAGCGTGTCAAACGACTGCGCTAACCACTGATAAGCAACATTACAATTCACATGCTGTTACTTAAAGTTGAAAATCTGCCGCCATGTACCTAACGGTGTGTTCCGGCAGCCTCACTTGAGAACCAGTTCCATTCCAGGCTAGGTGTGCTTTATCATCTTCGACCACACCTTCACTTAACATCAGGTAAGCTATGGCCAACTAATAAAAAGAAAATTGAATTATTACAGCTTCCCAGTAGATCGCATCGTTTGTATCATTGTTTCGCTCATCACATCAACAGCCATAGGTCGTCCACTGCTGGACATAGGCCTCCTCCTGGGGAGGGGTTTTGCCAATACTCGCCACGCTTGGCAGGCGGGTTGGCGAGCGCAGTTAGGTATGATTGTTCAAGGAAGACGCTGCTGCCCATCTTCCGTATTAGGTACATCCCTTAGCCGACTTTTACGGCAACCACGGGTAGAGATGGTGGGATACAGCCGACACCACCACGGCACACATTTCGCTCTATAAAACAAAAACTTTAAAACCTTACCGGTAAGTTCCAATGCAGTTTCTGCCTCGTGTATAGATACTCCAGGCTATAAATTCCGTACATAATGAAAATAGTCATGCTGTTAGCGAAGGTCAGTAGAAGGATCTGCGCCCGTCCGTTGTTGGGGCGGCGCTTGAAGCATTCGCGAATCATCTCTTTTATAAGTAAGAAATCCAATACTGAAGAGAGCCCACCCTGGAACAATGTAAAATTTTACTATGGAAACTGACGAGGTTTTGACACATTTTTATTTTATTTATCATGTTTAAGTACCTGGTTGACCGATCTTTGCTCGGCTAAAAACACGAATAAAACGACGTTTTCTTAAAATGAAACCTAGCTAGATCGATTTATCGCCCTAGAAACCCCCTGCGTACTAAATTTCATGAAAATCGTTGAAGCCGTTACTATAGTTCCGACTATATTTTCCGATAAAATTAAACGCAAGTAATAAGTATAAGCCGCATAAGTAAAACAAAAAATAAATAAAATTAATCAAAAAAACTTTTTTTTTGATTTAATTTCTTTTGAGTCAACTGTTTACAATTTAATGAACTCCTCGAATTAGCAAGTTTAACAGATGAGAGAGTACAGATGACCCAATGAAGACAGGAGACCGCAGGAACGCGCTGGATGCCAGCCCCTTCCAAACGGTCTTCATGGAAAGTATTGCATGAGGCCTATGTCTAGCAGTGGACATCCTACGGCTAAGATAATAATGATGACAATTTAATTTAATTTGATATAGTAGTATAACAAGTCGAATGGCTTCGACCAGAATGTGTGTTACCAATGATGACTTGTGGTGCTGAAACGTGGTCTCTGACTATGTGCCTTCTTGATAAGCTCAAAGTCGCACAACGAGCTATGGAGAGGGCTATGGTCGGAGTTTCCCTACGAGATCGAATCGGAAATGAGGAGATCCGTAGACGAACCAAAGTTCCCGACATCGCCCAACGGTTTAGCAAGTTGAAGTGGCAGTGGGCAGGGCACACCACGCAGAATTGATGCCCGATGGGGCTGCAAAGTTCCGGAGCAAAGACCACAGACCGGCAAACGCAGCGTAGGACCTCCATCCACAAGATGGACAGACGACCTATTAAAGAGCACAGGAACGCGCTGGATGCAAGCCGCTTCCAACCGGTCTTTATGGAAGTCAATGGGGGAGGCCTATGTTTAGCAGTGGAATTCCTACGGCTGAGATGATGATGATTATAAGTAGATACTAGTCTAAAGCAGGAGAGACAACCCAGTCGTGTGATGTCATCAGAGATACCAGCCACAATCATAATAAAACCGTTTGACATTGAACTTTTCCGCAGTCCCTTCCCTTTGCTGTCGATGAAGTAGTGTGGCCCTAGACTGTAGTGTAGTAGTGTGTGTGTGTGTGTGTGGTGTGGATGTATATTATGTCTAAAGCATGAACCGCACTAAAGCGGCGCGGCGTGGCGCGGCAGCGGAGCGGTGCGGCCAGTCAAATATTATTTGTATAGCTCAAAACGCACTAGAGCAACGCAGCAGCGGAGAGGCACACGCGACACTGCAAGTTGGCTCCCGGAGAATATTTTGCAGCATCGCGCCGCACCACGCCGCTTGTTGCGGTATAGTTAGCGGCAGTGGAGTGGCGCGGTACGATGGCAGTTCACATTTAACTGGCAAGCAAACAATAAAGCAACTACAATCACGTTTTCAAATTCGTATTCTTCTACCGCACTAGAGCGGCGCGGCGCGGCACTGCAGCGGAGCGGCACGACACTTTTAAAACGCACTATAACTGCGGTGGCGCGAAAGCACACGGCAAAACCTTTCAGTTGTCGACTAACTCAGTAACAAGATGGTCGAATTCGAAAACGTGAACGTGGCTTTATTGTTCGCTTGCCGGTTGAATGTGAACTGCCACCGTGCCGCGCCTCTCCGCTGCCGCTAACTATACCGCACCAAGCGGCGCAGTACGGCGAGGCGCTGCAAAATATACTCCGGAAGCCAACTCGCCGCGTCACGCCGCGCCTCTCCGCTGCCACGTTGCTCTAGTGCGTTTTGCACTATGCAAATCTATACAATTAATATTTGATTGGCCGCGCCGCTCCACTCTAGTGCGGTTCATGCTTTAATCTTAAGGCGCATAGTTCCATACTCGTATTACATCCTATCTCATTTATTCCTTCTTTATCTATCGTCGGTTGGTAACAACAGCGGCATACATACTGCCCAATCACCTCAAAACTGTGACTCACATCGACATTTTGCATTCAAGCCTAGATTTGAATCGCGTACCTAGATGGATACCTAAGTACCTACCTATTCGAATATTATCTCTTTGGTAACTATCTATTATAAATCATTGGGTATGGATAGGCCCAAAAAGGTACACCGTGCAACATGTGCACAAGGTTCCAAATGAGAATTTTTCAGTAGTTGCACACAACTAGAGATGATAGCTTAGCCTTAGTGTGTAGCGCAGTCGGTTCGCACGTCGAAACCTCAACAATGAGCTTGAGCTGCCAGTGAAGGAAAAAATCCTGAGGAATCTATAGCATGGTGGTAGGGTACTTTCTAGTACTCGGTTGGCTAGCTACCACCCTCAAGTTGAAAATCTGCCACCAAGCATCTAACGGTGTGTTTCGGCAGCCTCACATGAGAGCCAGTTCCATCCCAGGTGTGTTAACCATCATCAACCACACCGTCACTTAACATAAGGTGAGCTGTGGTCAAACACCTAGCCTGTCAAAATATTTAAAAAAATACGTGATTTTTCAAAACGGGCACTTCTCAAAATATTCCTACTATCCAAGGCAGTCATGGTTCTAGCATATTAATTTGCGACAAATATTTAGCAAGATCTTTTAGAGTATTGACGTGAAATACCTATAAATAATGTGGAATATTGACGATGCATTATAAAACAAACAAAATGCATTCACAAAAAAAAACAAAAACAAAAGACACTTGACTATGATTTTGATTAGTGCCTAGATTGTAAAAAAATCAACTAGCCAAATCAAGGGCATTTAGGAGAGCAGGTATGCAAAACTAATTTAGTGTTCAATCAATCAGAACACGCAAAAAGCTTAGCCGGAGTAGGTACATTAAACATGGGTTATACGTGACAAATGGGTTATACGTAAGAAAGATTTTTTTTACCAAAGGTCATAAAGCTTCTTCTAATGTTTTTGCCGTTGCGTTTTGTGCATTTGCTAGTGTCATGTGTTTCGAAACTTTCAAGTATTTTATGAAGTATAAGTCTAATTTACAGTCAAAGTCTAAAGGTTTGTTTTCCTTATGCAAGATTACTCACGTTTACGGTCTCGTCTTGCTTCGCACTGCAGTGGAGAAGCCGCAGACGAGACCGACCATAATAAACCATAAACAAAAATGTGTCAAATTCACGTCAGTTTCTATAGAAGATCTAAAAGTGTTTGTTTTGATGTACATCATCATCATCATCATTTCAGCCTTAGAACGTCCACTGCTGGACATAGGCCTCCCCCATTGACTTCCATAAAGACCGTTTGGAAGCGGCTCGCATCCAGCTTGTTCCTGCGGTCTTTATGAGGTCGTCTCTCCACCTTGTGGGTGGACGTCCTACGCTGCGCTTGCCGGTCCGTGGTCTCCATTCCAGAACTTTGCAGCCCCATCGGCCATCAGTTCTGCGTGCTATGTGCCCTGCCCACTGCCACTTCAACTTGCTAATACGTTGTGCTATGTCGGTAACTTTGGTTCGTCTATGGATCTCCTCATATCCGATTCGATCTCGTAGAGAAACTCCAAACATAGCCCTCTCCATAGCTCGTTGTGCAACTTTGAGCTTATCAAGAAGGCACATAGCCAGAGACCACGTTTCAGCACCATAAGTCGTCACCGGTAACACACACTGTACTGTTTTGATGTACATAATATCTCCCTAATACCTAAAGAGAATGTCCTTAAGAGGTTAATTATATTATATTATATTATATTAATGACCCTGAATAATATTATGTATTTATGTTTATCATGCGTTGAGTGATTCATTTTGCGTTACTAATTGTAATCATAGTAATGTTTACGTGGGTCTACCTATACCTATTAACAAAATGTTTTATCGCCCGGCTCTGTCGACTGATAGTGATTATGGCTTATCATTGTTATCGCTTGCATGATACCTACCTGCATGCTGTTCTAACAAAAAGCGAATTACACGACTAAGTAAGTGTCATAACAAAAATCGGCTAGGTGCGGATTGAACTCACGCGCCAAGGGTTCCGAACTACTTTTACGAACACTATACGTTTTATTATCGATGTTCCAAAAACTCGAACAAAACAGTTAATAGCTACTTTTATACTTAAGTATATTTTTTTTATTGCTGTCTTATTTTAATTTAATTTTTAATGTGACTATTTTATGGGCCTCAGAGTCTGAAATAAAGTGATGTGGCATTATTATTAATAATAATGGCAACAAGGTGGCAAACGACCACCTGGGCGGCCCAGACGGAGATGGAGGGACGAACTTGACTCCTGCTTGAAAGACGACTCAGATTGCAAGAGATAGAGAAAGATGGAAGGAGGGAAGGGAGACCTTTGGCAGTGGGACAGTACAGGCTGATAATAATAATAAATAATAATTATTAATAATAAGTAAATTGCTTGGTTCACCCGTTCCTGAGAAAATCGGTGGTGACACACGGACAGATAGACGGACAAGAGAGTGATCTTATAAGGGTTCCTTTTTTACCTTTTGAGGTGCGGAACCCTAAAAAGTGTACAAACATGCTAATGCCATAGCAATTGACTTTTTTTCGCTCATTTGGTAGTAGCTTTGGGTCGAGCCTTAGGTTCAATTCCCACGCGGGATAAAGATTTATCTAACAAACATAGATGTTTGTTCTGTGTTTGGGTGTTTCTTATGTATTTTAAATATGAATTTAAAAAAAAAGATTATAGGTATCTAATTCTCATAGTACAAGCTTTGTTTAGTTTGGGGCTAAATGGCACGGTGTGAAATGTCCTTCAATATTTATTTATTAGATAAATCTTTTAATTTTTCAGGATATCATAAAACAGAAGAATAATGTGAGAAATACCTCAAAAATCGACGCACGATCTTGCATAACCGCCCTATGCTATGCTATGCTAAATGTGACCCTATCGCGTATAACATTAGAGTGATGATCGACAGGAAAAAACATGCTTGAATGTTGGAATGAACGGCCTTAAGACAAAAAAACCGGCCAAGAGTGAGAGTGCGAGTCGGACTCGCGCACGAATGGTTCCGTATCATCTATAAAAACGGTATATATGGTAGCCCCCCATAAATATGTTTTAATTTAATTTAATTATTTATTTTTAAAGTGAATATATAACTTAATATTCTGTGAATATTTTAAGCTTCACATCATCAGCCATAGGACGTCCACTGCTGGACATAGGCCTCCTCCTGGGAGAGTTTTACCAATACTCGCCACGCTTGGCAGGCGGGTTGGCGAGCTCAGGTGTGATTTTTCAAGGAAGACGCTGCTGCCCATCTACCGGATTACATCCCTTAGCCGACTCTTACGGCAACCACGGGTAGAGAGGGTGGGGAACTATTCTTACGCCCGCACTACCACGGCAAATATTTCAAGCGCAATTTCCAAATTCGCATAGTAGCTATCGGTGTTTTCTTACCGATACTGCTCCTCTCAAAGACTCCTTTATCCAGACGTTGGAGTAAACATAGGCGATCACGTTCAACGTTGCCGCAACGAGCAGTAAATACACGTTTCCCACAGCTCGCAATAGGTACGAGCTTGCAACACCGCCTAAAACGCTGCCAAGAGACACTGACGCCTCCATGATTGTCATCCTGAAAGAAGAATGCTCCTTGCTACACATTGATATGGCAAACTGAAACGGGATCACATTTTAATCGTAAACCACTACATCAAAATAAATATTCGAAAAAGCATAAGTTTTGAAACATAATACAAAGCAGTGACATGATGTTTCCACCAAAAACTCTAACCAGATCTGCAAGGGTCCCCCACGAATTGAATCAAGAGCACTCTATCAAATCAATTCTAAATAAAAATTGCCTGTCTATGTTAAACTAGTTTCTTTCTGTTAGTTTTGTAGCGATGATAGCTCAGTGGTTAGCGCGGTCGGTTCGCATGCCGAAGGGCGTGGGTTCAAACCCCAACAATGAGCTTGAGCTGCCGGTGAAGGAAAACATCGTGAGGAAACCATAGCGTGGTGGTAGGGTACTTTCTACCACCCTCAAGTTGAAAATCTGCCGCCAAGCATCTAACGGTGTGTTCCGGCAGCCTCACTTGAGAGCCAGTTCTATTCCAGGCTAGGTGTGCTTTACCACCTTCGACCACACCGTCACTTAACACCTGGTGAGTTGTGGTCAGACATCTAGCCTGTCAGCGTTAAAAAAAAAAGAACAACTAAAAAAGGAAAACAGACTTTCAAGTTTCACATACTTTCAAATCTTTTTTTAATTTGTTACCGTCACAGACCAGGACAAATTCTCTTTTCTTCTTCTATTTACTTGGTGGTAGATCTCTTTAGCAGAAGATCGTCTCGGTAGGTACCAGTACCAGATATTCTACTACCAAGCAGTAGTGTGTAAACATTACTGTGTTCCGGTTTGAAGGGTACTGTAACTAGCGAAATTTTAAGGCATTAGAGACTAACCATCGAGTCTCAAAGTTTACAGAGAAGTCTAAAACAGCGATTGACCTGTACTTTGTTTTGTTACTCAAAGTGTATCCCTGTAATGGTCATGGACATGCGTTATCTCTCACCATCAAGAGAGAGTTTCGTACGTCTCATTACACTGACATAAAAAAAAAAAAAACTTTTTCCTTTCTGGTTTAAGAGAATTGGGTTTAATGGTGACCCTAATTCTGCGTTTGGGATGTCAGGAAGGTCTCGTCATCCTGTGGAACTGGCTCAACCATCATTCGTGATAATTGACATTCATATTATTTGTCATTATTGTTACTATAGAATAGATGCGTATGCAGCGAGTGCCCAAAAGGACAAAAAAACTAAAGCAGGCTAGAAAAACACTTTTTTTTTGTAGCTGACAGGCTTGGTGTTTGACCACAACTCACCTGATGTTAAGTGTCGGTGTGGTCGAACATGGTAAAGCACGCCTAGCCTGGAATGGAACTGGCTCTCAAGTGAGGCTGCCGGAACACACCGTTAGATGCTCCAACAATGAGCTTGAGCTGCCGGTGAAGGAAAACATCGTGAGGAAACCATAGCGTGGTAGTAGGGTACTTTCTAGTACTCGACTGGCTAGCTACCACCCTCAAGTTGAGAATCTACCACCAAGCACCGAACGGAGTGTTCTGGCAGCCTCACTTGAGAGCCATTTTCATTCCAGGCTAGATGTATTTACCATTAACCATACTGTCATGTAACATCAGGTGCGCTGTGGTCAAAAACTTAGCTTGTCAACCATTTAAAAAAAGTGGAGAGAAATAGATACCTCAACAGCGAGATACATAAAAAAATAATATAGCCTTACATATCTATGATAATGATGTTACCTAATAGATCTCTTCTCTGTAGACGTAATGTCGCTGATGTAACAGAACGCTCCGGTGAACAAAACCGTGAACCCTCCGGTGAGCGAGTAAGGTATGGACGTGATGATGAACCACCACGGGCCCAGGTCGTCTATCATGCTGTACACGACTTGCAACATGGCAGTCAGGGCTAGGCCTGGAAAAAAATGATAACTTTTTTTTTTATGTAACAGTAATGAGACGAACGAGACGCTCATCTGATGTTAAGAGATAACGCCTGTCCATGACCATTGCAGCGATACACAGAACTTTGAGTAGTAAAACAAAGTCCAGGGCATCGCTGCCTTGGCGCTCATTACTTTGAGACTAGATTGTTAGTCTCCTGTAATTTCGCTAGCTGCAGTACCTTTCAAACCGGAACAAAGTAATGTTTACACACTACTGCTAGGCGGCAGAATATCTGGTACTGCGGTGGTACCTACCTAGACGACCTCCTGCTAAAGAAATTTACCACCAAGTATATAATAACATTCTCTTTACTGATTATTGTTTTAAAACTCTATTTAGATCATACATTAATTTTATTCCACTTAATCATGCCGGAAATAAAATTAGTATAAATTAAAATTAATATGGTCCATAAAATAAAACAAATCAATTTAAGAGTGTTAATTAATTGAAAGTAATTGTTGCCCTATCACACATTAAATTGAAAAATGGATTGATGTGCTCTTTTGCAAAGATAGTTGGACACTACTTCTTTTTATCCCGGGGAAAAAATGCATTTTGTGAATTGTCTATGCGTTAAAGCCGATGATTTTATCTATATATTATATTTAATTTTTTATTTAAATACTGTAAATAAAAAATAAAATAATATTAGATTGCGCCCGCGATTTCGTCCACGTTGTGTTAAGAATTGGGTTCAGAGCTGGGTTCAATAGCTTCATTCATCATAAAACTTGCGCTACATTGATATAAATGATACCTTTTATATTCTGGAATAATATTCTGTAACACACATCTTATCTACTCTCTGTCCTGTAGTTAGTTTTTTGATCATCCCACAGGAACCCAACATTTTCAAAATAAAAAATATTATACATATGTATATATGTTAATCTAGATAATAAACTATATGTGTGCCAAATTTTATTCAAATCCGTTCTGCCGTTTTTGCGTGATTGAGTAACAAACATACAAAGTTTTACATTTATAATATTGATACAATGTATAATATATTGTATTTTTTTAATGTAAAAGTAATGAGACGAACGGGACTCTCTTCTGATGGTAAGAGACAACGCCTGTCCATGACCATTACAACGACTTGCAGAACTTTGAGTAGCAAAACAAAGTCCAGGGCATCGCTGCATTGGCACTCATTACTTTGAGACTTTGATGATTGGTCTCAAAAGCCCTGTAATTTCGCTAGCTGCAGTACCCTTCAAACCGGAGCACAGTAATGTTTACACACTACTGCTTGGCGGCAAAATATCTGATACTGCGGTGGTACCTACCTAGAGGACCTCGTGCAAAGAGATCTGTCACCAAGTAAAATATACATATATTTTATACATTGTGTACCTACATCGGATATTGTATATATGTGTCTCTCTAGTTCTTTGTCTCTTTTTATAAGAGCTCAACTCGGCATTTTGCCAATCTGTGCCAAACTCATGACTAAAACAAAACTACTGGCTGAAGTTTTTGGCAGTAATAGATCAGAATTACGTTTTTGGTAACATCAATTATCTCAAGCCTTTATCAGTAGTTTATCCGTGAATGGGTAACAATCAGGGCCGAATTATCCATAAGGCGGATTAGGCAACTGCCTAGGGGCCCTGCACCGACTAGGGGCCCACGGGAGCCAAGTCGATGGGGGCTAAGCACCACGAAATAAAAATCCCCATTATTTACATCCAGTAATGTTGCCATAGAAAAAAATAATTAAAGTAAGATCGATATGTTATTATTCTAAATAGTTTTTATAATAAATCTAATCAGACATACAAAATAAGTAATATCAAATTTTGTGTAAGTAAAAAATCTTTTTTTTTTTGTAATCATGTGAAAATAAATTGCACCCATGGGAAGCCCGTGTCACTAGTTAAATAATAAACATTGAAACCAAGCGAAAAAAAATGTTTGTTCCTTTCTGTAACAAATGAAATATAAAATTTTGTGCGATGTCAACCCACGGAAACATCTCGCAGATAATAATATGTAGATAATAATCAAAAATCCCTCAATTTCAGAACAATGTATTACACATAATTTTCAAAATACTTATTATTACTTTGATACGTTACTATTGCCAAACATAGGACAAGAGCAATCCCGGAAGAGATAAGTATTTGCGGAAACTGGTTGTTCCAAGAAGCTTTTAAAATGTCCTCAATATTTTATGCAGTGATAAATTAAAAAGAAAAAAGTTATTTAGCATTATAATGTTGATGACAATTCTTCCTGATTTTTTTGTTGCGTTGATTAGTCATAATTTATAATATATCAATAAATAATAATAAATAAATATCGTAGGACACATTACACACAGCGCCATCTGACCCCAAACTAAGCAGAGCTTGTGTGATGGAAGTCAGATAACTGATAGAATACATAAATACTTTTTTTTGTTGTAAATACATACTTATAATACATACAGAACACTCAGACACAGAACAAACATTTGTTTATACCAAACAAACAGTTGTCCTTGGCGGGAATCGAACCCACGCCCTACAGCTCAGGCAGGCATACTCCCAATGAGCCAACAGGGCTGTCGATATCGATCGGGTAGGTAGATGTATTAATGCACCTAAGACATACTTTTTAAATTAACTCAACACTAGAGGAAACTTAACTCAATCACAAATATATTGTAATCTATCTATATCTTTAAACGAGCAATTCTTGTATATATATATATTCTGAATCTCAGAAGATATATATATACAAGAATTGCGAAAAATCGATCTAGCTAGGTTTCATTTTCAGAAAACGTCGTTTTATCCGTGTTTTCAGCCGAGCAATGCTCGGTCAACCAGGTACTATATTTTTAAGTGAGTTACATTGAACTAGCGATATAGCGATGATAGCTCAGTGGTTAGCGCGGTCGGTTCGCATGCCAAAGGGCGTGGGTTCAATCCTCAACAATGAGCTTGAGCTGTCGGTGAAGGAAAACATCGTGAGAAAACCATAGCGTGGTGGTAGAGTACTTTTTAGTACTCGGCTGGCTAGCTACCACCTTCTGCTTGAAATCAACTTGAAAATCTGCCACCAAGCATCTAACAGTGTGTTCCGGCAGCCTCACTTGAGAGCCAGTTCCATTCCAGGCTAGGAGTGCTTTACCATCGTCGGCCACACCGTCACTTAACATCAGGTGAGTTGTGGTCAAACACGAAGCCTTTCAGCTAAAAAAAAAAACTACTATAGTGATAATATATTTTTGCTGAATTTTCCTGGACCTATCGACTAAAATATAGATTATTCAATTTAATCATGCAGTCACCACACGCGACTGAATAAATGACTAAAATAGAATGCAAGCTTAGATGATGTACTTATTCATAATCAAAGAATGTAAACATACAGGTTGAAGATAACCCAGGTAGAGGAAGCCCGGACAACGCTTATCCTTGAGCCTTTAGGGGCTACGCGGAACGGCAATATAAAGCCAAAAGGTCATTGCATTCGTTATTATGAACGATGAAAAAATCATAATGCATATGGGGTGACAGGTTCATCGCGTCGCAAAGACAGGAACCCGTATTTAACCCTAGAACTTTCAACCCAGATGTACGTTTAAAATTTAAATATTTCACTATTTGTTTTCCCACCCCCGCTGCTTTAGATACTCTTTCCAAGAATGAATTTATAGATTTTCTTAGCAAGCCGAGGTCTTTTAGTAGATTATAGAGAGATTTTACTTCGTTGCAGTCTTGATGAAAGTTAATAATTAGGGGCCCACGGGAGCCAAGTCGATGGGGGCTAAGCACCACGAAATAAAAATCCCCATTATTTACATCCAGTAATGTTGCCATAGAAAAAAATAATTAAAGTAAGATCGATATGTTATTATTCTAATTAGTTTTTATAATAAATCTAATCAGACATACAAAATAAGTAATATCAAATTTTGTGTAAGTAAAAAATCTTTTTTTTTTTGTAATCATGTGAAAATAAATTGCACCCATGGGAAGCCCGTGTCACTAGTTAAATAATAAACATTGAAACCAAGCGAAAAAAAATGTTTGTTCCTTTCTGTAACAAATGAAATATAAAATTTTGTGCGATGTCAACCCACGGAAACATCTCGCAGATAATAATATGTAGATAATAATCAAAAATCCCTCAATTTCAGAACAATGTATTACACATAATTTTCAAAATACTTATTATTACTTTGATACGTTACTATTGCCAAACATAGGACAAGAGCAATCCCGGAAGAGATAAGTATTTGCGGAAACTGGTTGTTCCAAGAAGCTTTTAAAATGTCCTCAATATTTTATGCAGTGATAAATTAAAAAGAAAAAAGTTATTTAGCATTATAATGTTGATGACAATTCTTCCTGATTTTTTTGTTGCGTTGATTAGTCATAATTTATAATATATCAATAAATAATAATAAATAAATATCGTAGGACACATTACACACAGCGCCATCTGACCCCAAACTAAGCAGAGCTTGTGTGATGGAAGTCAGATAACTGATAGAATACATAAATACTTTTTTTTGTTGTAAATACATACTTATAATACATACAGAACACTCAGACACAGAACAAACATTTGTTTATACCAAACAAACAGTTGTCCTTGGCGGGAATCGAACCCACGCCCTACAGCTCAGGCAGGCATACTCCCAATGAGCCAACAGGGCTGTCGATATCGATCGGGTAGGTAGATGTATTAATGCACCTAAGACATACTTTTTAAATTAACTCAACACTAGAGGAAACTTAACTCAATCACAAATATATTGTAATCTATCTATATCTTTAAACGAGCAATTCTTGTATATATATATATTCTGAATCTCAGAATATATATATATACAAGAATTGCGAAAAATCGATCTAGCTAGGTTTCATTTTCAGAAAACGTCGTTTTATCCGTGTTTTCAGCCGAGCAATGCTCGGTCAACCAGGTACTATATTTTTAAGTGAGTTACATTGAACTAGCGATATAGCGATGATAGCTCAGTGGTTAGCGCGGTCGGTTCGCATGCCAAAGGGCGTGGGTTCAATCCTCAACAATGAGCTTGAGCTGTCGGTGAAGGAAAACATCGTGAGAAAACCATAGCGTGGTGGTAGAGTACTTTTTAGTACTCGGCTGGCTAGCTACCACCTTCTTTCTGCAGAAATGCTTGAAAATCTGCCACCAAGCATCTAACAGTGTGTTCCGGCAGCCTCACTTGAGAGCCAGTTCCATTCCAGGCTAGGAGTGCTTTACCATCGTCGGCCACACCGTCACTTAACATCAGGTGAGTTGTGGTCAAACACGAAGCCTTTCAGCTAAAAAAAAAAACTACTATAGTGATAATATATTTTTGCTGAATTTTCCTGGACCTATCGACTAAAATATAGATTATTCAATTTAATCATGCAGTCACCACACGCGACTGAATAAATGACTAAAATAGAATGCAAGCTTAGATGATGTACTTATTCATAATCAAAGAATGTAAACATACAGGTTGAAGATAACCCAGGTAGAGGAAGCCCGGACAACGCTTATCCTTGAGCCTTTAGGGGCTACGCGGAACGGCAATATAAAGCCAAAAGGTCATTGCATTCGTTATTATGAACGATGAAAAAATCATAATGCATATGGGGTGACAGGTTCATCGCGTCGCAAAGACAGGAACCCGTATTTAACCCTAGAACTTTCAACCCAGATGTACGTTTAAAATTTAAATATTTCACTATTTGTTTTCCCACCCCCGCTGCTTTAGATACTCTTTCCAAGAATGAATTTATAGATTTTCTTAGCAAGCCGAGGTCTTTTAGTAGATTATAGAGAGATTTTACTTCGTTGCAGTCTTGATGAAAGTTAATAATTAATCTATTGATAAATACGATTATTTTTAAATTTTATTTTTTACTTAAATAATAGCTGTGTTACCTGTGTAAATGTCAAAAAAGCAACCTTTCCGAATCCTTATTCTAATTTTATCCAACCAGTTTATCAAAGAAAACTCAGAAAATCTTTAAAAGAATGACTAAAATGTTTCGGCATAAGGTAGATTTTGAAGCCTGTAGCCGCTCAAGGCAAAATTTCCGTCCTCTGTCTTGAAGGAAGGTTTTTGCTTTGCATGTCGTTTTTTAAAAGGCATAACTTTAAATCTGGGTTGTAAAATGTTTTGATACTCTTGATAATGCAATGAATAAGTTTAAATTTTTGGCAAAAGTTTTTTTTTATTTTATTCAAATTTAATGAGACGCTATCCTGATGGTAAAAGATAACGCCTGCCCATGACCATTGCAGCGATACACAGAACATCGCTGCTTTTGGCGCTCATAACTTTGAGACTTTCGATAGTTAGCCTCAACAGTCCTGTAATTTCACTAACTGCAGCACCCTTCAAACCGAAACACAGTAATGTTTACACACTACTGCTTGCCGGCAGAATATCTGGTATCTAGACGACCTCCTGCTAAGAATCCCTACCAATGAGTTCTTTACAGTTTAATACGGATTTCAAAATTTGTACCGCTGGCTTTTAGATAATATTTTAATGTAACTTTTTGGGGATAAAAGAGCCAATGTGGTTAGTAGGTAACCCATCCAGTTCGTCAATGAATTATCGTTGTTTCCTTTCTTGGTAAGTGTAACTTACGGAACATTTTACAGTACAGTGATCGAGTGCTATGTTACGCGGGAACATGATGCCCTTTACACTCTCTTGCGGTTTCCGTAGTGAAGTAGACAGTATTCTGGTCACATGAAGCCTCCTCTAAACGTTTATATGTATACCTTTATACATAGGTACATGTATGTATACATATATTTTTCTAACTCAAAAACGGCTCTTTTGGGGGGGAAAAATGTATCTAGGAAATAGGTCTCCTCTCTGGAAAAACACGTTTTTCTAAGTTTTCGTGCACACCGTACACTAAACAAAGCTCGGTCGCCATATCTACACATATCTACGGGATTTCCCAAACAAAGTGATGCCTTTTTTTTATGTAAAAGTAATAAGACGAACGAAACTATATCGTAATGATTAGAGACAACGCATTTATGTACATGACCAGTGCAGCGGTGACTAGAATTATAAGTAACAAAACAAAGTTCCCGGCATCGCTGCTTTGAGCTCATTATTTCGAGACCGAATTAACAAAAATCTACTTGTATGCACGTGTTTACTTTTATTTTTATTGTAAAACATGACGAACGAAATGCTCTCCTAGTGAGAGTAAGTAAGAGATATTCAAGAATAATTGTTATTACAAATATTATTGCGCTAAATGTTGGTTTGGTCATGGACTTCGGCACAAAAAATCAAGGTGAGTCATGCCTTGCAACTTAATTATGTAAAACGTAATCCAATATATCCCATCGCATACATGCGATCGTGCGTTGCGTGCTATAATAAAGGGGTCGACTTGTGAACACGTACCATAAATTTCCCCTTACCGTACCATCGTATTGTATGTTTGCGCTACAGAACTCGGAAATAATATAATCTCGTAATATATCTCGATAGATCACATAAATATTTATTTTTCGTGGCTCTCCCACATATATTTGTATGTACTTTTATATGTATATATTTTTACAATACGCTCTCGTGATGGTAAGAGATAACGCATGCCCATGACCATTGCAGCAATACACACAACTTTGAGTAGCAAAACAAAGTCCAGGGCATCGCTGCTTTGCCGCCCATTCGTGACATTCGATGTAATTTTGCTAGCTGCAGTACCCTTTAAACCGGGACACAGTAATGTATAGAACACATGCAAGATCCGATAAGTTCAGGAGTGCGAAAACTTTTTTTTTTTTTTTTTTTTTATGTAACTCTAATGAGACGAACGAGGCGCTCTCCTGATGTTAAGAGACATTGCCTGTCCATGACCATTGCAGCGATACAGAGAACTTTTAGTAGCAAAACAAAGTCCAGGGCATCGCTGCTCTGGCGCTCATTACTTTGGGACTAGATGGTTAGTCTCAATAGCCCTGTAATTTCGCTAGCTGCAGTACCCATCAAACCGGAGCACAGTAATGTTTACACACTACTGCTTGGCGGCAGAATATCTGGTACTGCGGTGGTACCTACCTAGACGACCTTCCTACTAAAGAAATCTACCACCAAGTAAACCTATGTTTATACGTTACCTACGTAGTATACCTACGTTCGCATTTGATCACAGCAGTAGTCCGGTCTTAGATGGAGCAAAGAAACCTAAGTACGAACAAAAGAGTTCCACAATAAAAAATGTGGGATCACAACGTTTTGTACGTACGTGGGGTGTATCTACCTTGTTTTGCTTTTGTTTGTGAGCACATAATTTAGATTAAAATAGATTTGATAGATAGTGAAAACCGTATCAAAATTCGTTGCGTAATAAATAAGCGAACGACAAACACGAGATGCGACTTTTTTATTGGAAAATATTTCCTAGTACAAAAATATGAAAAGCACCTCTCAATGGTGCTAGTAACTCTTGTTATGCAATTTGAACCTATGTATATTGGACAATAAATACATATTTGCTAAAAGTTGTTGTCCTTTTTGTATGCGTCTTTATTTAAAGTATTTATGCAGAATAAAGGCACTTGCTAGTAAGAAGTATTCTCTTTAATGAATTGAAATTATGAACATCTGAAAAAAACTAAGTTTATTTTACTAAGGTATCTGTGTTCTCGGAGCCATGTTGAACGAAACGGAAAATTATTGTGACAATCGCCTTAAATTTGCAAATGTCCCGTTTCCTGGCAGGGTCGCCATGTCGGGTTGGCAGCTGGGAGATGCATAATAAAAATGCGCCGTGTGTCTAGAACGGACGACGTTTATTAACTAACTCTCCATAATATGTACTTACTACAATATAAAAAAAAATTAATGTTAAAATTAAATAGACTTTATCTATAGAACAGTAGATTTTTTCACGTTTTCCGAGTTGTAGTAAAAGTTGTTCACAATGTTCAAAGCAATGATCTCCTTTTGGTTTAGTAGGTACGCCCAAAGCTTATGACACCGTACAGTTAGATGTGGACTTAACGATGTGTTCCGACAGCCTCACTTGAGAGCCAGTTCCTATTCCAGGCTAGGTGTGCTTTACTATCTCCGACTACACCGTCACTTAACATAAGATGAGCTGTGGTCAAACACCTAGTCTGTCAACCATTAAAAATATCAACTATTTAATGAAGATTTATTATAGATTATATTACATTTGAAATTTTAACACTTACCCAACAGCGGCCAGACAACTAGCGGTTTCCTGCCATAAGTATCAGACCAAACCCCCATAACACAAGAAAGGAATGCAGGCGCCAGAGCTTCTATGATGCCTCGGACAGTCGCCACAAACGTCGCATATTTCTGGACCTCTTTTTCTAAGAGGTGTGTTTCGTTAGTTTTGTCGAGGGAGAGGAAACCAGCGCATTCAATCTTAGAGTGGCCAAGGGCGACGTAACATGTCCGATACAGAATAATGTTACTCATTGCTACACCTGAAAAGTTTTAATGATTTAGATCGTGAACAGCAATATTATAAATAAGTAGTTAACTTTCAAATTTACCACCACGCTTCACACAGGCCGCCACTTGTGGCACTAGCTCATAAGATTCTTTTGTTTTCTGTACTTTTCTTTCTATTTTTGGTGTGTACAAAAAGAGTTTCTATCTATCTAATATAAGACATTAATTGCATATTATGTATAATGCAAACAGGTATGTTGAACGGGTTATATGTGTATGTAAATTTTATGTTATAATCAAAATGCATTCGAAAATTTTATGTCTTTTCCGACGACGAACTATAATTAATAAAATAAGATTATAACATAAAGTTGATATATACAACATATTTTATCTGTCCAACATATTTTGTTTTCATTATTGTAAAAGCGATTTGTCGGCAATAATAAATGCTGAGCAAGTCGCATTCTAAATATCTCATCATCGTCATCGTCAGCCATAGGACGTCCACTGCTGGACTTAGGCCATCTCCTGGGGGGGTTTTGCCAATACTCGCCACGCTTCGCAGTTCGGTGTGATTGTTCAAGGAAGACGCTGCTGCCCATCTTCCGGATTACATCCCTTAGCCGACTCTTACGGCAACCACGGGTAGAGAGGGTGGGGTACAATTCTTACGCCGGCACCACCACGGCGACATTGGTACAACATTGAACAAAAGGTAAAAATAACTGCCTAATAAAATACACTCGAAAGTTTAAAAAAAATCAATGAAATATAATAATTGACAAAAAATAAAATACAATTAAGTCCGAGCATTTATATCAATTTATGTATAGTGTAATATTATTATTCTTTATTACTTTCGTTATAACCAAACATGTCATGTCATCAAACAACATCAACATTTACTACGTGACCAACTCCGAAATTGCAAAAAAAAAAACAGCTGGTACACAGGTATTTCTTTATTGAATGCAAGTGACATGGGCGGAGCAGTTGATTTTTTCACGAGTTCAGGTCTCTAAATTAATCAGTCACACTTTTTCGAAATACCATAGTATGGAACATCAAAGATTCTAATTAACGTAACTAAAACAGATCATAATCGTCATCCACAACCTTCTTTATCCCACTGCTGGGTATATGCCTGTCTCTTGCTATACCATCAAAGTTCGACCCATTATAGTGACGATATCGTAAAACAGATACCTACTCTGAAATAATTATACTATGTCATAACACTATCAATGATAACCTAAATACAAAACATAGTGATTAGGAATTAATATTAATGATTGCACGTTGCAGTTTCAGTTAAGTTTGGGAAACAGATTGAGCCGAACTACATAACCTTAGCTATTTTAACAGACTTCAAAAAAAGGAGGAGGTTCTCAATTCGTCGGAATCTTTATTTTTTATGTATGTAATTTACTCAAAGACGCGTGAATTGATTCGAGAAATTCTTTTTTTTGTTTAAACGGGAGTTTTGACCCAGGATCTGATGATGGGATCCCAGAAAAACCCTATAATCTAATTTTATATGGACGCATAATATGTTTAGTATATTTTTATATCCTATTGGCCCCATAGAAATTACATGAAAAATTGGTTGAGTGGTTTGATTTTTAAACCATAATATCTAAAACCTAGCCGTATTCGAACTAAGGGTACGAAGTTGTATTTTTTTAAATAAATTTATACTTTTTAACCGACATCAAAAAAGAAGGAGAAGCTCTCAATTCGACTGATTTTGTTTTATGTTTGTTACCTCAGAACTTTCGACAGGGTGAACCGATTTTGATGATTCTTCTTTTATTTGAAAGCTGGTCCAGTTCTTATAATGGCATCCATGAGAAAACCACATGAAGAAAAATTATATAGTTAGGTACAATATATGTGTCTTCAAGTCCAGAAAAAACTGATTTCTTTTAGGTAAGCGTGGTCCAAAAAATAGCAAAAGACCAAAATCGAGTTATAAGATACATTTTCTGAGATTGAACTACTAAGTGGAAATAGTAGGTAATTCTAGATCAAAATGCAACAAAAATTGTGCAAATAGTGTCTGAGTATCTAAGTAATTAAGTAGGTGTGTACATATTAGATAATTACTTATGTGTATCACTTGGTTATAAGTAAACTGTGAATATTTTAAGTTAATTTATACTTACCTACTTGGTAGGTATAAATTAAAAATTAAGTAGCTCGATCAATTGATCCAATAAGTCCCCAGATTTATTGATAGCTATAATTATTTGAAATGATATTATGAAATTTGTCTTTGTAACTTTGTTGTTATCAATAAAATATTTGTACTTTGTGTTTAATGAAAACCAGCTAACCGCTGCAATGGTGGCATTTATAACTAAGTATGCTCTATCGTGAGTTAAATAATTCGTTAATTTGTAGGTCTAAATTACTGACTTTGTTAAAGCGGACAGCTACATAAATTCTCTGACATTAGAGCTTGACTTCTTAGGTTCTTAGCCTACGAAAGTCCTTAAAAGTTAATCAAACGTATTTATTTCAGCTAAGCAATTGACTACAAAGAGGTAATTAATAACCAAAATAGTTTAACGTATTACTAATGAGACTGTGTTTACAAGAATAAACTTACCAGACAATGATGTGCTCAACATTACAACAAAAAGTGGTAATTCCATAGTAAGCCTAAAAGGACGAGCTGGAATTTCGCTTATTTCTACATTGTCATTTAATGCTGAAGAACTCTCCGTGATTTCTTCTTGTGCCATTTTCGTAAGTACCAACTGTTGTTTACTAAACAATCCAAATTACAATTATATAAAACAAGGGTTATGTATAGAAGTATTCACTTTTAGATTAGATATAAAGTACAAAAGCATACAAAATCTGTTTAATCGATAAGTCGGTACTTTAATAAAATAAACAAAACATATTAAAATTACGTAAAGTTATAGAAAATTGTATTTTAGACAAAAATGTACACCACCACCATGACAGATCGCGCGCGCGCGAATGAATGGATTATTTCTCGAATTATGAATGAACTTGATTCGAAAAGGAAGTGTTGAATGATTTGAACGATTTGAAGGTCATTCATCGTGACATTCATTTTGGTATTGCTAGCAGAAAAAATTCTACAACCATAGACAAACATTTAAATTATTTTCTAATCGATTTCACTTCCATTCTGTGCGCTGACGCTTGTTTTTATGACGTTATCATCTCTAGTTTAAAAATAAAATAAAAAACTTGTTTGATTTGTCTATGAAATTGCAGAACGGAAAGTCGAAGAAGGCGAGCGTTTTACACAAAAATTGCAATATATTCTACGTTTGAGACGCTAAATTGCAAGAAAACAAGCTTCCAAAACTTGTAAAATAAAGGTATGTCATTTGCGCTATAAATTGTAGTGTAAAAACTGTAAAATAGAGAAATCTCTTACGCCGTGCGTTACGACTTGATGAGTCGCCTCATCTCGCCCGTCATTCCACATCCGCTACTGTAAAAGTTTACTGTTAGTTTTTCCACAAATAGAGCCTATAATTTGCTAATATATCGGATATCTTAATTATATAGAGAACCAAACCATTAGTTGTGGTCAAATTGTGAAAGTTTTATTCATCCACAAATATGCCACGACCTATTTTTAGATCTGCTTTCTTTTTTCCTAACCGCATTGGTGGTTAGTTGGTAGCCGGTTACATAGTGATCTAAGTTTTGTCGGTGTTTCGTTTTAGGATAGTGAAAATGGCGGTGAACGTGTATTCTACTAATGTAACTTCGGAGAATTTATCTCGGCATGATATGCTCGCGTGGGTAAACGACTGCCTCCAATCGAACTTCGCGAAGATAGAGGAACTATGCACAGGTGCAGCCTACTGTCAGTTTATGGACATGCTGTTTCCCGGCAGTGTACCCATGAAGAGAATAAAATTCAAGACAAACCTAGAACATGAATACATACAAAACTTCAAAGTTTTACAGGCAGCATTCAAAAAAATGGGAGTTGACAAGGTAAAATTAGTCTACAATCCTGTATAAATTCTTACTGATGCAACTTGGTACCTGTTAAGAAACCCACCCAATATTTATCTACGATCTTACCCTTTAAAATTACATACAGTTGATTAGTCTGTATGCAGTGATGCTATCATTGGGCACACTTGGTGAAACATAAACATTGATTCTTTAAAATACAGTGACACATTCTGTCTATAACTGATGAGCAATATGTTTTGCTGTTATCTGGTTTTATCTGGATTACATACTTGGGCTTAGGTGACAACATCATGTAATTTATTGGAGAAATGTTTTAATCAAGCCAATATAAATGCATATCAACCATGTTGAAATATGGCATATGACAACCACAATTTAATGCAACACCTAGGGTTGCCAGATGTGTTGAAAATAAACACCAGATATTGTTTCTTTTTATTGTCAAGCTTACTTAAAACTAATATAATCAAGGTCTAACTGGTAAAATCCAATAAGTATGTTAAAGTTAGTTTAAGATTTCGATTTTGAAGTTTTATCTCTAATAACTTATTTCTATAAAAATAAAAGTGATAACAGCTTGCTGAACAGTTATCGAACATAGAGTGAATAACCCCGAGAGTATAGATAGGCTGTTTGATCTCTTAACATGTTTCATGAAATCTGGACAACCTGTTCTCTGGTTTAACAAGACTATTTTGACAGGACAGACGTAAGAAAAACAGACCTGTCCGGCGAAAACTAGACATCTGGCAACCCTTGCAACACCTTATGTGGGTATCTAGATCTTACAAAGGCTGCAAGATGGTCATCCTTGACACTACTCAGTTTATAATTTGCCGTAAAAGGTCAATGGTAGCTGAATTGATTATTTATGATGTTGACCTAAGACTATCACATCTGACTTAAAATGGCAGTGAGTGGGTGGGGCACAATTAAGATACTATTTTATATGGACTTCTATTGTTAAAATACTGATCTGAATTCTAGTTTGAAATGAATTTCAGATTTTTTATAAGAAACATAGCAAAACTAAGCATTTGGTTGTGTGTCTATTTACTATACAGTTGACTACTATACAAGTACCAATTGACAACATAGTTAAGTTTATCATTATATTGCATTGTATTCAAATTTATATACTTAAACTTGTAATACACTATAAAAAAATACACTACCTATTACATCAGATTACACGCCTACTGAAATATGGTATAGATACCTTATTTGGGTCAAAAGAAATTTTACAAAAAGTTATTGAAAAAATGTAGGTCAGGTCACTGGTAGGCTGCTTATGAAATTTAGTACAAGTTGTTAACCAAATTCTCTTACAGATTTAGGCTATTTACTTGTGAAAATATAAATTTATAGGTAATACCAGTGGACAAGCTGATAAAAGGGAGGTTTCAAGACAATTTCGAATTTTTACAATGGTTCAAAAAGTTTTTTGATGCTAACTATGATGGAAGGGAGTATGATGCATTTGACGCTCGGGGAGGCTTCATGATTGGCTCTGGAGCGTGTGAAACAGGCGTACCGTTGTGCTCTGCCATTGCTGTAGCTGTGCCGCAGCCTCCGAAGGCTCGTCGCGTTCTCCCGACGCATCATTCATCCAGTATGCATAACACAAACGCGCAAACATTCATCACACTTTGAAACTCCCATTGTGTGCATGTCTCTCTTCAGTGAATGTTCAAGAACAAAAGCTAGTTTCAAGTGTGGTGAACTATCCTGTATTCTTGCCCATGCGTAGCCAGCACTAGCTCAGACTAGAATGTTCGTTGCTTTTTGTTTCATACTTTCCTTTTTGTTCTTTTGTAGATAGTGCCAATTGACAAACTGGTGAAGGGTCGTTTCCAAGATAACTTTGAGTTTTTGCAATGGTTCAAGAAGTTCTTTGATGCCAACTATGGAGGCACGGAGTATGATGCGGTGGCACAACGTGAGGGTTTGCCTATGGGGCACGGGGGCTCAAATGCCCCTCGTGGCTCTACTGCACAACCTAAGAAGACGACTACGCCCATCGCCAAAGTTGCGGCCAGACCCCAATCCAGTACTGTTTTCTTTTATTTTTGATTGGTGTTATCCCAATGCTTCATTTGCTTCATTATGTGTGCATGAGGATAATTATTTTCTGTTCTGAATGTCATTAATTGATTTATTATTTCCTGCTGTTTATGTAATGAAACCGTTTCATTTATACATGTACAAGATAGAATAGTAAAATTCAAAGTAACATTTTTAAACCTATAAAATATATTGCACATTTTACATATTTATGTATTTACTTTACATGTATTATTTACACAGCATGCTTCATCCTTGCATTTTCATATTGTCTTTGTCCTTTAGAAGTTACATAATAAACATATTTTTTTTTTTTAACTCTGTACTTAATATTTTATTGCATTATTATGAAGATTACATGCAGATAAAAGAAACTTTTTTCTATTTTATTCAATCTTATATTAATAAATAAAATGTCAGCATAATATTTGCTATTAACATATCCCTCTTATATACATATGTATGTACTCGTAAAGATACTATAATAATTAATAACACAACTAACAGTTTTTTCCTGAAGTAAAATTATATCTTTAAAAAAACCTATAAATAGTAATTGATTTTTTTCTAGTTCAAAAAGCGCCAAACAGCACTGTGAGGTCTCCACCGGCAGTGAGTCTGCAGAGAATAAATCAAAGCGCCAAGGGAGATTCGAAAGTCATTGATGATCTAAATCACCAGGTAATTGTGCGTTATTTACCAATCTTAATACAAAAACTTTATTTTAAGAAACTTAAAGACTGATAAATTGTATTTATTGCTAAACAGTATAAGTGGGTGTATGCCTTGTGTGATAAATTAAACTCGAGAGGTCCTAAGGGGCCTGCAGGATTTTGATGATCTCATGTTCTTACATTGTTTTACCAATTTAAATTGTCAATATTGTTCCTTCCTGTATGCCTTGTTCACAAAACGGACTGATAGAATAGTATCGACTAGATGCAATTAATGTTGTTTGGCTAAATCCTACTAATATTATAAATGTGAAAGTTTGTATGTTTGAATGTTTGTTGCTCAATCACACAAAAACGGCTGAACAGATTTGGATGAAATTTTGCACACATATACTTTATTACCTAGATTAACATATAAGATACTTTTTATACTGGGAAAATGTTAGGTTAGGCTAGAATTGTGAAAAGCTAACTACAGAATGTATCCATTTGAAATTTGGTATAGATGTGTCTTACGTAACATCGCTCCGGAATAAAATGTATCCTTTATCTAATCTTTAAACAAGCAATTCTTGTATATATATAATCTGAATCTCGGAAACGACTCAACATTGACAAACGATTTTCATGAAATTTAATATGCAGGGGGTTTCGGGGGCGATAAATCGATCTAGCAAGGTTTAATTTTAGAAAACGTCATTTTATCCGTGGTTACAGACGAGCAAAGCTCGGTCATCCAGGTACTATTGTTTAATCTATGTAATTATGTAGCGCAAATTTCATGATGAATGAAACATCAATGAATGAATGAATGTTCATGATGATGATGTTTCATGATTTTGCGTGATGGTACTTTCTAGTACCAGTAGTAGGGTGCTGGCTAGCTACCACCCTCAAGTTCAAAATTTGCCGCCAAGCATTTAACGATATGATCCGGCAGCCTCACTTGGGAGCCAGTTCTATTCCAGGTGTTCTTTACCATCTTAGACCACACCGTCACTTAACATCAGGTGAGTTGTGGTTAAACAACTAGCCTGTCAGCTAAAGAAAAAAAAAACTATTGCTCATTTGTTACTTACACATGTTTCATTTGTCTCTGAGCCCAATTCTTAACTCAATGCGGACGAAGTCGCGAGCGCAAACTAGTAATAAAGTAATCTCTCCCAAATAATAAATGTTAGATAAGGTGAATAGTGTGTGTGTAGTGAATTAGGCTACATCAACTTTTATTACCTTAACTTACGGACCAATTTATACAAAGATAATTTATGTTGCTGCCAAATTGCCATAGTTGCCAGTAAACAAGCGAATAGTTGATGGCACAGTGTTTGTTTTTGTGTCTATTGTTGTTATTGATTTAAATCAATGATGGCGAAACTTTTTCCTTCGCGTACCAATATTTACTAACGAAATATATGGCGGGCCAAGTTGTTGCATTTTTGGCTATTTTATTTACTGTAACGACGACGGACCACGCGTGCCCAGTTGATAGCTTCATTTTCGGTTTACGCTCATATTGCTCGCGCTAGCGAAACAAACGTGATTGTTTTATGCGAGCTCCGCACTACCAATGAGATTAAAATTTCTACAGTATGAAAGTTACACTTGATTTTTGTTTGATGGTCGCGGGCCAGATTTCAACGCTCATGGCCCGCGGGCCGTAGTTTCCCCATCACTGATTTAAATAGTCTTGAATATTTCTCGGATGATATAGCTAGCGCAGGACCAGAAAAGATAGTGTGATGACTCCAATGTTCAGGTGTTGTTAAAAAAAGGGTTACGATGATGATTCACAGATTAGTGTTTAACTACAGCTCATCTGATGTTAAAAGACGGTCCTCCTGGAACTGCCTCTCAAGTGAGATCAGAGAATGGTATTATAATTCTCCAATATTTTTTAGGTGAATGAATTGAAAGCAACTGTTGACGGTCTGGAGAAAGAAAGGGACTTTTATTTCGGTAAACTTCGAGACATAGAAGTAATCTGTCAAGAGATGGAGGAACAACAGAATGGAGCAATTGTTCAAAAGATCTTGGATATTTTATATGCAACTGAGGTAACATAATAATACCAGTTATAAAAAAAGCAATATTTACTTTCATAGAAATTAATGTATCTTAATAAAATTTAAGTATGTAGTCGGAGATCAGAAAATATATTTTTTTTTTAATAAAAGGCCACATAATAAATTAAAATTCAAGAAAACCCCCTACGCAATTAACCAAACATACCTAAGAACCACCGCAAGGAAACTGGCTTTCAAATGCAAAAAACCGCATCGAAATCGATCCATCCGTTTGAGAGCTATGGTGCCACAGACAGACACACACACACACAGATAGACAGACAAACATCGACGTCAAACTTATAACATCCCACTTTTTGCGTCGGGGGTTAAAAAAAAATGTTGCATAGTAAATGAATTAATATTATATTATAACATGACTTTACAGTTTAAAATTACAATTAAATAAATAATATTATTTATGAGAAAGAGAACACTACTATACCATTTAATTACTATTATTTAATTAAAACACAATAAATTATATACTTCACAGGACCGCTTTGTTGAAATAGTCTTAGGCTCGTAATACCATGATTTTATCCTTTTCAGGACGGATTTGCGCCACCAGAAGACTTAGACGGTGATAATCCTCATCCGCCGGAAGAGGATGAGTATTGAACACTGCAGTGGTAACGCTTATCCTAGTGCTCTTTGTACATTGTATCCAAATCGAAATTATATTGCTTATTATCATCTACAGTAGGTACCGAGTGCTTAGTATACACAGCCAATGAGTCGGAATGTTATGGCAATGGTGATTCTTAACTATACATACATATTCTGACAAGGTGCTGTACTTGACAGTATAAAGATAATCTAGGATGATAGAGAAGTATAATGAGTGTTTAAACATACTTACCTTAGTGATTTCTTGTTCTATAATATAATAAACTAAGCCCCTCTGAGTACTTTTTCTCGCTAATGTTTTAATTCATCCCATTTTATAAAATTGCATTATACCCATCCTCATGATAAACCATTTTCAATCGCTACAAGATTAACTTTTTGTTTTTTGCAAACGTCAATTTTCAATGTGCAGGCTATTTTAATATCACGTGGAAACAGTATCATGACTTGCTGATTTTTTGTGAGTTATGTCTAGTGTTCCATTCACTTGCTGTCGTGGTCGCGTGAGTCGACGAACCTCCTTGAAAATTGACTATCATGCCATCTATTCTCTTTTACTATTTTGTAATAAACTGTTCCAAAAGTTTAGCCATCCTTTTCTTTCTTATTGATACAAATACTGTAATCATGTAAGTGGAGATTATAGAATAGTACAACTAAATCATTTTCATATCATAATGTATCCAAATTCTGATCTCTTGGAAGCCAAACTGATAAGTGCTATTTTTGTGTCTTGCCCAGAGAATCCACCTTGAACCAGGGGTCTACAGAGGTGAAAGGTGAATTTCACCTACAAATTTATTATGGCATTTTTTTTATGGCTTGCTGTTTGACCACCTCTCACCTGATGTTAAGTGATGGTGTGGTCGAAGATGGTAAAGCACACCTAGCCTGGAATGGAATGGAAGCATCACTTGGACTTGACCAATGACTATGACTGAGACTTGTTTTCTTTTGAAATATTACGCAGAGTACACAATTATGTGTATGCATTTTCATTGATGTCTATAAAGTTTTATTATATTGTACAGTGTTAAGTCAAAATTGAAAAAAGTTTTCTTCCAATTTTGGCATGAATACATGCAGGGCAACGGGAACAACTTCCCTTTATACCCTCTTTAACCGATTGCAAAATGTGAAATCATCACTTTAGCAAAGAGTAGGGCACTATAAATTACCCCCCCTAGAATAAGAAACTGGATCCTAGTAAATTAACAACTTAATATATAATATGTTTCAATCTAACAAGAATTTCTTGTGGGCTACTTCAATCATTCTAATGTTACTTACGCATCACAATTTTTTAATATCTTATTCTAATAATCTAAGTTAAGAATCACTATAGCTATGCAAAGCCCGTAACAATAGAACATTAATAAACAAACAGCTTCCATTATAACTCGTAAGGCTTACAATTTTACCCTGTATAAACACAATGACATTTTAATTTCCACTAGAATCCCTATCTGTGAACTAAATTAGTTCCTATTTGTTATTAAAATAGACTATCTGAATTGTTCAACAATTTTAGGGGTCATTTTGAAGAGGTTTTTGTAATATCTGGTGTGTATAATTGTATATCGCCTCAAATGTATAATTATTTGTGAATATTTCTTGTAATTTTAATTATGATATGGCCATTAGCGTTTAAAGATGCAGATGTCTGTTCAGTTTGAAAAATTATATTAATTTAGCAATATTGGCTATTGGCCATATAACTAAATCAATAAAATAACCATGTAGATAGTTTTAGATGTACCTCGAAGCACAGTAAGGCCAATTTTGAAAGATTTATTTGACAGAACTAAAGTTACTAAAAATGTTGCAGTGTTTTACATTGCACTCTATTAGACAAGGATAACTAATTTTTACAAACTTTTGATCTGTCTACTAAAATCTTTGGTCTTTATATCTCATAAAAATGGCCCAGATATGTACTTTCAGAATGAATTCTTATTTGTAAACTATGAATGGTATTTAGTACTGTTTTTAACTATTATTTTTTTTATCACCACATTGGACGAATGTGGCTGTGTCATAACTAAGTACATTCCTTATAAATCGGAACGTGATGTCTTGACTGATTCTTTCTAATTGTTTCGTATGTTGATAGAACGCACTGTTCAGTTAAAAATTGTATGGCAATGTTAAGAAGGAAGCAATGTGGTGCAAATTTGTTTGTATTGTCTCGAACACCATTCTTAGGCCCTTACGCCTATGCATTTAATAGATTGTTAAATATATTGCAAGATGTTAACTGTTAATCGTTTGATAATTCTGTTGTGTAAACAATTATTTGGCATTATAATTATTTGTTCTATTTCTAAAGTAATAAAAAAAATGGTGATCAAAATTGAGATCTGATGCGTTTTTGTATCGCATAAATTAAGTCATGGATATTATCAGTGAAAGTGTCAGTATAAGTTCGGGTCGCGAAACGGAAATTTAATGATATAGGTAATAAATACTGATGCAGTTCAAAGTTTAGCCAGAGTAGTAGACAAAAAATCATTGAAAAATTAGTTGAATTTGATTTGTACCTTTAAACTTTACCTCTATAATGTTATTAACATATATGCTACGTGCGATGATGTAATTTGATGGCAAAATCGCTAAATGAAAAGCAAACAGTTTGACATGACCCGAACGTCATAATGAGATAATTAAAACTAGGTTAGTCTAATTACTAGACAAGACTTGACATTGTTTTCGCTCTATATTACTAACTATAGGAAATATACTTAATACTAATAAATATTCCTAATATTTTTTATTTTGTAGAGCATATTCCCCTATCGCGGGAAAAATAACGAAACGAAAGCGCAATTTAATGTTATCGCTGGTTCAAATACAAAATAAATATAAAATTAATTTATTTAATTTAGCATTCGTAAATTGCCTTAATAGCAGATATTAATTGCCTCTGGTTTTCAGATTGTGAATGTCTTATCGAATAAAATATACCTAAATAACTTTGTTTTTATTTCTAATACAAGCCACCAACGACCCTATAGGACTTGGCAATAAAGGAGAAGTCATATAGCATGAGTAACAATTGCTAAGGGCCCGGCAATCATGTTTATATGCTTGTGCATAAAATATTTATTGATGACAGCTCAGATGTTAGTGCTATCAAATCGCACGACGAATGGGAAGGAAAACAGCAGGAGAGTATCCTACCAATCAGGTAGGATACTCTCTAGTACTGTTGGGTAGCTACAACCCTCATGTCGAAATTCTGTCGCCAAGCACCTAACGATGTGTACCGGTAGTCTCACTTCAGAGCCAGTTGCCATTCCAGGCTAGGTATGTTCATCTTTAACCGTACCTTTACTTACAGTGAGCTGCACGCCTAGATAGTCCCACTTCGTGTGACACGCGACGCATCTCTAAAATAAGCCAACTTTACTTCAACAGAAGTAAAGTAAGAACACAAATATTCCTTACGCATTTCAGCATAACGTACCTGTGCGTACTACACGATAAATATACTTGAAGGCTAGCTACGGACCAGAACAGATGAGGAAACAGTACGAAACTTTTATAAAGATTTCTACTTTATTTCATAAAAATATTACAAATTTATAAATTATCCACTAAATTTGTACAGAAATAAAGTTCACCTTAAAGCAATAATTAAATAAGTAAGCATAACGATATAATATCTACATAATTATATTGAAGGCGTCTAACTATAGAGGCATAAGTGGTAAAACGAAGTTTTTAGAATAATTAAGAATTCTAAGATTTCAAATGTAAAACACAAAACATTTTTTGTGTTTATGACAAGTGGTTTGATAGTAGTAACGTCTATAATAAAAAGTTTAAAAAGCTTGTAGGTACACAATACTATTACCTAGGCATATGTAGGTACACAGTACTTTATAATTCTTAGGTAGGTATAGTTTAGTGATTTAAATACTTATTATTATTTAACCGTTTTCAACACACTTTAAATTGCGCGTTTGACAATATTCCCAAAAGAGATTTTTGACTACATCTCGCCTGTTGGTACACGACAAGACCAATATTTAAGTAAAAATTAAGTTTTCTTTTCACCTGTTTAGAAAGAAAGGTTTTATTTGCACTCCATTTTCTGCATGCAAAAATATTTTTTGTGTCCTAATGTGTGGTAAGTAAATTTAAATGTCACAAAGTAATAAAATAATCCAACTCCGTTTAGGTACCAGCACATTGATAAAATGAAAACAAAAGTGTAAATAAGGAAGATTCCTGTATTTATAATTGACTTAAAATTTATAACACATTAATTTTATGTGACAAATATATTTCAAAATGTGTAAATTGAGAAGTGGCTGTGGCTGTTGTAAAATAAATAAACTTGTGACATTCTTTTACTAAATATCTATTTAGATTTTTACAACATATTATTCCATCCTTGCTCAATCCTTATATATTTTAATTGAATTTCTTGTATATAGGTATGTATTTTATTTGCAAAGGTGAAATTAATATATGTGCAATTTTTTTTCTCTCGTCACTCGACGTTTAAATTTGGAATATACGAGGTAAAAGGAAGCAATGCTTTTACAAAAAAAAAAAAAAAAAAAAAAAACAATTGTACTATACAACCTTCTCGCAAGGACAATCAATAAATTGACCAAAGTTTATCGCAATCGGTAACCAGTACAGCAGCGCAATAAATACGAATAAATAAATATTGTTTTATTTATAAGATTATTTTTTATTTAAAGTTAAAATCCTTTACTTGATCTGGATTCAATACCTAGCAAAATTCACAGAGGTGGTCTGTGAAAATAGACTCACATAATAGCAAACAAATAACAGAGCACTTACGCCCCTATGGTTTAACGTCTTCGATATTTTGTTCAAAAGTGCAATGAATGAAAAACATAATAGTAATTTATAGTAAGAGATTTTTCTTTGACCTTAACCGGTATATAGGCTTCATTATTTTCTTAAAATGTATGTTTACACCATTGCTTAGTAATTAAACTAATACTTATCTTTAAAATTTAACATGATAGTCAATTACCTTATTGCTATACAATTACGTCTTCACATAATTTTTATTATACTAAGTTTTCTCAATACACATATCTCTTGTTTGGTATCCTCTTTCTATTAGTTTTAATGTTCGAAAATTCCATGATCCGTGAAGACATTCTTCTCAATGGCGTAGAATTTGTTGTATCTTTTCTAGCATTAGAAGAACGAGTTTTCCGTGGGGTTGGCGTTGATGTGAGAGAGAATGATACGTCGCTTTCACCTGTATCCATTAGACGCGAGTTAGTCAGTTTAGTTACAGCTCTTTTACATAGAGCAGTTCGGTCTTTAGAATTTGTTCTACATGATCTCACTGGTCTATTGGTTCTGTTATTATTTTCCTCAATAGTAAGGGAGCTATTTTTTTGGGAATTTTTTTTAGTTTTAGGGCTTTTACTATTACTAATATTGTTTGGTGCCTTAGCTTCTACTTTTTTTTTACTATATGATAATTTTTCAGTGAGTGCTTTATTTACTATGTCTTGTTTTTTACTATTGTCTTTTTGTTGTGTTTGTTTAGAAATTGTTTCTTGTACATTGATTTGAGTTTTAGTATTATCTTGTTTTTTTCTGTTGGATTTTTGAATACTTTGGTTTTGTTTGTCTGTTTTCGATGCTTGTTTTTTACCTTTAGACGACTTTTTATTATCTGTTTTGTTCGGAGTTTCTTTCGATTTTTTATTTTCTATTTTGTTTGTTACTTCATGTTTGGGATTCGAGATTTGTGTAGAAATACTTGTATTAATGTTTTTCTGTTTGTTTACAGAATCAAGTAACTTTGGGTTTTCGTGTGTGGTTTGATCATGTTTATTCCGTTTAGGAGCTCTGTGTGACCTTATTCTAAGAGTGTTATTGAATTTTTGTGTATTGTCAAAAGTATAATTTTGCGACGGAATCGATTCATATGTGGGTTTCTTAAAATTAAATACGTTTGAAAATCCTTGCGCCTTTGGGGTTTCTTTTGGCTGCATGTCTAAAAAAGAAGAAAAAATATTATCACTGTATAATTGATGCATGATTTGTCATTTATTATGCATAAAAAATACCCTAATCACTCCTATATGTAACTGTCTGAACATTCCGTGAATTTTGTGTTCTGGTTTGAAGGGTGTAGCTAGAGAAATTACAAGGCTGTTGAGACTAACCATCAAATGACCAAAGTTACGAGTGCCTAAGCAGTGATTCCATAAACTTTGTTTAGCTACTCTAAATTCTGTGTACTTCTGCAATGGTCATGAACATGCATTATCTCTTACCATCAGTACACCATTACCATTGAAACCCTGTACAATATGAATTGCACTCGTCGACCTGATATAAATTGAAATTGATTTTAAAAGAGCTGGGTATTTACTCCAAGAGATTTTTTACCTGGTCTGTGATTTTCTTTTGAATTTGATCCTCTAATTCTGGGCGAAGGCTGGCATTCCACATCACTTTCAAAGTCAGTGTCCCAAAACTGTTTGATTGTCGTTTGTTTCATAGTAGCTGGTAGTTTCTCAAGAAGTATCTTACAACTATTCAGTTTGATGGAAGAATATTTTTTAGGGGTGTTTTTTGTTACTTTTTCTTTAGTAGTTTGTGGTTTAGAAATTTCTTTTTGTAGTTCCTTTATTGTCGAATTTAATGTTTCCTCATCAGTATATGTATCACTTTCGTCGTCATTATTTTTACATGTAGAAATTATAGAAGTCACATCCCATTTGTCGTTGCTATCTTCAGTCACATTTTTACTTTGGGACCCAGTTTTGTTTGTTATATTAATCTGATCTATGGGCACAATTTTGTGAATTAAATCCTTCAAAGAATTATTATTATGGTTGTCTTCTTGAATATCTCTACTTAAGCATGACTGAGTCAGGGCTTGCTGGAGTTTTCTCGCTTTATGTTTTTCTTTTTGAATGGTACCATACATACTGTTCTGAGGACTGTCCATATTGTCTATACTCAGGTTTCTGTTTTCAGCAACATCAAGTTTCTGAGTAAACAGCTTTCTCTTTATGAAACTAGGCCTCATTGAAAGGCTTGTTGAATCACATGTTGAATTTGACTGTTCATCTTCATGATTTTCTTTTCCTAATTCAACAGATTTATCTTGCTTTGGGTGTTGATTTGGAGAAGAAAAAGATTCTTGTGGGATTATATCTAAAGGAGCAGCAGATTTAGCAATTAGTTTTTCTTTGAAAGATTTTCTTGCTGGACATATAGGTTTTGCAAATATAAAATCACTTGCTTCCTCATTATTACATTTTAGTGTATTATTTGTTGTGTTATTTTTGCAAGACAATATCTTGTTTTTCTTTTTATTTGGTAGAGGGATATCTTCACTGTCAATACTCCTTTTTCTTTTTTTAGTTTGACTTTCTTTAGTGGAATTAGAAAAAATATCTTCATCACTATCAGTTTCAATTCTTCCTAAGTTTTTGTTTGTGGCTAAATGTCCATTTTGATTATGGACTCCATTGTGTTCCTTTTCAACATTTTCTGGTATGGATTTTGAAACTACTGATTTATTAAATCTCTGTGATGGTAGCTGGTATCCACTATGAAATCTCTCTTTTTGTAACATTGCAGGAGCTGCCCGTTTTTTTAGCATATTACTAAAATTAGCAGGAGGTGGCAAATTATTGATCATAGACATTTGTGGTCTTACAGGCATGCTCTGACAAGAGCTGATGGACCTTGCAGTGTTTGAATTAATTGAACTTCCAGCCATATTTCGGATAGAATTGAACTTGAAATGATCTGTCCGATCTTGTAACATGTTGCTCCCTTTTAATTTTCTTTTAAAATTTGATATGTCAGTTATTGTTGACCTACAACTGGACATGTTATCTATGTAACTAGTTGTTCTTACAGATCTATCATCACTACTGAGTGATGAATCACTTGCTTGCTCCCCTGAGTCATAGCCACTTCTTTTACGCCTTGGGATTTTACGGTACCGCCGATTATCAATTTTATTTCTGACTTGTCTTTTGACAAATCTGTTATATGCTTCATTTATAATTTTTAGCTCATATTTATTAAACTGTATATTTTTAAAAGCATTTGCTATGTCAGCTGCGCAACTAGTAGTTGAATCTGAAACAACAGTAGCCATGGAAAATTAAAGAAAACATAATGAAGCTTATTTTTTTTTTTTACATTTATCATCTCAGTTTAAAAATCAATATTTACTTTGGTGACATATTATTAGTGTATTATTTAAAATTAGCTACAATTAACAATATGTACACACCATAGAAAAGATAAGTTCATGCAGTATGATGAGCTCTAGTTTGGAAGTCAATTGATCTCCAAGTATGCACCAGTAACTTTGATGATAATGCAAAATCCACTTATTCGTAAAAAAAGAAGGGATAATATACCTATACTCCTTATAGATACTGGTGATCCACATCTGCCATTAAATGCTGAGTTAGGCGCACACATTTCTCGAGGATTATAGGAATAGTTTATATTATTTGGCCTCATATCACAGGCACTCCTTACTGACATTGGTGACATCCCTCTTCTATTAGATATACTCCGTTGATCATAATTCGACTCTGCATATCTCTGCCTTTTATAAGGTTGAGACATTTGTAATGTGGAAGAAAATACATTGTTACGGAAACTTATTCCTGTTATGTTGTTCAAATTTGTGTTTGGACCTTTTGCTGATACCATCTGAAAAATAAGTGACATAAAAAATATGGTTTTAGTTTGTGCCAAGATATCTATTTACTGAATATTTTTAAGTTTGTGTCTATATAATGTTTGAATGGATACCTATCTAGAAAAATATAAAATACTAAGTAATTAGAACAGAATATTCCTCTACTTATTCTGCATTCATGCATTTTGTAATGTTCTAACATCCAAAATCCTGCACTTTCACCCATCATTCTTTAGTATTACTTAAAATAGCAGTAGTCTATGTTTGTTCAGAATAAAGGCTATTTCTACCAAATTTTACAATTCATTAAATAGTTGAGTAGTGCTACTAAATTAATAATGCTTGCACTTATTGCATACTGATTTGAGTTTATTTTCTATTCTTCTGTACTGACACATAAACTTTCACAATCCTTACTATTAGTGTGGGGTTTATGTCTATATCAATGTATGACCTTAACTTATGAAATCTAAATATTACTTATGTGCTTACATTACCACATCACAGAGTGAAATTGATATAATAAACTTAAAATACACACCGTGCTCTCATTTTGGAAGGTAAACACATTTGTAAGCGCACTATCACTATCACTATCGCTCATTTTTCAGTTCTAAGGGTAGCGACGCGACAATTCTATAAAAGCCATGCAGAGAATGATGCGTTTTCTTTCTAGAATCACAATGTCATTGAAATCGATCATTGGTTACTGCAATTTACACAAAAACATTTGTTGCTTCTTGAGTTTAAAGAATAATATTACTCGCAAGGAGGTTCATATTGCAGTTTTAAAGACTACCTATGTATTAAAAACCATTTACTTTTAACCAGTGCGTCAGTCGTTAAATTTTTCAAATCAAATCATCTTTCTTTTTCTTTATTTGTGGCATCACACTTTATATATTTTGCCAATGTCAAGTAGTTCATACTTGAATGTCTTTATTTACAATAATTTCTAAGTCCTAAAGTAAGTGACGGCCAAGTACAAACCATGTACAAAGTAGTTGCTATTTTACTAGAAGCTTCTGTGGAGTTTTGAAAACACCACGAAAAGACAAGTTTCAGGAGATTAATTACTTGCTCATTCTCGCGCATGTAAATTGATAATTTATTATCAAAACAATGCATTTTTAAAATGAGACCATCGAAAAAAATAAAATTTAGATCATAAAACAATGCATTTTTTTCAAATTACCACCAAATCTCTAAATGAAATTGGTTTTTGTGACAATGATAATATTTATTATGTATTTTTTCTTTTTATCTTTTTTGTTTCTCTTTAGACATTGCGCAAGTAGAAAAACAGGTCTACTAGCTTTAGTGTAGTGTTTCATCCTCAGATCAAGCACTACGTTTCATCTTTCATCGGAGTCTACAGGTCTTTCCTCAGGATCTTTCCGACTTTCAAGTGTGTCAGACTCATGTCAAGTTAAAAATAAAGTAAAATAAATCGAAAACTCAGATGAAATCTTAAAGTCTTATATCTTTTAATCTTATAGTCTTTCACTACTTTCATCTGAGCTCGAAAAGATAGATTAGAAATTGTATTTGGATAATTTTGACCTATAAAAAAAAAAAAAAAAAAGATTACCAAAATTGATTTTATTTTCCAATTTTTTTCTGTATTTATGGCAATTTTTCAATATTTTCGAAATTTCCTTACATAATCGAGTAAGGAGACAAACGAGATACATCTCTTACTATCAGAAGAGCGTCTCGTTTGTCTCATTACTCGATTATATATAAAAATAGTGGTGTTTCATACAAGCGCGAGTGTGGGAAAGTGATATAATCTGGTGAAACATGACTTTTCGTGTTGCTTCCAAAACTATATCGAAGCTTGTAGTATAGTCACCACTACTTTACTAAGGCATGACTAGATTTGACTGACATGGACTGGACTTTGACTATAAAGATAAAGAAGCTGAAAACTGAAGATGCACACAAAATACAGAAATATTGAAACTGGTAGAATGCACAGAGTGCGATGCCAAGAACAAAGAGAAAAAAGCCTAAATTTATTTTAGGTTATTAAAATTTTATGTACCTACTGCTAATGGCCAAAATTAAGTAATATTTTAAGTTTTAACATAAACTGGGTTCTTGTTATAATTCTATGGCCTCGGGCTTTACTTATTAGAGCGAAAATAAAAAAATAAGTATATGGTAGGTAGACATTTGTAATGTGCATCAGTATACCGAACACATACGCTGAATAATACAAATTCTGATGGAAATAAAGTTATGATTTGGAAGTTTATGGTATAACTATAAAAGAATGGCACTAATAAGCCTAAAACGACTACTTCCTGTAACTAGGGTATTTGTTCCCTTTAGAAGCGCTATATTTTATAGCACGAACAAGTACAGTGCCACCACCAGTTCTAAAAATGAACATAATTTTACTGACTGGGAAGAACTGAGCAAGAAAAAGAAGATCAGTAAAGCTATGAAGGCTTATCTAGAAAGAGCCAGGGAACACGATGAATTCATGAAAAGAGAACACCATGAGTACAATATCGGAAAGCGACACCTTGCCAATATGATGGGAGAAGACCCAGAGAACTTCACTCAGAAAGATGTCGATCGTGCAATTGAATACTTATTTCCTAGTGGCATCTATGATCCTGCAGCTCGACCTTTGATGAAGCCCCCAGAAGAAGTGTTTCCAGCTCGCAAAGCTGCAGAATTTGATGAAGCTGGAAGACCCTATCACTTCTTATTTTATACTGGAAAGGCAAATCTGCACAAGCTTCTATATGATATAGCCGAGAATATTCAGCAGCTATATGCCTTTGAAGATAAAGTTATCAGGAAAAAAGCTACACCCGATCCAAATGGCAAATTGCAGTTAGATGGTAATATTTGGGTGGACAAAGAAGAGTTAGAAAATATTTTGGTGGAGAAAATCTCTGAACTGGAATATAACAACTTCAAGGTGGTCATAGAAAGACTGGTCAGTTTACCATATTCATATAGATATAAGGAGTTTATTGACAAGTTTAGAAAGTCGTTAGCTACACAAAAGTTTGCATTGGAAATACCAAAGCCAAGTTATGACGATGAGGGACGAGCTTACATAACAACTTACGAATGTTTGAGAAAGAAGGCTAGAGGTGATGTCACTATCCAGTCTCCTGGTACTGGAAAAATTACAATAAATGGCAAGGATATCACATACTTTGATGATGTACAGTCAAGGGAGCAAGTGATATTCCCATTAATCTTTACTGAAATGCAAGACAGAGTTGATGTTGCTTGTAATGTGGAAGGAGGAGGGCCATCAGGACAAGCTGGGGCAATACGATGGGGAATCGCATGGGGGTTACGCAGTTTTGTAGAAAAAGAGATGATCGAAAAAATGCAGGTTGCTGGTTTGTTGACAAGAGACATCCGAAAACGTGAACGCAAGAAGCCTGGCCAACCAGGAGCAAGGAAAAAGTCTACATGGAAGAAGAGATAATACTTTAGTTTACAAACAATAAATTAGCTGTGAAAAATTATTTATATTTTATTGTCAACAGGATACAGAGCTTTTTACAGACATAACAATTTTAACGTTTTAATTTTTTCTCCTAAAGCTTTTCTTCATAATTTTCTTTCGCCCACCAATCTTCTTTTTAAACATTTGCTTTTGATCTTTTCTCTCTTTGTTGTAAATTCGTTTCTTCACAAGTGATTTCAATTCTCTCCTTTCTTTATTTGCTTCCATCTCATTTGACCTGTTGAAGAAGGCTAGACCTTCTGGAAAATATCAAATATTGCATTAGCATCTCAAAACAATCACTTACCATTAATATCCTAATACAGGCCTTTCCAAACTTATTTGTTCTGTGACGCCCATGAGAATTTGCGATTTTTTTATGACGCCCCTCAACCCAATAAGGCCCAAAATACCTACCAGTTTTAATACTAGCCTAATAACAGGTTATCAGAAAATCTATTTGGACATTTACCTATAATTTTTATATTAGAAAATAAGAACAAAAGTAAAACATAAGCATAAAAATGAAAAGATATCTGTTGGCTAGCTGCTAATGAAAAGCATGTGCTTGCTTTTCTGAGCACAGCGTTCACACGATTCGGTCGCAACGACACACAACGCCCCTGGGACAATGCTGCGGGGCACCAGGGCGTCGCGACGCACAGTTTGGGAAGCCCTGCCCTAATAAATAAACACTGGCGAATTTAATGTAATTGACATATTTAGATACTCTAGTTTTGTCATATTTCATGGTCAGATACAATTTTGTCCTAGTGTGTGCTAGGGGGCTGGTATTTTTCTAAATAAACGCAACCAGTTTTAATTTAGGGTATAGTTTCATAGCCTTATAAAAAAAAATCCTTTATCAGAGAGGTGCAATAAAAGAAAGAGAACTAATATACAAACAAATAGTCACTATTATTCTTATTATTATAAACTAAAATTTGCCACATTTTATTTACCTTCAAGTCTATGATCAGTAATAGCAAAGAAGAAGCTTTCTTTCCAAACAGCCTTATTTTCCGTGACTACTGGTGCAGTGTCATTTTTGATTTCCTTGTCAACCTCTTCGGCTTCAGAATCACTTGAGTCGTAGACAAAAGGGTTTTTATCTACAGGCTGCAAAGGATTTTTTATTTTGGACTTTCTAGGTGGTTCCAAGGGTATGTAGTCTGCTTCTTCTTTAGATTCTAAAATGACATGTTTTTGTATTAGAAATTATCATGTTTAATACCATAGAGCTAGTATTAAAAGGTGTTAACATACTGTGTCATTTTTTTAATTAGAATTAAGAGCTTTTTCATTGAAGCGAATATTCCCCTCTGGAGACATTACTTGTATTATTTTACAATTATACATAAATTAAATTTTATTTGGTACATAATAAAGTAACTATAAAAAGCTAGTACAATAGGAACTACGTAACTAACATAATATTTATACAGGGTCATTTTTAACTAATCTGGGACCGCTAGCAGGCAGCTTCATGGCATCATACAGCAGCTCTTGTAGACTTATGACGAAATGTTATGTTTTTTTTTCTTTATGTTTTACAGTTGCAATATTTAATTCAGAGCTTTATTTGAAATTTTGCGTTTCTTGTCGTTTGAAGACGCGTAGATTTATAGCTATTATATTTAGGGTCCTATATATTTTATCTCATAATGGGAATTCCTAATGTAAATATTTTCATTTTTGGTAGGAAAAAAGTCGAATTATGAGAAGAGAACTAAAGTTTTTTAATCAGCATAAGATTAGCAGTTAGCTTTAGCTTGTTAGATAAAAATGACCTTGTATACTTTTTGAAAATACTTATTTTAATTATAACCAAGCATAGAATTAACATATTTGTTTATCACACGAATGTTTGTTCTTAGTGGATTGAAATCAAACCTACATTCACAGGCCCTAGAGCTAACTTGGAATAGCTACTAAAGATATTTCAAGAACTGATGAGATATTTCTTCAAGTGGGGTATACAATTAAATACTTATTATTCTTAACTAGGCTAGGGTGAACTTCAAAATACCTTCTTCAGCAGGTTCTGTATTCCCAAATAAACTCCTCAAGCTAAATGTGTTAGGTTGAGCAATAGCTTCTTTCAAATTGTCACTGACTTTATAGAACTGTTCTTTGGAAACTTCTGGCCTTGGTTCTTCTGGTTTAGGTTGTTCTTGTATTTCATTATTATATTTTTTCTTTTTGTTCTTCTTTGTGATTTCTCGTTTTGTGTCTTCTACTGGTGCTAAGAATTTCGCATGCTCTGGTTGGCTGGGATCGTAACGTAACATTCCTAGCTTAGACCTGTAACAAATTAGTAATTAATATGAGCAATTGAGCATATTATTCAGTAACATCTAGTATGCATCTTAATTAAGTGAAATGTATTAGTTTTGTATTGTTACTCGACTACGCAAAAACGGAGGTTATGATTTCAGCAGTCTTGTATGACCCAGGTATCTTACATACATTCATAAGTACTCGTATATTAATACAGTCGGTCATATATCTTAAGCTAATAATCATATTTTGACAAATGTGGTGCCTTTAGAGGCGTCGTGGGGCCGATTTATGAAGACGCCGCGCGTTGCGTTCTCTGCAAGCCACGCTACATTTTAACTAATCTCTTCTCAATGAACGCTTTCATATATGAGATTCCTTACCGAAAATGCGTAAACCGTTTATGTTATACGAGTGTAGTTTACTTTAATACCTCAAACCGAGCTTCTAACACTTCGTCGTTTTAATTTGATATTGGCATGGTGAATGCCATTCCACGCGAATTAGAATTCTGTTGCGTTACGTTTAACGTGCTGGTAGAGAATAAGGGCTCTGACAGCGCGACGCGATGTACTCGTTAACGCGTCTTCAAAAATGAGCCCTATTGGATAGCCCTACTAAAGCCAATGCTCTAGTGTAACTCTAGCATATTATTTGCGAGAATTACATAGTAGGTAAATAAACATTGTGACGGGTAGGTAGTAGGCGGTTTTTCCGACCTAAGTTGTGCTTCTTGAAAGTTCTTAAAAAAGCTTTAACATTTTGTTTTACTTGTGCGGGATTACTCACGTTTAATTATATCGGATATTTCGGCTATAAGTTTCGGCCACATCCGAAACACACTGTCAGAGTATCCGTGAGTAACCAAACATAAGTATAAGAAAAATGTGTCGAAACCATGTCAGTTTCCATAGTAAGCTTTAACTTTTTTTTTAATATTTATGTATATAGACTATACTCTGAATAAATAGTTATATATATGTATAATATGAATTTGATTTGATTGTTGAAATCTGAATGAGAGATAAATACATATTTCTAGGTATTTCCTTTTTTGCGCTCGTTGATCTACAGTGGTCATATGCGAGCACCTATACACTGAGCTAACAGCACTGTACAGAATTTAATTGTTCCTAAAAATGTCTATGTCAATTTCTCATCTTAATAAACATTGTACCTAAACTATAATATTATTGAAGATTAAATATCAAAACTAATAATTTAATTGATTTACTCACTTATTTTTCTTTCCATCTCTATCTTCCTCTGGCACTCTTTTTCTAATAGAAACACCAAGAACATTTTCCAATATATTTAGCTGCTTTGCTTTTTCATCCATTTGGTTAAGTTCAACTTGGTTGTCTCCTTCAATAGTCTCTTGGACTTCTTCGTTTTCAATAAACCTTTCATTTAAGACGAAACGTTTATCAGATTTGTACCTCGATTGCAAATCTAAAATCTAGTGTAAAAATGGTGTAATAACAATTTTTTTTCACACAAATATAATGTAACAATGAATATAGCAACTTTTCTGAGAATTCAGATCTGCAAATGAATTCGGGCTTGGAATGTGTGTCCAGCTCTAATTGCTAGATATAGCCCATATTATATAAGGTTATAAGCTTTTTTGTTATATTAAAGTTATTAGACAAATGATATGCTCTCCTGATGGTAAGAGACACTGCATGTCCTTGCAGCAATACACAGAACTTTGCATAGCAAAATCTGGGCATCGCTGTTTTGGCGCTCAATACTTTGAGACTTTCGAAGTCTTAACAGCCCAGTAATTTTGCTAGCTGCAGTACCCTTCAAACTGAAACACAGCTTGGGATGTGTTAAGCCGAAAATGGGTGTTATCATCACAATATACATTTTCTTTTACGAGCAGAATATCTGATACTGCAGTAGTACCTAACAAGACGAACTAGGAGATCTACCACCGAGTAAAACCAAGTGTATTAATATACCTGTTGTCCTTTTTTCCCTTCAAACTGTTTCTTGATTTCAAAATTTAATTCATCACTATTATCCTCATCATCATCATTATCAAATAATGATTGTTTCTTATGAGACATATGTTTTGAAATATTTTTTTCATGGCCATTTATAGCTGTTTTGTCATTGTCATCTGCATTTTCAGAAAATATGATTTTCTTGTTTAGCAATTTGTCCTGAAAATAGCAACAATAAATTGTAGTATATAGTTTATAGTTCTTATTTTAATTAATAGTTAATTTAACTAACAACAAACATAATTGTCCTTGTACCTTGTATTACTTATGTTCATGGATTTTAATACAAAAATGTATGATTGCAATAGAAAATGACGAGTAAATCTTTACACCACGAGCTACACAGAAATAACTTTCACATCAGCCACACTTAGGCAGCTCTTTAAATTTGTTTTTAAAAAAAGATTTAAGCATGTATTTATAATTTATATGCATAATAAGGATATGTTTGCCTAATTTTTTTATGTTAAAGTAATGAGACGAATCTGACACTCTCCTGATAGTAAGAGATAATGCCTGTCCATAACCATTGCAGCAATACATAGAACTTTGAGTAGCTAAACAAAGTTCAGGGGATTGCTGCTTTGGTCTCTCAAAAATTTGAGATTTTCGACAGTTAGTCTCAGTAGCCCTATAATTTCGCTAGCTGCAGTACCCTTCAAACCGGAACACAGTAATGTTTACACACTACTGCTTGATGGTGGAATATCTGGAACTGCAGTGGCACTTACCTAGACGACCTTCTGCTAAGGAGATCTACAATAAAGTAAAAAAAAAAATTGTGCCTAAAATTAGGCATGACATCTATGAGATATCTTTTGACATTAATTGATCACCATGCAGATGTCAAATAATTACACTGAGATTCTAAAGTCCAGTATAAGACAGCTCTTTGATGAAAGAAACTTATGATGAGAGCTAATTTCCAATTTTTTCTAATTATGGGTTGGCAACATTGCTAAAGTGTGATTAAAGATTTAAATTAAAAAAAGATCCACATACAACATCAGTCAATCCAGATTTTACAATCATCTTTTTCTGTTTGAACTCTTGACTTTTCTTTTTCATTGCTTCCATTCTCTTGAGATCGGAATCATGTTTTTTCTTGTGCATTTCTAATATTTTGCCTGATCTTTTCTCACCCATTGCATCACCATTTTCAAACACATTTATATTAGTATATGTATTACTTGTGGTATTTAAAGTATTGTTGTTTCTCCTTCCTTTTGAAAGAGATTTATCTTCAAGTTCCAAATGATTTATAGTCTCTGATATTTTTGTAATTTTTCCATACATATCTAGTCCATCACCAAACCGTATGTTCTTTTCTAATGATTTAGTATTACCAAATGCACTATTTTCTGGTGTTGTTGGTTCCTCAATTTTCCTTTTACGGGGGTTTAGTTTTTCTCCAAGTTTAAGTGTAGGTGTCTTTTTGGCCACTTTTTGTTTTTCCTCCTGTAATATAGTATCATAAACCATTAAGTCTCATTTTGGAACTAAACCAAAAGAAAAAGAAAAGAAGAATTTAACAGATTCTATGTCATAGAAATTAAAAGCGCATAAGACCTAACATCATTTAAATTAAAGCAATATTTTATACTAACACCCTAACAATACGTTTAAATGTGTTTACTAAAATAATGACTCACATAATTTTTGCTGGTTTCTCGATACCTTTGTCAGTGTTAGCCCCGAGCTTTAACCGAGATGTACATGCTTGATCTGCACTTACATTGGCTTCTCTATTTTGGCTTGATAGTCTCCATTGAGATTTTGAGTGTGCTTTTACACACACTTTCCCATATGCTTTTGGTGATTTAGTAGCCTGATAAAGAGCGCCCTCAATATTGTTAAGGCAACAGAAATTATGTGAGTCATTTTAAACTACTAAATAGATCATAAAAACATATTTAAAAAAATTTAAGCACCTTTTGTGCATCCTTCTGCTGTGCCTCTAGTCTTTCTCTTTGCAACCTTTCCAGAAAACTTTCACGAGCTCGTGTTACATATAGCCTGTTCCCTTTAAAATCCTCATTTGTGAAATGTTTTATGCCTGCAATAAAAAGTAACAAATGTTATTTAAAGTTCACCACTATAATATAAATAAAAACATAAAAATCTGTTAGGTCATGGCTAAATAAATTTATGAAAAGTATATGCACATATGTTTTATACCAAGAACATTTTATTTAACCAATTCTAGTCGTAGCTTTAAAATTAAGTACACAATTTGTAACTTACACGTTTCTATTTCATAATTTGAACCTGAGATGGTAACAAATGCGAACTTTTTCTCATTGTCTGCTGTAGATTTCGATTTTAAATCCAAGTTTGTTATTTCACCATAGCTAGAAAATACGCTGCGTAAATCATCCTCAGCAATATTGTCTGGTAAATTTCCTACAAATAAACGTGTTGCCATTTTTATGTTTTATAGTAAATAACTACAATCTTCAATTTAAAAACATGACTACAAGAAAGAAAGAACTTTGAAAGGAACTATGAAAAGTGAGGTTAGGTAGTGAGCGTAGTCCAAAATACGACAATAGTATTTTCGGCTATAACAAGAACCGACAAAGCGCACAATAAAACTCATATGTGCAGTGTTGGTTCTCATTTGCTCTTTTGACGTTTTTAACGTATTTCGGATTATTGCTAAAACTGCTTTGCACATCGTTGTACTGGCTGTCAATCCATAATCCATTCAACTTCAATTTTTATTTCTTTTTTATTTGTTACGGCTTCGTAAAGTTTTTTTATTGCGACACTAAGTTTTCTGGAAGTGGAAGGATGGTAACAGCGTGGCAACTTAAAAAATACTAACGGTTTGACGATATTGATGTGATATCTCCTTAGTGACTATGACTTTCGAAGTATTATCACAGTCTATCTTTTGTAGTATCGCATGTTGCATGAAGCACCTCTAACTTATACGTTTGATTGTTTATTCACATAAATATTATTATGAATTGCATTTTATATTGACAAAAAAAAAAGATGATAATAAAATTGTCACCTCTTGCATATTTATTACGTAGCACGTAAACAATGATCAAATGTATGCAAAAACGTAATTATTTATTCCGGCCTTTATAATCGTATGCTTATTTAATTCACCTCTTAGTGGCTCATTTATTGAACTTTGTTGGTATTCGTTTTTATTGTAAACTAAGCCGAGCTACATTTGTAATCAACAAAATAGATATGTTCGCAAAATGCTGTCTTGATATCTAAAAAAAGTTTCTTAGGCGCCATTACAGGTTGTCAAATAAGATTTGTTGTGATATCAATATCATAATAGCCTACTGTTTGACATACGTACTGCTAAAATCAGCCTATTAATAATTCACTATTTATTATATATATATACATATATATCCCACTAATATAAATGTGAAAGTATGGATGGATGGATGTTTGTTACTCAATCATGCCAGAACGGCTGAACGGATCTGGATGAAATTTAGCATGTAGATACTTTAGGCCCTGGAATAAAACATAGGATACTTTTCATCATCATCATCCATCACCACGCGGGTAAAACCGCGGGGCGCAGCTATTTCTAAATATATATAACTCAAAGGTGACTGACTGACTGACATAGTGATCTATCAACGCACAGCCCAAACCACTGGACGGATCGGGCTGAAATTTGGCATGCAGGTAGATGTTATGACGTAGGCATCCGGTAAGAAAGGATTTTGATTAATTTTACACCCAAGGGGATAAAATAGGGGATGAAAGTTTGTATGAAACTTTATCAATTTTAAACAGATCGGGCTGAGACTTTGCATGCATAAAGCTACTATGACTTAGGCATCTAGCGCGGGGCACAGTTAGTATATTATAAATGTGTAAGTTTGGATGGATGGTTGGATGTTTGTTGTGGATACTTTAGGCCCTGGAATAAAACATAGGATACTTTTCATCATCATCATCACGCGGGTAAAACCGCGGGGCGCAGCTAGTATATACATATTTACATTTGAGTTTGGTAGTTAAATAAGTAATAATTGTGTTCAATTAGTATTATATTATTTATTTACAGTAATATAAAGCGTTTCATCAGCATTGCACTGAAAAATTAACATGTAAGTTTAATATATTCCACAATAGATATATGACCAAAGATCATTATGAATCGGGTATAAATAACTCGACTGAGCTTATCTACCACAAAACAAAACTAATCTTATTTTAAGCTTATACTTTGTCTCACTCACTTAGATGGCCAAATGGTTAAATCTACTGTGAAGAGTGTGACAAAGGCCGATGCAAAATTAGTATAATAACTTTTTGAGACTGTGGTTAACCATCAACTTCTATAAACAATTATTTTCTGCAAACATATATCTGCTATTGTCTTTTAATTAAACTTGTTATACATTTATTAAGTACTATTAATCCGTATATATAAAATAATTCAATTTTTACATCAATACAACACAATTATAATACAAACAAATATTTTGGAATGGTTATTATCTACTTACAAGTACATAGTTCTATTTTTTTTAACGCTATAACTAATATTAGACTAGTAATTATACAGTGTATACACACAAATCCAAGGTGCGTTAAATGTGTTTATTTTTTTAACATAGTGTTTATTAATATAACGTAAAAAACGTATTTATTACAAGGTAGGGTATAGTAATAATGTTGCAGCATTGGTTTAAAACGAGTAAGTTTCAATAATATTTAGTATTATTACGCAAACAAATCTACATTTTGAGAAAACACTACTACATACATATGTATGTATGTACTTCAAGCTTTGCTTTAACCTTTATGAGTCTCTAAATACTACGATACGTAATATTTAGCTTTATCGATAAAATATGCGTCAAATAAATTAAAAATAATATACATTATGGAACTTATTTCGTCTACAACAACTTCTTACCCCATAGACTGATATGCTAATGGTAGATAGCAAGGTCCCTTTTCTAGATTACGATACTTTCAGATAACAAATTTACACAAATCGTGCATATGTAAATTCCGCGCAGTAATGGTAAGTCAATCAGCGTTGAGAATTTCAACCCCGCGAACCTCAGCCACTAGCTTAGCAAAAAAGTTGCCTAAAAAAAGCAAAAACTATCTATGATAATTACTCGTAATCGGTGTTGTCGATTCGTCGCCAACTCTGATATAATTATGTTATATACTCTGATAAAACACTCCATGTCGTAACTATGCGGAAGTACTCAATCAAGAATGAATCAAGAAGAATAAATGAACCGTTTCATAGTTTTTTTATTTTTAGAAAATGTCTTTTAAGGTAAGTCTATAGGTTATGAAGTCGTTGGTAATACACAAAAAAACTACATGAAAACTAGCATCCACTTTTGATAGTTACAGTGCAAGTGTGTTATTAGTGTTAGCATCACACACCAATTTTATCTATTTGTAAAATCACGCATGAACACACACGCGCACATTAGCTATTTTGTATAGTGAAAAAGATTGATTTGTTTGATTGCCAATTTTTCCCGATGGTTAGTGGCGTTGTGACAGATTATACTTTGAAGCTTTAGCAACAAAAAAAAAAAGATTGTTTATAATTTTTTCCGAGACTTAATTGCAACGATTTTTTTTGTTTCTTTATTCCACCATAACTTGTAAATGCTTTTACAAATTTGGATGTATGTGGTATCGTTAGAATCCTAACATAATTCATCACTTTTTTTTAAGGTGAATTGGCAACCAAACTTAGAGATATTTTCCCAAGACCAGTTAGTTTGTCTTTTGATGCTGTCGTTAGCATGGTAAGATAACCCGAGCACCTTTTTGAGAACCCTATGTCATCAGCAGTGGAATATTCAAAATTAATGCAGTATGTCGCTTTAATTAATCCTTATTATAAAAATATAACGAAAAAGAAATGCAAAGCAATAACATATTACACAATTTCCCTGTAAGAATTTTACTTATAAACATTTTCTAAAGTTAACATAGTCTCATCTTGTGATATTTCAAGTGGGTGAGATGTTGCCAGAGCATTTTAAGCTATGGTTAACTTTAAGTAACGTTTATAAGGCCCTAAATCATTAGATTAAAAGACAGACAGATTTCACTAATACAAACAAGATTTTATGAAATGTTGATACCTACTACGCTGAAAGAGAACATTGTACTAGCCAGGGTTATACGCTTAAGGTGGACTAAGCCAAAGAGCCATTGTAATTCTCATTGTGAATAACTTTCACTATGAAATCGTAAAAAAACAGCTGTTCCACAGACAATGTTCATTGATCCCAGGCCAATTGTATAATGTCTTTTGTGGAAAAAAAATCCTTAAAATCTTTAACAGAAGTAATTCATTATTATGAGTACAATGAAACCCTTTCGGCTGAATATACACCAAGCTTGTAACCGAGTATAGTTAAATTACTATAGACAACTTTTACTTTCGTGACCAATTCTCAAAATAAAACAAATTCTTTTATCAACATAATTTTTGGAACAACTGATTTTTGCTACCTCTGTGTTGTTTCTATGATAAAAGTTTTGCATAATTGCGAGTATAACTCCTTTCAGCTAAATACTTATTACTTTTAGATAAATTATATGCAATCTACAGTAGGTACTATTATTCAGTATAACACGTAAAAAGTAACTCTCATATTTTACTTTGAAAATGGCTTAAATTTTGAATTTGATGTAAAGGTGTGTGACACAATACCAGTGATGCTGAATCTTTTGTAAGGGGCCGTTCAAGTATTACGTACGCACCAAAGGGGGGTGGGGGAGTCTTTACTTTGCTTATTTTTGACGGCATTGGGGATAAGGCGATCTGAATGGTGATAATATCAGCATAGTCGTATAAATTATGCTGATAGTTTGGTTTCCTTGTTATCGACACACCACGTTTTAGCGGAATGGCTGCTAATTAAACCAATATTTAGTTAAGCATAGGAGAGGGCAGTAAGAGCTTTGCTTACTTTTGCTGACAAGGGGGAGGGAGGGGTTAATATTTACTAAAATTCTGCTTACGTAATACTTGAATGGTCCCTAAGGCCATTTTTGACCAAGTTAATGTCTACATAATATGTATAGAATCTTCGTCTACTAAACATACTATAAAACTAAGTGCTCAGACTTTGCAGCGGTTCCTCAGCGTGAGCCCTGAACGATGCTACGTAGGCTCATCGGATGACATTAACGCTTCACTCTGTTCGTCCAGATCTGGCAGGTTTCTTATGACTCTGTGGATGAAAGATTAAGTCAAAGTCAAGTTTGGGTCATGTGATTTAATTTGTATAAAATTTGGTGAACACTGTCACATCTTATTAAAATTATGTTTTATTTTGCCTAAATAACAAGGCATTGTATTTTTTTTAAAGTTTATATTTTAGAGATTTCGTGTGATTGGATGTTAATTATAGGATTGTGTGCATGAGAGCAGGCAAGCAAATTAGTGGGCTAAATATATTTTTCCATGTTGTTTTTAAAACTCCGTGGAAGCTTCTAGTAAAGCCGGCACTTGGACTTGATCGTAATATAGGTACTTTGTGGGATTGACTGTGACTAGACTTGATCGATTTTAGTATCATAAAAATAAAACACTTAAAAATATTGATATTATTATTTGACACCTCGTCCTCTCGACGTCCTTCGAGCTAGCACAACTTTAATGTTAACAAGCCAATAGTTCCACCTACGTGAATTTCTTAGCAGTATGAATGTTATTAGCTATTTAATATGTTTACAATAGTCTAGCTAGGTGTGCTTTACCGTCTTCGACCACACTGTCACTTAACATCAGGTGAGCTGCGGTCAAACACCTAGCCAGGCAACCATAAAAAAAAACTATCAGCCCGGGAGCTGTTTAGTTGTGTGAGTCGCCTCAAGTGGCTCACCTTGATTATTTAGTGTGTATGCGGGGGAGTGAATAAGACAAGTGTATGAGGGAGTGCGTATAAGTATGTGTTGTGTGTATTCTTATTCAAATTATGTTATTTTAGTTGTAAAAACATTGTAGAAAATACGATAAGACTGCTGTTCAAAAAGGCCCTTAATTAAATGGGAATAAAATAAAAAAAAATCGTCCTTCGAGCTATTACAATGTGAACAAGTAAATGATCCAACTTACGTGAACCCTTCAGCGGCGCGCATCTTATTAGCTATGTAGTTGCAGTCTATAGGCACGTGTAGTACGGCCGCGGTCCAGCCTGCGCTGGCCAGGATGGCCGCGAGACTACGCCACACGCCGCCACCGCCGTGCCACGTGTCGACCGCCGCGGCAAGCGGAGCAGCCAGCCCTAGCATGCCGGTAGCAGTCGCTGATGACGTAAGTGATCTACCCCTGTTTCAGTACATACTTGTTAGGATTTCGATTGCATAGTAGATAGATAATATGTTAATATTTACTGAATTAAGCACGCAACATTATTTTTATACACACGACTGGTTAATTATTGATGAGGTGGCTGGCCACTTTTCTAAATATTCCTGTGGTCGTGGAAACATAGCAAACAGAGAGTTACTTTTGTTTTTATTGTATTACTAGTTGACTTCATCCGCGTAAACTATATGTGTGCTTTTCATCCAAATCTGTACAGCCGTTTTGCGTGATTGTGTAACAAACACACAAACTTTCACATTTATAATATTAATACGATACATTTAGTTTTGAATTTTAATTTTATGATTCCACGTCCGCGCCTCTGTATACTATTATCACATATAACACGCGTCACTAAAGCTGCTTGTTCCGTGCTAGTGTACTGACCAGAGCCACAGCGAGTCGAGCAGCAGCGGGCCGAGCGCAGCGTCCAGCAGGAGCCAGGTCCAGGTGCGCGGCGGTGGCAGCGACGCCGGCTCCACGCCCGCGCCGCTCAGTACGCCACCTATCGCCCATGACACGCACGCGCAGAGGCAACCCACTAAACCTGCAATTGTTTAATTTCTGGATGAATACTTGTATTAATACTCATAGATACATCTAGTCTCTTTAAAAATGAGTGAGAAGGGTAAGATTTCTTTCATAGTCTACCACGCTGGCTATGTGCAGGTTGGCAGACATCAAACGTCTCCGAGAACATTTAAAACTCACACAAAATCTACATGAAGTTTCCTTACGATGTTTCCCTTCACCGTTTGAAGGTAGCGGTAATACGTGGATAACTTAGAAAAGACAGTATGCAGGAAGTGAGATTTGAACATAATACCTCCAGATTGGTAGTCAAACTGTTTTCTAATTCTGCTGAATATAGACCATTTACCTTGTTAAATATGTGATTGGTATACAGGGTCCACTTTCGCGTAGACTCATAATAAAATCAAATACTGTGGCGGTGAATGGGCTTACCAAAACGTTTACACTGTTTATATCGAAGGTAAACAACTTACCAACAAGTAAAGGGGAATTGATACCATCTCCTTTCCTCAGCTCTTGTCGGAACAACAACAAATGTATTGCGTAACAGAGAGCCGAGCCCAAAGAAGACAATACTGCTACCCACTCACTTTGGTGACTCTCTGATATGCCTAACACCACCTAGGATATAATAAAAGGGCAACATTAGGGTATAAATTGGAACAGTCCGTCGGGTCTAATACTTAACTGAGTAGATTTTTTCTTTGTTCTTTGGCATCACACTATACATTTCGCCAGTATCAAGTATTTGATGATAAATGAAGTGGAAATGGTGTGAGTCAAAGTCACACAAAGTAGGTAAAGACAAGTTCGGTCATGCCCTAATAAAGTAGTGGCAACGATTAATGAAACTTTGTTCAAGTTTTCCGACACAATAACTAGTAAAAAAAAATGGCTGCTATTTCACGTTAGGCTCAGCTTCTGTTTATGCCAGAGGGGTTGATCCATTTTTCATACATTTTGCGATAGAAAACTTGACGTAAAGCTGATATTTAGTTAAAAAAACCTAAGCCGAAAGAAGGTTATCAATATGAACGACTATATGGGACTATAAGAATATAAGCATAGCACTTAATGGATACACGTCGTCTACACTCCAGATTCCTTCAGGTGTCCCCCAGGGGTCGCTATTAGGTCCACTGTTATTCAATATTTTTGTAAACACTATTTATCAATGTTTTAAACATACTAAAATAATATTATATGCTGACGACATGAAAATTCTTTGTCCCGTGAACTCATTGGAAGATGCCTTACACCTCCAGGCTGACCTTGACCGTTTCGATGACTACTGTTTAAAGAACAAGCTCGATTTAAATGTTTCCAAATGTTTTGTATGTTCGTACACGCGTAAACCTCAGCCCTTTGCTTTCACTTACAGGCTTAAAAATACTCCTATATTAACAGTCAAATCCATCAGAGACCTAGGCATTATTTTTGATAGTAAGTTAATATTTGATGAGCATATAGATAGTATTATAAATAGGGCTTCGAGGGCGCTGGGCTTTGTAACGCGACTATCTGCCGACTTCAAGTCAATAAAAACAATAAAAATACTTTATTGTGCCTTTGTTCGTAGCCACCTAGAATACGCCTCACAGGTCTGGAATCCTAGATATGATATCTATATAAAGCGCATCGAACGTATCCAAGCACGGTTTTTACGATACCTTCAATTTAAAATCAAGACATGTTTATCTGATTATACGAAACGATGCATTAAATTCCATCTCCTTCCGCTTGAGTTGCGGAGGCGCGTCGCGGATGTTGTTTATTTGTTGAAAATAGTAAATGGTTCGGTGGATTGTTCCGAACTGCTTGACAAAATAGGCGTTAAAGTAACCGCAGACCCATACAGACGGCCTTGCTCGTTGCATGTCCCGCGAGCGAGCACCAACTACAGGCAGAACGCATACTTACTGAGAGCGAGCCGCAGTTTCAATGAGTGCGCAGCACTGTACGACATTGATTTGTTTAATACGTCCGTCGTGCAGCTTAGGCGATTAATTGCTGACGCGTTCTTCAACCAGTTTGAGTAGTTTGAGAGTTTATAGGTATTAGTGAATTATTAGAAAAACATTTTAATTTTAATTTTCAATTGTTTGTGGAAATTTATAATTGGCCTTATAAATGTTTAAAGGTAAACTAATTGTACGTACCTAGCTGTTAATTTCCCTAATATTAATAAAATAAAATAAATAAAATAAATAAGAACGAATATAATTACTACACTGAAATCGTGAAAAAATGAGCTGATCTGACTTTCGGGACGCTTATACGGGTTGACTGTTTGAACATTAGCAATATTCAAAGACATGTTAGTTAGTGGTCATATGAAACGTATAAAGAAATAAAAATGAATACAAAAAAAAAACTAAGAAAACGTTGGATAATGTTTTTCCCATGACTCCAGAATTTATGGACAGCGCGCAGCTTTACGCACCGAGCGCAAGACTGCCATCATACGTAGACTACGAAGTGACTGTTATCTAATCTGGGACCGTACTACCTGTAAGTACGTACCTCGTTCCTACTTGTATCGTTTGCTAGCGCAGTAAATCGCAATTTCGCGCGACGCTACCCCACGCCATCGAGCTTTGATTTATTGTAGCTATGATCCGTTTTTCCTTCATACTTTACACGGCTTAGGACAGGCAAAAATACCACGGTAGTACACTAGACATTGTTCACTATCACTGGTAATTGTCCGGTAATCGCGCGAATCAATCAGTAGCGAGCGACGTGATTAAATCGGCGCGCGCGCTATGACTAAAGTGGGTCAGGTTCACGGCCGCGGGGGTGACAAGGTGGCCGGGTGGTGCATGAACGCGAACGTTCATTGAACTTCGATGTGTACCTACTTTTCCAAATACGTTGCACGGTGTCGTTCGCGCGCGTCTACCATGTAATTTTCAGTGCGGGTGATTTGAGTGTCACAAGTTTTGTGTTTGCTCAGGATAATTAGGTCAAATATTAACCAGCTACTTTTTATATTCATTGGAACGACAATCGTGTACTGAAAACCCCCTGTATCAATATTGCTGATGTTCAAACTTTCACGGTGTATAAGCTAAATCCATAAAAAAGTGTCAAGTAACGGATGAAAGTCAACTTTAAAACTAATATTTTAATGTGTGTTAGTAGGAATTATTATCTACATATATGTGATTATTATCCTAACAAAATTTGGCATGTCGTAGTGCCTCATGAAAATCGATTTAGAATAATTTTCCCTTCCAGTTATGCGAAAAAAGTATGTATGTGTATATAAAGTTTGTTTTACGATTTTAGAACAATGTCCATAGTAAAAATTGTTCATAAAGAGTACAATGAGTTCCTCTCGGCATAAACACTTCAAGCTTATAATCCTTTATATGTATACTTATTTCATTGAAATGGTCAGATATCTGTATTACAAATATGACTGTTCATGTAGTAAACCAGCAAACTAAAATAGCTATTACGTAATGCAGCGGATTCTACTATTTGACTGCGACATATATGTAGGCAAAAAAGATGATACTCACCAGACCAGCTGCAGTGAATAACACAGCGACACTTTTCGATACTGTGAATCTATCGTGCGGCACTTGAGCGAAAAGTGCGCCGAGAGTGAGAGCGAATGCTCCTGTAGTCGAAGTGTAGATAGTAGCTGAGCTGGTAGTAGTGTGCAATATGCTCAGCCGGTACAGGTAGTTCGATATGAACCACTGGAACAAAATTGTTAGAATAAGCGGCTTAAAACAACAAAAATATTATGGATACATTTTTGCCTTAACACTCCACCTCACCACTTACTTATGACAATATTACTTTTTCATCCAATCTATTCGAAAAGAGGCGAAGGGTTCCTCGATAAGTGCGAGCGAAATGGATCATTCCGGCGCGCTTAATAACAGTGACGAAATTACTTTTGAATTTGGAACATTATTTAATTAAAGTTTGAACGCAATTCGCTTCGATAAAGTCCTGGCCGGTAATAAAAAAAAGCGCGCCTGCAGACGCCTCATTGGTTAACCAAATTCAGAAAACAAAATACGTGGGAACTTCTTATTCGTTTTTGTATTGCTTTTTATCAAAATATTACAGACAATTGTTTTCATTCACAAAGATTAAATAAAAGATAATATTAATATAAATTTGTAATTTGGTTATGTAAATATAAATAGGTATTCGTCACTAATAAAACATATCTAATTTATTTTTCTCATGTATTACCAAAATTATGTAACCTCGAGCGACCTTGCTACGCTTAGGATTCTAATCTAGAATACTTCGCTTCGCTCTGGATTTAAACAATCCCTCTCGCCCTCAATACATTATTTTGGTCCCTTGTGACACAATCTCCTATTTTCACTACTTCTTTCTCTTCACTCCTTTTTATCACACTAATATTGTAAATCCAAAAGTTTTTGTAATAAACATATTACTTCTTCATGCTGTAACGGTTTAATGTATTTGGATTAAATCTGAAAGGCTGATGACTTATTACCTGAATTAACACATAGGCATTATTTTATTTATGTTAATACAGTTTAAAATATATACCTACCCATCTCGTAATTTTACAAAATGTTGTTCAAGGCCAATTATATTAATATTGTACAAGATATTGTGGTTTACCTTTGGTGCAGAAAGGAGATACATAAATTATGCAATAATTTATTGTATTAAGGAAGTAATCTGATCGACGCGTTAAAAACAAAAATCAAGTTTATAAACTTGTTGAACAACGCACTGAAGAAGCAATAGTTACAAGACCATGAAATTGTGATCATCAATTTTGTGCATTTGAACGTATGTGTGTGTGTGTGTGTGTGAAAAAGTGCATTGTGTTATTGTTAATGTTAAGGGCAAATTTTTTGACCACAAAGACAGACATCATTCTCAAAGATAATTTGGTGTCACGTGATTAATTGCCTTTTTATTTTAATGATATAGGTAGCAGTAACCTTATATACGTATAAGTGTATTGATATAATAGTAATATGTGTTTCAAATTATTGCTATTCATAAAATCTAATCTTATTAACCGAGCAAAACTTGTATACGAGTAGGTATATGTTCATAAATATGCTTATATCTCGAAAACGAGAACTCATTGAAAACTTTAGAGTTTTCAATGAAATTTGCTATTCGAAAGTTTTTCGGGGCAAAATGTCGATCTAGCTACGGCAACATATACAACAGCCTTCTTGGTTGTTTTCTACTTACGTATATAAAAATACTATCTTTCGCTTCGCCCCGCAGTATCCAGGTTACAAATTAACCTACATATGGGTGTGCGTTCCTAATTTCTTCCAAATTCTTTACAATGTAATGAAGAATTTATACATTTTTCTTTTACCTTCTCTGCAGATCTGACGTCTGTAGGTGTTTAGGTATTTCCGTCATGTAAATATGCTAAGCTTGTATGAAAACTATCTTTACTAAGAAAGGTAATGATTTTTCAAGGTCCACGAAACTCTTTTATAACAATGATAACACTATGGTAGACGCGGTCGGATCACAAGCTGAAGGCTGTGGCTTCAAAACTCAACAGCGAGATTCAGTGACCGCGGAAAAGGAAAACGTCGGTTATATGCTAGGGTACTTTCTAGTATTATTTGGCTAGAAACCTGTTGAAAAAGCTATCGCCAAGCACCTTAAGACATCCTCACTTGAGAGCCAGTTCTCATTCCAGGCTAGGTGTGTTTACCATTTTCGATTATGTCATTAAGTGAGGTGTGGTCAAAGACCTAGCCGGTTAACCATTAAACAAAACTCACAGGTAAAAAGAATAGTGCTGCGAGTCTCAAATGCCTCCTAGTGGCTGCCGCAGCAGCGCGCCTCTGTGCGTGCTCCGTCGCTCGCACTGACGCCGCCCATGACAGTCTCGCGAGTAGAGCTTCGCCCGCCATCGACGCTGACATTACACGCACCTGAAGACGATAGTTACTTATTTTTTAAATTCTCGTATACTTGTAATACCTTATAACAGGATCAGTCCTGTTTTTGTAAAATGTTCCACTGGTAAGCGCCTCTACTCATTGTGAGAAGATTAAGGCCATAGTCCACCACATTGACTTACGAGTAAAGTGAATCAATGTTTAAAATGATCTTTCTTTACTAAAGTCAATCAATGTTTAAAATGATCTTTCTTTTTTTTTTTTTATGTAATGAGACGAACTCATCATTCTCCTGAAGAGGTAACGCATGTAAATGGTCATTACAGTGTTACACATAACTTTGAGTAGCAAAACAAAGTCCAGGGCATCGCTGCTTTGGTGCTATAACTTTAAGACTTTCGATGGTTCTCAACAACCCGGTAATTTCACTAGCTGCATTGCTCATCAAACAGGAACACAGTAACTAACGCACTACTGCTTGGCGGCAGAATATTTATTACTGCAGTAGTACCTACCTAGGCGACCTTCTTTTAAGGAGATTTACCATCAAAATAATCTGATATTTAAAACCTGACAGGAAATATCGTGCATGAAGCAGCTTCCTCACTATCCACATCCAAATCATCGGAACAGATAGACTGATTTTTGTCATCATACATAACTTCATCTCACCCACTGGAGCTACTATGCCAGTGACCCAGAGCCTCACTCCGATACTTCAAGGAGCTGGGCTGGCTTGGGTAGACGCTGGTACGGGGAAATGCACAATACACCCCAAGCGGGACGTCAGTGCAGGATTTATCGCCCCCATCCCAAATAAGAATAAGAAATATCATGTGAAAACTGAGACAGGCCATATATTCATTTATGGTAGTATTTATAAAAGTCTGTTTTAAACAGAGTCATGCTATTTATGACTAGTTACATGGTACTAAAGCATTGTGGGCGATATAAATTAATAATTTGACAATCTTCTGATTGTCAAATTATTAATTAATGCATTAATTTTTCATCTCATATATGTGACAAGAAAAAACAAAATTAACACAATTGTAATTTTTTTAAATATTATATTAATTACATACCTCAGCTACTTTATTGAAACGTACAGCTCTTGGTGTGGCATCGTCACTATCTGTCGTTTCTCCCGCTCTAACAGGCACAAATGTGGAATCTCCCTGAAAATGTTGCATTTTTAGAATATCCGAACAACTTACTTTGTTTTGGAAATGTATACTTAAGCTGACATTTATTGTTGAATGTAGTACCCATATTCGAGAATAAATGAATTGGATTTGGTTGTGAATCCAGAAACTAATTAGGTAGCTAGTTTAATATTTAACAATTACAATATTAAGATACAATTAGAGTGAAAGCAAGGAATTTTTTTTTATTACATTTATATTCTTTCTCTTTTGTAGTTAGCAGCGAGCCATGTCTGGATTGGTGAATCAAGTCCACACATCTGTTAATACAATTATAGTGACCATTTTAACAGTGCAATATTGAATTTATTTCTGCTTTTAAAGCATTAAATATTTCATAATAGGAATCGGTATAATTTTGGAGGCTAAATAAAACCATATAAAAATAATGACGATTTATATTATTGTGGATGGCTATATGCGACTGAAATTTATCAACTTCTAGAGTTGGAATAAGCAAAAATGCTAGTGAGCTACCTTAGTGCTGCTTTCAGGAGGGCCTTGGCAGCCACCCTGTATAGCAAAATATCATAGATATTACATCTTTATAGCCAGTTTTAATAAAAGTTACTTGTATTATTACATTTAAAAACAAATACACTCTGTATAAAAAAATGTGATATTATAATGAGCTTTATAAGTGACTTGCGAACTGTTTCTTCATTGATAAGCAGTTGTTATTTTTATCAATATTTTTTTTTGTTGGTGCAATGCTTAATTGTGTCTAGTTATTTATTTTAAAGCGAATAGTGAACAGTGTTAGCTGCATCAAGCGAAGCGTCATTATTTGTTAACAAAGTCACAGTATGTGTTCTTATCAAAATATGAGTAATTAATGCAAATAATCAATATGGGATTGTTACCTCACAATTTTATTCACAGAGTGCTGTGTATTACAGATGTAGAAAGCAATAATACTAAAAATAATCATTATTACACTCACCAAACTGTTGGCAGATTCATTGAAATAGTTTTCATCATCAGTTTCAGCAGAGGGTTCCAATAGTTGCTGTAAGTTTTCAATTTTAGAGAAATATGATGATTAGACCTTAACCATAACCATATAATAAAATGTGCCATAAAATATTTTATAAAAAAATTATATTTAGCCACAGCCAGGTTTGTAATGCTCAAATCATATGTCATACATATATATATTATATTGTAATAATGAAAGTGGAACAAAAATAAAAGTTTCTCGAGAACTGCATTCTAAAAATTGTATAAGTCTTGAGTAAATAGATTTCTTAGACATGCTCAATCCTCCACCACACGTCACTTAGGAATAATAAGTTGGATTAAAAAGTGTTTTTCCATTAGTTATAGCTGTTTTAATCGAAGTTGGGTATAGATTTTTTAAACTCTTCAGCTTGTTTATATATATCCATTATGGATAAATTATTATCTATAAAAAAGCTATTATCATTGTTAACAACACAATTTAAATTAATTTGTATTACTTTTTTCTAAGTTAAGCATAGACAACTTGCAAATTTAGGGTTAAAAGTGCATTAAATCTAATATCTATATTTTTATAAATATATAAAATAATATTCACTAGCGGCCAGCTCCGGCTTCGCACAGGTATAAGCTTCAAAAATAACAGTATTTCTCCACTATTTAATGGATGTTATTATACATATAAACCTTCCTCTTCAATCACTCCATCTATTTAAAAAAACCGTATCAAAATCCCTTGCATAGTTTTAAAGATTTAAGCATACATAGGGATATAGGGACAGAGAAAGTGACTTTGTTTTATACTATGTAGTGATATTGAATACATATATATAAATATATATATATAAATCTCTTTAAGAACTTACAGTGTAGTCTGGTGGGCGGCAAGGATCTTTAGTAGGTGGAGTACAGCACAGCACCAACAGATAAATAAATAATAGTGAACTTCTTATAAATGTCACAAAGAAAGGTCGATCTAGATGCTTCTCTGTGTACAAATACTGAAAATAAAATATGTCTCATTAATTTGTACAGTCAGAATCCTTGACAGTGCCGTATTAGGAAATAATATTAACGGCTTAGCAAGAATACTCACTTTAGTCACCTCTGAAGATAGAACCCACAGAACAACCACCAATAGAAGGATGAAAATACCAAACGCATATTTTCTCTTATTAAACGGCTGCGGGCCATTGTTGTTATTTTTGTTGCCGGGCAAAACTCGAAAGTAGTTATGACACAAAGGCAACATTAAGCCGATTCAGCAATTGCAGAAATCTAATATATTTTGTGATGTACACTCATAGTTTCATTAGGGTTTATCAATGAATGGAAATGCACGGTGACGTTAATACTTGATAATAATTACTTTTATAACTAAATCTGTTTAGCACTGGCTATTATATATCATAAAAACAAAAATATTTAAATTTACAGAGAAAAGTGGAATTGTTTTCAGAAAACCTAGAAACCTAAGATAAAAATCACAATCAAATCAACCAACTTTATCTTTGACATTATTGAATTGACAATCAGTGTCATTATTAATATTAATAATATCTGTGTTGCCGTATCTACACTTTAAATTTGCCGTATTTTTTGGGGAAACGCAGAATTGCCGTATTTTATAGATATATGTATATATTTTTTAATAACAGTTACACTTTTAAATTTTAAATCCACATCGTTTCTTGCCAACCCACACGATGAACAAAAGAGACAACAAAATAGCTCAAGCTCAATTTCGTTTCTGGATAGCAAACAGTCCAAACATATTGTGGTAAGTCCCCGGCCAAAAATATTTCATTCAGAGATTTAGCGACGAAGCGTTTTGTTTTAGCTATTTGTAGAACGTTTAGGACGATATTAAGCAAATCACTGACTATGATACAGCAATGAAGAGTCTGCCGTATATCGTATTTTCTTATAAAAGAACTCGAACTGCCGTATGTATAATAACACTGATAACATGAATAATTTCACAATTAATTTTTTTTCTTTATTTTTAGCTTCGCGCTTTGTGTGTGTTTTTAAGTATTTAGTTATGATATAAATGTATTGTAACACTTAAAGTTCTAAATTTGAAACTTAGGCTCTAGCTCGTTCCCGTGCTTAGTTTTTATTACTATAATAAAAATAATTTCTATTCATGTTTATTATGTTTATATTCATATTTCATGTTTAGTATGCTTACAAATGCTGCTTTTCTCGTATATTCTTTACGTCTGTGTCGATTTATTAGCCTTTTTCGGTGTTATGGATTTCATTTAATAAGTATTATACTTTGCACCAAAGATCTATTATATTATATGTTATATCATTAAAAATATCGACAGATTTTCTGTGGTAGCTTCCAGAAACTAAAGTTGTTACTGACACTAATTGTACGTATTTATTCAGTTTGATTTCGATTCGTGTAAACTATAGCGTTCAGCTTTTGTGGAAAAAGAAAAAAAAAAACCTAGTTATAAGTAATAGTAAAACTAAATTAATGAATAAATTTATTACGCGGTAATTTAAATTAATTATAGAAATAATGTCGCGACATTGACAAATCCTTAACGTGTAATGCTAAATCCAAAGAAAAAAAGGAAATACAGTGTTAAATTGTAGTTTGTAAAAATCTAAGTAATCCCCTCTGAAACACTACTCGTAATCCCTATTTCCATACCACTTTACCAGTTTTATTTTTATATATTTATGGTCTAGCGGAGGCCAATGGAGGCCTTTGAAGCATGTCCTTAAAAAACAAAATTTAAGTACATTACAGATTTTTTTTATAATTGATAAATTATCATTTTTTTTTGGGGGATTTTCATGTAATTGTTGTGATTTTAGGGGTTTATAACATAGCTTTAGGGGGAATATTTTTAAAAGTTGGTAGTTTAAATCCTAGTGTGGGAACACTAGCATTTTTTTGTGCGGGTACGCGGTACGCGTCCTTTGGCCCATTGTATTTTTTCCAAAACTAGTGTTTTTCGAGTGTTTATGTATAAAAATAGTGGTGTTTTATTCATAAGGTATAGGATTACAAGCACGAGTGAGGGAAAATGATATAATGTGGTGAAACATAACTTTTCGTGTTGCTTCCAAAATTCCATCAAAGCTAATAGTAAAGTCGCCACTACTTTACTGACGCATGACTTGATTTGACTGACACGATCTGGACTTGACCAAGACTGGACTTTGACTATAACTATAGATGAAATACAAAAATTGGAAAAACAGACACAAGTGAAGTGCTGTAATTCCAAATAAAGACATGTTTCAAAGGCTTCTGTAGCCAGACCATAAAGATTTAAAAAAAACCTTTTATATTTTGCCCAGTGTACTTTATTTTTTGAGGTTAAGTATAGCAAAGTAAATATTTTAATTATTATCATAAATATTAATGACCAGAGACGTTACGATATTAAAATGACTGCTTGTAATGTAGATGTTATTAAACTAATTGGAAAGTATTATAACGTGCCCGTGGGGACTGTTTGCTATAACACAGACAAGGTAAACATAAAAAAATCTTTTAAAATTTTTCTTTTTTATAACTAATCGTATTTTACTGCCAAAGCATTGAACCATGTCTATTGTAGCTTTAATCTCATTACAGGTGTTAACAACTGTATTAGACAAACAAAACGTTGAAGGTTTCGCCACGATAGTTTTACGGTTAGCGGCTAAAAACGATCCTAACACGAGCCAAGAGCAAGTCCTACGTAGCTATCAGTGGCTGGAACACATAGCAATGTTTGCAAATCAAGCTGCTAGTAACCCTTCCTTTGCTAAAGGGTTCTTAGAGGTAATATTGTTGATTTCAAATTTGAGACAATTTAAAAAAAATACCTATTTATATAGCTAGAAAGTGGCTTAATACTTGTTGGTCCTACAATTTCAATTGACATATGGTAACTATAAGCATGCAAATACCTTAATGTGTGACTGAAATCTTTAAGAACATATTTGTGCATGTGTTTATGACGAGCAAAAATTTTAGGATAATTTATATGGCATTCTTTCACATTTTACAAGCCATAATATATCTGTTAGACTTAAGCCACTTGAAGCTGTCACTCCTGACATCTTTTAAGCTTTTTGATGTACTCTCTGTGAAGAAGAATATAAAAATCTCTTTCCATTGATTAAGTCAGTAGTCTATATTCTATATTCTAGATTCTAACTGTAGGTATTAACAAAATAATTTGATTGATTTACTCTTTCATAAATTGCACTTGGCCATGCTGAGCTTGTGGCAATATATAATTTATATTAGGCAATATGTATTAATAATTATTTTAATCTCACTATTTCAGGAAATTAACAAAGCTTTAGAAAATAACACATATTTAACTGGACAACAATTAACTGTGGCTGATATTGCTGCTTACTATGTGTTTTACCCACTGCTGGTATGTATAAATTTTATATAATCTTATATTAAATTCTGCTACATACTATGCTATATGCATTACTGTGGCCATCATATATTATAGCAGTGTCGGTAAAACTAGCTGCATTTCAGCCAATTCAGATACTGAATACAAGTTCTAGTAATAATAGAAAATGAAATAAACTTTTCTGCTTTCTGCTGCTTCTCAACATCATCTGTTTTTCTATCTCGTTGGGCCTGGTAGATGTTGGTAGGGCTAAATATACCCCAAGCGGGTATATACATCCTAATAACTCTTACCCACTGGAGTAACTCCATCTCACCCACTGGAGCTACTATGCCAGTGATCCAGAGCCTCGCTCTGATACTTCAAGGAGCTTGGCTGGCTCGGGTAGATGCTGGTAGGGGGAAATGCACACACCCCAAGCGGGATGTCAGTGCAGGACTTATCACCCCCATCCCGAATAAGAATAATAACTTCGAATAGGACTTCAGTGCAGGAACTATCATACTCATTCTGAATAAGAGTAAACTACATATTTAACAACTTTCTTAAATCTCATTGAAAGATCTATCAGAAGTAGAAATAATTTCATACAAGAGTGGAAAGAATGGCTTAATAAATAGAAACCCGATGACACATGATCTTCGAATATGTATGAAGCAGGTTCATGGGCTTGCATCATACTCATATGTGAGTCAGATGTGGTATAGGATCAATCTATAAGCCATAACCCCAACAACAAAAAAACACAATACACCACAAAGATAAGACCACAAAGAGATAGCTGGATGAGGCAACAGTAAGAATTCATATTTACTCAGTAAGAGAAAAGGGAGATTTGTTATGTAGTATTAGTACTAAGCAATAAAAGCGATGCCCCATAGTTTCTTCCTCATTTTTGGAGATGAAAAGTAGCTCATAATATGAGCTAATTAATAAAATAATTAACATATTTAATTCAGAATATGTATTTATTCTAAATTAAGATATTTCTTGAGATTAAATTATATGAGAATGTCAACATGGTTATATAGTATCTATAACTAAATGCAACAATGTTATTTTATTTCCAGGAACGTTTATCAATTCTAGAAAAAGAATCTTTACTCCACTTATGTCGGTGGACTAAACACATTCAAGCGCAGCCCAAAGTGTGCTCCTCTAAACCACCGCTACAGTTCAATACTCTGGCTCTCAAAATGTTGGCTCCAGCATCTCATTAAGTATTTAATTTAATTTATCGTGCTTTTTTAAGACTCAAAAGTTTGACCATAATTTGACAAAAGTTCATCTCTTTTATACAAGTAAGAGTAACTTAATATACTCTTATTCTATTTTATAACATGAAAAAGTATCCAATTATCCTTCACAAATTTTATTAAGTTTTGTATTTGTAACAAAAATGAAGAAAAATAGTATGGATTAAACATGAATATTGACAGAGAATGAATATGAGTTTGCAATTAATTTTATTAGTTGATTTATTATAATTGTCAAACTAGTAAAGTATGAACGTAGTTGTGGTAAAAATAGAATTTCCAGTAAATGAGTATTATAAATTGACAATACTATTTGAATATCATAAAATTAACTTGTGTAATGTATGTGCAATTTCTTTTAATTATTAATGATATTAGGAATGGCAAAGTAAGAATCAAATGCAGAAATATTAAATGTTTGCAGCCTATAGTGTGTTTATTCTAAGACTTTTTAATTTGCGTATTGGAAAATACAAAATTTGGTTTAGACAAAAATATGTTTGGACTATTTGAACCAAAAATATTTAAAAACTCTTGAACTATTTGAATAGTTCTAAAAATACCTTATTTTATTCAGAATACTGGTTAATTATAATTTGCAATACTATTTTTTTTTAGTGCTAACACCAAGGTTACAAGATTAAATTTTAAATTTTGGAAATTAAATTAAAAACTTTAATTAATTGTTAATAAAAAAAAAAAAAACTTACTTGTAATTTAATAATCTCCCAGTTTTAAATAATCATTAAAGTAATACAATAAGGTCCCTTGAAGTCATGATCTCAGCTTTGTTTGAAAGTACACAGTGGAAAGTGCATTCCAAAAAGAAGCCAGTATGCAGTCATAGACTGCAGGCTCCAAAATGTATACTAACCTTTCCGACTTGATGAGCCAATGCAACAGCGTTACTAGTTGGTCTCTCTTTTTATTACTGCGAATATCTATTTTTTAATTTCTTTCTTTGTTACATAAATGCTTCCTATATAATTATAGGAATCAAATACTTATTACCCACACCTCTGAAAGTATATAAAACAAATATCAAAGGGATCAAAGACCAGTGGAGTCCTTCGCTTAGAAGTGGAACTCTACAGGTCAATAAAAACAAACCTTCAAACTCAATAAATAACTACAATTAGACAAGTGCGGGTTGAACACATGCAAATATTGTTTCTTTTCCTACTTACAAAGCTATAAAAGTATTGAAATTGGTAAATTAAAAATTTCATATTGTAGTAAAATTCTTGATGTAGTCATATAAGACATTGTTACGACCATGATTTCCCCAAGAAAAACATGCATAGTGTTTTATGGTCTTTGGTTTGCTGCTTTTGTAAGTAATGTGCTGAATACTTGGTTAAAATAACATGAGCTCACCAAACTCCCCAATCCATTGACCCGTTAAAGAGTGTAGTAACAAACATACATACACACCCACTTACAAACGTTTGCTTTAACAGATTGTGGTAGTACTAAGTTTTATGCTATTTTTGAAACCAATAATGGCAAAGCCAAAATAATTACAGAAGGTTTAGTGGTAACACAAAAAATCATACCACTCAAAATGAACTTCCGCAAAGTAACGCCTAAATCAATCAATTACAAAAAATCATGTCACTACATTCACCAAAACTTGTATTTTTTCAAAACTTTTATTTTTTGATTAGGTATCTACAATTCTACATACATATAAAATATATATTTTATTCATTAAGTGCTGAATTGAGTGCATGAGTGTGGTGGTCATATAATGTGGTGAAAAATCTCTTTTTGTGTTGCTACCAAAACTCCATTGAAGCTTCTAGTAGTCACCGCGACTTTATTAGAGCAAAACTGGACATAACCCTGATTACTTTTTGACTTTGACTCGGATTTAGACTTATTTCACTTAACTTATGATGAAATACTCGACACTAGCAAAATACACAGTGTTCGATGACTAAAACAAAGTGAGAAAGAGAGAGAGAGAACGAGAACATGTGTACTTAAGAGTATGAAATAGCAATTTTTTATTGGCATTTAATTATACTGTCAAATATTAGACATATTAATAAATTGACATGTCATTATACTTATTTACATGTTTTATGATTTTGTTATTTTTAGACATGCAATGCAAGTATGACTTATACTTTGGTGTGGTGGGTATCTAAATAGCAACACCACGAATTTTGTACACATATGTTTTATTGTATAAAGTCAGTTTGTGTCAATGTGTCCTACAATATATATTTTTATTTAGTTTGTTTATAAAGTAGTATTTTGGGTCAGCGTGCGCGTGAGAACCGAGAAACAAGGAGGCGCAGATACGTCACAGGCGGGAGCGGTGCCTGACTGTTTTACACCTTTCGACGTGGGCGCGCCTTTCAAATCTTGTAATCTCCCCGCCTGCATCTGGCATACACTCGCGCGCGCTAGCTCATCATATATGTTTGTGTGTGTGCGCGCGCGCGCGCGCGCGCGTGTTTGTGTGTGTTTGTGTTTGTATGAGCGTGTGTGTGTGTGTGTGAAGTGGCGGTTATATCGTCACAGTGTTATCATTAAAACATTTTATTGTATAGGTTCCGTTGCTAATTCGTTTACTGAAGATATGTAATGTTTATAATTTCAGTTTGTACAAACGGCAAAAATCCGGCAGTTGTTCCCATTGCCAAAGCAGCTTTATCCGCATGAACTCAAAAACTCGACTTTGTCCAAACCTTTTGTTTACTTTCCTCAGCCATTCTCTTTCCCTGGTTATCCAGTTATTCTTTACTTATGATGATGAAATAAATCCTTAACTCACACTAACTGTTCACTTTAACCAAGACTTCCGTGATCTTAATCTAATATAATAGATACCTTTAAACGAGTAATTCTTGTATATATAAATTTAAATCTCGGAAACGGCTCCACCGATTTTTACGATTTTTTTAAATTGTATATTTGGTAGGTATGAAAATAGGTCGCATAATACCTATGTTTCATACCGCTACGTGTTTAGGGACAATTCTTAACTCAATGCGGACGAAGTCGCGGGCGTAAGCTAGTAGGTAATTACTAAAAGTTCAATATCATGGTAAATATTAGTGGTTTTTATGGTTGACAGGCTAGGTGTTACACCACAACCCACGATGTTGTGGTGACGGTGACGGTGTGGTCGAAGACAGTATATACACCTGACTTGGAATGGAACTGGCTCTCATATGAGACTGCCAGAACACATTGTTAGGTGCTTGGCAGCAGATTTTCAACTTGAGGGTGGTAATTAGCCAGTCAGGTAATAGGAAACACCCTACCACCATGCTGTGGTATCCTCGCGACGTTTTTACACCGACAGCTCAAGCTTATTGTTAAGATTTAAAACCACGCCGTCCGGTGTGGGAACCAGACCACAAACACTGACACGAGATTTTTATATACCTATATTTAAAAATCTTCGTGTATATCGTAAATAACGCCATACCTATATTGACATCGTCAGAAGTAGTGTTTTTTATCGGTGGATTGAATAGATGGGTTAGCTGAATAACTATAAGGCACCGCACAAACGAGTCGCTGGTCGTAGCCAGCAGTGGCACGTTATTTCGCTTCGTATCAATTCACTGTCTACTTGTGTTCTACGCCAAGCGTTTTGTAGCGAGTGACCGTTATAAACCGCTTGCCTTCACGGACCATATGAAATTCCCATGTTTGTATATAGAATCTGTACAATACTGACAATTTAATTATTTTTTTCATATAAACATGATTTTTGAGCTTGTAGAGATAAATATATATCGTAGAACATTACACACAGCGACATCTGACCCCAAATTAAGCAAAGCTTGTACTAAGGGAACCAGATAACTGAAAGAATACTTACATATTTTATAAATACTTACATATTGTGTAATTTTGTCTGGGTGTTCTGTATTTATTATAAGTACCTATGTATTTACAAAACTAAGTATTCTATCAGTAATCTGACTTCCACAGCATTGCTTAGTTTGAGGTCAGATGGCGCTGTGTGAAATGTTTTACGATATATATTTAAAGTAATTTATAGATGTTAGCTTGAAATATCATAGAATATTCATCAAGATGACCCTATAACTCTGGAATCTTTGAAGAGATTACAGATTCGGCAGTGTCATAACCATTTTCTGAATAATTCTTGGAATTGTAATAGAGTTGATAGTTTCCGCCGTTTCTCCGAATGAGAGGCGAGGTTAAATACATAACATAATTATAACATTTATTTATTATAAACATATATGTATATAGATATGACTATTTCTTAACTCTTTTTGGCAATGCCGAAATTTATTTTCATAAGTTTTCAGAAGTGACGTTTAATGTGACACTGGACACTAACGTATCATGCAGAGACAGTGTTACAAATTGTGGCTATCTCTAATCACTAATGTTGCCATGTCATCGGTGGCTACCGCGCGTCAGTCGCGCCACTGGTGCGGTAGCACGTAGAATAAATTAGTAACTTTTATGTATATACAAATACATCGAAACACAAACATACAACCAGTTGTACATTTGCGTAAAACGTTAGGCTTTTGTATGCTAAATACTTAGATTCTACCTTGGATTAACATTGAATTTTTAGTTTTGCGAAACGAATAAAATAAGACAAAAGATTTTAGGTGCACTTCGGTTTTATTTTTCCTTTTCCTCGTAAACATAATATAACTATGAAAATAATTATGTACATACCTTTTTTAAGCGGAAAATCTTTAAAATATATCAATTAGGATGGATGATCATAAAAAGTCCGTGATTGAGGCACAGTTGAGAGAAGAATATTTACAACAGATTTTTTTCTTTTTTATATTGCTGACAGGCTATTTGTTTGACCACAGCTCACCTGATGTTAAGTGACGGAGTGGTCGAAGATGGTAAATACACCTAGCCTGGAATGGAACTGGCTCTCAAGTGAGGCTGCCGGAACACACCATGAGATGCTTGGCGACAGATTTTCAACTCGAGGGTGGTAGCTAGCCAGCCGAGTACTAGAAAGTACCCTATCACCACGCTATGGTTTCCTCACGATGTTTTCCTTTACCGACAGCTCAAGCTCATTGTTGGGGCTTGAACCCTTCGCCGTGCTTATTTTATTGGAAGTGTCGGAAAAAGTCAAGCCCTTTGAAATATAACAAAACCATGCATGGTGGGATATTCCTCTTTTATAGATTTATAAAAAAAGTCTGCGGTGGCATATTATCTACATGGATAGCTTACAATACCCATTATTACTACCCGTGCAAAGCCGAGGCGGGTCGCTAGTTACAATATATTGCACACACTCGAATCCATATACTTTTATAAAATCATTGGTCGTTTTAAAACTCAAAAACATTCTTACTGATTGCCTAATATACCATCGTCCTCCAGCGTAGTTTAAATTATACAATAGTTTAGAAACAAAGTTCAATTCAAGATGAATATAAGAATGTTTCTGAGACTTACCTACCCAAGGTAGGTATTTTTGTTTCTAAATATTTTACGCCTTTGATTTGGTTCCTTGTCTTTTATCATTATTTTGAGCGCCTGAAGATTTTCTGTCAGAGAAGCGCAACATTAAGCATCGTTCCAACTTGTTGGAATATGAACAACCGTTGTCTTCAGCTTCTGTTGAAAAATAAGAGACCGTCAAACTTGTTGATTAAACGCTAACTTAGTATACCCAAGTGGTAAAAATATGTCAAAATGATAACCATACCTACGTGTTGAAATCTCTTTAGCTCTTTTTAGTCGTTAAGATAGGTACCATCGCAGTATTAGGTATATATTACGAGTACATCCCTATGTTCCAGTTAATAGAGTACTGTAGCTGAAGAAATTATAATGAGCGCCAAAGTAGTGATGCCCATGATTTGTTACCCAAAGTTCTATGTAGCGCGTCTGTGGCGCTCATTACTTTGAGACTTTCGATGGTTAGTCTCAACAGCCCGGTAATTTCGCTAGATGCAGTACCCTTCAAACTGGAACACATTAATGTTTACGCACTACTGCTTGGCGGCAGAATATCTGGTAGGTACTGCGGTGATACCTACCTAGATGATCTGCTAAGGAGATCTACCACCAATTAACTTTCGAACCTGATTGCAACTCTTGGAAGCAAGCGCTAATCTGATCCTTCAAAGCAGTCCTGGACTGCTGTGATGTAACAGAAGACTGCACTTTGCTCCACAACTCCGCTTCTCGGGGAATCCCTTTACTGTCCACCTGTCATGTATGCCAATTATAATATCATTTGTTATAAATGTAAAACACTGCAGTAATGGAAGAATAAAATAACTTACTACTTGTAAATTGGCGAACACACACTGACTCAGGCACTGAAATAATGAAAGTTATTAGAAGGGCTACCATATTAATGCGAGAGATGATGATGATGACGTAAGCGTTAGAAAAATTTATGGATAATGAGACAGCGCCCCCTGCGGTAATAAACGTATTATTTTTTTAATACAGTAGACCCGCCATACTCAAAGTGTGCTCCACGGAACCTTAGGGGTCCGCAAAGCCTGTATGAGGGCTTCGCAAAAATACCGGTGACAATGAAAAAAAAGCTAAAGAGTACTACCTATATACTCTACATCGAAATATTCTAACATAAAGTTAAAAAATAACTAAAATTGTAAAAGAGTAAATAGTGGAATGCGTAATACTCGTATGAGAGCGCGACCCAGGAGCTTAGTCAATAGTGCAACACCGATTCAATTGACAATAAAAAATACCTACACACAAAATAGTTTTTGATTACTATAGGGCTCCGTCAAATATTTCGCTTTCAGGAAAGGCTCCGTCGCCAAAAAAGTTTCTAAGCCGCTGCAGTAGACTATTGTTAACGTATTTGGCCATAGGGCGGCCAAATAGACTTAAAAAAACATAGCCCGTGTCACTCGGGATGATGTAGGGATTGTAATGTATGGGACATCTAAATCTGTTCAGGCATATACAAATTATGGTGCAATAAAGAAACATATACTTACCTACAAGTACATACATATTTGCCATGTTTTAAGCCGTGGTGGTGCCGGCGTAAGAATTTTACCCCACCCTCTCTACCCGTGGTTGCCGTAAGAGCCGGCTAAGGGATGTAATCCGGAAGATGGACAGCAGCGTCTTCTTTGAACCTAACTGCGCTCGCCAACTCGCCTGCCAAGCGTGGCGAGTATTGGCAAAACCCCCCCGGGAGGAGGCCTATGTCCAGCAGTGGACGTTCTATGGCTGATGATGTGACATACATATTTTATGTACATTCATGCATAAACCTTGACAACATTACAATCATAGTCACCGAATTGAAGAATTTATTAACATAAACTTCTGGTGATGTTTGCTTCGAAATACTTAAGTATTTAACTCTGGTGATTTTTGTATGAATGCAATATGACCTACTTGTTCCTCATCCGGCTTGTTGAACAAGGGCTCGCTCCGCCTGGTCCTATTTCTTCCATTCACATCGGGATTGCTCTCAGCTCCCGTTCTAGACATCGAATTCACGAACTTCTCTCCCATATTGACATTTCCGTAACCGTCGTCTGAATGCGTCGCGTTTGTAACAAATATCTGATCTTTCATGTCAGTGACGTTTCTTATTTCATGGCTATAGGGATTTCTTTCCGACTTGGTGTCATCGTCTATCCGAGGTTCGTCGCCAGCGAAGCGCTTTTCTCGCTGAGGCTGTGGGTTCGTGTTATCGATTTCAGCGCAATTTTTCAGTGCTGCAGCAACTTCCTCTCGTAACAGGCGTATATTTCCATCGCCTGCGCATTTTGCCAAAGCAGGCATTAATACTAGAAATATCACGGTTGGAAGCATGGTACTGACTGGGTCGCGCTGATTTTTTTCTGTTTATAATGAGGATGGCACAGGATGTTAGGTAGTTAGATTTGACGTGATTGTTGTCAAGAGTAATGGATTTCATGCAGCAGTTCCGGCTTTGGACAATGCTTTTTCTAATGTTGACTGTAATTGGTATGCCTAATCGTTAATTTTATTAATTATAATTAAATAGAGAACTGCAGCTCACCTGATGTTAAGTGACGATATAGTCGAAGCACACTTACGTAGAATAGGAACTGGCATGCAAGTGAAGCTGCTGGAATATACCGTTATGTGTGTGATAACAGCTTTTCAATTTGAGGATGGTAGCTAGCCTGCCGTGTACCTACTAGAAATCACTATCCAATCACCATATCAAATTCGTGTCATTCGTGACGTTTTTTATAATAAGTACCTGGTTGACCGAGCATTGCTCGTCTGAAAACGACGTTTTCTGAAAATGAAACCTAGCTAGATCGATTTTTCGCCCCCGAAGCCCGCTGGATACAAAATTTCATGAAAATCGTTAGAGCCGTTTCCGAGATTCAGAAAATATATATATATACAAGAATTGCTCGTTTAAAGATATAGATAATAAAATATTTCTAAATCAAATTCGTGTTGTGGCATGTTTTTGTGGACAACTTAACAAGGTAACAAACACACCGCTCTGCAGTGTACATGAATGAAGTTAGTGTTCGGATCGTGTGGATACCTGGGACACTGGGACCTTCGTCTACTACGCCGACGACATTGACGACGATGCCATCAGTCGGTTCGAGCGTCGAGCGTCGGCTGCGTCACCAAAGACCATCAAGGAGTACAACCTGCAGATGGCTATTAAAGATCGGAACGTGGCGGTGATGGAGGCACTAGGCCTAGAGGAAGCAATTAAAACGCAAACGTAATCATTAGTAATATGTATTGTGTGTATGCCTCGAGCATTCATGCTCACCATCGAAGGCTCCTTCCTTCTTGCGGCGGCGTCGCGTGTCGGGTCGCTCTCTTCCCTCAGATATGGTTGAGGAGGGCGATGGCTGGCACATGCGTCATACTCGTGATCAGGTGCTGCTTGCGGGTCGCTGGTCTGCTCGCGGTATACACACAAACTAGTACTTTAACTCTAGTTAAGATTTAAATTTCCTCTTCCCATATTATACATATATATATATATTGTATATGGGATATTGTTATATATATATATATATATATTATTGTTTTCTACAATATGGGAAGAGGAAATTGTATAAATCCAAGTTAATAAAGATAACAGACCCCGGTGTCTGTGGAGTGTAATTTTTTTAATTAAAAAATAATAAAAAATACTTAAAATGTCTAAGTGTGGGTATGACAGTAATGTTTATAAAAAACAGGAATTAATTCTATGCGGTCATTATAGTGGATTATAGCCGCATCACATTAATGCATCTTAGCATTTACGAATGGGTAGGTATACCTATCATCATTATTTGTCTGACTGTTTTCCGGCAATTAAATAATACATGTTGAACGTGGGGCCAGACGCTCTATTTTAATTTGGACAGTCTTGTTTTGCAATAGGTATCTACTCCGCCCCGATCGTGATGAACCAAAGAAAATACAAAGTAAGTCGGGTCCATTCTGGACCTGGAAGTGTTTGGTCTAAAGTGGTTTAACATAATATATAAAATAAAATAAATAAATATCGTAGGACTTTACACACAGCGCCAACTGACCCCAACTAAGCAAAGCTTGTACTATGGCTGTCAAATAAATGATAGCATACATATGTATATACTTTTTTTGTTGTAAATACATACGTATACCTAATACATACAGTATATTAGGTATAAGTATGTATTGATAGTATTGATTGTGATATAAATGTTAACTCTTCACAAATTGACCAAAAGTGGTTGCGTTAGGTAAGCTTAGCTACCTAATCTCCACTGCTATTTTTTCACAGTCTTGAATTTTTAATAAGTAAATACTTATTAACAAATACCTGTCTCTTATTGTAGATTTTAAAATAATAAAAAATTAGCACAGTTTTATCTTGAATTTGAATAATGTGACGAGAAGCCGTGGCGCTTACAAAAATATTGTGTAAATAAATTTATAATCGCTTCTCCACATGTGTAATAATTATGTGCCTACATGTGTAATATATGAATAGTCCATAGTAAATAATAATTATTATTATAATTGGCAGGTAGAGTTATAATAAATTAGAAGGTGTGTCACTTATTCATCGATAATGTTGTGAAAATTATTAATAGTTCTGAGTGTCTATTGACAAGCAATCATGTAGTAGGTACACATAGTGCCTAAGAAAGTGTACTTACCTATTTGAAAATTGACACATCTCATCCATATTGAGATGGGTAAGAAGGAATAAACACGTTATAATTTTATCGATAAATTAAAACTCGAGACAGTAAAAATAAAATATTATTATTATTAATTATAATAAATAAAATGATCAACAGACTTTATTGTGAAATGTAAGGTAACCTCGTCGCAAAAAAAATCGACACGGAAAAATTGTTGAAATGGCTTTTTTAACTATTTCACGGTCAATCTTATAGTACAAATCTATTTAAATATAAACTAAACAAATAAAAGATGCTCATTGGTAAGTGCTACTTGACAGTTGTTCAATAAATTATTGACACTCGAAAAAATTTACGGAATGGCTTTTTCGCGAGTTCGTGTCAAACTTGTTTTTTTTTTGGTTTTGTGAAATCAATCGAAAAGTAAATAACTAAACCTAATTTTATATAACGGAATTATAAAAAGTACTTAGCATAGATTGATGATTCGCCGAAGTAACAAACAGAATACAGGTCCTTAACTCAATAAAACTTATAATCTACTTAGTGATAAAACAATACTGTCATATTTGTACTCTATTTTTAGCTAACTACAAAATGAAGGTAGGTTAGTAGTGAAATACATTGCTATTTATCATTTACCCCTTGCCGTAGTGTCCCCACTTGCCGTTTCCCCAGCCACTCCAAGCTGCCATATTGTCACTACCATACACTCTCACACCGCTACCATAGGATCCATAACTGCTCCCAGCCAGTGCTGCCCTTCCATAGTTTCCATACACGTTTCCAACCCCGGTCTTTCCGAATAATGTAGATCCTACATTAGAACTCACGCTAGCGCCTAAACCTGCCACGCTTGTATATCTGTTTCCGATAACGCTGGTGGGTAAAGACGCCACTCTCCCATAAGAACCTGTTAAGCTGAACGTTAGAGGTATGTGGACGCAAAGGACAGGATCTGGAGAATTGTTGCGTGGCCAAAACATGCGGCTTTCGACTGCGGTTGTTTTTTGGGTAATTTCGGCTGAAATTAGAAAAAAGTGACGTTTATTTTCGCTCAGGGTAAACCAATTGAAGCATGGTTGATCGCTATTCAGTAAAACAAAGTCTAAAGTTAAATTCTTGAATCATATCCTGAAATAACTGATGTGCCTACATAGACAATGAAATTTAGGTTGGTAGTTAAACTTGCCTATTTAAAAAAATATATAGAAGTACATATATAAATGATCAGGATATATTTTATTGTAGTTCTTTAGGAATGGAACCAAGCCACAACACCATCGTGAGGTTACCTACTACTAATTCAGTCTATTCATAAGTAGACACAAATTTTCCAAAAAGTCAAGCGCTGTATTTTTGCATGTTCCCATTTTAGGCTAAGTGTTTTTACGATATTTGACCACAACATGTTTTTTTTTTACTCTAAATAGGCTTGCGTTTGTCCACACCCTGTCAGATTTGAGCAGCAATGCTGCATTAAAAAAAATATAAATAAATTAAAATTATGGTCTAGCCGATTAAATAAAAAAAATAAGCATTTATTACTCATCATCATCATCAGCCATAGGACGTCCACTGCTGGACATAGGCCTCCTCTTGGGGGGGTTTTGCCAATACTCGCCATGCTTGACAGGCGGGTTGGCGGGCGCAGTTAGGTGTGATTGTTCAAGGAAGACGCTGCTGCCTATCTTCCGGATTACATCCCTTAGCCGACTCTTACGGCAACCACGGGTAGAGAGGGTGGGGTACTATTCTTACGCCGGCACCACCACGGCACAAATAATTTAAAAAAATACAAATTTCAGAAAAACAAAAAACTAAATGTCCAAATTGTCTACAGAGCCTGGAGTAGTGATGGAGAACGCTTATTAGAAAGAATCTGTTTACTCTGAATTTGAATCTCATATTGCACCTTTCGGAGAATACAGAGTTAAACAACTTCGCAGCCATTTAAGAATATTAACGTCAGCTAAGTTGTGGTCATACACGTAACCTATCTATCATAAAAATAAGATAAGCAATTATTCTTCTTTCAGCTTACCTATATTTTCTTTTTCGCGAACATGTCTTACAGTCCTTTCTTCTAAAGTGCTTCCCCACATATTGCCCGGTGATAGGCTACCACTGGCTTGCATCAGAGGTGGACTTGGTACAAGGTATAATGCTGGATCAAGTACTGCGCTTTCTATTATACTAGCTGCCAGTAAGAAAAACGTTACTTTAATCTGTAACAATAGATTTATAGTCTCGGTCAATGACAATTAAACATCTGGTTATTTCTGTTTTTTTTTTTCTGGCATAAACATCTTTTTTGATAGTTTTTCAAAATTTTTAGTACTCGAATTTTCATTTCTTTTCTAACAGATATTTAGATTTAACTTAAAAAAAAAGAAAACGAAACTATAACTAAATCTATAAATTAAAGTAAAATGACTTATATATATATTAAATATGCTTTACATATTATAGAATTTGTAGATACATATTTCCCAAAAAAAGAAATAGTTCTTGGAGAATGTTACTTTTGAATTCCCTACTATCCCACTATCCCACTAATATTATAAATTTGAAAGTTTGGATGGATGGATGGCTGGATGGATGGATGTTTGTTACTCAATCACGCCAGAACGGCTGAACGGATCTTGATGAAATTTTGCATGTAGATACTTTAGGCCCTGGAATAAAACATAGGTTACTTTTCATCATCATCATCATCCATCACTACGCGGGTAAAACGGCGGGGCGCAGCTAGTAATGTTATAAATGTGAAAATTTGTGAGGATGGATGGATGTTTGTTACTCTTTCACACAAAAACTACTGAACGGATTTGGATGAAATTTGGCACACATATATTTTATGGCCTGGATTAACATATAGTATACTTTTTGTACTGTAAACTCAACAAACTTTTAGTTAAATTCCACGCAGACGAAGTCGCGAGTAACAGCTAGTTGTAAATAAATAGTAAATAATATTATGTATTATTTTTACTAGTTAAAATTTTTAGAACTTAGTAGTTTTATAAACATCTCCCGTATGTTTTTAATCAGTAACGTGTTTTCCATTCCTGGTTGCCTAGAAGAGATTGCTTTTAGTGATAAGGCCGCCGCTTGTAACACTAGCTTAACATTCTTTTGTTTTTTGTATATTTTTTATTTCAGTGCACAATAAAGAGTTCCTCTATCTATGTATCTATCTATAATTACCTTACAAGGATATAAGGTGTGAAAATATATCTAACCAGATTAAATTTTTCTAAAACAATTTAATAATTAACCTCTATCCCATTAAACATTCAAAATTATTGGCCGGAAATAATACAATACCAGCTTGGAACTTGTCTATATAATTTTTTGAAGTTTTACCTCATGCAGTACATAAACATGTATATGTATAACCTTCCTTACTAATGTTTATTACATGTTATAGTTAAGTACATAAAGGATTCATTTGAAGGTTACATAAGTTATACCAATATAAAATTATAAATCACTTTACTAGCTGCCTACACCTTGATTAGATTATGTAGAATTGTAAACAGTTCGAACATAAGGCTACGTCTTGTCTACTGGTCAATACGCCGACTACTGGCGTCTTGACCAGTAAGACGAAGAAAGCAAGGATTTGGCGTTTTTATGGTAGCGAAGCTACAATCCCATGATACTTTTTTATGGTTGACAAGCTAGGTGTATTACCACAGCTCACTGAAGATAAGTGACGCTGTGGTCGAAGATGGTAAAGCACACATAGCCTAAAATAGAATTGGCTCTCAAGAAAAGCAGCCGGAACACATCGTTAAACAGACAAGAAATTAATACGATAAAAAGTGCGGCCGCAATTAAACGGTGTATTCCGTCTTCTTCACTTGGCACCAGGCTGGATGTGTTCATCATTTTCGATAGTACTATTACTCAGACTCATTAGATGAGTTGTTAGACTAAATCTAACTAACGAGAGCTATTCTTATTACCGAGTATCTATAATCTATCTAATCTAATATCTTTAAACGAGCCATTCTTGTATATATGTATATATATATTCTGAGTCTCGGAAACGGCTCCAACGATTTTCTTGAAATTTTGTATGCAGGGGTTTCGGGGGCGATAAATCGATCTAGCTAGGTTTCATTTTTAGAAAACGTCATTTTATCCGTGTTTTCAGGCAATGAAAAACCGAGCAAAGCTCGGTCATCTAGGTACTATAGTTAATACATCGATATCACCGCAAAATAATCAATAACTGATAATAATGTATCGCCTCGTGTACGAACATTATTATATAAACAAGTTATAAGTATTAGATGTAATATGATTGTATCATATAATAACCCATCAACTTATTTATTTCATCTATTTTCCTGTACAGGCATATACGCATATGATAAAATAAATTATTTATTGTTGGGTAGATTAACAAGTCATCATATATTTTCAACTTCACACTTCGTAAATTATTGCAGAAACATCTATGTTAGTAATTTATGCAATATTTATTTTACAGTAAGACAAAGATGAAGTTAGGTAGTAGTTAATATGTTAGGTTAGCTCTGCTAGAATTGGTATTCCCCGATATAATATGTACGTATACGATTAGTATTTTCAAGTCGTGATTGAAAAGCTTTCTTTATGATTCAAAATCGCATCGCATTATCACTGTGATGGTGTGCTGGTGATTTATCTGAAAACATTTCAGACAAATTCAGTTGTTGTAGTTTGAAGAGTACTTTGTCGGGAACGCGGAAAAATCATGTCGTTGTGTTATAATTGTACACGTAATTACGTTTTATACATAAAGTGTGTGGGAAAGTGAACTGCTTCCAAAACGCCGTCGAAACTTCTAGCATAAATGCCGGTATTTTTGCCGATTTTTTGTTTTTTTTTTGCTAGTGCTAGAAGCTTAGTCTGGCCATGTTCTAATGAACATGACCAGACTTGACCCTGATTTGACATGTGTGACTTCGACTGTGCTAAGTTTCTAAGACTTGTTTAATTTGATTTTACGTCGAATACTCGACTTATTATAACGACAAAATTGACAAAGCGCGATGCCGAAAACAAAGAAAAAAATTATAGTCACATTCAATGATTGTAGTTTTATGTAGTTCAATTTTTTTTGGGTTTGCTTTAGCAATCTGTATTTTAAAGTTATCAAGTAATGTCAATTGTTAAATACGAGGGAATTTCATACAGTGTTATGTAGGCATTACCTAAGCCAAAAGAAGGTAATGATACTCGTTATTATAAACAATTTTTATTATGGGCAATGAGCATAACTGAAATTGTGTAAAAGAAACAGCTAGTTCGTAGACAAAGTTCATTGACCAAATGTTTTAGGCAAACTATTTTTTTTCCGATTTCATAGTTGTGCCCATATTAAAAGTTGTTCAAAATAATGAGTACAATTATACCGTTTTGGCTTAGTACATGCTAAGCATAAAACACTGTGTATTTAGTAAACCAATAATAAGTCATCTAAAAAAAACACGGGTCTCGTCGAAAACTAATCGAAGGTAATATGAATAAAATAGAAAAAAAAAACTAGACACTTACGATCATTTTATCAAAACACCGGACCGATAAATGCTGCAAGGGCCAATGTAACACAAAACAACGTAACACACTGACGTAGATTGTAGGTCTGAAGAGAAAGCCTCTCTCCCACTCTGGAGTTACATTTTACAACTATGGTCAAGGTCATACTACGAAAGTGAATGACTGTAATATGGGTGATGTTGGTATTACGAAATACTCGTAACATGAGATAATGATTATTATGGGTAGAAAGTTGTGATCCGAGATTTACTCGTGTGACTATTCAAGTATTCATAGCTACGTGTCATCCGCGTGGAATTTATCATAAAAAATTCTTCAATTTTCCAATTTTCTTAATTTTTATTTCCTTACCTTCTACAAAGTATTGTATATAGTGGTTCTCAAGTAATAGCGTGACCAAGGGAAACAGGTATTCATTTATACGTATATACCTATATGTACCTACGTGTTCTCAGTGCCTCTCACCTACAAGTTGACATAATTATTTGCTAACGAATTGACATTTGCGCACGTGAAAATTTAAATCTTTGACTTTTTTCTTTGTGTGCAATATAAGTAAATCGAGAGATCTAATTGTAATTAGTGCATTATTATTTGCTTCTTATTATATGTTCGTAGTTTAACAATAAGATTAAATTTTAGCAAAAAACATTATTGAATTGAACTGTATTAATAAATTAGTAGGCAATCTGATCTGATTAGTAGTACTTGAACAATGGCTTGATACTTAGAGGCTTGGGTTTCAAGGATTTTAGTTAAACGGGTAAAAACAATTAATAAAAGTTTAAAAAAAAATAACAGAAAATTGTGAGTAGGTAATATATATTTTGAACTTTCCTGTTTTTGCCATTGTTCTCCGTTACGGGGCCCCGAGATGATCATTCGGTTTGATTCAAACTTTACGCGTGTGATGAAACCGTATGATGTCGGTTTGAACGGTTGTCAAACGGCACTCCGCAGTTTGTGGCGCGTCAAATACAAGAAAAATATGAAATTTCATCAAACAAGCTCCAAACCCAAAGCCAAAACCAAAGGTGTTTGACAAACCGTTCAAACTAGCTACGTATACGATCAAAATGGTTTAAGTTAAACCTAACGTGTTTGAATTAAACCGTTTGATCGTCTCAGGGCCCCTTTAGACTGAGAGGCATGCTACAGAATGTGTTTTATAACTCCTTGAACTTTATCCTATAAAAAGTAGTAGTGTTATTTGGTTGCTTTAGTATCGATGATAGCTCTCCGTAGTTAGCGTGGTCGAATGACACTCATGGTGGTGGGCCTTAACCCTAACAACAAGCTTGAGCTGCCAGTGAAGTAAAACATCGTGAGGAAACAATAGTATGGTAGTAGAGTTTTTTTTAGTACTCATCTGACTAGCTCAAGTTGAAAATCTGCCGCCAAGACGGTGTGTTCCGACAGCCTTACATTTGAATGCCTGTTCTATTCCAGCTTAGGTGTGCTTACCATCTTCGACTACGCCGGCACTTACCATCTGATGAGCTGTGGGGAAACACTTAGCCTATCACCTATAAACACAAAACAGGCAGATATCTTCTGGAGATTTCCTTCATGTTACAAAAAAAAGATATTTCGAACCTAAATGTAGGTTATATTTAAGGTTAGGTATGTTTAAGTTCATAACGCAAAATGGCAAGCACACCATGTTGTGTGACCACAAACCCTCAGGCGCCCGAATTCGATTCGCAAACGTTTTTTAATATCTGCATAAGCAAATATTGCTCATTTTTACTAGATCCTGTGTAAATATTTAATGACGATCAGTAAGTAAGTTGCGCAACATTTTATTTTCGACCGTACATGGTCATCCACATGGGTTTTTCTTGTACATGACCAATTAAGTTAGTCATTTGTACATCATACAATGTCACCTACACTTTGTGGTCAGTTTAATTATGTTTAACCTTAGGTACCATTGCACAATTTACATAGTTATCTACTTCATATTGTTAGCTCATTTTGTAAAGTTCTGCTTCGAGAACTGAAGGGCGTAGTTTCGATTCCCACTTAGGACTAACATTTGTGTGACTAACATGGATGTTTGTTCTGTGTCTGGGTGTTCTGTATTTTAATATTCTGTATCTTCTGTATTATAAGTATGTATTTATAAAAAATAGTATTTAAGTATTCTGTCAGCTGTCTAGTTCCCATAATACAAGCTTCGCTTAGTTTGGGGCTAGATGGTGCTGTGTGGAAATATCCTCCAATATTTATTTATTTAATATTTATGTGTGCAGAAAATATTATTTTCCTTCTGATTTGTTGTACCTAAATGTCTTATCACTATTGATCAGTTGCTAGATGGGTCCATGGCGACTCGTGCAATAACTATCAAATTTTTGATACCAAAATATATGAAAAACTCGCTGCGCTCCGCGGTTTTACCCGCGTGGTGATGGATGATGAAAAATATCCTTTGTTTTATTCCAGGATCTAAAGTATCTTCTTGCAAAATTTCATCCAGATCCGTTCAGCCGTTCTGACGTGTTTGAGTAACAAACATCCATCCATACATCCATCTAAACTTTCACATTTATAATATTAGTGGGTTGATTAGAGAATAGCGGGATAAGTATGGGCGGAGTGAATAGGAATATCTTTTAGCTATCTGGTTTCCAATATTCAAGCACTTTTGTACAGTGTAGAGAAATAACAAACATATGTACATTACATTAATATTATAAAGGCGAATAAGTCGTGAACGTGTTTGCATGTTTGTTACTTCATCACGCACAAACGGCTGGACCAACTTTGATAAAGTTTGGTATGTCGGTAGCTGGCACCCTGGATTAACAAGTAGGCTCTTCTTAATCTCTCACATATATCTAGACAAGTAAGTACTAAAAATACATATATTTTATCCTATCTATTAAAAAAACAGTAAGAAATGGTAATTTTGCATACTTGTTCAGTGCTCCACAAATGTTTAATGTATTTAGTAAATAAATTAATTTTGTAATATAAAACAGTACGAAAATTATTTAGTAAAAGTTTTATTAAAAAATCTGTCAGGAACTTTAGAAAGATATTATCTTGTGCGCTAAACAATAAAGGTAATGTCAATTTGAAGTCACAAAAATGTAGCAGTTTTAAATACACATCAAAATACAGCGGAACCCTAACTGTATATTGGACTCATATTTTACACACGTGTGGGTGACGTGTCATAGGCTTCGGAGACTACATTCATTCTAAATAATCACATCTTGTTTACCATGAACTTAACCAAAGTCAAGGTTTCTTTTTAACCGTCTTCAGAAAAGCCGGTTCTATATTCGCTACTCTGTATAACATAATTACTTATGTATGTTTTTTTCTGTCTCCCAGTTGTGTCTGATAAAATCCCTTAAGTATTTAATCTTTTATCTATTTAATTTTTAAATTTTTATCTCTTTAATCTACGTAAACAAATTATTCATGAACTTATGGTAGAAGCGTATGAAAAACATTACAAAACTAAAGACTTGGGTTTTTGTTGTCCAGGCTATTATTTTTCTTTAGAAAACTCATACGTGCACGTCATGCTGAACTTACAAAATTTTGAGATCAAATTATTCTGACCTATATGTAATAGAAATGACAGCGATGCCAAATACCTCTTTATAATCTATTGAAAGACTGCCAAGAACAACCACGAATTTTTGGACGAAGGAATCGCTCGTTTCATCCAAATCCCTTAAGCCGTTACAGAAGAAGAAATAACAAACATACTTATATAAATCAAATAAACTTTCACATTTATAAATTTTGTGATAAGTAGTAATGCATCAACGCTGTGTTGTGTAGGTATTAGCTTGTAAAAGTTTTTGTTTCGTGCCATTGGATCATTAAGTAGGTATGCATAGTTAGGTATTTTGTTTATATACAAATCGTTTTTATGATTATTGTGGTTGAGAGTTCATTCGCCTACAGTTTCACATTCTTTCTGGGGAATTACACTGAATAATGCTTACCTTATTATCATTTTAATAAGGTGACTCGTGAGATTACTTTTAAAACTGACATTTGTTTTTTGATTAAAGCTTTATGAAATACTTACTGGTACATTATAGTTTTGTAGGTACTCGATACAACAGCAAAGTTGAATAATGTTAAGAAAAGCCGTAGCACTGGAAATAAATGTTTGTAGTGTATGTGTATTAGTATCGCTTGAAGATCAAAGAAAAATACTGCAGATTAGTATGCAAACATTTGCTTGCTCAGTCTTAGAAAAAGATCATGAAAAGTGTTGTGTTACACATAAAAAACATGTGTTGCTACGTAGCTTCCTGTACATTAGGGTGAAAATTATATGAGGGCTCGTTGATGTCTTTTGGTCCGTGTATTGAATTGCTGACTAACTTGAATCGTATTTTCGTTTTTATTGTACTTATTATTTTGTAATTTCCATCCCTATCTATCATGGTTTAGAACTATGATATTTTTAAAAATCTCTGTTAAATGTAACAAAATATCTGTGTTCTATTTGATACTCTGTGTATATAATAAATTTTTAGTGTGTGCCGAGATTCTGCCGTATTATGGGTGATGGGCCCAACACGCTATCTTCCTTTCTAAATAATAAATAAATAAAAATAAACTAGGACATTTCTATAGCGCTAAAGCTTGTAATATGGAAACCAGATAATTTTTGAATTCTTACAGAATACCCAGACACAGAACGAACATTAATGCTCTTCACACAAAATGTTTGTCCTGAGTGGGAATCAAACCCACGCCCTACAGCTCTTGATGCAGATACATTACCAAAAGAGTTAACGGGCAGTCATAGTAAAATTATTGTTAGTCAGCGGAAACTATTTAAAACTTGTAAAACAATTTTCACATTACTGGGTTAAATTGGCTTTATATGACAGCAATAATAGTACATTGTTACCCTTGGGGTGAAACTTATTTAGTCGCGAGACGGGGTTTGATGCTAATAGTTCGAGGGACTAAATAAGTCTTTAACCCCAGGTAAACACTGTGCATTTCATTACGAATACAAGGAAAGTAAAAATAAAAACATTAATTACCTTAAGAAAAAATTAGTGATTTTTTTTCTGTTGTCGGTTAAATAATGGCTGAATAGCCATTGCCTAATTTGCCCAAATCTATGTTATTTTAAAGAAATAGTGGAAAGTAAATTATAATAAATTAATTTAAAAAAAAAATCTTTAATTATTCAGTTTTACATTGAGTGGTTGTATAGAATGTTGGAACATGGTTCAATAGAAATGTGAAAATAGAACTAGTTTTTTAAATAAATTGTCAGTCATTGTCATCTGTCAGTTGAAAACGATTCTCCCTAGGGCTGAAAAGTATTTCTTTCAACCCGCTCCTCAGACAACTTCAGACCTACTTTCCGAGTATGAGTAATGAAAAATAGCTTTATGTGATTTTTTCACATAAAGCTATTTGAAGAAGGAATTGTAAAAAGATTCAGGTGGTGCATAATACGTTTATTCAATAAGTAATCTTATCGTATAATTTCTAGCTTATATCCTAAATAGTACATCGTATTCCTTCATTTTCCGTAGTGTCCGCCATGATGGTTACCTCCTTGATGGTAACCGCCACCTCCGTGATTGTAACCGCCGCCCTTGTTGTAACCGCCACGTCCGTAATTGTAGCCGCCGCCTTTGTAGTAACCGCCACCGCCGTGTCTCGACTCTTCACCTGAAGCCAAAAGGGAAAACTTAGGAGAAGTTATAATTGCTGATATGAACTATTTTTCTTTGTATAATATGTGAATTGAAATTTTTAAGTACTTCATTGACCATAATATTGATATTTGTACAGACAAGCAGTAAGAAAATTTTATTTATTTGATTTTTATACCACCTTTTGCTACAGTAAAAATTACAGTGAAATGGGTAACGTTTGGACTAAAAGTTAGCAATCGGCAACCCTATATCATCGAGTACCAAGATAAGACTTAAAAGTTATGAAGTGGGGTTGTTGGAGCCTAACTTTTGGACCGTTGTGTACAGTAAGTAACAATAGAGTTGATTTTTGGCCAAGTTTTACATCATCAAGTAGTGATGTAGCTCAATATATTCAATAGCTCTCATTGTAGTGCAAAATTAGTTTAGTCTCAAATAATCAAAGCTAACATGCTTTTTTTGGCACCACTCTTTGCTCTTTTTGTCAGTGTCATGTAGGTACCTTCAATATTTAACTTTCAAGTATTTGATGAAAAATCGGGTGAAATAAGTCTTAGTTGTAACTAAAACTATAAAGTACGTCAAGGTCTAGTTAACTAGATAGTAGATACTTTGACGGAGTTATGAAAACAATACGAAAAGTTATGTTTCACAGCATCATTTCATTTATCCACACTCGTGTATATAATTTGACATTTTATCAATAAAAAAACTTTTTTCCTAAATATAAAGGCTAAATAACTATCAATTAAAATTTTAAAAAACTCCCTACACAATTAACAAAACATAGCTAAGAACCACCGCAAGGAAACTGGCTCCCAACTGAAAAAAACCGCATCAAAAGAGGTCCATCCGTTTGAGAGCTACGATGCCACAGACAGACACATACAGACAGACAGACGACGTCAAACTTATAACACCCTTCTTTTTGCGTAGTTTTGGAAAATTTTGCAATGTAATGACAGGTTTTTTTCGCGTTTCCTTCTTCAATAGTGGTCTTACTAACCTTGCAAGAGTTCTTCTGCGGGCACTGCCGCAACAAGTTCCTCTTCCACGGCCGGTTGACCGGGAAGAGCAGTTGCGTATGCCGCCGTGGCACATACCACCAAAATAGCGATTGTTAGCTGTCAACAAAAACGTGCACAAACTTTTTTATACATCGAAGACATGGTTTTTATTAATAAACTAGCGACTTGCCCCGGCTTCATAAGAGTGTATTTTTTTTTCAACGTTCTCTACTCATACAACAAAACTTTATTTAGTATAGCAGATTGTATTGTGAATACAAACCTTACATAAAAATACGGACAAGTGCGAGTTAGACACGCCCACGGAGGGATCCATACAAATTAGTAGGTATGATGTTTGTTCTCCTTCCTTGCATAAAGTCCCTATTTATTTGTAATCAAATTAAAAAAAAAACATATTTTGGATTTTTTTCCTTTCTATGTATACTATAAGACAAAGCTTTTTGCCAAATTTCATAGATCTGGGTTAACGGTGAGCACCCTATTGGTTTTGATTCCCTTGTGAGTGTCGAAATATGCGGTTATTTGCGACACAAGCTGCTGTAACTTTTTTTACAATAACTGCAAGGGACTACAGATCTACGTTTATGGTTTTAATTTCAACTTAATACCGCCGCGACATAAAAGGTTGATAGACTTGACAGACGGACAACAAAGTGATCCTACACCGAGTTGACACCGAGACAAACCTCGCAAGTTTTAAAGGTTTTAATGGTGTTATAATAATAATAAAAAAATTGTAATGAAATATTAAATAAATGAAAAAAAATAAGAGTTCCTTTTATTTTTTTTGAGGTATGGAACTCTAAAAATATCTAAATGATAGTTAAAATCGTATCAAAATCTGTTGTGTGGCTTAGATACACATTTTAAGCCAACATACAGACAGACGCGGACTGGGATTTTGTATTATCTTATTTAGAGAAGAGATTACAATAAAAAGGGATTCATTTACACACAGATGTAAATCAAGACAAGTGCTACGGGCGGTTAATGCGAGTTAATATAATTAGGTACCTACCAAGAAATTATATTTTAATTTAATTAATTACAAGTGTTTACTTACAGTGTTCATTGTGGCAAATCTTGGAAGATAATGTTATCTCTCAGATGAAGAGGCCTATTTATATGTAAAATATTTTCCTGCTAAAATCTGCGCCGTTAGGAATCTAGTCGTTATAAGCAAAAATGTAATAAATTATGACAATATCGTTTTACAAACCAAAGTAGAAAAACTACACGGAAATATATGTTAATCAGCCATATGACGTCCACTGCTGGACATAGGCCTCCTCCTGGAGGGGTTTTGCCAATACTCGCCACGCTTATAAGTAAATTAAAAATGATTAAAGTCAAACAAAGTACACAAATATAATTACTAGTTGCTATTGTACTAGTGCATTCTTTAATTCGAAAATAAGTTACTTTGTTTGACTTTGACTGTGACTTGACATTCCTAAAAACTAAATATTTTTAGTCCTTAATAATGGTAGAATGTGTCGACGATAAGTGAGAGAACAAACATTAAAAAAAAATTACCTTGAAGAAAGCATGTTAGCTTAGTCGTAGAGTCTAATAGTTATTTTTTAGTTGAAAATCAAAGTACTGAAAGATTAAAATTACTGAAATTGTTTTGTGGCCTGTTTGTTTGAAAATGTTTATAGCGATGATAGCTCAGTGGTTAGCGTGGTCAGTTCGCATGCCGAAGGGCGTGGGTTCAAACCCCAACAAAGAGCTTGAGCTGTCAGTGAAGGAAAACATCGTGAGGAAACCATAGCGTGGTGGTTGAGTACTTTCTAGTACTCGGCTGGCTAGCTACCACCCTCAAGTTGAAAATCTGCCGCCAAGCATCTAATGGTGTGTTCCGGCAGTCTCACTTGAGAGCCAGTTCCATTCCAGGCTAGGTGTGCTTTACCATCTTCGACCACACCGTCATTTAACATTAGGTGAGTTGTGGTCAAATACCAAGCCTGTCAGCTACAAAAAAAAAAAAACATGTATATATAAATAAAATATAAATATAAATATTGTAGGACACATTACACACAGCGCCATTTGACCCCAAACTAAGCAGAGCTTGTGTGATGGAAGTCAGATAACTGATAGAATACATAAATACTTTTTTTTTGTAAATACATACTTATAATACATATAGAACACCCAGACACAGAACAAACATTTGTTTATACCAAACAAACATTTGTCCTTGGCGGGAATCGAACCCACGCCCTACAGCTTAGGCAGGCATGCTCCCGATGAGCCAACAGGGCTCTCAATGTATTTACATTTTGTTTTAGTATTATTTTGGCACAGTTGGACATCGTGGGGAGAACATAGCGTGGTGGCAGGGTACTTTTTAGTACTCGGTTAACTACTCTACCAATCGAATCGAATAGAAAATCTGCAGCCAAGCATCTAACGATGTGTTCCGTCTCATTTGAGAGCCTTTATTTAGGACAAACGCTACAAAAAAAATTGCGTATCTTATAAAAGTACTAATGTACTTAATTTATAACTGTATTAATTTTTATTTATTAAACCACCACATCTAAAAACTAGACACCTACGTATTTCATTGTTTATTTCACAGTTTTCCTTGTAAAATATATTGCACGCAAAATACATTTTATAAAAATAACTGCGGCTAACTGGACCTTTATGATGGATGCCTATAAAAAAACATTGTTAAATCCCTGAGGATTTGGCTGTTTCGTCTTCCAGACCAGACGTATTACTTTTCTCAAGTACATTTAAATATTTTTATATTGTTGATAACCTAGGTTGGTTATTTGCATGTTTGAGCACAGCTCACCTGTCACTCCATCGAGTCTCCATCCTACACTACGTTTGCCAATTCGCGGTCTCCACTCTAGAACACGTCTACCCCAGCGGTTATCGGTTCTGCGAAGAGAAATTTAATATCCTAAAATAATAATATTATTTATATAACATATATATATATATATAATTGTTTTTAAAGTAAAAAAAAGTAATAAGACGAACAATACGTACTCTTGGTGGTAAGATATAACGCATGCCCATGACCATTGGAGCAATACACAGAACTTTGAGTAACACAAAGTCCGGGGCATCGCTGTTTTGGCGCTCATTACTTCGAGGCTTTTGATGGTTAGTCTCAACAACTTTGTATTTTCGCTAGCTGCAGTACCCTTCAAACCGGAATACAGTAATGTGTGCACACTACTGCTTGGCGGCAGAATATCATACTGCGGTAGTACCTACCTAGACGACCTCCTGCTAAGGAATTTTACAACCAAAGTAATCATCTTTGTTTTTGATAAATCGAGCTTGAGGTTGTGTGTATGCATATCCAGTGAATTAATTGGCCATCGCGGTAAATTTGTGCAATTTTTTATTGAAGTAAGCGGGGAAATATTATTTGCAAAACCAACGCAAGGTTCATTTATAATTTTAGGATGATCGTTTATGAAAATTTAAAAAAAGTAGGCAGTCATGGACGCTTCCCTGGGAATACATAGAGCTACATATTTACCAAGATTATATCTAAACGCACATTATTCTAGTCTTTCTTTAATTTTGTCATAAAATACAATTTTTACTAATTGTTTCCGGTTACTTAAATAAGACTTAAAAGTTTTCATCATCATCGTCAGCCCATAATAGGCTGAACATAGGCTTGTAAAAGATTTAGTTAAATGCATCCCACTAATATTATAAATGTGAAAGTTTGGATGGATGGATGTTTGTTACTCAATCACGCCAGGACGGCTGAACGGATCTGGATGACATTTTGCATGAAGATACTTTAGACCCTGGAATAAAACATAGGATACTTCTCATCATCATCATCATCCATCGCCACGCGAGTAAAACCGCGGGGCGTAGCTAGTTTTCTACATTTCTGGTATGTACACCAAGTAAGCTGTCAACTGCATATCGTAAGAAGAGCTCTTCTTTTTCATTGTATAGCGGAAGCAGTTGTACTTTCTTAACTAACTCTAATACTCTTTGTATTGAAAATTAACGGCGCTTTAGTCTTTTTAGAATGAAAACAGTTTTTTTTTACTTATGCGGGATTATCACTATTGGTTAGGTCGGAATATAGTTTCGGTCATATCCGGTGACGTTTTTCAAGGAGTCAAAGCAAAACAGAATACAACAAAATAATGGTGCATAATATTTTTATTTACTAAGTTAAGCTAATTTGTTTAAATCAAATGAGATTTAGGTTATCACTATCCTCTGTAACGTCCGCCACCGCCGCGGTAGTATCCGCCGCCCCCGCGGTTATAGCCCCCGCGGTAGTAGTTACCCCCGTTGTAACCGTAGCCCCCGCGCCATCTGTCTTCTGCACCTGGGGGATAATAGAGTGACAATATTACTAGTTAGATTAAAAGGTTTTCATTTACCATAACTCCACACACATCACACATTATCAGCCATAGGACGTCCACTGCTGGACATAGGCCTCCTCCTGGGGGATTTGCCAATACTCGTCACGCTTGGCAGGTGGGTTAGCGAGCGCAGTTAGGTGTGATTGTTCAAGGAAGACGCTGCTGCCCATCTTCCGGATTACATCCCTTAGCCGACTCTTACGGCAACCACGGGTAGAGAGGGTAGGGTACTATTCTTACGCCGGCACCACCACGGCTAACCATAATTCCGAATATTAGAAATCAACTGAAAAAATAAAGTACATGTATTTTTTTTTTAAATATAATTCTTATATGTATACCTAAGTCTAGGCCTTAATGCGCAATTCTTTATTTTTGCGTCGTAATTTATGCGTTTGCCAGTTTCAAGTACTTATTTAGATATTTTTACGGATATCGTGACAAATCAAGTTAAATAATCACACAAAAAATCACATAAAGTAATTCACTGTCGAGTCCAGTCATGCCTTAATAAAGTTGCGGCGACTTGACTACAAGTTTCCATGAAGTTTTGGAAGCAAGACGAAAAGTCATTTTTCATATTATTTTCCTACATTCGCGTTTGTAATTCGGCATGTTATGAATAAAACATCACTATTTTTATGAAAAAAACACAAGTTTTAGGTAAAAATACAATGGGGCGACAGACAGTTATGTCAAAGTTACAGAAAGTAAGTCACGGTCAAGTCCAATCCATGATGGCGTTAAAAGCTTCTACGAAGGTTTTTTTTTAGCTCATTTCATAATAGGTAGAACAAGAAAACCATTAGTAAACACTGGCCAGTTTATTTCCTCCGATTTATACTTACTTACTTTTCAAAATGATGAAAATATTTTCGTTGGAGAATAAAATGTGATAGCTATACCTTCCAGGAGTTCTGCTGGTGCAGCCGCAGCAGGCAAGACTTCGGCTTCTGAGGCAAGGCTTCCAGTTGGTACAGCTGATGCATACGCAACGGTAGCGCATACCACCAAAATGACAATAGTTAGCTGTAATTATGGGGTGCAAGTTCAAATTTAGGTTTCGTATGAATTACAACAAAATGAAAGGGTTTTAACAGCGAGTATTTAAATAAAATTTAAAATTTGTTAAACACCACGTTCGATGGAGAAATGTGACTGTGGATCATTGATATATAAATATATGTGCTATGTTTGAAACGACCCGATCCGAACATTCACTTTGTTCAGCTCAACTGCAGAGCACTGTATACACTTTGTTTTGTAGGTACTCCACAAAAATATGAATTTATTTTGTAAATAAATTAAGTATTTGTAACATGATACAATACGAAATTGATTTAGTCAAAAAAATCCTTAGATCATAAAAAAACGTCACATTCATCTTTAGAACATTCACGTAGTAGGTACCTATGGTTGGTCGTTTTCTACACATTTTTTGGCTGAAGATCTTTACTACGTACATAGAATTTGTTGATGCGGATGGTTTATCTGTTCTCGACAGTGCTTTATGAGTGAACATTTAGTGTAGCAAGATTCTATTTTGTAACTAACTGCCACCCTCGTCACAATATACCCATTATTTGTAGTTGTAGTTATAAATAAAATAGCATTAATGACAGTTTGAAATACTAGATATTTTCAAATACTTATTGTAAGTTACCATAAGTTGATGATACAAACAAGCTTATGATACAAACAGCCAAAAACTTCAATAACTTGAACAAAATGATTTAAATTGTGCAAACCGCTTAATAGTGGAATGCGCTGATGGTGAGAGAGTTCTCTGATAGATACAATCAGTGTTTTCAAGAGTGAATTAGTATATTCTAAGCAAGCGCACTTTCTTCTTATTCAAAATAGGGGCGATAAATCTTACAATGACGTCCCGCTTGGGGTGTTTTATGCATTTCCCTCAACCAGTCTCTATCCGAGCAAACCGAACAGCTCCTTGAAATATCGGAGCGAGCCTCTAAGTCGCTGGCAAAGTAGCTCCAATAAGTTGGAGTTGATTTAACATCAGATGAGATGGTTGTCAATCGTAAGCTTATTTATAACTAAATAAATAATTGAATTATAGATATTTAGAATATTGGAGCGTGGACTTACAGTGTTCATTGTAGCAGATCTGCCAGGATTATGTTATAGTGCCGTCGGAAAGACCTAATATATGCGATTATGTTTCTCAAAATCAAAAAGGTCCTAAGTCGCACACCACAGAGAATCAGGACTGTATTTTTAACAACTGATAATAAATTTTATATCACTTACAAATATATAAGTAGGTAGTTATTAACGACGAGGAAAACTATTACTTGCTTAGCAAAGTGTTTTGATTTTTTTTATACAAAAACATTGCAGTAAAAAACATAAATTCGCAAAAACAATGACACGTCATTGTTTTTGCGAATTTATGTTTTTTTCTGACACTGCCAATATGTCTTTCAAAACTTTGCTTTATTTGGGGTTAAAGGCAAATTTAACAGATTCATCAACACTCAAGAAATCAATTTAAAGGCATGATTCGTCACATAATTGACACTTATAGGTAAATGAACCGATGAGAGCCTGTGCTAACCCTTGCTCCTTTGTCTCTCATGACGTTAGAGGATTTACCTAACTTAAGTACATAATATTTACTTAGTAAGAATAAATGCGTAGTTACCACTTAGTGATAAAATAATAATATATCGATTTACCTATATGATCGTATTACACATCTAGATAAGCTTCTAAAGTTACGCTTTCAAAAATAATCATACTAATATTATAAATGTCAAAGTTTGTATGGATGTCTGTTACTCAAACACGCAAAACGGCTGTACGGATTTAGATTAAATTTCCCACACATATAGTTTATTACCTGGACACATGACATAATATATGATACCTTTTATATCTGAAAAAATTACTAATATTATACATGTCAAAGTTTGTAAGTTTCAATATTTGTTAATGACACAAAAACGACTGTATGGGTTTTGGTGAAATTTTATTACCTAGATTAATATGAAGAATACTTTTCATACCGGAAAATGTTAGGTTAGTTTTTGTAGCGATGATAGTTCAGTGGTTAGCGCGGTCGGTTCGCATGCCGAAGGGCGTGGGTCCCAACAATGAGCTTGAGCTGCCGGTGAAGGAAAACATCGTGAGGAAACCATAGCGTGGTAGGGTACTTTCTAGTACTCGGCTGGCTAGCTACCACCCACAAGTTGAAAATCTGCCGCCAAGCATTAACGCTGTGTTCCGGCAGCCTCACTTGAGAGCCAGTTCCATTCCAGGCTAGGTGTGCTTTAACATCTTCGACCACACCGTCATTTAACATCAGGTGGGTTGTGGTCAAACATCTAGCTTGTCGGCCAAAAAAAAAAGAAGATTAAGGTATTTCTTTGGGAAAATTACTGAATTACTAACTTTTCGTAAAGTCTGCGTACTGAACAAAATTTTTTTTGTTAAATTCCACGTGGACTATGTCGCAGGTTACAGTACATAGAAATATGAGTTACATTGGTTTTCTGTAATCATTATGTTAAACTACATAGAATAGAGACGTTGCAAGCGTAGAGTTTTATTTGTCTTCAATGAGAACGATTATGTGATTTATTCCTAACATAATATAAACAAATAACAATTAGGTGCCGGCGTAAGAATTGTACCCCACCCTCTCTACCCGTGCTTGCCGTAAGAGTCGGCTAAGGGATGTAATCCGGAAGATGGGCAGCAGTGTCTTCCTTGAACAATCACACCTAACTGCGCTCGCCAACTTCCTTTATGAAATGGAATGAATATTTTCTCTTCTTAAATACAATGCAAGAATGGTTGAGACATTGGTGACATTGGTACATAAACTAGAAGAACCTGTGAGATGGTGTACCAATGACACAAATACAAGTAGAACTTCAAACAAAAAATGTGTAGTAAACGGCCAACCTAGCTACTACGTGAGTGTTCTAAAGATGAATGTCATGAGTGACGTTTTTTATGATCTAAGGATCTTTTTTGACTAAATCAATTTCGTATTGTATCATGTTACGAAATACATAATAATAAGTACCTGGATAACCGAGCTTTGCTCGTTTTTTTTTCGTTTTCTAGAAATGAAACCTAGCTAGATCGATTTATCGTCCCCGAATCCCCCTGAATACTAAATTTCATGAAAATCTTTAAAGCCGTTTCCGAAATTCAGATTATATTGTATATAATATATACAAGAATTGCTCTTTTAAAGGTGTTAGATACAAAATAATTAGCGAGCTCACTTTAACCAAGCCTGCAACGCTACCGTCTAGCACACGCTTAATAGTTAAATACAGATGAATTATACCCACCTATTGATCGTGAGAAGATTTATGACGAGCAAGTGTGATATATTATCATTATGTGGCTATTTATGTTTTTGCGCATATTTAATATTTAACTGAACAGTTTTTGTTAGCATTCGTTACAAAGAGACAGGTGGTAAGTAATCTGTGCTAACTAAAGAATGAGATATTATAATGATTTTTGTATTCTATATATATATATATATATACTATTGTGATCCATGGTCTTGCCCATCTTATAATTGTGATCCGCGGTCTTGCCCACCTTATATATATACCTATATTTATATACAAAATTTAAACATATAACTTATGTACAAGCCAATTAAATACTTGTCAATTGGAACTATTAAAAGCCCATCGAGCCCTGGCTAAAAGTCCCCGCAATACTGGTCGCGTTCCCCTGCTGAATCGCCAGAGAGATCCGCTGGGTTAGGAACCAGCCAGAACGGGGATCCTGTCCTTTCTCCTTCAGACGGACACCTATATATATAGGTTTGTTTAGTTTGATTCTGGATGACGCTGTGTGAAATGTTCAACAATATTTATCTATTTATCTCAACCAAACAAAGCGAATTCCCATTTGCGGTTTAGTTTAAAAAGACTGGTCCAACAGCTTTTTCATCACATATACTATTCGCTAATGACTCGGTTGAGTGACCTCCGTAATTAGCACATACAATGTATGTATATAAACGTCAGAAGCCAAACGGTATTCTCAAGGACCGTTTGTAGTTGAAATACCTTTAGAAAAACCCATAAACTTTTTGTTGTGGAGTTTGTTTACAATTGTTGCAAGCTCTAAGTAAGTAGGAATCTCATCGTAAAAAATCACTATGAACAAGCGTAACATATGTTATGAAGTTAATTTAATTATCTTGGGATTTATATCAGTTTAACTTTCATAAAACCTATTTTAAATTAATCCATTGTCTATAAGGTATTCGATGCTCGGTATTCAGTGTAAGAGTGGACACTTATTCTCATTGCACGTGTCAGGGATAAATTTCCAACGCGTTCGGCTGGCAATTCTCTGCATTCAGTTTTTGCTCCGCTTAACGCAGGTCATCACTCCATCTAATCGCAGGATGTCCTTCACAACGCTTGCCTACACGCAGTCTTTAGAACTCGCCTGCCCTTCCGGTTATTGGTTATTTGTGAAATGTGACTGGACCAAAAAATATCTTCCAAAAGATTCTCAAGTACGTTGCGATATCATCATATTTCAGCAATTTACACAAAACCGTGACAAATTATATATTTAAACATTCCTCAAGAATCACTCTATCTATTGATGAAACTCGCATGATAATCCGCTCAGTTTTTAAGTTTATCGTGAACAGACAGACAGACGCGGCAGATGACTTTTTTTATAATATGTAGTGATTTATTTGAACCCATGCCCTTTGGTGTGTGTACCGACCGCGCTAACCACTGAGCTATCATTGTTACAAAATTTAGAAGTTCTTACTTCAGTATAATGTTTGTACGTTTAGTAGCGCGGTGGTATACTTGAAGATTTTGACTACATGCTCAGTTGAGTAATGAAACGAGCTACTTTAAGCATAGATTAACTTTATAAGTGTGTACCTATATATTCCTTGCAAATATCTATTCTAGATCTTTAGTTTATGATATAGCCAGCGCGTGTTTATCAGGCACAAATATTAAACTAAGAATAATTTCAGGCGCACACTTTACGAATGATATATTTAAGTCGACTATATTTTTGTTATTACTAGTAATTATTACACAAAATACTACAAATTAGTTTAACTTGACTGTGAGATATTTTATCTCAGAGTTCTATCCTAGGTAGTATAACATTAAAGCGTTAGCTCAGTCTTGGCCAAGCGCTCGAAGAGTCAACACGTCCTGAGGATACCTCGTGTAGAGGCGACACACGTGTCGGCAAGTAGATACTACAGCGGGAAGAGGATATAAAGATTTGTCGTTATTTTATTTTAATTAGTGTTTTGTTTCAGTTTTAGATATTAAGTAAGTAAAGTTTCGGATAAGTTTTTTTAAGTTATAGTTAAGCTGTTGTAACTGAAATGACTGTTAAGCGGAAATAAACTAAATATATACCTTGAACACTCAAAATGAACTTCCGCAAAGTAAAGCCTGAACTTAATAGATTATTAAAGCGATAATTTTTCTAAAGATAACCCATAGGGTTCAAAGTTTTTTTGGTGATAATGTTCGAACATGATATTCCTTGTCTGGAAAGGATAGACACCTTACTTCAGTCTTTTCAACTTTATCGTTTGTAATTTTAAGATGTTAGTAACTTTGTAAAATGTTTTTTTAGTTACATAGTCAGTGGCTTTAAATCTCCCAATGAGTAGTCATAGTAAATCAGTTATATGGTACCTCATTCTTGATAAAAATATAATTTACCTATGCATCATAGAGTAGAGAAAAATAGTCCTGATCAAGGTATTTGTGTGCGTAAAATTCCCGTTTGTCAAGCGAAGTTGTACGACCAAAGTGCCTTCACCCATTTCTTACATGATGATTGTACTATTTTTTTATCTGTGCTGAAGCTGCGTTAAAAATTGTTATGATTAGTGAGAAAGTAATTAACTTAAAAAAACTTTAGGGTAATTACCGTATCGTAACTCTTCGATCGAAGTGGCCAGAACTTCATGAACTGGTATGCTTACTGGTATATTGTATTGCTTATTATTTAGGGTATTGTAAGTATTTGTAATTAACGAATATTAGAGGGTATGTCACAAAGCGCCATCTAGCCTCGAAATTAAGCAAATCCTGACAACTGCTCATACTAGAGTTTTAACTTCTTGCGATCATCTGCGTCTTTGTAAACAAATACATATTTCTTTTTTTATCATACTTGTAATACCATAGATTTAAATAACCAATATATAGAAAAAAATAAATTAAGATAAGATAATGTACAGCAGTGGACGTCCTATAGCTGACGATGATGTGGGCATTGTACCCATGGCCTACAGCTCAAGAAGTAGAATTATTAGATATTCTGCCGCTAAATAGTGGTTTGTTAGCGAAATTACTGAGCTGTTATTTGAGACTTACCATCGAAAGTCTCGTAGTAATGAGCGCCAACGCAGCGATGCCCTGGACTTTGTTTTGCTACACAATGTTCTATGTATCGCTGCAAGGTCATGGACAGGCGTTATCTCTTACCATCAGGAGAGCGTATCGTTCTCCTTATTACTATTACATATAAAAAATATAGAATACCTGTGGCAACAGATAGATCAATAGATTATGATATTTATAATTGCATACATATATACTTACATTATAAATAGAGATTTAGTATTGTAACCTACATATTATAATCACAGTGTTTGTGTATATATAGTTAATTGCCATGACACCCACTTCTCAGACATTATTATTCCATTGTTTCAACAAAATAAAGCAATAAAACAACTAACCGTACAATTGGTACCTAAGTTTTTATTTGATGTAATGTTCAAATCACAGATTGTAATACCGGTACAATATGTTAAAACGAGCATAATTAAGTACATAAAGTTGGTCACGTAAAATGTTTGGTCTGCTTATATACCCATTGGTATTTAGGTACATGGGCGTGTAAGATTTGTTTGTTCTATATGAGTCAAATTGGTGTTGTATAATTTTTGAAAACCACGGATTTGCAGACACGCATGACGATATACGTTCTTTAGTTTCTCAATACTAAGTGCTGTGTGCTCTAAATTTCATTAAAGAAGCTATACCGCCACATTTTAACACTTAAAATGATAAATGCGATGTGCCAATTTTAGATTCAAGCGTAAAAATGGCATTTCTTTCAAGGTCTGTTGCGGATTGTATTGACAGATTGGCGGTATTCCTTCAAGTGTCGTAAATTAATGTTCTACTTTAGATATACAGGGCTATAATATGATACTCATTTTTATCAGCCATTCTTACAGATCGAATCAACGTCCTTTTTTATAGAACAACTGTTTTTTTTTCACGATTTCCTTTGTAGATATTTTAGTGTACAGCGTAGAGTACAGTGGATTCCTTTTCAGTGTAGCACAGCTCAAGCTTATAGCCCTATCCGTATGATTATGTTGTGTTTTAACGTCTTAACGTCCCCAACCGCCGTACCCGCGTCCCCAGCCACCGCCGTAACCGCCGCCGTAACCGCCACCGTAACCGCCGCCGTAACCGCCGCCGTAACCGCCGCCGTGACCGCCCCCGTAACCGCCGCCGTGACCGCCCCCGTAACCGCCGCCCCAACCGCCGCCGAAACCGTAGCCTCCCCCGTAACCCTGGCGGCCATAACCTGCAAAAATTAAATCACAATCAATTTTTTTTTTGTAAATAAAGATAGATATAAAATATATTACAAATTATAAATACTAGCTGCGTTCAGCGGTTTCACTCGCTATTCTACAGTAACATTACATTTTTCTAGAACTATTTTTTTTAATGGTTGACAGGCTAGATGTTTGACCACAGCTCTCCTGATGTTAAGTGATGGTGTGGTCGAAGATGGTAAAGTACACCTAGCCCGGAATGGTACTGGCTCTCAAGTGAGGCTGCCGGAATTTGGCGGCAGATTTTCAACTTAAGGGTGGTAGCTAGCCAGCCGAGTACTAAAAAGTACCCTGCCACCATCTTGTGGTTTCCTCACGATGTTTTCCTTCACCGGCAGCTCAAGCTCATTGTTGGAGTTTGAATCCACGCCATCATCGCTACTATCTACTATCTGTACTGTATTTACAAAAAAAAGTATTTAAATATTCTGACTGCTGTCTGGTTTCCAGAGTATGGGGCTAGATGGCGCTGAGTGAAATGTCCTCCAATATTTATTTATTTATTGACTATCAATAAAATGCAATAACTATCTATTTTTATATTGATTACAGAGTCGGATCGCAATAAAAAAAATCACGGTGTTGATATATTAGCATCCTTCAGTATTAATATACTTCTAAACATTCTGTATCATATACTACTTAAAATTCAAGATCCGTTGATCCTTGAAAAAGGAACCAATAAACACTTTCGCATTTGTGGTATTAATAGACAATAGACAACACTTTATCTATCTATCTAAATATATATAACTCAAAGGTGACTGACTGACTGACTGACTGACTGACATAGTGATCTATCAACGCACAGCCCAAACCACTGGACGGATCGGGCTGAAATTTGGCATGCAGGTAGATGTTATGACGTAGGCATCCGCTAAGAAAGGATTTTGATCAATTCTATATATGTAATATATAATTTATCTTTGAACTCAATTCTAAAGTCAGCGCGTACGAAGTCGCGGGCGTAAGCTAGTCTTAAATATACATAACTCACAGGTGACTGACTGACTAACATAGTGACCTATCAACGCACAACCCAAACCAATGGACGGATCGGGCTGAAATTTGGCATGCAGGTAAATATAATGGCGTAGGCATCCGCTAAAAAAGGATTTTGATTAATTCTACCCCCAAGGGAATAAAATAGGGGATGAAAGTTTGTATGAAATTTTGTCAATTTTAAACCGATCGGGCTGAGACTTTGCATGCATAAAGCTACTATGACGTAGGCATCTAGACCTAGTCTAGAATCTAGATCTAGAAACCGCGGAGCACAGCTAGTTTATGACATAAAAAACAAGAAACATGAAGAAAAAAATGGATATTCTATCTTGCGGCTTCGGTATCTGTTTAGGCCAGAGTACGAGTAAGATTTAAACTATAAACATTCATACTTCGAGATAAAAAAAAATCTCCAAGATCTGCCAACCCGCATTTGGCCAGCGTGGTGGACTTAGCCTTACCCTTCTCACAATGAGAAGCGACACGCGCCCAGCTGTGGGCAAGCTTATAAAAAACCGGGCTGATTCAGATTCGAAATGAATTGTTTTGTATTTGTAATTTTTTCTATGTTTCGACTAACCCCAGCCGCCATGGCGGTGCCTGTAGTGTGACTCCTCAGGCTGCAGGCTCTCTTGTTCTACCGCCTCGACTTGGAGTTCCGGGGCCGGTGCCGCGGCCGACAGCGGTGTGGCGTAAACCACATACGCGCACATTAGTACACCCACACACAAGATCTGAAAATGTGAAATAAATAAATTAAATTATATTTTGGAGTCTTATTAACTCCCAATGCAGTCTAAAGATTGTTATACGTTTAACGTGTGTATTTGAGTGTCTTTTTGTGGCATTGTAGTTGGCAAACGTCTAAACCGATTTTGGTTAGTTTTTTCTTACAAATACATTTATTTCATTGATAACACCAATATTACAAGTCAAAGTAGCAAATTAAAACGCATCACATCACACCATCAGCCATAAGACGTCCACTGCTGGACATAGGCCTCCTCCTGGCGGGTTTTGCCAATACTCGCCACGCTTGGCAGGCGGTTCGGCGAGCGCAGTTAGGTGTGATTATTCAAGGAAGACGCTGCTGCCCATCTTCCGGAATACATCCCTTAGCCGACTCTTACGGCAACCACGGGTAGAGAGGGTGGGGGGAACTATTCATACGCCGGCACCACCACGGCAAATTAAAAAAAATTAGTGAAACTAACTATGACTCAAGAAAATCTATTCAACAGTTTGAATATCATTAGCTCATGTGCGAATCTTCCACAGAGTCGAAGTTTGGTAGTCTGCGTGACAGATGTTTTTTTTTTCAACTTTAAATTTATTCTTTTATAGGTTTTATTATTAAGAATCTAGAATGACAACTTACAAAAAAACTTTCGTCAAGTTTTCGTTACCAAAATGTTATGATACAAGAACTTGCGTTACTTAGGTGAGCACTTACTATTTAGTGAAATTCTATATTTAAATTAATGTCTAGTATTTGATGTCAAGATATCAAACCGTAATCTGCCCAAAGAGTTTTATATACAGAATCGAGCGTAAACAATACGAATAAGGTATCTGATATAACAACCGTAGAAGATTCCATCGTTTTCATATTAGCATAAAAAACAGACTTTATAGGACAGGAAACTGACATAAGACAAGTAGCATAGAAACATGTAAAACTTCAAAACTACTATCTGTATTCATAGTTATACATTATGTATGTATGTATACGCTTAGATGCGCGCCTACAACCCTATCTCATATACTGTAGGAATGGCAGGCAGAAAATACTTTAGCATTAAGTACTAGTACTTTTGTGCATATTTTATAGTAAGTGTGCATTAAATTATTAAATAAATAAATATCGTGACATCTTTTTTTAAAGTATTCTGTATCAAATAATCAGCCGCAAAGCAATATGTATCGGCTTGAAGGGTATTGCAGCTATAGGAATTACAGAGCGAGAGTTACCGCCGAATGTTACAAAGTAATGAGCGCCAAAGCAACGATACAGATATATACTAAATACAAATATTTTATTGATAACGCCAAATTTACAAGACAAATTACGTAATATCATTTCAAATAGACGTATTAAATGTCAATACAAAAAATATTGTCAAATAATAAAATATCAAAAAAATACTTACTAGTAATTCAATAATATTTGACTCTTAAGAACATTTACTAGCAATTTAATTTTAAAATAATCTTCGTAAAACAAGGTCTCTAGCAGCCAAAATTTTAGCAAGCACACGTGGTAAGTGCATCTCTGTAGACCGTGGGCCCCAGATATTACTATAATTTCATACTCAAAGTTCTGGATGCCGCTGCAATGATTATGAACAAACGGGGTTATTCGTTCATAGTTTCGTTCGTTTGTCTCATCACTTTTAAAATTACGTCCTCGTTGAAACCTTAGCGCAAGATTGACTAGTGCAGATGGTTAATTAGAAGTTGACACATATATTTTTTTATTAGGAACCTACACGTTAACGTAATATTTTGAATTATGCATAGACACTGAATCGATCACAGATCAATTCGTCGATTCGCCGAATAAGTCGATTTGTTGTCGATCACATATCAATTTTGGTAGCTCAAAGTTGTTTAATTATTTGCATATTCATTGACGTCTAGGATTCTATCCTGATTCTAGTCCAGTGCGTAGTTTCAGATAACCTTACGATTAGCAACGCCCGTCGTATTCAAACAAAACACTGCTTTAATTAAACGGCATGTAAGCTTTACTCATTGTTTCAAATTAACAATCTACGTTTTTTTGTTAAGTAGGCAAGTAATTAATTAACTCAATGTAACACGAAGGACACCTAAAACTTCACAAAACACAATATATAAATAAAAATATGTTTTAAATTCTTATTTTTACAGCTGGATATTTTTCTATTTGATCTTTTTTGCACTGTTTTAGGTTTAATCTAGCAGGTGTTTGTATTTATGTAAGTTCACGTGTTGTTTTTACTCACAGCGTTCATAGTGACAGTTACTGCTGATCAATGATGCTGATTGTTGGAGTTGAGAGTATTTATACGCGTGCGAATACTCCTTTGCATGAGTAAGCGCAGGTAAATAACCGCTCGCAAGTCCAAGTTCAACAGGGGCGGACCTCATCTATGGGGTCACCTAGTCACCCGGACTTCGCCTATTTGCATGGTGGTAGGGTACTTTCTAGTACTCGGCTGGCTAGGTATCACCCTCAAGTTGAAAATCTGCCGCCAAGCATCTAACGGTGTGTTCCGGCAGCATCACTTGAGAGCCAGTACCAATCCAGGGTAGGTGTGCTTTACCATCTTCGACCACACCGTCACTTAACATCAGGTGAGCTGTGGACAAACAACTAGCCTGTCAACCATAAAAAAAAAATGGGGAAAGGAATACATATTATTACCCACACATTTGAAGACGTAGTAAAAACTTTTCACTAAAATTTATTTATTTATTTAATTCTTTATTGCACATTTACTAGAATATGTACAAAAGAACTTAATGCACAAACATTTACTGCCAGCCATTCCCACAGTATATGAGATGTGGTTGTAAGCGCGCAAATAAATGTAAAAAAATAACTAAGACGAATATATACATACATTTGTAAAAATACAGCAAACAAATAAATATAATACTACAAAGTTTTTTTAGATTTAAGTTTAGTTATAGAATTATGATCGTATGGATAATTATGTGCTTGCGCTTGAAGTCTATATTCACAATATCCTAATAACTATGCAAAGTATAAATATAATTTAAAATTTTTGGGAACAAAATCCATCTATGTGTTGTTTTATATGTTATAATGTTTGGTGTATAATAAAATTGTATTCTATTCTATGTGCCATAACAAGTGATCTGACGAGTTTTCCTAGGGCGTAAACTATACTGTGTGTTTGTGTGTGCGTGCGTACGTGCGTGCATGTGCATGCGTGCGTGTTTGTGTATGCATGCTTTCATGTGTGTCGTATATATGCACGTCCGTGCGTGTATATGTAAGGGTGTGTAATTGTGTATAGGTGTATGTGTAATGTCGGTACAAAATGGTATGTAACGTCACCATTTCTTTATGATTGACAGGTTAGGTGTTTAACTACAGCTTACCTGATGTTATACACAAGCTGTCGATGTTGCTTACTTACATAGGTTTTGGAGATTATATATAATTTTTTCTAAGTTCAAATATTTATGTAGGTCATGTTCAGCCAGTTGTGTTAGTTTGTTATTTTAAACGTGAAGGTTTATAATTACTTTTCAGGAGGTAAGTTTAGTTATGAGTTTAAACCAATTAAGTACTTACTTTGTCGTTGTAGTTACTATGTTACCTTCAAATGACGTTGTGACTCTACGTTACGTATCTTGGTCGTACGATCACGAAATGAAACAATATGCCGGCTTCATCATCTTATCGATAAAACAAAACAAGAAAAAAATAGAACAAATTAATCTTATATAGATAATGACGTAGGCTACACACTAAAGGTTCTGAAAAAATATGGTTCATGCTAGAAACCATGGAATGTTGTAAGTTCCTAAATTGTATAAATATAAGAATAGTTTTGTGCCCTTATGCCGCCCCTGTTAATCGAATATTAAGATCTAGACATTAAAACACAAAGATTCTCTAATAGCCAAAATTAATTGGCAAAATTCGGCCAGTGCATGATCGATCACAGGATATATGGATGAATAAGGATCTATTAGCACCGTTTAAATGTTTCTTAATGTATGTATGTATTACATGGGTAAATACAATGTCTTAATGAGTATTACTGTAGGTAATTGCAATAAATGCGGTATACAATCTGTAAAAACTAATATTATGAAAGAACGCGTAATTATGTGTAAATAGCGAACACTCATCTGAGCATGAGCTTGCATTATTCTCGATTTTGAACATCATTGCTTACACCTTCATGATTTCATCTTCCCTTTGTCAGATTCATTTTTTACACCAGATCGGAAATTATTAAAAATAATTTATTCAGGTAATAATGTAGTAATATATTGATACTGATTCTTTATAGGTAATTCTAAATTACAGGTATGGTTCATATATCTAAGTAGAAGTACATAATTATGTATAAATTTTCCAAACATCGTTATAATATTGATTATTGTACAATAATAATAAATAATGAATATTCATCATACATTCAATATCTCTAGTAAGGCACTTATGAACGTTAAGTTACATTTTTGAATCTACCACCGGCTCGTAATTACACTTCAACTGAGAAGACTCCGGCAAGAGACTCAGCAAGGCATATTTTTATTTGTGGATCTTTCTTTTCATATTAGGTAGGTACAGTTATAGATATTAATACATTATGCTTACTTATACAGTTGTCACTTGGCCAGGGGGATGCAAGAGCAGAGAGACAATTACATTAACCAAACAAATTATATTACATTAAAATATTTTTGGAATAAACTTCTCGAGATCATAAGGTGCCTTGTTAGTCAAGAACAGAGAAGATAATAATTAGTGACTCGTATTGACTTAGGCAGGGAGTTATAAATCTGCTCACCAAAAACCCGCGCAAACTTTTTAGACTTAGCTAGGTGATGCTTTGGTGTTAAGAGATTTAATACATATTTTGGTGTTAATAGTTTTAATTCATAGTTGTTACTTCTAACAGAGTATACCGATTGATATTAAATTTTAAATCACTAACTCCACATTGGTTGGCAAAGTGATAATAAGTGGAGAAAGGTTATAACAGAGTGGTGGCCTAAGCAAGGTAAGCGGAGCGTTTGTCGTTCAGCCACAAGATGGGTCGACGATATCGTCACTGTTTTGGATTGAACCTGGATTATATTAGCACAGAACCAAGGCAGATGGCATAACAAGAGAGATACCTACCCATACCCAGCAGTGGAATTAAGAAGGCTGTGATTGATGATGACTAACTCCATATTCCCCCATGCTCATTTTTCTATCGAACCGCCAGAAGCTTGAAAAAGCGACATCGTTCCATGGTTGACATTCCAAAAACCCGTACGAAACGACTTGAATCTACTTTAATTGTTCGAACGGCTAAAGCGTGGAATACGTTACTAGAGTGGGCGTTCCCTGATGGATACAACCTGGGTGTCTTTAAGTCGAGAATGAATCGATGTCTTCTAGGCGAGCGTCTCTATCGTAGGTCGCATCTTCACTTAACATCAGGTGAGATGGCGATCAAAAGCAAGCCTATTCATCGTAAAAAAAATGTAGATAATATAGATGTGACGATTACGGTTCTATAGAACTGTGAGTAATAAAAGGAAGTCCAGACAATAATGTACGTATTAGCGGTAATTACCTAAGTACTTTGAGAAATTAGAGGGTTTGTCTCATTAGCTGAAGAAGTAAAAGTCGTTAGGAAACTATACCGTATAGTAGAGTATTTAGCTGGATAGCTAAATGCTAACGGTAGGTTATTAAAGCTCAAAGTAATTAGGTAATTACCGCTAGCTTATAAAGCCACCGTTAAGCATCAAGCGATGAACCTAATTCAGTGGACTTACTTTTTTTTATCTCTGACTGGCCAGGTGTTTGACCACAGCTCACCTGATGTTAAGTGACGGTGTGGTCGAAAATATTAAACACACCTAGCCTGGAATGCAACTGGCTCTCAAGTGAGGCTGCCGGAAAACACCGTTAGATGCTTGAAAAGAAAAAGCTAAATTCAATCCTGCTTCCCTAAGTTCTCAAAAATAAAAAGATTTGTTGTCTGATGCTTGTTTCTACAATAGAATCCCATAGCAGGTTACCAAAAACGTTATTTCAGTAACATTTTGATTTAATAATTTAAAATAAAAATGTTTGAGTCAAATCATTGTAAATGAAGTTGCTACTTTTACGAAATTCTTGAATATTAGATCAATATATGAGTTTTATTTATTTTAAAGTCATATAATAAAAGATGAAAACGCAAAATAAAATTAGTCACTCGGATAATATAGTGTTAACACAATATCATTTCTGCTCCGACGCTTATGCCACCGATAAGTTTAAATTAACAATTATACATGAGACGAATTCTTCATATACCTTGATCTAACCCCAAATTAGCAAATCTTATGCTATGGGAACTAGATAACTGATATATAATAATTATGTATATCTTACTGGGCTATTGAGACTAACCATCTAGTCTCAAAGTAATGAGCGCCAAGGCAGCGATGCCCTGGACTTTGTTTTACTACTCAAAGTTCTGTGCATCGCTGCAATGGTCATGGACAGGCGTTATCCCTTAACAGCAGGAGAGCGTCTCGTTCGTCTTATTAATGTTACATAAAAAATAAATAAATAAAAAGTATATCTATATAATTATAATACAAACGGAACACTCAGGCAGAAAACAAATATTACCGTCACCGTCACTTAAAATCAAACACCTAGTTTGAGAATAAAAATAACAAACATTAAAATGTTGCTGTTCATACTACAAATGTTTGTACTGGGCGGATTAGATGGGCGAAATGATTCAACAGGTTAGTAACAGTTTGTCGTACTTGTTATAATGGTGTCATGTGTGGGTCGTCTACATGCCACTGGTATAAAAAAAATAAAGAACTTTTTTAAAAGAAATTCGTAATACAAAATCTATATTGACAGGCATATATTTTATTTGCAAATCAGCTAGGTATATGCTCCGTATTGTAATTTGTAAAAACAAGTTCAAATGTAAAGTGGGTCATGAACTTGAAGCAGGTTTTAAAGCTGAACTATTCGGTTTATTAATTATTATGATTCATTAACAAGTTTTTCTTCAAATAAATTTAGTAAAACTTTTAATTTTTTGAATAGAGGCTATATAAAAATTAATTAAGTTGGTTTGAAAGAATTTTTAATAGCAGCTATTAACAACAACACTTTATATATAATTTGATTTTTTACACTATCTAGCGGAATCTTCTTATTTTCTAAATTCTTTAAAGAAGGAAAACCCACAGGTCATGTACATTTCACACACTTTTTAATATTCCGCAGTGTATCTCTGGTCACCATCTGTGTAAGTGCTTCTGGGTATATACCTATACTTATGCTTACTACTTTAAAGAAGGCAATTGCGATTCAGGAAACGTATATCACAAATATAGTCTGTTAGTGATGCTGGGAAACCCGTTATATAGCCAGGATACGAACTGGTTTTCAAAAATGTTAATATACCAGAGTATAAACTTAATACGCATTTTGTTCTCTATATTGTCTTATCTCAGAATTTAAATTAGTATAATAAAGCATATCTCAACTGTGACCTTGACTTTTAATGCTAATATATTACTTTTTTTTAGGAAAATGAGCCTTAGATCAAAATCATAACTTATTTTTTTAAATTATACGTACGTTACTACGACTTATTAGATAACCTTCAATATGTTTATCAAAGCGATGATTTTAACAATTGATTGACATATGATTTTTGTGGTGCGTATAAAAAAAAAAAAGGAATATGCTTACGTTTGGCCGCCATCTCACCTAATGTTAAGTGATGATACAGTCTCAGATCGAGCACGCTTGCCTAGAAGATACCGATTCACTCTCGACTTGAAGATACCCAGATTATATCCAACGGGGAACACCCATTCAGGCAGCGCATTCCACTGTCTAGCAGTCCGCACAATGAACTTGGAATCAAATCGTTTTGTTCGAGTTTTTGGAACATCGACCATGAAACGATGTCGCCTTTTTGAGCTTCTGGTTGTCCGATAGAAAAATGGGCATGGCGAAATCAGACCATGTAGTTCTGAAGCACACTCTCCGAAATGAATCTGATAAAAAAATCGACAAACTAGCAACTTTGCGACGATGTTCTAGGCTTTGTAATTTATCTTGAAAACGTATGCATGTATTATACATATAATAATGTGCATGAAATGCTTGAGGTTACTTACGTATTTAAATTGATAAGGATTAATACGGTATCCGTCTAAATAGCTTTCCAATTAACGAATAGTATGTGATAATTTTTTTAGAAGATAGAATGGGTAAACTGCGCAGCGTTTTCTCGTCCTTAGTGCCTCAAATCGAAAGTTTTCAACCAGTGTGTGTTACCAGTGATGACTTATGGCGCTGAAACGTGGTCTCTTCTTAGTAAGCTCAAAGCCGCACAACGAGCTATGGAGAGGACTATGTTCGGAGTTTCTCTACGAGATCGAATCAGAAATGAGGAGATCCGTAGACGAACTAAAGTAACCGACATAGCCCAGTGTATTAGCAAGTTGAAGTGGCAGTGGGTAGGGCACATAGCACGCAGAACTGATGGCCGATGGGGCTGCAAAGTTCTGGAGTGGAGACCACAGACCGGCAAGCGCAGCGTAGGACGTCCACCCACAAGGTGACAGACGACCTAATAAAGACCGCAAAAACGCGCTGGATGCAAGCCGCTTCCAACCGGTCTTTATGGAAGTCAATGGGAGATGCCTGTGTCCAGCAGTGAACGTCCTACGGTTAAGATGATGAGAATGGGTATAGTAAGCTATCCCTAGAAGGTAGATATATGTCAAAACAGACTTTTTTGTAGATCTATAAAAGAGGAATATCCCACTATTTATTGTTTTGATATATCTCAAAGGGATAAGGCAGCGTTTTTGATGAGAGCTCTCAGGGGGCTTGACTTTTTTCCGATTCATTATATTTCAACTAATTTACAGAAAACCTTGACAAATTATATACTTAAACCTTCCTCATGAATCACTCTATCTATTGCTGAAACTCGCATTGTAATCTGTTCAGTAGTTTTTAAATTTACCGGGAACAGACAAACAGAAAGACAGACAGACAGAAGCAGTGGATGACCTTGTTTTATAATATGTAGTGATGAAGACTAAACAGGTTACACAGGTATATCGTAACAGATTACACGGTTATCTTTCTCAAAACATGCCTTACTTCTATTTTCTTTTGTTTGATCATGTTGATTCGTAGCACTAACAGGTGTATCTGATATTCCACCGGGAATAGACATATAAGGGCTCGTTTCGTTTGCACCTAGATTATAATTTAATGGTATTTGTGAGTGTTCACTTGGGATACCCCATGGTCCAAATTGATAGCCACACTCCACTCTATCACCTCGTGTAATACATCCATTGCCTAACTCTTGGACTTCGAGAGAGTCCCTTACTTCTCCAATATTTTTATTATAGCCACATAGGAATTTATTGCCACGGTATCGACATATATTAAAATTGTAATCGTAGCCATCAATGTTTATAGAATGGTCCATGAGACCTTCTTGTGGATCACCTGTTATGCTCCTTAATATATCCAAGAATATGTTTTGAGAGGCTGATACTTTGCGTTTTAAACTATCTTCTGTTTTTGTTGAATCATCATCCAGTGCTTCTATTTCTGAAGGTTCAACTATATCTTTTGCAAGATTATTCTCACTTGTGACTAGTGATTGGGCGACACCTGCACATGTGTTGCAGTTTGTTTTCTCATCTCTATTTTTTATTTCTATTGCATCGAATTCTGGATGTAACCAATCTGATGATGAATCACTGTCAGAGATGTCATTCTCTTCTGATAAAATACTAAGCTGTTTGATTTCTCTAATGGATATATTAGTTTTATTGTAAAGACCTGTGACTTTTGATCCTATATTAGATTCGACGTCATTGCTTGGCTGAGTATTATTTGCTGCATTTTTAGACTCTACTTTATCTTCGTTAAAAGGCATTATATTACGCATAATTTCATTTTCTTTTGTAACATCGGTTGTAAAATTTATTTCATTAATAGAGTTAATTTCATTATTAACATTAAAAGAATCCAAGTTCAGTGTCTCAGCAAGAATCTGATTAAATTTAGGTGCACAGTCTATGGCTATCATAGCTTTCGCCAAGATTAAGTAAATCTGTAAGTAAATAATAGTAATGATCATTATTTATTCCATCTGCGAGTATACATATACTGTAACTAGAGTATTTAATAATTTAATGAATACTTTATTTGCTTACCTACCAACATTGACATCTTTAGTTTTTTCTAAAAAAAAACTTTATTGAATGTACCTTTTATTAGCTCTACGGTGCGACATTCACCTATTGAAATGTTATACCTACCACAATACATTGCCTAATTAAGGATATTAAATGAAAAAAGTACAAACAGCAACACAATTGCGTTTTCCTTGATGAATTTTTTATTTTGTGTCATAAAACTAACAAAAAACAGACTCAAAGTTATGAATTTTGTAAGTCGAAGTAAGTAATTTTTTAATTCAAAATTAAATTTTTATTGAAAGTCTGCCACCTAGCATCTAACGGTGTGTTTCGGCAGCCTCACTTGAGAGCCAGTTCTATTCCAGGCTAGATATGTTTTACCATCTTCAACCACATCACTTAACATCAGGTGAGCTGTGGTCAACCACCTAGTTTGTCAACTATTTTAAAAAAATATCGGAAAACAAGACAAAACACTTTGGGTCGCTGCGCTAGTAAAATTGACTATTTGTTCGTTATCTGGAATCTCAGATACCTAAATATTTATCAAATACCGTCTTCAGGCTCGGGGGCTGTTTTTTAAATATTTTGCTTTTATGTCAATCAAAAACGGCATATGCTAACAATTTCAGAACAAAGTAAGCTCATGATTTTTATAGATAGATTTTTTTAGTTTGTTTATAAACGAATGAAACTTCTTGAGCTACTTGATTATTTTAGTGTCAAACTAGGTAAAAACTATGATGTCAAATCGTTTGGGAAAACGAAACATCAAACTAAAGGCTCTGCTAATATTATATACAAACACAAATTGTATTATTTAGATCTATATCAATACAATAATTGAAAATGAAATCAAAAACAAAATATGATGTCGATATACCTGGGATCTATAAGCAGATTGACTAGCTCTGATATTAAAACATGTTTAACGCTTATTGCCGTAAATAACAACATACTTTTAATAATGAAAGAAACAAAGAAAAGAAACATACTAAAAGAAAATTATGTGTTTCAGTCGAAAGGGTAAGCATAAATTTATTACAAGTAATTTTATCATATGGAAACAACAGTTTTTTTTTTTTTAATTGTTATTATTCTTGTCATCTTCTATAACCTACTCATATCCTAGTGTTGATGTTGTAGTTTCGTGGGTGACAAAATAAATCTTTAAAATTCTTTGTATAATTATATTAGTACCTGGTTGACCAAGCTTTGCTCGGCTAAAAACACGGATAAAACGACGTTTTCTGAAAATGAACCTAGCTAGATCGATTTATCGCCCCCGAAACCTCCTGCATACTAAATTTCATGAAAATCGTTGGAGCCGTTTCCGAGAATCAGAATATATATATTAATACAAGAATTGCTCGTTTAAAGATATAGATTTATTCTTAACTAGCGACCCGCCTCGGCTTTGCACGGGCAGTAAGATAGGGTAAACTTTCCTAAAAAAATAAAAATATATGATATAAGAGGAATATCCCACCATGCATTGTTTTGTTATATCTCAAAGGGATTAGGCAGCGTTTTCGATGAAAGCTCCTAGGTTGACTTTTCCGACACAAGAATTATCATTATTAAATTTCAACCAATTTACTCAAATTATATACCTAAACCTTCCTCATGAATCACTCTATCTGTTGGTGTAACTCGCATGATAATCCGTTCCGTAGTTTTTAAGTTTATCGCGAACTGATAGACAGATAGACAATAAAAGACAGACGCGGCGGACGACTTTGTTTTATAATATGTAATGATTAGTTGGTACTCACAATGCATCAAACATAAAAGTTCTGAAGTTATGATCTTTAGAACTTTTTTACTTTGTTACCTATTATTAACAGTCACTTGGTGGTAGATCTCCTTAGCAGGAGGCCGTCTACGTAGGTACCAACGCAGTACCAGATATTCGGCCACCAAGCAGTAGTGTGTAAACATTACTGTGTTCCGGTTTGAAGGGTACTGTAGCTAGCGAAATTACAGGGCTGTTGAGACTAACCATTGAAAGCCTCAAAGTAATGAGTGCCAAAGCAGTGATGCCCTGGACATTGTTTTGCTACTCAAAGTTCTGCGTTTCGCTGCAATGGTCATGGATAGGCGTTATATCTTACCATCACGAAAACGACTAGTTCGTCTCATTACTATTCTTTTAAAAAAAAGTCACCCAACGGCCATAGCTGTTTTATCATTAATCAGAAATCATTCAATAGCTAAAAGGATAGTATATTTTATAACATTTTACAATTGATTTTGCAATATACTGATAGGATAATGTTTGTGTCGGAATCCGGAATCATTGCAATATTCATTACTATTTCCACGTATTTGCAAAAATACGCGCTGTCCTTGTTTAGAATTCAATATTTTTGGTTTAGTTTTCCTCCTAAAAATAGATTTATTGTAATTCAGGAAAGAAGAATTCCGCCACTCAGACAAAACTCCAAATGAATGATGATGCTCTTGGAGTTACAAACAAATTGAATCAAGGTTTTTCCGGTTCTGTAATAACACTATTTAAAAAAGCGCTTGATATAAAAAACTCAAAATGGAATACATCTCTTAAAAATGTAGATTTAATCGAAGATGCTGACTTCGGTGAATTGAAAAAGAAGTATTCAATAAAGGGCTCTAAAGAAATAATATTAAAAAATATAATTAATGATTACAGAAGAGGACGATTATCTCTGTCAAACGTACAGAAATCTAAATATGATATGAGAAAACTTGATAAAAAACAATTGCATAATATGTTGAATGATTATGAAGAGGCACAAAACGTAAAATATGCTGATTTAAATGCTGAAGAATTGAAAAACAAATTTAGGGTTAATAAGTCTCAAGAAAAGCTTCTTGATAGACTGGTAGCTGATTATAAAAAAGGAAAAATGTCTGCAACTGCATTATCCAATATACATGGACTAGATCCTAAAAAACTCGACCAAGAAAAATTTAATAACCTGCTCCAGAAGTACGAGAATAGTCCTTCAAACGTGGCAAGAAAATTTTCTCTGCAGGGCTCTAAAGAACTACTTTTGGAACAGTTTATGGAAGACTATAAAAATAAAAGACTGTCTGCAACAAAACTTGTTAGTAAATCCGGATTTGACCCGAATAAATTGAATAAAAAGCAGCTAAATAACATTTTAAACAAGTACGAAGCAGAACAACACACTAAACAGTTTTCAAAAAGCAAATACGGAAACTTTATGGAAGACTTCAAAAGTCTTAAAAATTACCCAATCATTATTTAATAACGCAAAAAAACGAGTTTCTTTTGCTTTGTCTAAAAACAAAAAGTATAGCATCTCTAAATGAATAATTAAATAACAACATAAACGTGATATTTGATTATACAAGGTGAGTGCAAGTGAATTATTAGAAAATTGTAAGATGAGATGCTTTTGCCTCTTTTACTTTACGAAATTTATTTAAAAAAAAGTTGACTGAACGTAAATTGATTATTTTTATTATAATAATAATTTCTAACTTGTTTTATTATAATACTAATTCATCGTTACAGAAATAGAAATGGAGAAACTCAATTTTTCCAAGAATTTATTGCGGAAAGCGTCATTGGTATTTATACGAAACAAACCTCGCACAGAAGATATTCCACCTAAAAAGGCATTGAAAGCACAAGTGACTAAACCAAATTTTTTAAAACCCAAAAAAGGTTAGTGAGTGACGTATATAATTGCTTAGATTTTTTACTACGTATGGATTCAATATAAAATAAAGTATCTAATTACGGTGACAACTTTTCTATCATTGTCTATATTCAAAATTAAGCCAAAAATTTAATTTCATTTTCTAAGAAGTAGACTGATTGACTATGAACCAGTCGTTCAAAATAGAATAGACCAAAGTAGGTCTGCTGATATTAAAACAATTTAATATAATGAAAAATTATTTTATAAACTCATATTTCATCTAAACCTAATTTTACTGTTATGTACAGAAGAAGATATAGAAAGTTCATCATCGAATTCATCGTCACAACGATTAAAGCGGCGTGAGAGAGGAGCTACAAGAAATAAACCTAGTCGACTGGAAGATACACAGATTAAAAAAGCAATTAAAATACAGAAGACTAAACGACCTCTCGTAAAAACTAAAAAACAACGGGAAACTCCTAATTATACCTTTCCCACTCAGACAAGTATGAAAATCCGTATCCCCATAATTAATACTAAAGTTTTGAATTATATGGTTAATAATGTAAAGAATCCAACCAAAGAAAGAAATCGCAGTAAAAAAGATATTGACAGAATTGAGAAAAGTAAAAAATCGGTTGCTAAAAAATCAATTGAAAAAGCTGCAACAAAAAATAGATCGACGAAGTTAAAAATCGTAGACTCGTCGCCAGAAAAGGGATCTAGTGAAACGAGTTTTAAGGGATTACGGCGACGACGTAGTTTACTTGCCGAAAAGGCTACAAAAAAGAATAAATCTAAGTTAAAAATTTCGGATTCACCCCGAGATAAAAGTTTAAGTGAAGTAAGTATCAGGAGGTTGCAACGCGGACGCAGCTTGGCCGCATATACGACAGTAAATACTTTTAATAGAAGTAATATTCTGAAACGAAAAGTGAGAAGCCAAGTATGGAAATTGGCAAAGAACAGTATTAAATCAAACGAACGCTGGCGAACTTTGCTTGCTGAAAATAATATTATTATCGATAACATAAATCCAGAGGAAATTAATCACAATATTATAAACATAGATGCATTAGAAATTGAAAATAAATTTGCAAAACGCACGCTAAACTGGCTGCTCAAATGATATTTCATAGTAATTAAGAAAAAGAACATGTTCAAATTTCCTGCGCTAAGGTAATTTTGACGCAGACGTTACTTGCTGATTAATATTTTATAGAGTTGATTAAAACGCATGTTGCTTTGTGATAAAGGCGATGTTGAGTTTCTGTTTCACTATAGCAGTGGTTAGTTTTAAATTCAAATATTAATTTACATTGGTACTGTTTATAAATGGGGAAACCAAATCATTTTCATATTTAGCAGGTATTTGACGGTATTTAATGTAATAAAAAGAGATATACGAAATTTCGTCTTTATTTCTGCTTACGGATTGTAGACTGGACATTTTTTTAAATTGCATTTAGTTCTATGGAATATTGATTCACTTTTACGTTTTTTTATCACCATTAGTCTATATGTTTCTTTGTCTATGGAAGTGGTGTTAACAGGACTCTATTATGAAGCCTGCGATATCTCTGTCTATACTTAGGTTCTATATATAAAGGGGTTTTAGGACAAGGTGTGTATTTACGTACCTAAATGCAATTGTTTGTGAATAAGAGGGAGATGAGGGATTTACATCTGTGTTTGTGAAACAATTGTTAAGCTGTATATTACGGTTTTCAATTTTCGTTTTATTCCCTCTAGCGATATTTGCTATTATATTTTTGTTTTCAATTTGCAGATGGTCGCTAACATTTTATGTGCATCAGCAATATGTGACCCTTGCAACATGAAAGATTCTCCAAACGGATTAGAGAAGCCAGGTGTACAATCGGATACTCCTTCGCACTTAAGACTGGGAAGCGATTTAAAGGACCCTGGTGAAGCGGGTACTACAAACCGCCGAAGAAAATGCTGCCCCTACAACTTTAATAGTAAGCTATGCACTGTCGTGAACGACAGAATTCTGTGTGGCTACAATAGGAATATAGGTAAACCTGAAAACGAAGCTATGTCAATAGCACTAAGTGGAGGGTGTAGGATTCGTGGAGGCAGGCTGGAGTGCGGCTATGAACATGGACCATTTAATTATTTAAGAAGACCTCCAGCTTGGAATGGTGGTAGTTCTGATAACGCTCCTATTGTACGATTTGCAGAAGATGTATATGATGCCGATAACGAAGGCAAATTATCAATAAACAAACGAATGAACGATAAACAGAAAATAAAGAGTGTAACTAGAACTCTGGGTGAAACTAGAAAGTTACCGTTATTTCAACATAATGCTGTAACAAAATGCGTGGAAATTGAAGAGCAAATTGTGTGCAAAGAGGTCTAAACTATGACTTAAAATTACAATTCAAGATTTGCTCCGCTAGTTATTGCCTGGTTCTTAACCGGTTTGTGAAAAACAATACGTATTATATACAACAATAATTAAGAAAATAAATAATGTTATGCGTTGCCATAAATATACACCTTATTAATTAAATAACAGGTTTAATTTTATGTAAACCGTTGTTAACAGTCCTTAAAATACGTACAAAAATATTACATCTGCGCCTTAGAATAAGCAATACAAATCTTTGTATTGGTATAAATGTTTTTGTAGGCGCTTCAATATAGCCTTTATTAAAAACAAATAGTACACTATTATGTAGATTTGAACAATAATACTGCATGTACCGTGCTTCTTTTATCTTGCAAACGTTAATAATAATATCTTATCGTTTTAATATCTTTTCTTATATATTTTTTAAATAATTATGCACATTTTTTGAGCTTCAATCCAGATTCAGAATTTACTAGTAAATAGGTTTCTACAAAGAAATCAACTTAATTTGTTTTGTGTGTATTATTATCATAAAATACTTCAAAATATCAAAATAGTTCAAATTAGCAAAAAAACACAAAGTGCGGTACTAAAAAATAATAATATAAGTCTTTATTGTTCACACCAATTACAAACAACAAAAAGCGCGAGTGCATGCGTTGCTAATACAAATAAAAAAAAACAAAACACAAAGAAAACAAAAACTATTCTAAAGCAAATTCTATTCCTGACATTAAGTTATTTAAATCTGGCATTCCTTCTTCAGCAAACATCATGAATATTCTCTTCATAATACTAGTTTCATGGTCATCTTTCGGGTATACTACATCTAAAAAATCAGTCAACGTTTCAGCCATGCTTCTTCTTTGGTAATTTTCCTCGTGGTCTTGATTGAACCAGCCATTGATCAGCCTTGCTTCACATACAGATATTACTAATCCTAATAAAACTGAGACAAGCATCCATCTAAATTTTCTAATCATGTTTCTTGTGGATTTCCTGAAACGATACAAAAATTAGTTTAATTTTTTTTGTTAAAAGTTTTTTGACGTGACTACGTCTTTAGCTTTCATAGTGGGAGGCGATTCAGAAAACTAATGATAACAAAGTTGAGGGATACAGTTTGGTGTTGCAGCTATATATCGATCATCTATTTTAAAATTTAATTACACCACTGAATCATTAAAGATTCAGTTACGTCGAGCGAGGACTTGAAACATGGAAATCCAAAGGACTTCTCAATGTTCATAAATGTACACGCATACGTAGCCCGGCCGTGTCTGCGACATGGTAGATCCCGATTTTTTTGTTGTATCTTGTTTTGCGACGTTAATGGTCGAAGCTCAAAGGGGAGAAATTATGAAATTGACATTGTATGTATTTCAAAAAATAGGACAAACAAATTAATAAATAATTAAAGTCAAAGAAACTAAAGCAAATTAAAAAAAAAACTTAAATTTAAATTAAGTCTTAAATAGGTATAGGATATCCCATAGAAAGTAGGAATGCATAAATATTGCTTACTAATGTAAAGCCTAAGCAGTAGCATAAAGATTAAAACATTGAACCGACTACGAAAACTCCGTTTTAATTGGTTGCAATAACGTTGTTATACTCTCTTTCATGGAAGTTAAAAACACAATAGCATTAATGGCATCAAACAATTGTTTGGTTTCTAGTATTGTATGTTTTTTGTTGCCGGGCTTGGTTTTTGACCGCCATTCACCTGATGTTAAGTGTTGTAGTCGAAGGTGGTAAACCCAGTAAGAACACATCCTGATTTTAAATTTGAGGGTGGTAGCTAGCCGAGAACTAGAAAGTGCCCTACCACTATGCTATACCATGATATGCTATGGTTTAAGTAAATTGGAGTTTCCGAAACGTAAACCTTGTTTTTCATTCGCCTGACGTTAACTGCCCTATTACTCGTAGTTATAGTAGCTATAAAATGCAGGATACAGGTTTAATTTCCGCTCAGGATAGATGTTTTTTCTGTGTTTATAGTATTATAAGAAGGCATACATTCACAAAAAAGTAAGTACATAAGTATCATTGGTTTTGACTATTTTTGTAGCTCATTTGGCAGTGCACATGAGTATAATTGGTTTTGTCTATTATTTTAGCTCTTATTATAGTGTACCTACATAAGTATAATGGGTTTTGACTATTCTTTTAGCTCATTTGATAGCGTACCTACATAAGTGTAATTGGTTTCGACTATTCTTTTAGCTCATTTGGTAGTTTACATAAGTATAATTGGTTTTGACTATTCTTTTAGCTCTTTGCTAGTTACTGTACATAAGTATCATTTAGTTTTAACTATTTTAGCTTCATCAGTCGCTCTGCTTATTAAAGAATGCAGACTAATATGATGCATATGCATATAATTATTATAATATAAACTTTCTTCTTGAACCACTCTGTATATTGATGGAAACCGCATTAAAATCTGTTGCGTAGTTTAAATGATTTAAGCGTACAGACGGCGGGAAGCGACTGTTTGATTCTATGTAGAGATAGAAATGAATAGATTTGAGCATCTTTCACAGGTCTGGTCGAATCAAAATTTGGTGTACAGTGCCCAGAGTTTCTTTTAAAGGTTGACAGTGGTGTTGGACCGCAGTTCACCTGATGTTAACTGACGGTGTGGTCGAAGATGTTAAACACACCTATAATAATGGAACTGGCTCTCAAGTGAGGCTGCCGGAATACACCGAAAGGTGGTTGGCGGCAGATTTTTAACTTGAGGGTAGTTGCTCGCCAGCCGAGTACTAGCAAGTACCCTACCACCATGCTATGGTTTCCTCACTATGTTTTTCTTCACCAGTAGCTCAAGCTCATTTTTAATTTATCCTTATTTTTTCTATTAATATTCTCCATTACCTACGTGGCTTCCAAACAGCCAGTAATTTCGCACGTTCAGCGAAAATGGAATGGTCACGATTCGATGAAACCTAATTATATGTATAGTACAGTTCATGTACCTCTGACTCGTTCTACTTAAAATTCTAGCTTTAAGTAAATATTTTAGCACTTGTTTTTACTGGCATTTAGATAAACACGTATGTTATGGGTCATACCTTTGTTCCTTAGTAGTGTCCTTTTGACATAATATTCATAGTCAAATCTCCAAGTTAATAAAACTTTATTTTTCGTCACATGTACACCATTTTGCACCACAATAAATAACAAAACACAAAACAGTGGCAAAATAACTTGCTAGAAAGGCTTTGGCAACAGCACTGGGCTTAGGTTCATAACTGAGGCGCCAGTGGTGCTGCCACCACCACGTGTGCCCACTTTCTTTAAAAGCCATTTAGTAGGTAGGCGATTGTGGGGAAAATCCATCAGTTTAGTGCCGACTGACTATTAACATAAGGTTACGTAAAACATCATATTCTAAACTTTCGTGGAATGTGTTGACGTTTTAGGTAAACAATAGGTTTGGAAATACCACAATCTTTCTTGCTCATGGAAGGTTTTATCTATCTTCTTTTTAGAGTTCTATATCGCAAAAGGAAAAAAGAACCCATATAGAACCACTTCGTTGTTTGTCTACACCAGGGGTGGCAAACCTTTACTAGTTAACGTACCACTTTCTACAGAAAAAAACATGATATAATTAAATTTACTTAGAGATAAAATAAAGTAGGTAAATAATAACACAAAAAAGCATAAAAAAATATTTTGCACCCGAAAAATGGAATGCAATTTAATGTAAGCGGGCAGTTTTTTATTATTTGAATTCAGCTGCTTTATTATTATTTGAATGTAAGAAAAGGTAAGTATAATTTTTTGTATTGTAAATTAGAAGCGAAGTGTGTATTCGATTGTATATTATGCTTATACATAGATACATATAAACATGCATGACGTCAAGTTTTAATACAATCTCGAATAATCGAATTGTATTTAAATAGCCCTGTTGGCTCATTGGTAATATGTCTGCCCTAAGAGCCGTAGGGCGTGGATTCGATTCCCGCCCAGGACAAACGTTTTATGGTATAAACAAATGTTTGTTTTGTGTCTGGGTGTTCTGTATGTATTATAAGCATGTATTTACAACAAAAAAAAGTATTTATGTATTCTATCAGTTATCTGACTTCCATCACACAAGCTCTGCTTAGTTTGGGGTCAGATGGCGCTGTGTGTAATGTCCTACGATATTTATTTATTATTTTCTATTAGACCTGTGGAGTGTTAGAATTATTCGTGCCACCATTGGCACGCGTGTCATAGGTTTATAATCCCTGGACTAGACCGTTTTTCTTAGAAAAGCTGGAGGTATCAAGTTGAAGTAATTATCTAATACTCAGATTTGCAATCCTTTGAAGTCCTCAGTCAGTCCTTTAAAAAATGTAAACTTCTAAGTCAACGAAATCGAAAGATACGGCTATTTACGCCGGATATTTCGACACTTGTAAGAGAATCAAAACCTACAACGTTCTTCCTATTGACATAGAATTATGACATTTGGAAAGCAGCAATGTCTTGTAGCACAAGTGAAGGCAAAAACCCTTAAATTTGTAGTTATACTATAACAATTATTTTTTGTTGTGAATCTATTTTTTTTTCTGTTGGTAAACTGACCGCTACCTATGTCGATGTATGACGACAATTAGTTTTCCAGCGGCAAAGTTTATCCCTTAATCCAGTTCATAGTTTCCGTGTTAGACGAACTATTCACGAAATTACAAGTTTGTACGAAACCCTCGGTGCGCAATTCCGACTTGCACTTGGCTGGTTTTTTTGTATACAAAGCTCGATAATCCAATAATAAAATAATTTCGACTTTTCGATCCCAGCCAGTACTGCCTGCCATATACATATATGTACATACATACTAGCACTTATACATATATACACTGTACAGTCGCTTCATCGAGATTTAGGATGTTGTAAACGTGTTTTGACAATTCTTAACAGTGACGTATGTATTTATAAATATATATATTAAACAGGAAAAACAGGGATTGAGTATATATGAATTGAGAACGATTACCGATTTCATTCATATTTCTTTAAAGTTTGTAATACTTTGTAAAAGGTTCTAACAGAAAGAAAATTAAGAAAATTCCGCAGAAAATTAGAAAATTTCAGATTTATTTTTGATATATCGGGCGAAGTCGCGGAAAACAGCTAGTCTCTAGTAAATAACCTAAGTACGAGTAAACGTATACTTCGCTCAGGCAATGGTTTAAAGAAGTTTTTTCCTTAACTTAGCTTCACCGACACGTCCTTGTTATTGCATTCACCCCTTGAAGTTAAGTATTCAACTGTACCGATTACTGATTAGGAACAAGTCCTATTGATTTATTACAACACGAGCATGTTTAGGTACTTTGCGTCAAAACTAGTTAATAAGTATGATATCACTATTCAGAACGCATTTCGGAAACCAGAATATTCACTTTCAAATGACCGTTCGTATGGTCGTCACGATGCCGGGCTATATCATTAATAATGTATGCGTTTTTTTTCTCCAACGAATTTAGCATGGAGTCTTAAAAGTATTTTTTATTCATGTTAGGCTGATTTTACGTAACACATCTCTTGTTTCTCAAATTATTACTCTACAGTATAACTTGTTCAGAAACGGATCACAAATTATATAAGCACTAGCGGCTTCTCTTGCGTGCTTCTAATTTTAGCAAAAAGTAGACTTTTTAAAAAGAAATTCTCGTTATTTGCCGTGAAGTAGCTTGTCCTAGATGGGCCCTGTATCAAATTTCGTCGGGGGGCCCTTCTACTCGATTTTCATTTCATAGTCCCACGGGGGTATGTCAATTATTCTTCTGTTGGGGCCCTGTAGCACAGGGGCTACATATTATTGATACGGCTAATACAGCGGTTGCCTCACCCCTGGTTCTGTGACGATGTTAGCTTATTTATAATAATAGTCGGTATCACCATCCCACATAACGAGAATCTTGTGAAGGGTGAGACGGACAAGCTCAGGAAGTATCTTGACTTAGCTCACGAGATAATCACCATGTGGGATGTTGATTCAACGATCATTGTCTCGATAGTCGTCATGGTGAACGGTCTTATAGCGAAGAGTTTAAGATCCAAAAGGCAGTGATCCTTCACACGGCTCGCATTGTCGGAAGGTTCCTCACTCTGCAACCCTGACCACAGCCAGCTTGAGCCTTGTTCCGGTCCCGGCAGCACTGTAGGTTTAAGTTTTGTATATTATTTACTCTGTCTACTTGTCTGGCGCTTACAGTCGCCAATCACCACAAACTACCTATACTAACTATACATTTTCTTAAATGGTTGACATGCTAGGTCAGGGGTGGCGAACCTTTATGGACTAATGTGCCATTTTTACTAAAGAAATATTTAGTGAGGCCATGAACGTGCCGTCAAATAATTTTGACTTAGTGATTAATGAGAAAACATTAAAACTAAATACTATCAACTCACAACTTTTTATTACACTTTTTACTACACAAAAAATATATATTTTGCACTGTGTTTTGGTGGGTGACGTGCCCAAATTATTGTGTCGTATGCCGCCGCCGTGGTTCGCCATCTTTGTGCTAGGTATTTGACCACAGTTAAGTGACATTGTAGTAGACACACCTTGTCTGGAATGGAAGAGGCTACCGTAACATCGTTATAGGCTAGGTGGCAGATTTTCAAGTTTAAGGTGGTGGCTAGTCAGCCGAGTTAGAAAGTAAACTAGCACCAAGCTATCGTTTCCTCACCTACAACTCAAACTTATTGTTGGGATTTGAAGCAACGCTCTTGGGCGTGTGAACCGGCAGCGCTAACCACTGGGCTATCATTGCTATAAACTGTACAGATCGTTGTTGAAACAACATGAACACATTTTCAAGAAACATCCTTTTTTATTAATTATAGGTTCGCGTTTGATGACATTTTGCTTTATCGTATAACTATGTATTTAATTTTTTACTAAAATCCATTCAGACATACGCAAAGACAGATTTACTTTTGCTTTCATAATATTAGTTACTAATGAAAATACGACAGAATAATCCTTCCTTTAGCTCCTACTCGGTATCGTATAAAAGCGCAGAACAAACTGAATGTTGAATGAGGATCTGGCAACCAGTATCGGGCCTGCGTGGTGGATTATGGTCCAATGATCAATCGAGGGTATTCGCATGCTTTCTCCGAACAATAGAATGTTTGATACTGCATAATGCAGTGCAGTGCAGGTAAATTTCTTTTAGACAATGGTTTGGAAGTTGGCCCAAAAAAACGCTTTGTACAGGACACCACAGGAACAAACATCCAGACAGAAAGAAGAATCATTTATATTCTGAGACTATGTAACTTCCTCGACCCTTCTACGATTATTCTAAAATCAAGACGAATCGTTATTTCGGCGCAACAGAAGAGAAAACAAATAACATCAACTAACATATACCTTTCAGATTACGAGTAAATTCAAACTTTGATTTGAACAGTTTATGTTAACAGGTTTATTATATATTTAAAGTTAGTAGTTTAAGGTAGGTAGTAGAATTAAGGATAAGGCATAACTTTACTTATTTATATTCAGGCTTTGTATATTTACTAAGTGAATACACTTCAGAATTGACCTCGATTTCTGCGAACTGGTTTTACCATGGCGTGCATATTGTTAAGGTCTTGTAATTGTTGATGATAATCGTCAGTTTTCTGATGGAAACTGGGTGAATATTTAATGTAATCATTGCTGTTTCCTTCAGATTCTTTCTATTATTCTCAGACGAAGATGTCGTGTTTATATCAGGTTTGTAATTTTCGAAAATAATCGAGTTCAAAATGTTCCTAATTTGATAATATCGAGTTCTTAAATGAAAGTGTTTTCCACAGATTTATTTGACGGTAGTCTTAATGTTCTGGATACAAACAACCCAGAGCACTCCTGTATTTCAAGAATTCAGCATTCAAAAAGGATTTGAAGTGAAATTACAGCCATATCAACTGAAACCTTTTTCGATTTTTAAAGAAAAATGGTCACCATTTGGAAGATTTGGAGTAAGAGGAGGAATTCAAAAACGCGATTTGCCTCCATCACCTTCTATGTCTCCTGCGCCTGTCTTTGAACTAGTAGATGAAGGTAGGTTAATAATCAATAGAAGAGAAGAAGATAAAGAATTATCAGTTACTGCAACTAATCCAGTACTTGAACATTTTAAACCACTTTCATCAAATCTGATAAGAATTCCTTTGATGGAAAGTGTTAGCCCATCTACTGCAGGTCTCTACACGAGTATAAACCGTAATATACTTGGTAATAACACTCCTGAGAAACCAGGACAGCCCATTGGAGTAGAAATATATGGAGAGTTGCCACCAAGGCCAGTTGGTCCTGTTCCTAGACCAGCTGCAGTCATTTTTCCACAACCCGTTAGTCCAGTAATTATACAATCAGTTAGTCCAGTGCCCATACGACCAGTCAGCTTGGAGCCTATTATACTACCAACTAGTCCAAGAAGTATAGAACCAATTATTCCAATGCCTGTACAGCCAGCAAATCCCTTTGTAGTACAACCAATCAGTCCAATGCCTTTACAATTATTTAATTCCATAACTGAAAAACCAGTGAACTCAATTTCGGTACGACCGGTTGGTTTGGTTCCTGAACTGGGGCAACTAGCTACGTCACCGATACCTATAATAACTCCACCACTTCCTTCTTCGAACGTGCCATTATCTGAAATTCCTCCTACAGATGGACCACTTGTTAGAGGTTCCAAATTAGCGCTCTATTTAGGTAATGTTTTTATGCAGTTGGTATCGCAGTTTCTAACAAATGCTCGGTTAAAAATCAGTCAGTTTAAATCATCATCTCCTGTATTTATAAACAATTAAATAGTATTAAGCTTAGCTGAAGTGGCTGTGGGTTGGTCATACCTGTCGCAGAACCGATAATTGTTGTTGATAGACGTGTTTTGAGTAGAAACCATGGCAAACGTAATTTAGGACGCCTTGAAACTTGTTAGAGTAATGGTATACGTGGGATAATTGCCAGAGTCTGGAAGTGAATAGCTGAAGATCAGGCTAAAAGGCGTGTCTTGGATGTGGCCTGTGTCCAGCAGTGGACAGTGATATGTTGATTAAGATGATGAATATTTAGATAGGTTATACATGTTTTTATTTTTATATAGGTTTTATTTTATTTATAATTTTTTATATGAGATATCTTTTAAATAAACAAGCGTTAGAACAGTAGTATCTCTAGCAATAAATAAAACATAAAAAGAACACGATTTGAATGTATTTTTTTCCTAATAATTTTTACACATTGTGTTGTTCTTGAAAGCTAGAGGTACGATAAAAGTTAAAGGTTTTTTATGTGACTTTGTAATGGGATTCAACGAGTGTAATGCTTAGGTATAGCAGCAAGAAAAAGTCTTGTAATTGGTTTTATAATTGACTTCATAATGGCTGTAATAAAAATGCTATAATAACAGCTGTTGATTTGTAGTTTTGTTGTTTCATTTATTATTTTTAAGGAGTTGATACAAATGTTACGTATTTAGATATTTAATCACACTAACACTCTAATTTAATAATTGGGAATATTACAATATTAGTAGAGTAGTAGTTTATATACTAATCTCTAACGGATAAGCTGTTTTATACTTTTAGTTAACTTATCCCTTGAATCTGCCGCGTCCAACCGGTCTTATGGAAGTTATTGGGGGAGGCCTATGTCTAACAGTGGACGTCCTAAAGCTGAGACGATGATGATGATACCTAGAATCTATTACAGTACTTAATTTAAAAAAAAAAAATGGAATGTTTCAAAGATGTGTAGTGATATTGAAGTATGCTATAAGTAATGTGAACAACTTTTACCATGAAATGACCTTGGAATTGCGAAAATATCCAGTTTTCCATTACAGTATCATCTCCCGTCTGTTCTTTATTGTATATCGTGTTTTTACATTCTTAGTTGCCTGGGAGAGATCGCGATAATGCCGCCACTTGCTATAAGATTGTTTTGTTTTCTGTACCATTTTTCTATTTACGGTGTGCACAATAAAGAGTTTCTCTCTATCTATTTAGTGTTCTGTAGAAATGTCATAGAACAGATCAGTTTTTTTCGGTTTCCAGGATCTGATCAGAGTAAAAGTAAACTTTTACTCTAAACTCAGAACTCAGAACTTTTATATTTAACTACACTTCTCCAAAACGCAGTACGTAAAAAAAAATAGGGATAAGCTGACTAAAAGCATAAAACGTTATGGCAAAAATAGTGTTGCTGATAGAGGTTTGTATGGGGACATACTAATATATAGATTTTTTCCAATTATAATATTTGTGTGTTATGTTTACTACAGGCATCTTCTTCACATGTTCTACAAAAGTAACATAGTAATTTTTACGGCTATTAATAACAAAATTGATGAATTCACAACACACATCTAAACCCACAGAAACTGCACTTATAAGAGCGTATAATATAAAAATAAAAAACAGACATATACCAATTATGATGGTTTTTATTCTCTTTCTTCTTGGTATCGCATTCTGTGCATTGTGCCAGTTTCAATGTTTCTGTATTTCGTGTGCAGTCTTCAGTTTTCATCTTTACAGTCAAAGTCCAATCTTGGCTAAGTCCAATCCGTGCCAGTCAAATGTAGTCATGCTTTAGTAAAGTAGTGGCTACTTAACTATAAGCTTCGATGGAGTTATGGAAGCAACACGAAAAGACATGTTTCACATTATATCATTTTCCCACATTCGCGCTTGCACTTGTAATTCGGTAATTTACGAATAAAACACCACTATTTTTATACATAAACACTCAAACAAACACTAGTTTTGGAAAAAAATACAATGTGGCGATACGACTCTTTCTTCGTTCCCGCCAAAACTCAATTATGAAGGTTTTAGTTGACTGATCTAAACTTACTAAAATGTTGCTATCTTTTTCATTGCAGTCTATTAGACAAGAACAGCTACATCAAGTTTAAATCTGTAAACCTCCAAAATTGGCATTACTAAATTTAGAAACAAAACACATTGTCTTCAGTACAAAATTCTTATTAGATAGGTGAATATTTACATTAGTGTCACTAATACACGGTGAAGTTTTTATCACAATACATGTATTTTATCGTCGACGATTAAAAAATCCACCAAAACCACCAGGCCTATAACCACCGTAACCTTGCTGACCAAAACCTGCTTGGCCACCAAAACCTCCTTGGTTGAAACCTCCTTGGTAACCAAAACCTCCTTGGCCAAAACCGTTATTGTAGCCGCCGTAGCCACCGGGACCTCCTCCGTAGCCACCTCCGGGTCTACCGTAATTACCAAATCCGCCAAAACCTCCGTATTGCGCAGCCGCCAGTGAAAAGACTGACAAAACCACCGCGATAGCTAACAAAACCTGAAAAAAAAAACAAAAAATTGAAAAAAATTTGATCAGAGTTCGACAAAGAACAAACGGTAAGCCTCTACGGTATACGAGATACCTAAGGTTCTTGGAGAAATGAAACTATACAGCACAAATTATTTAAAAAAAAGCTTGTTTTTTATTTTTATTTATTGAATAAAACTGAGAAAATAAAATCTAATAGATAGTTACGTATTTACCTTGGAAACAGCCATTTCAAAGTTGTATACACGAAGTTCTCTACCTCTGAGATACTGAACATTAGTATTGTTAGAATACCTTTAAATAGTCATGTTGATGTGTTTTAAGATTATGGGAATTCACCAATATCGATTTCCGCGAAAAAAATGTTTATGTTGTGTTTCTCAAACTTTTGGAGTCAACAGCCAAGGTGATATTCTATGCATAGAGAGGCGAAATGTCTCAGCGTCTCAAGTTGCATCTAAAGAATAATATTAATCAAGGGAGGGTTGCAACTAAGTCTTACTTCTAACTTTTACTAAGTGCTAAGGTGGTAAAGATTTAGATTCATCATCCAACGTCTCAAAGTAAAGCGCCAAACCCAAATAAGCGATGCCTAAAGCTGGCTTCCGACGGTGCGTGATAATGCAGATTATCACGCATGGCCGACGACCACGGACAGCCACGCACTGCACACGAGGCTCTTCCAACGGTGCGTGTCAGTCGGTGTGTGTCTTGAGATTTAAAGCCATTTTGTCATTCCAATATGCATAGTAAAAGAGAACGTATCGCTGCAACTGCGGCTCTTGTGGTATTTTGACATGCTCGTCTGTTTATGCCGTCGACGTCGCACCACATCGCACGAGCTCGCACCGTACCTTTGAAGTTACCGACTCGCCGCGGATCGGACGCACCGCACCGGACGTGTCTGCGCTACCACGGAGGATACTCTTCCCATGGTGCGTCGGTGCGGGCTGCTCCGCGTCCGTCCGCAGTATTACGCACCGTCGGAAGCCAGCTTTAGATTTTGATTTGTTACCTAAAGTTCTGGCTACTGCTGCAATGATCATGGACATGCCTTAGCACATTGATAGATAAATAGATAGAAACTTTTTATTATGCACACTAGAAAAAATAAATGTGACACCACACATGAGATGACATACATATAATTATCAAGAGAGCATTGTGTTCATTTTATACTTATACTTTTATATAAGCAACATGTCTTTGGTAAGCGTGAAAGCGGACGAATTGGTTGAAAATATCAACAATCTTCGAAATTACGTTTCACGCATATATTATGACTAGCTTACGCCCGTGACTTCGTACGCGCTGACTTTAGAATTCAGTTCAAATATAAATTATATATTATATAAAATTAATCAAAATCCTTCCTTAGCAGATGCCTACGTCATAACATTTACCTGCATGCCAAATTTCAGCCCGATCCGTCCTGTGGTTTGGGCTGTGCGTGTGCGTTGATAGATCACTATGTCAGTCAGTCAGTCACCTTTGAGTTATATATATTTAGAAGATAGAATTAATCAAAATCCTTTCTTAGCGGATGGCTACTTCATAACATCTACCTGCATGCCAAATTTCAGCCCGATCCGTCCAGTGGTTTGGGCTGTGCGTTGATAGATTACTATGTCAGTCAGTCAGCCACCTTTGAGTTATATATATTTAGAGATTAAGAAAAACTTATAAGTCTTGGACATCGCCGGAAGGTTGCAAGACTGTAAATTTTCTACAGGATACATTTCGGAGAATGTGCTACTGAGCTGTACGACCGTATAGTTCTATCCTATTTTTACTACAGAAGAAGTTCCACTATGTACACTACCACTGATACATAGTGGAATTTCCTTGCGTACGTATCAAACGTTTTGACTATACGTTTCTCATCCGTACGACCAAGGAATGGAACAAGCTACCGGCTTCCTTGTTTCTTGAGAGATATAATCTACATCTTTTCAAGGTCAGAGTGAATAGGTATCTCCGAAGTCTGCGTGCTTCATCTTCGACCTCATCATCGCTTACTATCAGGCGAGTTGGTGGTCAAAGGCGGACAAACCGTATTAAAAAAATAGCTTAATCGACGATTTAATAAATAAATATGTTCACGTTCCATCAATTTCACCATAACATCTCTAGCTCATTGGTGTTCTGATCAACAACGACCAAACATTTGAGAACCACTGTCTGATAACTAATAACACAAACATAAACCTGCTAAATTTGACGTTTGTTCGTGAGCTAAGTTTATGATTTGATTGAAGATCATTTCCAATTCGATATCGCACCATAAACGGAGTAAAAAATGCAGTATTTAGTTAAAACGTTATTCTGTTAATTAACAAAATAGTTTCCATGGCATTAAGCGATAGGAAATTAAGATAAACATAATTATGAACAATAAAATATAGGAGTTCCTATAGTAAATAATTAGTTTTCCGGTAAATGTTCTTATAAACTTTTAAACCTTATCCGTAATGTCACTATAACTACTACGTTTTACTTGATGGTAGGTCTCCTTAGTATAAGGTCGTCTAGGTAGGTACCACCGCAGTACCAGATATTCTGGCATCAAGCAGTAGTGTGTAAACATTACTGCGTTCCGGTTTGAAGGGTACTGCAGCTAGCGAATTTACAGGGCTATTGAGACTAATCTAATGTCTCAAAGTAATGAGTGCCAAAGCAGCGACGCCCTAAACTTTGTTTTGTTACTCACAGTTCTGTATATAGCTGCAATGGTCATGGACAAGCGTTATCTCTTACCATCAGTATTAATAATTACTTTTACATTAAAAACAAACACTTCTCGTCACCCCACATTTTGCAAATCTAGAAATAGTGTAGCGTACAGTTTTGACGCTAATTCTTTTCATGCGCTTACAAAATGTTCTATCCGCGAATGTGAGTTACAATGTTAAAAAAGGTCGCATATAAACATCTTTTTGGCTTGGCAACATTATTAATATTCATGAAAATATACCTAGAGAGTTTTGGCGGGAACGCGGTAAGCGTCATGTCGCCCCATTGTATTTTTTTGCAAAACTAGTGTTTTTTCGAGTGTTTATGCATAAAAATATATAGGTGTTTTATTCATAAAGTGCCGAATTACAAGCGCGAGTGTGGGAGAATGATATAATGTTGTTAAACATGACTTTTCGTGTTGCTTCCAAAACTCCATCCAGAAGCTTATAGTAAAGTCGCCACTACTTTACTAAGACAAGTGAAGTGCTGAAATTCCAAATAAAGACTTGGTTCAAAGGTCTCAGTAGCCAGACCATAAACATAAAAAAAAAAATGAAAATATACCTATATGTATAGATATATGATTTTTACGATTTAAGGGTCAGCTGATAGTTGTTGTTTACATAAATAGGTATATGACATATATGAGTAGATTAGCACTTTTGAGTATTTTTTGCACTTCTCCGAAAAAACCATAGATATATACGCTATACGTTGGTTGACGATAAATATTGGCGATTTGTGCTAAGTGTTTGACCACAATTCACCTGATGTTAAGTGACAAGTTGGTCGAACAATATGGTAAACAAACCGGACTTGGAATGAAAATGGCTTTCACGTAAGGCTGCTTCCAATAAATAAGGTGTGCTCTTTGGGACTTGACAGTTTTCAACGGTAGCTAGCCAGCCGAGTACTAGAAAGTGGCAACCATGATGTGGTTCCCCCACGATGTTTTCCTTCATCGACAGCTCAAGCTCATTGTAGAGCTTTAAACTCACGCCCCTTGGTGTGCGATCCGATCGCACTAACCACTGAGCTATCAACGCTATAAATGTGGCATAGAAATAAAATGTATTTTTCTTAATCTTTCTTGGGAGAGACCTATGTCCAGCAGTGGACTATGAAAGGTTGTTGATTATGATGATGATGAATTTTTATCTCATTAGCGTGGCAGGAACTAACCGATATGTCTGGTTTCTCTAAGAAATTTTCATAGAGTGAGTTTGGAATTATTACGAATAAGATTGACGTTCAAGGACTTAATAGCAAGTAATTGTTTGTATTAAAGTACTTGTAGTGACTTAACTAATTAAAGGAATTTATAATTAGTTTCCTGGGTCCAAATTTTCAACAAATGCTACAGTCACGGAACCCTCGATAAGTTAGTCTTCACCTTTAGGTGAAATGCTTATAAAATAGGTAATAATAATACTATTTCACAAAAAGAGCGAATATTTTATGGTAGTGAAGACAAAATTAACTTAGAATATCAAACATCCAAATGTAGGTAACAAAATCATTTATTCAGGTACAATTAAATGCTAAGCAAAATCAAATCCAAGGCGAGTCCAATTAATTTACAATCGGTCAGAGCATATTCTAGAAGCTTTGTCAACGTCCAAAACCACCTCGTCTTCCCTGACTGCCACCGTACCCTCCTTGGCTACCGCCGTACCCTCCTTGGCCTCCGCCGAAACCGCCTTGGCTTCCGCCGAAACCTCCTTGACTGCCTCCATAACCTCCTTGACTGCCTCCATAACCTCCTTGACCACCCTGACCACCGCCGAAGCCTCCTTGGCCAAAGCCTTGGCCGAAGGCCATGGCCACTAGAGCCAACATTACACCGACTACGAGGAGTGTCTAAAAGTAAAACAAAATATGCTTTAGGCGACAATTTACTTGTTTTTTAATTTCGTAAATTTTTTGTTTAATTTTGTTTTCTAATCATTTTATGATTTCGAGGTAGGAAAAGATTTAAACAAAAACGTTTATCAATAAAAAAGTAGCTACAGATGAAATACATAATTTGCTTAATTTTTTTTTTTTTTTTTTATGTATTTAGGGAAAATACTGAAACACGTCATAGTAGGTTACTTTGTTTGCTGTGTCAGTTGAAATTGCTAATTTTATTTACCTTGATTGAAGCCATTGTGGTTAGAACACCTTGCCAACTGTGAAGATCAGAGCAACTCCAAACCTTATATACTACAATCCAATGTACTCTGCTATGTATGTTTTCCAGGAATCTGATAATTGGCATAGCAAACTTAAATATACGTTTCTCAACATTTGAAGCAGGCTTAATTGCTGGTAAGCTAGGTATTTTTTCACGCAAGAAATTAATTCGTGGTTATCATGCAGTCAAATTTACGTGCTTACTTACTTATTATCTGACGATTGACGTCAACAGTATACCAGGCCATGCAGAGAGTTTTACGAAAAAAAAGTATTTATGTATAAGACACTGGCCAGTTATAGTTCATTTTAAAAACACGATGATTTACAAATAAAAATATGAACATTCCAATTTTGAGTTTTGACGGGAACACGGAAAGAGTCGTGTCACCTCATTGTATTTTTTACAAAAACTAGTGTTTTTTCGTGTGTTTATTTATAAAAATAGTGGTGTTTTATTCATAAAGTGCCGAATTACAATCGCGAGTGTGGGAAGTGATTTATTGTGGATAAACATGACTTTTCGTGTTGCTTCAAAAACTCCATCGAAGCTTATAGTAAAGTCGCCACTACTATACTAAAGCATGACTACATTTGACTGTCACGGGCTGAACTTGACGAAGACTGGACTTTGACTATAAAGATAGAGAAGCTGAAAACTGAAGACTGCACACAAAATACAGAAACATTGAAACTGGCAGAATGCACAGAGTGCGATGCCAAGAAGAAAGAGAAAAAATTAACATTCCAATTTTAATTAATTTAAATTTAAATTCAATTTAATAATTGATCTACGTCGAAACATTTTCGTGCGGCGATTTTTTATTAGGTATTTCAAATGGACAAATCGTATGATAAACTTCAAATGACATTTATGGATTAATACTCTTTTAAAGCAAACGTGTCCCGCTGGTATAACGAATTTAAGCGCGGTCGACTAACTTTAAGGGATGAAGAAAGTGTGGTCGCCCTATGACTGCTGTTACGGTAGGAAACGTGTTAGGAGTGATAATTTTATTATGGAAGAATAGGCGAATTGCATATAAAGAGACAACACATACTGCAGTTTGATTGGGAAGTGTTCACTAAATTCTAGACGAGCATCTTCGTGTGAGGATAGTATGACGCTGGGACGCACAACCTCACCGATGCCGATGCCATGAAATGGTGTCGCGACATGATCGCTAAATTGGAAACAAGCAATTGGCGCGTTTACTTTTTCAAAACATTGGCTGCTTCAAAACGAACAAACGCCTACCAAAATAAAGCGATTAAGAAGCGTAGAGAAGATCTTGAATAATACAGTTTTCATCGCCAGAAGATGCGCTTACAGCGTTCGAGAAGGCTGTAGAAGAGGTGTCTGAGGCAGACTGGAAAAAGTGTTTCGAAAATTGGTATAGACGCATGAAACTTTGTATAGACGCTGCGCTCCCCCAGCGTCTATACAACTACAAATACTTTGAAAAGATTTAATTAAAAAAGCTTTACCTATAGAATTTATTATTTTAATTTTGTGTAACTTTCTGAGTGTCCCACGTATATTTACAATACTTGCCACTAGTGTTGTACGTACTTAAATAAGAACTCAGATGCACTGTCAGAAAGACTAAAAGATTTTCCTATAAAGTTGTAAAAAAGAAACAGTGTTACGGGTTTTTAAAATTTTTATAAGAATCCAAAGTTTGAGCATCGCCGTTTGATTAGCCACAGCTCAGTGTGAAAATCATCAATGTGAGTTTGCGAACACTTTATTTGGCAGATTTGGTTGGTATAGTAAAACAAATTTATGTTAAATGTTATATGACTTTATAATGTTTACCGAAATTATTCTTAGTGGACGTTTCGTAGAACCGAAGCTATCACAGCGGAAATTGTGTTAGGTATTTTACCTCAACCAGGAACTATTAAAATCTTTGTTTAGTAAAGCTGTGTAAATGCTGTTTATCCCGTATTAGAGAGTATTGAGTGTGATTTCCAAAGCGCATTTGTTACCTTTGCAAACTCAAACTCAGTGTTTCGAGAACTCACTTCTTTTACACTCTACAAGTCTACACTTTTCACATTTAGTTTAACCACACACCAGTTTTCGTTTTTTTTTTTTAGTTTTTGTTTGACCACAGCTCACCTGATGTTAAGTGACGGTGTGGTCGAAGATAGTAAAGCACGCCTAGCCTGGAATGGAACTGGCTAAGTGAGGCTGCCGGAACACACCGTTAGATGCTTGGCGGCAGATTTTCAACTTGAGGGTGGAAGCTAGCCAGCCGAGTACTAGAAAGTACCCTACCACCACGCTATGGTTTCGTCACGATGTTTTCCTTTGCCACCTACTAAAGCTCGTTGGGGTTCTGACCCAGGGTGTGAACCGCCCACAACCACTGCTACAACGGTTTCCGAAGGGCATACGTTATATAGTTATATAGGAAGTATAGTTGTATTTATAGATACTTGAATTAAATAAAATAATTTTTCACACAGAAATTTAGTTTAATGTCACACTAATTCTTATATACAGGAGAATACTTATCTTTGTTTTCTTTTTTAACGTAATTACTTCCATACGGGTTTGATCCAGCTGCGTAAGCCGGGTACCTCGGTGGCACATCACCATACCCGTAGTAAGGGTACGTATACACTCCTTGGATGTACGACGATGGATAATAAGGCTTTGAATACGTCCCATAGTAGAATTTATTATCTTCAACTTTTGGATCTTTCAGTTTTGTTGGCTTCAAACGATCTCCATAAGGACCCGAAACAGGACGCCAAGGATAGGGCTCGTAATAAGACTGGAACTCATTATCTTCCTTGTAAGCACAAACATTGCCAAGAGTTAAAAGTAAAATCAGTAGTAATGGATCCATGTCGTACAAATGACTGGAAAGAGTAGGTGAGGAAGGCCTTTATAAGCGTTGTAAGTATTCGTTTATGGATTAGAGTTATCTTTATTTTTGTTACGGAGCTGTTATCTGTGCCCTTGTTTAAATTACTTAGTTGCTAAATTGGTTTCAGAAAAGGAATCGTTCAAGCTGTTGCAAGAAAACCACATAAAACAGTAAAAAGATCTAAAAACACTGTGTGCCTTCAAATCGCGAATTAATCGATTTCTTCTAGGCAATCGTGCTCCGTCGTAGAACGTAGCTTCACTCAACATCAGTCGCGATGTTAGTCAAATTGAAGCGAACCTATCTATCTATACTTATAATACAACTGGTAGTCAAATTCTGTACATTGAAAATATTTTGAATAATTTAATTGGAGTGCACTCTAATATCGATACTGAAGCAAAAAAATTAACGAAATTAATATTTGTCTGTCTGTCTGTCTGTATCTTGAAAGAGCATCACGCTGATACTACAGAAGGGATTAAAATGAAACTTAGCATGTCTATAGTTTGTACATACTGGCTGCTTCTTAGACACATTTTGTCCCGAAATTTGGTACAGTTCCCGTGGGAAGAGGGATGAAAGTCAAAATGTTAATTTAGCGATAATTCTTTAACGAGTAGCCCAAGCACTACTGGTGACCACGGTAATACCAAGCTAGCTGCTTCTCCGAGCTTTCCCAAGGGCCCGGTAGAAGCGGCCAATGAATGTTACCAAAAACTATTATAATTACCTTAAAAGTGGGTATGAAATTGTCCTGTACAATATGCGTTGCGCCAAACGACGTCATTTGGAAACTACTGTTGTATTTATACATATATAAAATTATAATAGAAAAAGTTTGTATGTTTGTTACTCAATCACGTAAAAATGGTTGAGCGAATTTGGATATTTGGCCCCACATACTAAGGACTATTGTGGAGACCACGGAATTGAACCAATAGTTACATTTTTAAACCTTATTGAACTCTCGCGTTTGAAGACTGACTTAATTATTAAAGATTTGCTATGAATTTACGAAATTTTAACTGATGGTTATGACCCCGTCGATCTAAAAGTTTTTTTTTGTATATGTTAGACATTTCCCACTTACGTTAAGTTTCGATTACACTGCATAAGGTACAATATATGTAGGTGTCTTCAAATCCAAAGTGAGTAAATAGGTTCTGTCTAGGTAAGCGTGCTTCATCATACTGCTTACCATCAGACAAGGTGTGGATAAAAAAGAAACCTATACGTAATAACCTATGTTTCTTATAATTATATTACTGCATCCCAAGGCTTCCACAGCATTATTGGGTTTAAAAAGTTGAGAATAAACTAAACAAATATCTGCTTTCCAAATTACATCTTAATTTGTCCATCTATTTATAGTAATTAAACACACAGATTTTCACATATGTTACATCAGAGTGCCGTAGTGGTGCCGGCGTAAGAATTGTACCCCACCCTCTCTACCCGTGGTTGCCGTAAGAGTCGGCTAAGGGATGTAATCCGGAAGATGGGCAGCAGCGTCTTCCTTGAACAATCACTCTGAACTGCGCTCGCCAACCCGCCTGCCAAGCGTGGCGAGTATTGGCAAAACACCCCCAGGAGGAGGCCTATGTCCAGCAGTGGACGTCCTATGGCTGATGATGTGTGTGATGTGATACCAGAGTGACGAAAAAATCCAAAAAAAAAAACTGCGTGAGAATAGAAATAAAGAAAAACATTTATTCCACACAATACAAACAGAACAAAGAAAACAAACAGAAAATTGAAATTTTGCCGAATGGGTCCATCTCATAATGAGTATACAAGACACGAGTAGCTTTATCTATAACTGCTGGGGAAATCCATAAATCTAATGTGTGCTTATCTGTTTTTTCCATACTTAAAACAGCAATTTAAAAGTGAATATATATAATCATCAGACTGGGTAAGTGATGGTGGGTAAACACTACAGTATCTGGCTGTTTGCCTTGAAGTTTTACTTTGCAAAACACTAATACTGAAGGCGAAAGATTATCTTATAATATTGTAGGCGTTTTAATATTCGAATATTACAATTTTCATAAATCGAAGACCACGGAAAACACAAAAGTTATGATTTACGAGATAGATGTAATAAAATATTGCTGAAATTAGGTGTAAGTAGAAATGAAAAATGCAAATAGAGAGGGTGTTATAAGTTTAACGTGTGTCATAAACACACGTTAAACTTATAATGTGTCTGTTTGTGACTTCGTAGTTCATAAGCGGCTGAACCGATTTTGATTTAGTTTTGTTTTGTTTAAAAGGTGATTTAATCGAGAGTGATGATTCATTAAAACATGTTCAGCCGTTTGATCAGTTTTGTTCAGCTCTTTTACATAGGTAGAGACTATTTAGTGTGCACACCAGAAACAAGTAAAACCTAATGAGATAGCCAAAAGAGGCGGCCTTATCGCTAAAAGCGATCTCTTCTAGACAACAAGGTATGGATAAAAGGTTAGTGACTAAGTACAGACGGGACATTTTGCAACACTAAATTACAGTTAACTAAATAGTTATAAAATTGTAACTACTGAACATAATATATACCTGTATGTATCTTTTCTATCTGATGTATGGATGTGAGCATCTTTCACAAGTCTGATCCAGTTATCTTTATGTGTTTTTTTTAAGCCATACTTGTGTTTTCCAACAATCAAATAATGTGTTGCTTTTTGAGGCGTTTATTTAGGATTCTGGTGCAATGCTACAGAATTATCTGTCAATTTTAATAGTGATTAAAAATCATTACAGTTTTTGAAGAAAATTGGAAAATGATTTTAAATTGTCATCACACCCTTCAGATATGTGGATAGAGTGCGAAGCTAATATAAAATTTAAAAGGCAGCCGGCTCAAGAAGTTTCTTTTTTCTTTCCAAACTGCAACCAAGAGGGTGCTTTGTTGAACCAACTCTGTGCGTCACTAGTCCACTTGTCAGGGGTCCACCAATTACCTATGATGGGAAAAGATGGAGAACCGGAACCTGGAAAACAATAATGAGTTATATTATAAATAAACAATAATGAAATTAGGGAATTTCCTTACCCAAAGGGTAAAACGGGATTTTACTAAGACTCCGCTGTCTGTCCGTCTGCCTGTCTCTCCGTCTATCACCAGGCTGTATCTCATGAACCGTGATAGTTAGACAGTCGAAATTTTCACAGATGATGTATTTCTGTTGCAGCTACAACAACTAATACTAAAAAAAATAATTAAGGGGTTCCCATACAACAAACGTGTTTTTTTTTAGATAATGGTACGAAACCTTTCGAGCGCGAGTCCGACTCGCTTTTTTTCAAAAAACGATATTTATAACGGCAACAGGTAGACAGGTAGTCAGGTTGACGCTGGCAAATGCAGTGTCAAGTAATTATATCAAGTAACGCCAAAAACAAAAACAAAGGGAGAGTTTTTGGTGGGTACGCAGTAAAATCATGTTGTAATATTTTCTAAAACTTTTTTCGAGGGTTTATGTATTATAATAGTCATAGTCATCTTAGCCGTAGGACGTCCACTGGTGGACATAGGCCTCCCCCATTGCGGTTCTTATGTACCCTTCCTGCGGTCTTTATTAGGTTGTCTGTCCACTTTGTGGATAAAATGCCGAATTACATATATTAAACATGTTTTGCAGAATAATACGACGTATTGATATGATTTTTCCGCGTTCTTATCAAAACCCAAAGTTTACCTTTATCCGGGGATGACGTTGCTACTTCGTCAGCGTCGCGCTTATAGAGAGCACAGGTTATGGAGCCAGTGAGGCACACCAGAAGAAAAAACGTAGAGTAATGCATCTAGAACATTTAAGTACATTTAATTTGTTGCTGTGCACTGGCCTTTTTTTGATGCACTGGACACTGCATCGATAAATAAAATTATCTTACATACGTATTTACTGTTATTTAAAACATTAGTGTTTAAACATGTTTTTAGTTAGGCACAAAAGACACTTAAGTCTGAAGACGCCGTGTAAAGGAGAAATGGTGGGATCCCCGTTTTGACTGGTTCCTGACCCAACGGATCTCTCTGGCGATAGCGGGGGAACACGGCCAGTATTGCTGGGACTTTCAGCTAGGGCTCGATTCGGGGGGCCTTAAAATAGTTTTAATAGTTTTTTCTTGGTACCAGATATTCTGCCGCCAAGCAGTAGTGTGAAAACATTACTGTGTTCCGGTTTGAAGGGTTTTAGCTAGCGAAATTACTGGGCTGTTGAGACTAACCATCAAGTCTCAAAGTAATGAGCGCCAAAGCGGCGATGGCTTGGAGTTAGTTTTACTACTCAAAGTTCTATGTATCGCTGCATTGGTCATGGACAGGCGTTATCCCTTACCATCAGGAGAGCGTCTCGTTCGTCCCATTATGCATTCTTCATCGACCGATCGATGGTCTACAAAAGGCTGAGTAGATTTTCTTTACATCGTCCTTTGGCGAGTTAGCATCGTAATACCTATATAAGAATCGTCCAGATGATGATGACTCATATACCTTTTACGGAAAACAATTACAAAACTTTTTAAGAGAACATTTGTTTTTCACGCACAAATAACCTCTCGCCCCAAACGCATAAACATTCTCCGTTCCGTCGTGGGTAAAAAAGGATAAATAAATAAAATAGTGCGTTATAATAATAATAAAAATAAATAAAATTTTAACAAAACAACTAAATAAGTGCAGTGGTAAGTAATGCGCTAACATAATTTCCTTTAATAGATAGATAAATAGACATATCAATATTATCAAAGCTGTTCAAAACCCATTCTATAAATCCATTCAACATTCTTTAAATGAAATAGAGCGAGATAGCGAATATTGTTTAGTCAATCATACAAGTTGGAAATATACTAAAGAAGGCTTAAAATTACGTAAACCAAACGATAGCGAGTTTTAAAGGCGATCAACGCCATCTAGGTTTATTTTAACTAAATGGCGTTGATCCATATCAACCCAAGAAATTAATAATAATCAACGATTAAATCAAATTAAATCAACAATTAAACAATTGTAGATTATATATTATGTAGATATATGGAAGGGCGTGCAGAAGGACTAGCATGACAATTTGCGACAAAACCTCCCGCTAAGTTTTCAATACAAAAAATCTATTAAAATGACAGCAGAAACAGTTTTTTTACGCTTTCATGCAAAAAATTTGCCGAAAGTTTTCTTGTAATTTGCCATGATCTTTGCCCCGATGCCGGGACAATGGAATAAGGCACCAATATCCTCTGCAGTAAGAACCCGGTAATAGGGAATTAGGCCTAGGATGGTCCAAGTTGGGGATCCAAACATTTGGAAAGCCCAGAGAGGACGATAGCGTTGGGTAAAAGCTCAAGTTGTTGTAAGCGTGCAAGCCGTTGTTCTGGTAGGCAGGAACGTAGTGCTGAGAGCTCTGGAGCGTTCTACTGGTGATGCCTTCCGTCAAGCGCCAAGGGGGTATAATAGGTACAATTCCACATACCTCGACTGCAAACCAACGCAGTCTAGCAATCTATTGAAGATTGTCAGCAAAAAAGACTATCTGATCTATTTAGAATGTTATAAATTAAAACATGACTTACCTTGGTTGTCCTTATGTGGTTTACACAAAGATCCACAGGCGCATATATACCCCTTCATATCTGTTTGCACGACAATAAACTAACTTTTATAGACACTAATTAATTACCTTTCAAACTTGATAACCCAAAATAATTTGGGAAGCGACGCCATTGAAAGACAAATGCATTTTATACATCCTGCCGTATTTCTGACATTACATTTCGTATCAAGGTTACTCATGTTATTCATGTATGTACTCTGCTAGTTTACATATAAGCAAGGTAAAGCAGAAAGGCTATGCTATTGCCGTTTATGCTCAACAATTTCATTGATGGGGTAATAGTAAAAGTAGATTTTCATTAGATAATTTATAAGAAACTTCCTATGGTGTACACCAGAAATCTATATATATATATAAATAAAAAACAAATGATGTTCGTTGGCAAGAGCATCTTTAGAAAGGTTAAACAGATTTAGTAAATAAAAAAAAACGTAATACTTTGAATGATATAAGTAGCATATAAGTAGCATATAAGTAGTATATAAGTACGTATATATACATATATTAATATATGTATATATACGTACTTATATGCTAGGGCAAAGGCCGTGTTCTACCGTACTGAATACGAAGTATTCAGCTACTTAAAAATAAAGATAAGAACCTTATAAGATATTGCAAATGGCGGCTTTTACGCTTATAGCAATCTCTTTCAAGCAACTACATTTTGTTTCCTAGTACATAAACAAAGTTGTAGGGAATTACTTTGTAACGTTTTTGTTGATATAGATGTTGAATTTAACGATCGATAAAAAGACGTTCAGGTAAGTATGTTTGTAAAATCAAGCATTCTTTGTAAACGTGTCCTATGCTCAAAATCGGGTGATTACTTCCATTGATTGAGACAAAGATCTAATCTATAGACAACAGAAATATTGTAGTGTGGATACAGCACGCACCTACGTGATTCATTTACCAGACTGATGAATGTAAAATACATAAATGCAGTGTCATCGAATTTACGAATACTGTTTGGAATTTTTTGTGTGAACTATGAGGCGGACCGTGGTGTTGATAGCTTTGGTAAGAATTTATTATATCATTCTCATTGATACGATGGGAATTATAGTAATGTTAACAACGGCAATAGACCTGTTTATTAACCGACTAAAAACGGGGACTTACTCAGTTCGGCACGTTGTTATTTTTAAAACTAATATGAACCTACTTACATCATAACTCGAACGTGTAGCAAATAATTAATCTGTGAGATCTCTATGTTACTTTTGTCGACGGTGAAGCAAATAACTTCAAATATGAACTTTATATTAAACTGTGTCCCGCAGTTTTATTTGTGATCTTCCTAATGTTATGTGTTTTTCCAGCAGATAATTATTTTACGTCTAGTCTTATTTATGCATTAACTAGCTATCCGCCCCTAACTAGCCCCGGCTTCGCACGCGTGCAATGTAGAAACCCCCTGCATGCTGAATTTCATGAAAATCGTTGGAGCCGTTTCCGAGATTTAGATTATATATATATATATATATATGCGAAGCCGAAACGAAGCCGGGGTGGGTCGCTAGTTAGTGTATAAATGAGACTAGACGTAAAATAATTATCTGCTGGAAAAACATAACATTAGGAAGATCAGATTATATACATATATATAATCTGAATCTCGGAAACGGCTCCAACGATTTTCATGAAATTTAGTATGTTTATATATATATTTATATATATACAAGAATTGCTCATTTAAGGGTATAAGATTAGATATAAACCTTCCTCTTGAATCACACTATCTATTGGTGAAACTCGCACGGTTTCTTTTATTAATATTCGTAATATTTAAAATGTGGGTCATATAGAAGCACGGGCGAAGGCCGAGAAGAGATTTTACTTGGTGGTAGATCCCCTTTGGAGAAGATCATCTAAGTAGGTACCACCGCAGTACCAGATATTCTGCCGCCAAGGAGTTGTGTGCCAACATTACTGTGTTCCGGTTTGAAGGGTACTGCAGCTAGCGTAATTACTGGGCTGTTGAGACTAACGCTCATAAGTCTCAAAGTAGTGAGCGCCAAAGCAGCGATACCTTGGAATTTGTTGTGTTACTCAAACTTCAGTGTATTACTGCAATGGTCATGGACAAACGTTATATCTTACCGTCAGGAGAGCGTCTCGTTCGTCTCATTATATTTACATTTAAAAAAAAAAGAGATTTGAACCTTGTATATCCATGTGATATTGTGATGTTCTAGGTGATATTCCTTCAAGCGGTAGTTTCAAGTGAAGCAGGAAAACACCGATGGAAGCGTGATTCAATGAAGAGCTTTGTGGATACGGTGAAAGATCTCGGAGGCAAGCTGTATACGTCGCTGCAAGACGCTGGCTACAGCATGAAAAATTGGGTTAATAAAGCTGGAACATGGTTACAAAATCATATCAATTAGTAACTATAGCTAAAATTACGCATTAGTCATAAATCTATAAGAAATAGAATGTTACATGGAAAATTCTTAAGTGAAGAAAGACTCCTTGAACCTGCAGTTTTTATTTATTTTAAACATGTAACATAACTACCCCTTAATTCAATTTTATGACGTAAGTTGGCGTATCCTTCCAGGCTATGGTATTTATATTTGTATTCATTTTTTAATTTAGTTAAAAAGTTAAATTAATAAATTATTTGAAATATCACAAAAAAAAAAACATTTTATTTTCTATGTCAAATATGATATAAATGTTATGGTACAAATTACTAAATTAATAATATTACGTCGAATCAAATAGCCCGACCCGTAACGCTCCCGGCGCAAAGGTGCTCATGACACTGGCAGCGTTACCACGATGAATGACCATGGTCATACTTTGCACAAGGAACGGGTCGACCCGTTCCCATTCTTAGTTATTCAGCGTTCAATTTTGGAAATGAGGCTTTTGTCCTCAGACCTCAACTGAATGAGATCTCTACCGCAACGGGTACTCCAGTGTGGCGTATTTTGATCACTTTTTATAGGCGGTATTCTACGCCGCTGTTGCTGGTGTGTGGCCGCGATAGTGTTACCGTATTTAGCCTTCCACAACACACATAAAGAACTTGCCGTTTTTTCACGGCACCAATATCCGTCCGGTCGCTTTTTGTCTGATCCATTGAAGCCCCGGTGGCTCCAGCATACAGAGAACCTTGGCCGATGTTAACATTCTGCGAACTATGTCGTTGAGGACATGGTGTAGTGGAAAGCTACCTGTGCTGCGACGGTAACTCAGTACGTGATGGCTATCGACTTCCAGCATGGGACCGCAGGTGCATCCATGAGTTAACACACACTGCAAATCAGGAACCATTGCTTTGCGTGTAGCAAGTCGTCGTCCAATAAGGTAACCAGGCAAAGTGAAAGAAGACCGTGTATCCATGCCCTTAATTCTGATTGACACAGCCCTGAATCTCGCCGAAGCGGCACTCGTTGCGCTGTCCACCATCTGCTTCGGGATTGTCTTAGCACACAAGAATAGAAGATCACAAGAAATCATCATCATCAGCCATAGGAAGTCCACTGCTGGACATAGGCCTCCTCCTTGGGGGGTACCCGCCACGCTTGGCAGGCGGATTGGCGAGCGCAGTTAGGTGTGATTGTTCAAGGAAGACGCTGCTGCCCATCTTTCGGATTACATCCTTTAGCCGACTCTTACGGCAACCACGGGTAGAGAGGTGGGGTACTATTCTTACGCCGGCACCACCACGACTAACCACAAGAAATAGTCGTTACTTAATAATATCCAATATCACATTATTCATTCATGCAACACTCACAGTACCTCAACATGAAATATAGGTTGTTAAGCTTAGTTTGAGCCAGAAGGGGATCATTGTACTTATTATTATGAACAACTATGGGGCCAACTCTGTAATCGTAAAAAAAAAGGTTTCTAAAGAAAAAGTATGTTAACCCTTCACAAAATGTATTGTGCAGCTGATTATTTTCGCAATTTTAGTGTTGTGCCTATAGTAAAACAAAGACCTTTTAGCTAGGTACATCCCAAGCTTATAATCCTGTATATGTTTTAGTACTTTCATCCTGGTTTCCCCAAGTCACAAGAAGTATACTATACACTCATGGGACAAGAGTGTATAGTATACTTCAAGAGTGTATAGTATACTTCAAGAGTGTATAGTATACTCAACATTTGAAAAGGAATTGTACAGAAATAATGATTTTGTATGGTAGGGGCAATACACACCTAAGTGGGATGTGGCACTTATGCTAACAAAGGAACAGGCGCGGGACTTCTCTGAATTGAAGAATTTGTATCATTAGTATAAAATTCTCTAGGTTCTGGCTTGTACTTATGGTACGGAACATAAAGTCTTTCTTTATGTTATACTATTATTTATGGTAAGAAAAAACGCATATCCATGATCATTGCAGCGATACACAGAACTTAGCAAAACAGAGTAAACGGCGTCGCTGCTTTGAAACTCATTACTTTGAGACTTTCGATGGTTAATGTCAACAGCCCTGTAAACTAGCTGCAGTTCCTTTCAAACTGGATCACAGTAATGCTTACACACTACTGTTTGAGAGCAGAATATCTTGTACTGAAGTGGTACGTACCTAGACGACCTCCTGTTATGGAAATCTACCACCAAGTAAAGTCAAAACATTGCGTCTCATGCGTCGATACTGGAGCAGCGTAAATAATGTAACTTTTATTAAATGTAAAAGTAAACTTGTAACTAACTAGTGTACCTGCTCTAAGAGGTGAAGGGCGTGAGTTCGATTTCCACCCAGGGCAAACACTTACGCGACAAGACTAAATATTTATTCTGTGTCTGGGTATATGTATAATTGTATACATTTACAAAAGAAAAGTATTAAGTATTCTAAGTCTCATAGTACAAGCTATGCTTAGTTTGGGGCTAGATGATGCTGTGTGAAAGATACTATCTTACGATATATATACTATATTTACATATATATATATATATGTATATATATATAATAAAATTAATGAGGTGAACGAAAAGCTCTCGTAATGGTTAGATATTAGGCCTTATTTCCTATGATAACATAATAATTATGTAACATGGCTATAAACGTTTACTTAATAATTGAGGTGAACTTCAATAGGAAACCAGTCAAATTTAATAGCGCGCACGCTCGTTTTGTAGTGTCAAAAAAAACTTCTTAGACGCACACACACACACACACAACTAGTTGGCGGAAAAACCTTTGCTACCTACCTACACGACCTCTCAGATTTACCATCAAATAAAAGTAGTACTGTTTGTTAAAAAAATGTTAAGTACTTGAGATATTTTTTTATCAGTTTTCCTGTCCAAGTACCATAATGAAACGAAAATAAAACAATTCTCTACATTACAAGGCGGATTAGTCAATGCGATTTGTCACCTCCGGTGTGCTATTATTCAATTCGAGCTCAGGGGTGACCAGCAGTCTTGTGTTGCGCATTCCGAAAAAAAAACATTTTTTTTGGCATGCGAAAATTGAAGCAATCCTTGGTGTGAACTATAAAGATAGAAAGGTATAAATAGAAAAATACGTTACTTTTGTTCCGTGCTGTTACGTGACAGTCTATCATTATTAAAATAGTTTTACAAATTTAAATGAGAGAGCTTATAACAAAATCAATTTAAAGCATAATTCGGTATGTAAAGAAAAAACTACTTCACTATTTCCAAAACCATTTAGAAATATTACTCTTGTACATTATTTTTACGATTAAAACTCTTTAAACTATGAAATGGGATTTATGACTTCACATAGTGAAGGCTGTATAGGACTTTCGGTGCCTGAAAAGTAATGGCAAACCAAAATAAAATCTGTCTTATCACGTAGGACGAGGCAGTATGGCTTTACAGGTTAAGCCAGCCTGATGGGGCAAATTATTAAAAAAAAAACTGTCAATGTCGAGTCAATGGCTGCCTTAAAATCCTCTTTCATACACAAACGTCGAGTTTTTTTTGATTGATTGATACAAATATCTGGATTATCTCTGGAGGACTCTCATATCGCCTTTATGAGGCTATCATATAAGATTTGTTTACTTCATGACATTCAATGAATTTATTTACACACAAAACAAATTCTGCTAAAACCAAGACACACTTATATTAAACTAAACTAACGTAAAGCTAAATATGTAATAAGAAAAATGAAAACATCATTATCAAGCTTAGTCCATTGCCTGTCATAGGCCTGTCCTAAAGCACGCCACTCAATCTGATCTTTGGCTTTTCGTTTCCAACCCTGCTACCCGTCCTACGTATATCGTCACTTCATCGAGTCTCAGGGCGTCCTACAATAAGATATCGGTTCTGCGACTGATATAGCCAGCCCATTGCCGCTTTAGCTGGCAATATCTAATTATACATATATGTGGGATGTTTGATACACTTGTCTAGAACAATATACTGTTTTAATAACTTCTTTATAATTTTAATCTTCAAATCACAAACGTAGACACCTTTACTCTTTTTCTCACTTGACACTTCTTCTTTTGACGCTTACTTCTGTTATACCAGTCACATAAACTAAAATAAAAACTCAATGTAAATTATTATTCGACACGGCCGTCCTGGTCATTCATCTGTCTCAGATGAATCCTCTTCTGGAGAAATTCATGGCTTCATAAAATCAGCAGAACTTGTCGTATTGATGGGACTTTCGCAATTCCCGATTTTCTTCTCGATGTATCTATCGTTTCCTTTACTTTTCATAACTTCATAAGGGCCAAGATATTTAGAGTATAATTTGGCACCTTGTGCAAATTGAGTCTTCTTGATGGCTACTAAATCGCCAATCTTATACAATTCGGCTTCTTTTCTTTTCCGGTTATAATTTCTTGTATTTTCTTCCTGTATTCTCTGTATAACGAAGTTATGATAAGGTTCATTTTCTAAAACCTTTTTTATTAATCTAATATGATCTTCATTCTGAGCTTTCTTTATTCGAGCAGTCGTTTCTGTGTTACTAGCTATTAAACAGGTTGGGTACCTACTTAATGCATCTGCATGTTTCATTCTGGAACCAATTCTGTGTTCTATTTTATAATCGTATTCTTCTAAAACCAAGGCCCATCGAGCTACTGTGGGTGGTAAGTCCTTTTTCTGTAATGTAAATATTTTCGCTTCTTTTAATTTGTCGATCTGGTCTTCTATTATGGGAAGTGGGAACCTTTCCTTTATAACTTTTTTGTTCAGTCTTCTGTAATCTACGCATAATCGTCGTGATCCATCCTTTTTATCAGCCAGCACTATAGGACATGCGAAATCAGACTTTCTTACTTTTATTATATCGTTATCTATCCATTCTTTAATTTGTTTGTTCACTATGTCCATCGCTAGCGGTGATAAACGTCGGGGATTTTGGAAAACAGGGTCTTCATCGGTGAGTATAATTCTTAATTCTACATTACTTTCTTTCTTCTTCTCATCAGGCTTGTACTCCTTACATAATTTATAAATCTTGTCCTTATATTTCGAATCTTCTATATCATATTCGTTCGTCTCTTCCGCGAAAAGTGTAAGATGCACGATCTTCTCCATATAGATGCCATCTGGCGTAAACTTAACTTCAAAATCTCTGAGTATTGGATTTCCGATTATAACGTTAACAGGTATCTCATTGTCTTGAACAACATGAAAGTTCATATTAGCGAGATGACTATCTATCTGTACATTTGCAGTGAAAGCACCTTCTGTGTAAATCTTTTTCTCGGCTATTCCTGTTAAACATGTTGTCGCTTCTGTATCATAATTCTTTATTCCTTCTTCAATCTTCTTAAACGTTGACTTGTCAATAAGGTTTACATCGCTTCCGGTATCTATCAATGATTTAATTTCTACACCATTAATTTGTATTTTCTTATATGGAATTTTCTCTTTTCCATCTTCATTTTGTACATTCAGTGCTTTCTTGGATTTAGAAGGACACTCATTTGATTTGTGACCAAATTCGTTACATTTGAAACATTTTATTCCCTTGGAACACGCAAGCGCCTGGTGGTCTAAGTCACCACAATTGTAACATCTTTTTACATGCTGCGGCTTGCGACTTGAATGACTAGTAGAGGCGTTAGCAGAATGTGTGGGCTTATCCGTCATCTTCTTCTTAAAGTCACTGTAAATATCCAACTTCTTACGAAAATCTTTCATGTCTGTAGCGCCATACAAAATTATCTTATTGGTCTCAATATCGCGAATACCATCTATAACATACTCTATGACCGCAGCGTCTTCAAAATTACCATGGAGTGCTAATTCCTTCATACAAAGAAAATATTGTTGACAGGTATCATCATTTTTCATCTTACGCGAAGCTAGTTTCTTGTGGATAACTGCACTATTAATCTTAGGTCCAAATTCTTCTTTAAGCGCCGTCTTCAAAGTAGTATAATCTTTAACTCTTCCAAAAGAACGTAGGAATAATTTGGCAGTTCCATCTAAAAGCCTTTTAGCATAAACCAGCTTCTCAACCTTACTCCACTTCATAATCTCTGCTACATCTTCAAACTCATCAATGAACGTCTCGATAGGGTAAGTATCATCACCAGTAAAAATTGTCATCGACTTCTCCAAATCTTTAAATGAGATATGCACGTCGGTCTCTTGTTCTACATCTTCAACTTCTTGGGAGTCTTTTTTCGGCGGCATCTTGCTTCTCAAAGATCGTAATCTTGCCGGGCAATACGTTGGTCTTGTTGGTGTCATCTGGTATTTTCTTTAAAAACGTTTTGCAAAATTATCTAAATTAGCGCTTTTTTCCCCTTTCTGGCTACATTCGGTCCTTGCATCTCGTCGGTAAAATAATTCAGGCCAAACGGGAAAACGGGAAACGGGGATGCGTGATGGCGACCAGGCATCGTCGGAAAAGCACGGCACAGCCACCATTTACATGAATCGGCAAATCTTCTGAACGAATTATGTCAATCGTCTTTACGTCTTCAGTACACTCGATCTAAACAAATGTCCATCCCGGACGAGCCCCCAAAAGATGTGGGATGTTTGATACACTTGTCTAGAACAATATACTGTTTTAATAACTTCTTTATAATTTTAATCTTCAAATCACAAACGTAGACACCTTTACTCTTTTTCTCACTTGACACTTCTTCTTTTGACGCTTACTTCTGTTATACCAGTCACATAAACTAAAATAAAAACTCAATGTAAATTATTATTCGACATATATTACTTATTATTTAAAACACCGGTCTAAAAATGATAAGTCTATGGAATCAATATCTACGTCTAATTTTCGAACATTTAAAAAAAAAAATTATACGCGCTTACGTTTTATCTGTCGGAAATCAGAGATAGCATCAGTGAAGATACACATACGAGTATATTATAAAATATTATGAAATGCGCTGGAATTTCAATACGTGTCATCTTTGACGGTACGATATCTAATAATGTGGTGAATGTACCTAACTGATAGTAAGCAGTTTCCGATGACAATCGTAACACAAATTCTGCTACACAAATAACAACTATGCTTATTTTTTATATTCTTTAAAAATATAATAACCAAGATACAAACTTTCAAACGCTTACAGCGACTCGTTCGTCGTAAAAAAATGTAAAGCCATAATTTATGATTTGACAGAATCCCGTAGTTTTAACCATTAGCCATTAAAACGTTCTCAGTAGCTAATGCCAGCGTGTTTTGAAACCTTGGTTGATCATTGAACTTATAAAGCAATATACAGAGTCGCATTTAGCGCAGCCAAAATATGGAAGTTAGAGGCAACGTTGTGAATCATAAGATTCATTCATTTGCAAACATAATCACTACATATTATAAAACAAATTCATCCACCGCGGCTGTCTGTCTGTTCACAATAAACTTAAAAACTACTGAACGGATTATCATGCGAGTTTCACCAATAGATAGAGTGATTTATGAGGAAGGTTTAGATATATAATTTGTCAAGGTTTTGTATAGTATCTACATTGCACCCGTGCCAAGCCGGAGCGGGTCACTAGTATCTACTAATAAATTCTGAAACTGGAAAAAAATCAAAATATGTGTGTACATAAAAACAAGTAAAGTATTGCGAGACGAGTAAGATTATTGATTTTGTCGCAGAATGTGTCTTTCGCAAAATGTTGGGAATATATCCCATTCACAAAATGTCCCTATCGCGAAACGATAGTGCCCACTGCCCATCCGCCAAGCACTACACGTAGCAGACGAGCGCTCTAAAACGGCACAATTTATCATGTCTAATTATTACCATTAATAAAATCCAATAATGGGAAGATTGATTCAGACGCAAAATATCAGTTGGTTCTATTTTTAGAACCTTAGAACCTTATTGTTTTAGAAGCTTAGAAATGCATTAGCTAAAAGAAGTGTATTGCGAAACCACCTATAGCGTCTATATTAAAACCACAATGCTTATATTAAAACGTCCTAGCCTTAATTTTTTAAGCTTTCGTTTTTTTTTTTTATATTACGGTGACTATATTTATCCACACAAAGAACTATGGTTACAGTCCAGATTCGATTCATCTCGACGACGATTAGACGCGGTTGACACATAGTGCGTACTTAATCGCATAATAGGGTTGCCCATTTGTATACAATCCTTACAGCATATTTACCTAAATACCTACTCTTGCTCTTGACCGCGACTTAGCCTGATGATATGTGAAGATGAGATCTACGATGGAGCACGCTTGCCCTAAAGATACCGACTGACTCTCCAATTTACATTAGAATTAAAAAAAAACTCACAAGGTACATTACCTAGAAAATGGTTACCTAATAATACTTATTCATTTATACTCTTTGTACAACGATCTAAAGAGGTTCATTATCTTTAAAATGTAGTTTTCTATTGTAGGTAGCTGATTGATGGTTGTCTATAGTTTTTTTATGAAAAGTAATAAAACTAACAAAACGCTTTCGTCATGGTAAGAGATAAAGCATGTCTATGACAATTGCAGCGGTGCCCAGAACTTTGAGCAACAGCACGCAGTCTAGGGCATCGCTGCATTGGAGTTAATTAAGATTATAGTATCAATTTTTTTTTTATAGTTTGCCGTGGTGGTGCTGGCTTAAGAATTGTACCCCACCCTCTCTACCCGTGGTTGCTGTAAGAGTCGCCTAAGGGATGTAATCCGGAAGATGGGCAGCAGCGTCTTCCTTGAATAATCACACCTAGCTGCGCTCGCCAACTCGCCTGTCAAGCGTGGCGGAGGCCTATGTCCAGCAGTGGACGTTATAGTTGATGATGTGATGTATAGTCTCAATAGTACTGTAATTTCAATAGCTACAGCACCCTTTAAACGGTAACATACACACAGTTATCTTTATACACTACTGCTAGGCGGCAGAATATCTGTTACTGCAGTTGTATCTACTTTTAACTAGTTAAAGTGATGGTTATCTAAAAAATTGCGCTAAAACTCAACACTACGAAAATCATAGAAACCGAATTCTTATGTTATACTAGCTGCGCCCCCCGGTTTTACCCGCGTGGTGATGATGGATGATGATGATGATGAAAAGTATCCTATGTTTTATTCCAGGACCTAAAGTATCTACATGCAAAATTTTATCCAGATCCGTTCAGCAGTTCTGGCGTCATTGAGTAACAAACATCCATCCATCCATCCAAACTTTCACATTTATAATATTAGTGGGATTTAGACTAAGATGATGATTATATGCATATATTATGTTTTAGTCCACGTTCAAATCGTAAAAGTAAACTTGGTTTGGCAGTCATATGCAACACTAAACAATAAATCCGATAACGACTGCGGCCCGTTGACCGCTTGTATACACTCCGCCCTTGTGCGTCAGAGTTCGATTGTTAACAATTTGGTGTGCTTTTATAACGTGTAAAATCAGATCTTCCTGTCTTTCTTGCACAGTAAAAGACGCACTTTGGAAGTGAACACACTAACCGCCATTGCTGAAATAAACAAACAATCGCCAATCTACCTCATTTAGAAGTCTATCAGTGAACACGGAAGTCACAATCATGTTCTATCGGCTAACTTTCTTTTTCGTCCTTGTAAGTAAAATAAGTATCTAACTATCTTTGAAGTGGGTCTAGCATATTTATATTCGTGTATTACAGAATACGTATAATCTATAGAGTCAAAACCATTGGCGCTGCTCCACTTTCATATTTCTTTTCTACTATTAAAGCAGTACAAAAATATCGCAAATTGATGTGTTGGACCTGCGGATTTGCTAAGTTAAAATTTTACATGTAGTTTGTCTTTATGTTTTATTGTTTATGTTGCTATGTAGTGCGGAGTTGATGTGCTGTTAACCTGAGCTATCAATTTATACTAAAGAATATCAATGTTCTATCAAATTAGCTTGTCAATTTGCGAAATTCACGTACCATATAAATGATAAATAAAACATAGGTACGGAAAATGGGATAGCGCCCCTAGTGGGTGTTAGTGGAAGTTCCTTCGTAATTATCTTATATGAATATGTTTAACTCATTGTTTTCTTTAATTCTTAATTGTACTCATTGAGGTTCACTTGGTGGTAGATCTCCTTAACAGGAGGTTGTCTAGGTAGGTACCACCGCAGTACCATATATTCTGCCGCTAAGGAGTAGTGTGTTAACATTACTGTGTTCCGGTGCGACAGGTTCTGCAGCTAGAGAAATTACAGAGCTGTTGAGACTAACCATCGAAAGTCTTGAAGTAAGCGCTGAAGCAGCGTCTTGGACTTTGTTAAGCTACTCTAAGTTCTAGGTATCGCTGCAATGGCCATGTACAGGCGTTATCTATTACCATCAGGAGAACGACTCGTTCGTCTCATTACTTTTAAATGTAAAAAATAGGTGTTTTGCTTGAGTAGATAAGATCTAGTTTGGTGTTAGTAAAGTGATAATAATTCCAACACAAAGTTCTGTGTCAATTAATCTCAAGACACAAATCGATAGCGTGATCTATCGACTGTCGATTAATTTCAGTGCATGCTCGCGCTTGCCGCTGCGTTGACTTCCGACGGTCTCCGAGAGAAGCGGGATGTGATGGATTCTATTAAAAACGCGTGGGGCGAAGTCGTCAAGACGTTTAGTGATGCCGGTGACGCTGTGGCAAATGTATTCAAGCGTACTGAGAAGAGAACCATTGACAAGATAGCGGGCAGCATCAGAAGTATTGGTCAATAACCAACTCTCTTGCAATCTTGCACCGATGCGTAAATATTACATAATTTTATTGTAAGACTAAGTATTACGCCCCTTGGCTACACTCGTTTTTTGTGAGATAAAAGTTGGAACGACTTTTTGCTAGAATATTTGTTGACTAAAGAACATAAGATTGTTTCTTTTTTTGACTATTGTGACTGCACCTTCAATTTTACGATTTTTTAATTAATGAGCGTATCTTTTTTTGTTTATCATTATATAGTACTAAAAGATATGTTTTTGGCGGAGTTATTGTTGTAAACTTTTCATTTTGTTATTCTAAAGGTTGGGAATCAGTTAGATACACAATAAGAAAAAGATATAATACAAAACTTGCTATATGCATAGGCAAAAGGGAGTCACTATCCCCATAATTGTCAACAACTTTCATGAAAAAAGAACGTTGAGTCTTGAGGTTTTTTTTTTCGCGATTTCTGATTTATGTCCATGGTAATTGATGGAATGTGGGTACGTAGCAGATTATTTATTTTCGCGATTTCTGAACTATAGTAAAAGTTTTCTTTCTCAACGTTGTCGTCTTTGACGTAAACAATTGTTCCATTATAAGCAGTATAGGATATAAAATATAAATTAATCTTTCTTTCGTTTATTCCTAGCTTATAGTATGTAAATATTTCTCCTTAACTTATATATTTTTTATTAGATGCATTTTTTTACATATAAAACAAATTACATTAATACTAAGAAAAACCTAGCAACACTAAGCACGTTCTTCGCCTTTTTGCTACCAGTCACTGGCACCCATCCTACGTACTATATCGTCTCTCCAGTCTTAAAAAAATGTTAAGCTAATTTATGACTTGACAGAATCCACCAGCAGTTTTAACCATTAGCCAGTAAAACGCTCTCAGAAAGTAATGCCAGCGTACGTTAAAGCCTTAGTTGATCATTGAACTTATTGAGCAATACACAGAGTCACATCTAGCGCAGCCAAAATATGAAAGTTACAATTGTCGCTGTGAATCATAAGATTCATTCATTAATTGAAAATTGATTGCGTGCGTAATTAAAATAGAAAACAATAATACCAATGAATGAAGTGTCGCGTAAGAGCGTATTTTTTTCTTATTTAATGGCTTGCTTCCTATATTTTTGTGTAACTTAGTACTTGAGTACTATTTTGGAGGTTACTTTAAGATCAAGGTAAAATTTATTGTAATCGTATTTCGATTATAAGATTCCCTTCAGAATTGTTATGAAAAATAAATCTTTTTTTTAAATATAGAACAATACAAATTTTTATCGACGTAATGATACAAACATAATATCTACCAATGAATACTACTATAATACTTATACTACTACTGTACTGAGAAAGGAAAAAACTCAAAATATATGTAAACAGAAAAACAAGAACAAAGTATTTAGAGACGAGTAAAATAATTGGCTTCGTCGCAGAAAGTCCGTTTCGCAAAATGTTAGTAAAATTGATTCACAAGATTTTCCTTTCTTAAAATGTCGCTTTCGCGAAACGTAGCCATCCCATTTGCTAAGAACTACACTTTGCAAATGAGCACTCTAAAACGGCACAATTTATCATGTCTAATTATTACTATGAATAAAATCTAATAATGGGATGATTGATTCAGACGCAACATGTCATTTGGGTCTGAATCAACCGGTTTTAGTTGCTTAGAAATGCATTAGCTAAAAAAGTATATTGCGTAATAATTTTGACTACCTACAGTGTCTAGATACTACTAATACTTGTAATAAAACGTAATGCTTCGATTTATAAGCTTACGATTTTTTATACCTTTATTGTGGTGACTATATTTATCCACACAAAGAACTATGGTTACAGTTCAGATTCGATTCACCTCGACGACGATTAGACGCGGTTGACATAGAGCGCTCTTAATCGTACAGGGTTGCCCATTTGTATACATTTATTACAGCATATTTTAGTAATAAACTCTTGCACTTGACCGTCATCTAACATGATGATATGTGAAGATGTGATCTACGATGGAGCATACTTGCCTTGAAGATACCGGTTGAATCTCTAATTCACATTAGAATTTAAAATAACTCACAAGTTACATTACCTAGAAAACGGTTATTTAATAATACTTAACTCTTTATTAATACGCTTCGCATAAAGATCTAAAGAGGTCCATTATCTTTAAAATTTCGTTTTCTATTGTAGGTAGCTGATTGATGGTCGTCTATAGTTTTTTATGAAAAGTAGTGAGACTAATGAAACGCTCTCGGCATGGTAAGAAAGACCATTGCGGTGGTGCCCAGAACTTTGAGCAACAGCACGCAGTTAATTTCATTAAGATTATAGTCTCAATAGCCCTGTAATTTCGCTTGCTACAGCACCCTTCAAGCTGGAACACGGTAAAGAGGTTATTTAAGAAATTGTGCTTGAAGTCAACACCTGCGAAAATCATAGAAACACTAATGTCTTTTATAAAGACTAAGATGATGATTATACGCATATAGTATGTTTTAATCCACGTTCAAATCGTAAAATAAACTTGGTTTGGCAGTCATATGCAACACTAAACAATAAATCCGATAACAACTGTAGCCCGTTGACCGCTTGTATACACTCCGCCCTTGTGCGTCAGAGCTCGATTGTCAGCAATTTGATGTGCTATTATAACGTGTAAAATCAGATCTTCCTGTCTCTCCTGCACAGTAAGAGACGCACTTTGGAAGTGAACACACCAATCGCAATTGCTAAAATAAACAAACAATCGTCAATTTACCCCATTTGGAAGTCTATCAGTGAACACGGAAGTCACAATCATGTTTAATCGGCTAACTTTCTTCTTCGTCCTTGTAAGTAAAATAAGTATCTAACTTTGAAGTGGGTCTAGCGTATTTATATTAGAGTACTACAGAATACGTAATCGATAGAGTCGAAGCCATTGGCGCTGCTCCACTTTTATATTTCTTTACTAATATTTAAAAAGTACATAAATCTCGCAAATTGATGTGCTAACCCTTCCCATTCATGTACTAAGTCATAATTTTAAGGTTTGTATTTATTTTTTCATTGTTTATGTTGTTGTGTAGCGCGTAGTTCATGTGCTATTATCCTGAGGAGCTATCGAGTTATACTGAAGTACCCATTTTCTATTAAATCAGCTTATCAATTTACGAATTTCACGTACTAGTGCACCTAGTGGAAGGAAGCTCCTTTTGTTTGATTCATTAAACTATTACTACGTTCTACGTAATTCTCGTAAATGAATATACTTGACCCATTGTTCTCGTTAATTCTAAATTGTACTCATTGAGGTATTTTTGCATGAGTAGATAAGATCTAATTTTGTATTAGTAACGTGATTAATTCCGCAACTAAGTTCTTTGTCAATTAACCTCAAGACACAAATCGATAGCGTGATCCATTGACTGTCGATTAATTTCAGTGCATGCTTGCGCTTGCCGCTGCGTTGCCTTCCGACGGCCTCCGAGAGAAGCGGGATGTGATGGATTCTGTTAAAAACGCATGGGGCGAAGTAGTCAAGACGTTTAGTGATGCCGGCGACGCTGTGGTACATGTCTTCAAGCCTACAGAAAAGAGCACCATCGACAAAATAGCGGACAGCGTCAAAAATATTGGTCAATAACCAGTTCTCTTGCAATCTTGCACCGATGCGTAAATATTATATAATTTTATTGTAAGACTAAGTATTACACCTCTAGGCTATACTCAATTTTTTGTGAGATAAAAGTTGCAACGAGTTTTTGCCAGAATCTTTGTTGACCAAACATAAGATTTATTTATATCGACTATTGTGACTGCATCTACAATTTTACGAATTTTATCAATGAGCGTATTTTGTTGTGTTTAGCATTATTATACTTATATACTAAAACAGATGTTTTTTTTGGCTGAGTGATTGTTTTGAACTTTTTACTTTGTTATTTCAAAGGTTAGGATTCTGTTAGTTATACAATATGAATAAGATACAATACAAAATATGAAGTAGGTACTTTAGTTATAGGTTTCTTATAATTACTGTTTTGTCAAGATATTATATCACACACACCATACCATATAACCCTTTATGTGTGTATAAATAACGGAGCACAGATATTCTAAGCCCAAACTAAAAGCGTGTACTTTGGGATAACTGAATATAAAAAAACACCGGTAAAATAGTCAAAAACATCGTGTTAATTATAAATATAAACAATATACTACATAATAATTAAAGCGTGTTTAAAATATATATTTATACGTGTAAATCGTTGCTCTAGATAGTTGAAATGTTGCTATGTTTGCAACAAGGTAATGCTACACGTCGGAATATCGCGCGGGCGCGCTGTCCACCTCATAAATTCCGTCCTTGTAATGGGCTGTGGTTTCCACACCGTTGTCATCGAGTATTTCAATAAGCCGCTCAGTGCTCGGGTTTATTGGAGCGGGACTCTCCGGATAGTCAGGCCTCCTCTCGTAATCGTCTTCCGACTGTCTGTGACGAGACGGAAGAAATATTACTCCCGCCGTTACTTCCTTTTCTTTCTCAACATTGTCGTCATTGAGAGAAAGTATATAATTCCTGTGTTTCAAATCCGTAATATCGTGCTGATAAAGTTCGGACTTATGACGTTCTCGTACAAACAGACAGTATGCAATCCAACCGATTACTATTGCTGCCTGTGGGGAATATCGCTGATCAGCTTTTCGAGTTTGACAACACAAATTTAAATGCAATATTGAAATGTGGACTCACCAGAACGAGAGCGATTATAAAACCGATGATGTAGACACCCATTATATCGAATATAATATTTAAAAGTGGAGAGACGAGTAGTGCAAACGAGTTAGATTGTAAGAGTCGCTGGCTGCGATCGGTCCTGATGTCGTCGCGTTCAATTAGTGTCAGCTGGTACTTGAGGCGCTTTTAGTTAGTGATGTCATTGGGAATTGAAGGAGCTACAATGAGCACAATGGGATCTATTTTAATGCGGAATCCGGGTACTTTGGGTTCGCAAGTGTCAAGTACGCCTGAGGTCGCCCGCACTTGTGGTTAGTGCAGATTACCAATGAACAAACTAAATAGAATATCAGCATGATCTAGATTTTTGAAGAAAGTTTTTCTTTAGTTCCGTTGAGAGATTTTTGGTAGGGGCAAAACTTATGGGTTCGTGTCACCAACATGCTAATATGAGGGACACCAGACTGACAGAGCGTAGAGGCCTGTTTACATTTATAAGTATATTTACACCAATACACTGTATATACTCGACTGTATGATGTGCCTATTTGACTCTTTTTGGACGGATAAAAAAAAGTTATTCTAAAGTTTTAAGTTTTCACTTCTGTCGGAAGTCATGACTGCCTATAACATTTATTTAAATGTAATAAAATGACCGAAATACTCTCGTGATGGTCAGAGATAGCGCTTGCTATTGTAGAGGTAGGTACTCAAAACTTTAAGTAACAAAAGAAAATCCATTGCATCGCTGCTTGTCCTAATGTATTTTTCTCTGAAAATTTCCAGTTAAACGCTAATTTGCTATGGCGGCCTTTTGATCTAGTGAACAATTACTAAGACGAGCGTTTATTGCCCTTTAATTGATACTTAAACATTTCTATTCTTGGCATAAGATTTATATTTTAACCCTAAATTTGATTAAAAGATTTTTAAAACAAATTTTTATTCAATCGTATACAATATATAGGCACCATGTTTATCTTAATTGAATTATGACGAGGTCAAGAACTTTGGGACAAATCGGTTACAAGCACCTCGTACATGACCTAATTGACAGATTTTATGATTGGAACAGTAAACAAGGCCACGCGAATATTGATTAAAAGAGTGGTTAGCGCGGTAGGTTCACACGCCGAAGGGCGTGGGTTCAGACCCTAACAGTGAGTTTGAGCTGCCGGTGAAGGAAAAATCGTGAGGAAATCATAGCGTGGTGGTATTTTCTAGTGCTCCGATGGCTAGCTACCAATCTCAAGTTGAAAATCTGCTGCCAAGCATCTAACAGTGTGTTCCGACAGCCTCACTTGAGAGCCAGTTCTTTTCCAGGCTAGATGCGCCATCTTACACCACATCATAACATCAGGTGAGCTGTGGTCAAACAACCATAAAAAAAGTATTATCATCGTCTTAATTTTTAAGATTGTGGTCCCGAAAAATCTCGTGAGATCCTCTCTAGTATGCCTCTGCAGTCTGTTTGTTCTATTTTAGCCTTGTGCGTCTTATGAAACGTAAAAGGTGTCGAGAAAAAAACTGTGTTCTCATGCAGCTCAGGTAGTAAAAACTGCGATCTTGCAGCAATAAAACAGATTCAATATAGATATTTGGTAATATAATATAAAAGTTAGAGTGTAAAAAAACTATTACGTTAAGAATGCTGTCAATAATATTACAGGCACGATGTAATCATAGATACATAATTCGGAGTCATTTCAGAAAGTGACTGGTGTTGTTGTAATTTCTTTTATCTTCTTGCTGGTCCATCCCGGGGTTGAGGTCCTGCCATATAAAAAAAATACCATCAGTTCAGAATGCATCGCAACGTTACATATTTCAAGATTTTTAAAGAAGATTTTTTGTGTTCATCGTATGTCGTTTTGTAATGTTAGGCATTACAAAGGTCGAGCAAAAGCAGTTGCGTTTTAATGTTTGCGCAGTTTTAAATATAAATAATTATATTTCATATAATAATAATAATTTATTTATGTTTCTACAAAGAATGCTTCATAGCTCACAACAATAAACTTACAGCTTATATATTAACTAAAAATAAGGTAGGACATAGTAAGTTCATTATTATAATATACTAGCTGCGCCCCGCGGTTTTACCCGCGTGATGATGGATGATGATGATGATGAAAAGTATCCTATGTTTTATTCAAGGGTCTAAAGTATCTACATGCAAAATTTCATCCAGATCCGTTCAGCCGTTCTGGCGTGATTGAGTAACAAACATCCATCCATCCATCCAAACTTTTACATTTATGATATTAGTGGGATTGAAATTCTTCTGTGAAACTTTGTAATGTGTTCAGTAAATTTATTGACTGCAATTTTTGTCTCTAATTAGAAATATACTGAGCTTAAATTCTATTTATATTTATCTTATATCTTGAAAAATGTTGAAATGTGCAAGCGATATCGGCATGCTGTATTCTGGGTCTTAACCTTAAGTGTCGTGTCCTTTTCTATGTAAGGAATTGTATACCTACGACCTACGTATTCTAGAAAAAACTCCTTAGCAAGATGCCATCTAGGTAGGTATCACTGCAGTACCAGATATTTTGCCGCCAAGCAGTAGTGTGTAAAGATTACTGTATTTCGGCTTGAAGAGTACTGTAGCTAGTAAAATTGCAGGGCTGTTAACCTGCGAAATTCTCAAAAAAAAAAAGTAGCGTTGCCCTGGACTTTGGTTTGCTACTCAAAGTTTTGTGTATTGTTGCAATGGTCAAAGGAGCAGGCTTTATATCTTACCAACAGAACAGAGTGTTTACGATCAGCGTTTTGTTCATCTCAAATTAAAATAGGTCAAAAAAATCTTTACCACATGCCGAGTTATTAGTATGCCAAATTAAATTATAAGCATTTCATTATCTAAATGAGTCTAGCATATTAATTTGCGAGAAGCAGTATCCATTTATTGCCGCCAGATGTGCTATCGACCTTTCCATATAATTTTCTATCGTTAAAATGGTATGTAAGCCTCAAAAATTTATACGCTAGACCTTCTGATCAATTTGGATACTGGCCTTAACAAATTTACACTAGGACTCGATTGCCGGATCATGCGTGCAATCTTTTTCATGTGAGCATGAACGATTTTTAAACAATAACATTGAAAAGGCGATCCAATTTGTATACGAAAACTTATGCTTATGATTTAATCATTGAAACCCGGAAAAGTCTTGTATCAGAAAATTACGTACCTTGAGGGCCATCGGCGATGTTCACTGCAAAAAAGAAAAGCAGTAAGTATTGCACATTAGTTTGAGATGTCAAAAATAATGTTTACATAATAAATGAAACCAAAAAGTTCTTAGTAAAGTCAAAAATCTAAGACATTTTAAATTAAATATTACGTTTGAAATAACAAAGCTAGGAACAGTGTGTTAAGCGAGTGTTGCGATGTTTTAGAACATGTAGTGATAAAGATAGGGAAATGCAGGAAACGTAGAGAAGATGGACGATAAAAGATTCACGTAACAGATAAGAACGAGCGTGAGTAGGCAAACTCGTCAGGATTGCTGCAGGTTACCGTATCATACCTAATCAATTTGATGAAGGTTTATGAACGGCCAGGCAAAAAATTCATTTAGAAATAAAACGTTCACTATAACCCGGAAAAAAATGCCCGCGAACTTTTCTATTTTTTCTTTGCAATAAACCCAATACGGACTCACATAGTAGTAAAGTAAAAAAAATAGCCAAGTCGGTTCAGCCTTACTTAAATGATGTGCTTACCAGTATTTAATTTTTATTTATATGTACATAGAATTAAAAAATTACCTTGATGTTCTCCGTTAACGACGTTTACGGGATCTAGAATGAACAAATTAAATATTTGCGTATTTCATTTGTGATTAGTCTATACAGGGTCACGCGAAACGGTAGTTCTAAGCCGAAAGGAGCTCTTTGTAAATCGAAACACGAAAACATTTCTATACATTATGTCAAACGTAAACAACAACTTTCAATAAAACAATTGACTGTTTTTCTTGATTTTTGGGTTGGATCTACGAAAAAGTTGTTCATCTTATTAATGAGTACAATTACCTTCTTTCGATATAGTACTACCAATATGCGTAGTGGAAAACATATTAAGGTTTTGTATACAAAATGACGTTTTTATTTGCAATATATTATATTATAGCGGTTTGGTTCCACCTTCTTCATACGAACCGCTAAACATTGGAATTCGCTGCCCGAGTGGGTGTTCCCCGATAGGTACAATCTGGGTGCCTTCAAGTCGCGAGTAAATCGGTTTCTTCTAGGCGAGCGTGCTCCATCGTAGACCGCATCTTCGCTTATCATCAGGCGAGATGGCGGTCAAACGAAAGCCTATTCGTTATAAAAAAAAAAAAAAAAAACACTTTCCCACAATCGTGTACGTAATTTAACACTTATGAATATCAATACAACGAAACGACATGATTTTTCCGAAATCCCGGTAAAGCTGCGTGTCTACCAGATGAGCGAGAAATATTAGCGATATGAGGATGCGAAGCGAAGCTGAGGAACGGTGTCTGCCTCTAAACAATATTATCTACTGATTCGTAGTTCAGTACTTTACTTTAGCTCAATACACTGTCTCGCTCACATTCTTCACAAACGTTCCTCGCTCATGTCTCTCGCAAAAATCTCTCGCTTTATTGTATGGATAAATACCTAGCTCTGGAACGCGTATCGAGGTACCAAGGTATCAAGCTGAAATTCATATTCATTATTCAAATACTCAGGTCTATTGCCCCTTGGAGCTGTGAAAGAATCAAACTTCTAAGCCAACGCAATCAAAAGATACAGCCGTTTATGCTGCAAATTTTCGACACTCGCAAGGGAATCAAAACCTACAGGGTACTTCCTGTGAACTCAGAATTTTGAAATTTGGTATGACGCAACGTCTTTATATAGCATAGATAAAGGAAAAATAGCGGAAAAAAATACTACCATTTAAAAAAAATACTTATACACAGATTTATTATATTAATATTAATATATATTGTACGGAACCCTCGGTGCGCAAGTCCGACTCCAACTTGGTTGGTTTTTTACTCACGCACCGCTTAGCTATTTCGCACATCTTCAGTGGTTACGCAGCGTAAAACTCTCAAAAAGCGTTACTTCTGAATCTTCCTTTTCTATCGTTTTCGTTCATTTAGTTATAATTTCAAGCTAAATATACTGAAATTCAAGTCGAAAACTCACCAGGACCATCAGCAACATTCACTGAAATTAAAAAAAAAGGCGTTTAATAGGATTGAGTAAAATAGCATTCGTATCAGTTCGAAAACAAATTTAAATTTGGAAAAAAAAAAAAAAATTATACCATGTTTTTAAATTCAATTGAATGAAATACTTAGTACAATTAGGATTGCGATTTTGTATTAAAAAGGTACTAACAATCTGAGGTATTAGGGTTAAGTGGAACATCAGTACTAAGTAGAAAAGACTTGACTGTGTGAGTTCTTTTTATTTTAAAATCGACATGGCAAAAAACAGCTGTTACATACATGTTAATTGAGTGTGAATTTATTTTTTTTATGTTATTGATGTTTTACAGTTTGGTTCAATAGTTTTTTTTAAATAATAATTATCTATTAAGGAAAAAAAAAAAATTCCGTAAATAAAATAATACGTGATCGATGAGTATCTTATTTTGAGTGAGGATCACTTACCGCCTCCTGGATTATTATCAGCAACGCTTACTGCAATAAAATAATCAAATTGTTATTATTATAAAACTAGCTGTTACCTGCGACTTCGTCTGCGTGGAATTTATCAATAAATATTTAAAAAAAAAAAAACAATTTTCTGCAGAATTTTCTTAATTTTTCTTTGCGTAAGAACCTTCTACAAAGTATAGAATAGATATACAAATATGAGTGAAATCGGTAAAGTCGTTCTCAAGTTATACCGTGACCAAGGAAAACAGGGATTCATTTTTATATATAACTAGCGACCCGCCCCGGCTCCCCACTAAGAATGGGTGTAGTAACCTATCCTTAAAAGGTAGATATATGCCACCGCGGACTTTTTTGTAGAACTATAATAGAGAAATATCTCACCATGCATGTTTTTTTTTATATCTCTAAGGGTTTAAGGGCAGCGTTTTCGATGAAAGCTCCCAGGTGGCTTGACTTTTTCCGACACTTCCAACAATTATCATCATATTTCAACCAATTTACACAGAACTTAAGAATGTTTTCCTTCATTATTTGGTGACAGCGGTAATATGACTTAGAAAACAAAAAGATGCTTGATATGGAATTTAAAACCAGGGCTTCCAGATTGGAAGCAAGACGGTCTCCCGACTCGGTAGCAGACACTTTATCCGGATTTAAAGCAACGATATTATATGTATATAAAAAGAGGTAGATATCGCACTAGCGCGCACAAATTGTCGCAGACTTTAGACAATTGTTGTAATTTGATTTGCACTAGTGTACTTCAAGCGCAACATACTACATATAGATATCTCTTTCTGTATCATTCGTTCTATATTATCTATCGCATTCGCAATTGTAAGTGCATTTGTAATAACAACGCAAAGAAATCTGAACGCCGCCGCTCAGTATCAACGTAGAGTATATTTATAATATAATGATTTAAAGCCAACTAGACTAAAAATTTAGCATTTCCATACAGCATGGCAATAAATTTTATGTGTAAAGGTATATTTGTTTATTTATTTAATGCATATATTTATATTTATCAACCTTCTAGAAAGTTTATACTGGTAAAAATTCTAGGAAATCACTCAAAATCAAAAGTAGGTATTAGCTGTCTAAGTTGTAACAAACTACAAAATAATTAATGAACAGTAAGAAGTAGTAGTTGCAAGAAGTAGAAGTGAAGTAGTTGTAATTGTTTATGAGTATAAGAATATGTTTATATAGTTTATTTTTTCAACAATTCTCACCTTGGGGCATCGCTACAGTTAGCGCAAAAAGAGCGGCCAGCGCCAAAATAATCTGGAAGGAATAAAATATTTTTGTATTTTTGTATCAGTCATATTTGTATTTTAAAAAAGATTTGTAACAGTCATATTTGTATTTTTTTTAAATGCATTTGAAGGAATGTAAACGTTTTTTTTATAAATTTAGTTTGCAAAAGTTGGTATTGTTGAAAGAATATCTAGACCTAAGCGAATTTATGATGTAAAGCGATTATTTTACGGTACAATTTATTAATAATATTGTGTCAATTAAAAAAATAAATTTAATAGACATGACTGTAAAAATACTAAAGATTTTTAAAGCATAGCAATATTTTAATTTTTTTTACTAACATAATAACAACATCGTTTGTGGTAGCAGTAAATACTTTTTCGTTATAATTTAGGTAATTTTTCCTTCTTATAATTTAGTTGATAGGCATAATTCACAATCTGATGTGTCTGTCATGGACATGCATTATCTCTTACCATCATTAAGGCGATTCGTACATCTCATTAATTTTACATTTAAAAAAATAATTAAATACGAGAGCCTGTTGAATCATCCTTTCGCACATTAAGAATGTTCCATACATAAACAATCGAATTAGTTTCAACAATATGAGTTGAGTTTATTTCTTTTTCAATACAACATCGCAACAAAAATTTAAATCTATTACTATACTGTATTTTACGTACCGTGAATTTTGCCATGATAAGCACAGGTTATTTTTACTTTGCAGTCAAACAAACTAAACGTTAATGAAAACAACATCTTATATACCAAAAATCATCAAATATTGATAAAGCGGACGTGTGGATAAGATAACCCCTGACCAATAGATATACACTACAACTAGAGAGACAAAGACGGAGATAAAAAAACGGTGCCAAATAAAGACGCTTTGAAGAAACTCTTAAGCCATTGACTAATGTTATTCTAGAGGTTTTTGGTAGAGTAGATAGTAAAATCTTAAATATTTATGAAAGTGCACTATAGCTTACTTATAGGTATATAAGTTTTAAATACACAATTATCAAGTATCTCGTAAAAAAAATCATTGTTATGGCGTTAAATTTTTGAACGGTAATTACTTGAAATTATCTTCCGATTAGGGATCCAATGAATATCTTATAACTCCACTACTCGATTTTTATTATTAACTACTTGGTGCTTTACTTCACTTGGTGGTAGATTTCCTTAGCAAGAGGTCGTCTAGGTAGGTACCACCGCAGTACCAGATATTCTACCGCCAAGCAGTAATGTGTAAACATTACTTTGTTCTGGCTTAAAGGGTACTGCAGCTAGCGAAATTACAGGGCTGTTGTGACTAACCATCTAGTCTCAAAGTAATGAGCGCCAAGGCAGCGATGCCCTGGACTTTGTTTTACTACTCAAAGTTCTGTGTATCGCTGCAATGGTCATGGACAGGCGTTATCTCTTAACATCAGGAGAGCGTCCAGATTGTCTCATTACTGTTACATAAAAAAAAAGAAAAAAAAAGCTGATCTAAGCGTGTCAACAGACATACCGACAGCAGTGCCACCTACTGGGTCTAATTGTGTTTTCAAACCAGGAACCCGTTAAAATATACACACAAAATTTCATTCAAATCGGTCTAGCCGCTTAGAAGGAGTTAGGTGACAAACACACGTACAGAAGATTTATATATACCTATTAAGAAGATACAAAAAAATCCACAACTTAAAAACATTAAAATTTTTGGATAATGTTGGAAATCAATCTCCACTTTAATTTGCAAACAAAAATTGCCGATGGCACTTATTTTTTGGGCTTTACTGTACTTGTAATATCATTGGAATTCTATGAAATGGATTGTTTACAACTTGTGTTTACATTTAATTTTTTATACGCAGGTCAGATATGTCATGACTAAATACAGTGTTCTGATGAGTGCCACGTGTTAATAAAGGTCAAATTAACCAGACCCCGGCAAAAATTACATACATTTTGGCGCGTTTACTCGATTATGGTTATTTTCGTTATTCCGCTCTGCTTTAGCTGTAAGGCGTAGGTTTAATTGCCAACCAGTACAAACCTTTGTGTGACGAAAATGTTTTATGTCATTGTACATAAAAAACTTTTACCATGGAATCGTGAAAAAAAAATTATCGTTCCATACAAAAGTTTTTTCTTAATGTATCCTTATGTAGACGAACTAGACGCACTCCCGATGTTAAGAGATAACGTATGTCTATGACTATACACATACAACTTTAAGTAGCAGAACAAAATCCGGTGCATCGCTGCTTTGGTACTCATTACTCATTATTCATTCGATGGTAAGTCTCAACAGCCCTGTAATTTCGCTAGCTGCAGTACTGTTTACACACTACTGCTTGGCGACAGAATATCTGGTACTGCGGTGATACCTACCTAGAAGGCGAAGAAGATCTACTGCCAAGAAAGGAGCTCTAGGTAGTCCAGTAGCAAGATGGGTCGACGATATCGTCACCGTCGCGGATCGAACCTGGACCAGATTGGCACAGGCAGATGGCATAACAAGAGAGAGACCTTATACCCAACACTAGGAAAAAAGACTGTGGATGATGATGATGATGCCACAAAAGTTATTCATAATGATGAGTATAATGACCCCTTCTCGGATTAGTACGCCCGAAGCTTATAACCCTATAGTATAAATATTATTTCAGTTATCTGGTTCCTATTGTACAAGATTTTCTTATGTCGGCACTAGATGGCGTTGAGTGAATTTCATATTGTTTATTTACCTATAGGTAAATAAATAGTACATTTATTTCAACCTTATTATCCTGGCTATATACTTATAATATTATATACTTATGCATTGATTGCGTAAATGTCAAGTTGTTTACATTTTTGTCAACTTTCGCTTCGAAGTGTCAAGGCAATTTCTTGCAAGTTAACCCCAAGATGTTTGTTATGAGCCTTATGACTAACTCTTAGTTGCGTAGTGTCTACGTAAATATCATGAAGTTTGTATGTGCGCTACAACTACATACGAACCAACTACTTAATCTAGCTAACTTACACAAAACAATTAGATTGGATATAGAATGATGATATCAAGAGACAATCCGATTAGGTACCTATGTAAAGAAAAAAATATTTCACTGTTTTCAAAACCATTTCGAAATATTAAATTTTTGTACATTATTTTAACGTTTAAAACTCTTTAAACTATGAGATGGGGTCTATTTTAATAATATACATAAAATTGACTTTCAATGACCTCTAATGACGCCACATAATTAGTATGTATAGGGCTACTTTCAGTAACTAAAAAAATCAATGGCAATCCACAACAAAATCTGTCAATGTCAAGTCAACGGCAGCCATAATAACTTCTTCCACACGTACGTCGAGTTGTTTTTCGCTTTATTGATATAAATATCTGGATTATTTTACATTAAGTGTTCTTGGATTCTGATATCGCTTTTATGTGGCTATGATATAAGATTTGTTTCCTTCAATTCAATTGCCAAAGTCAATTAAATGTGTCAAAATTGCTATGTGTATACTTTTTTGTTTTACATGGCAAGAGCATACATATTCAGCTTACTTTATGATGTTATCGCCATAAAATGTTTGAAAACGTATTAAAATTCAACTACCGCATAGTAAGCCAAAATATTCAAATTTGTTACATAAAATAATGTTTACTATCAATAAAAAAATATAATATAAACACAAAAAAAAATACATATCGAATTGACCAAGCCCATGACCAGGCGGCAACGTGCCCAGCATGGTGGCGCAAGGCCACGTTAAATGGCAATGCTTATGTGATGGGCCAAATCAACGCCAGTATTTTGGTCACACGTCGCGTCGACCAAGCTAGTTATCACTTCACTATCACTACTCACTACATAGTATAAAACAAAGTCAAGACAAAACACCTTTCGAAATTCTGAGTTCACGGGAAGTACCCTGTAGGTTTGATTCCCTTGTGAGTGTCGAAAATTTGCAGCATAAACGGCTGTATCTTTTGATTGCTTTGGCTTAGAAGTTTGATTTTTACAGCTCCAAGGGACAGTAGACCTGAGTATTTGATATGAATTTCAGCTTGATACTTCCACGCGTTCCTGAGAAAAAGGGTCTTGACAGACAGACAGACGGGCAACAAAGTGAGTAAGGTCCAGTATTGCATGATTGGGCAATCTAGATCCATCCGTGAGGTGAACAATTGCAGGTAGCTGTTGGAGCTGCCGCGCACCCGGTGCATCAGGGATGCGACCCGTTTGCGCATAATTGCTGCAAGCCAGTCTATACGTGCCTCGGCAAACATCCCTGACGTGCTAGAGGAATGCGGCAGCTTCATCAGCGCCCTGAAGGCGTTATTGTACAGGACGTGCAGGATCAAAGTTAGCGGCAATTACGCACATAAATTAGAAAAGACAGAGCTGCGTGCGGATTCGAACCCTGGGTATCCAGATTGGAAGCCACACTGTCTTCCAACTAGGCTACAGAATTACCGAAAGGCATTAGAAATACCTATTCTATTTTTATTATATCTTTACTATTAGAATGATAAATAAACAAACACTTAACATAATCTATCTAATTTTTATGCAAACGGACCTGATTTATTAACAGTTTAGTATGAAATCCTGAAGTACGTCTGCATTATTGTGTAATCGCTAATAGCTAAGTTATAGGTACATTAATCTATGTTCAGGGATGGCGACGATCAAATTGCGTTATATATGTTTTTATTTCATATTTATTTCTTACTAGCGACCCGCCCCGGCTTCGCACGGATGAACTTTATTTTGGCGACTTGATAGTTTGAGCACAGCTCACCCGATGTATGTTCAAAGACCGTAAAGCACACCCAGCCTGGAATGAAACTGGCTTTCAAGTGAGGCTACCGGAACACACCGTTAGGTGCTTGACAGCAGATTTTCAACTTGAGCTAGCCAGCCGAGTACTAGAAAATACCATCATGCCATCATGCTATGGTTTCCTATGATGCATTCCTTCACCGGCAGTTCAAGCTTATTGTTGCCGATGAACCGATCACCCTTCGGCGTGTGAACCGACCACGCTTATCACTGTGCCTCTAATGTGCCTTTTCCATTATGTATTAAACGAATTTATGTAACTAAAGGTAACGAGCCGAAGAGTTTAAAAAATCTATAACCCGACTACGGTTAAAATAGCTATAATTAAAGGAAAAAACTTTTTAAACAAATTTATTATTCCTCTTTAAATTAAATAATAAAACTTATATATATATGTTTGGAATCCTTTTTTAATTTCCTTTATTTTGACACTACTCGATAGGTTTAGGTTATTTTTTTTTATTAACTTTATAACACGCCAAAAATTCGCCATTTAATTTTTCAAACACACCTACCTAAGAACACTTGGGGTTTTAAGACGAATTTATCGATACCTTAACTGTTGAAATCCATCCAGTCCTTTGAAAGATAAGAAAATTTACATACATACGCGCGAAAAACATAACTCATAATTGGCATTCGGGTAAAAAGGCAGCAGTAAAATCACTAATATTTCAGATTTTCATATAATGATTTCTCTCTATTTACAAGTCCTAAAGTAACTACTTAATATTTATGAAGATTATGCGACCGTCAATCAACAAAAACAAGCAAATACAAGCATAGTCGCCAGTTACCAAAAGTGGAAGTTTACACGTTTCATTAACTCGACGCGTCAGCACTTTGCCCCTGTAAATGTTAGCCGATATTGACGCACAACGTGATGTCTTCCTCTATTCTTATATAAATAAGAATTTCAGTTTTAACATTAGCACAGTCTTACTAGTAACTAGGAAAGGACGCAACTGAGTAAGTTATTTTTATTGCAATTTTACATAAATTTTAGATTGCCATTGAAATCAGTGGAACCTTTTAATTGTTTGTTAAAGTATTTCTCGTAATTTTTGTCCTTTACTATTACATTTAAAAAAAAACATAAATATTTTTACTGCTTATGAATCGAACTTACTAGATACATTACGACGGGTTCCACGCCAAGGATATTGTTATCTTACAAAACTCTCTATTAGCAGTAAAATGAAGACAATTCTGGTTCTCTGCGCTCTCGTGGCCGTCGTGGTCTGCCGCCCCGAAGAAACCTACAGCACACAGTACGACGACTTCAACGCTCAGGAGTTGGCCGATAACGTCCGCCTGCTGAAGAATTACGCCAAGTGCTTCCTGGACAAGGGACCCTGCACGGCCGAGGGAACTGATTTCAAAAGTGAGTTAATTTCGAATTTTTGTATATTTTAATTATTAATAATAATATCTATCTAATACCTTTAAACGAGCAATTCTTGTAAATATATATATGTATATACTTATATTTTTCTGAATCTCGGAATCGACTCCAACGATTTTCATGTGATTGTATGTATAGTATGCAGGGGATTTCGGGGGCGATAAATCGATCTAGCTAAGTTTCATTTTTAGAAAAAGAAAAAACAAGACCGAGCTAATCTCGGTCGATCAGGTACTTTTTGTTTAAGATGTAGATACAGCGAAGTTAGTGGATATTCCTATCGTTAAACTTATTTTAGGTATAAATTAAACTTATTGAAAATATTTTAATCTATTACTAAAATTAAGAAAATAGACATAGCAAAAACATTTTATTTAATCTTATTGTAATACCAACAAAGCAGCCACTAACACAGTTGATACAAATTAAACATAAAGTTGGCAAAAATTAAGTGCTGCCTCAAGTATAGGTATAAACCTCATTTAAGAACACAGTATATGCATACAATTTTTAAAACAAAATTAAGAAAAAAAAACAATTACACTAAATTTATCTAACTTACTAACTTCTCGCTGTGAACCCTGAATCTAACTCTAAGGAGTCCCGTATCGTGAGGTTCAGTGATTTCCACCTTTTAGAGTTTAATTTAATGTGGATCTGAGCAAAATACAAAATCACAGTGTGTGACAATTCAAAATGACTTTGTTTGATCAATCTTTAAATTTGTTAGGAGTGTTTCAGTCGTCTTTGTTTAATCATTTTTGCATCTTTTATTAAGATGCTGGTATTATCTAGGTGAAAAGTATCACATTTGTTAGTAGGAATGCTTCATGAGCTATTGGTTGTGCACGCTATACTAAAAGTTAAGATAAAATCTACTAAGTGAAAATCTACTTGATTTTAAATTATAATAATAATTAATAACACATATCGAAGTATATTTAAGCACAACTAAAAACCTATCGTGCTAACAACTTTGCTGAGACATGCGTGACGTGCCGTGCCGAAAACGTCTCTTGGACCACGATACTGCAAGGCGTTATATTTCTCAATCTTGAACTACTAAAATAATTACTAATAGTACGTACAAACTTTTATACAGATTGGTGTTCGCTATTTATTTCGAATAAATTCAGTTTTAGCCACAGTCAAAATATACTGTCAAGTCCAGTCCATGTCCTAAAAAAGTAGTAGTAGCAAAGTAATAGTTGTGTAATAGCAGTAGTGGCTGCACTAGAAGCTTCTACGGAGTTGTGAAAACAATACATTTCAGCTCATCATAAATCACTCGGCCACGTTTATGCGTATGAGTTAATGAAAAAACTAGAGATTTTGCAAAATAATACCAACAATTCATTGGACTGTATATTTCCGCGTTTTCACCCCTCATTCCTAGCCTAGATATACTAGGAGTACTTCTTTCTTAATGTTACCTTACCTTGTAATTTCAGAAACTATTCCTGACGCTGTCCGAACCAAATGTGCGAAATGCAATACGAAGCAGAGAGAATTGATTCGCATCGTTGTCAAGGCGCTGCAAGATAAAGAGCCTGAGCTCTGGCAAGAACTCGTCAAAAAAGAAGACCCTAATGGTCTTTACAAAGCTGACTTCGACTCCTTCCTTAAGTCCTCCGAATAGACCGCAAAATACTAAATTTCATTTTGCTTTCCCAACAATAAAGAGATAAATAAGGATGTTTTTGTGTTGTGGCACAGTCCCATGGACATGCCATACCAACAAAATAAGCATGGCTTGGATATTTCATTCAATGACTTGAAGTGTTGAGGTTCCTTGCTCTATTCATATATGAGTACTTTAAGAAGGTAAGTAGGGACATTATTTCTATGAAATCGCAAAACCATGTCACAAGTTTGCCGATCACTTAGCATTAATAGAAATACTAATACTACACTGTAAGACCTTTGTACCTATGTATATTGGTTTGATCATAAAACCAAACAGAATTGTTACTTCTATCTTAATTAAAGTTCTATTGTATTTATATAAACTGTTGTGTTGTATAACTTTATATAGCAAATGATAGTACAGTGTCATTGCCTATAAATTATTTATAATATAACTCTAGTTACACGTTACATCACATTATGTTTAAGGTGCATAGGATTTTTGTAAAAGTAAAATATTTATTGAAATGTACTATAATTATTTAAGCAATAAAATTTTAAATAATATTTTGGTTTATTTTTTATACGTATAAATAAATAAAAAAATAGCCACATACGTCGTGTCTATTATTATTATTACTATATTTTTTTATTGTAAAAGTAAAGAAACGAACAAGACGCTGTCCTGATGGTAAGAAATAACACCTTTACCTAATTATTTAATTTTACGTTGTCTATGAATGAAGAGTCAAATCAATAGATGGCGTTTTTATTTGAGTGAATTTTTGTTATTTCGTGATGAGATCCCGCGCTAAAAATGAAACATGAATAAAAGTGGTTACAGAAGTTGTAACTTAAAGAATGGGGGAATAACGTCTATAGTTGACACCATGGCGTTACGAAAGTCTTGTAAGCAATAATGCATGACGGTGACCTGTGAATACGTCTTGTTCCCATTTACCTTACTTCCTCGTTGTTGTTTTCATCATTATTTCTTAACCTTCCTTAACCTTTTATTATTTTAAACAAACGACGAATTAAATCTAAATAGTCCTTCTATTTTAATTTCATTTGCATATTATCATAATCGCTTTTATTCATTTTTAAAGTCACGAATGTATAATAAAGAACAAGTTTCGGAAATTTAATGCAAGTTGTACCTACTTAATGAAAACGAACAACGAACAGTTTTTTGCATTTTATGTGCCTCTGGTGTGGTTTTTTTTCATGTAAAAATACTGAAACGTATGTAACGTTTTCCCGATGGTGAGAGGTGACACCTGTCTATGACCACGGTATTTAATTGTTGAATAAGGAAATAAAGTCCCCGGCATCGCTGCTTTTGTGTCCATTACTTTGAGATATTTGACGGTTAGCCTCAATAGTTCTGTGATTTCGCTACCTGCAGTACCCTTCCCACTGCTTTACCCTTCAAACTGGAACACTTAATGCTTACACACGACTGCTTGGAGACAGAATATCTGATACTGCAGTGGTATCTACCTACTACTAAGTAAAACGGTATCTCTAGTATCTCTAGAATAACGCACTGGTCAGAATATCGAAATCAATTTTATATCGAGATGTATAACTAGTTTAGTTAGATATCACTACATCACTATCACTTCACTACATAGTATAAAACAAAGTCGCTTTCTCTGTCCCTATATTCCTATGTATGCTTAAATCTTTAAAACTACGCAACGGATTTTGATGCGGTTTTTTTAATAGATAGAGTGATTGAAGAGGAAGGTTTATATGTATAACTAGCTGTGCCCCGCGCTAGATGCCTACGTCGTAGTAGCTTTATGCATGCAAAGTCTCATCCCGATCGGTTTAAAATTGACAAAGTTTCATACAAACTTTCATCCCCTATTTTATCCCTTTGGGGGTAGAATTAATCAAAATCCTTTCTTAGCGGATGCCTACGTCATAACATCTACCTGAATGCCAAATTTTAGCCCGATCCGTCCAGTGGTTTGGGCTGTGCGTTGATAGATCACTATGTCAATCAGTCAGTCAGTCAGTCAGTCAGTCACCTTTGAGTCATATATATTTAGAAGATAACATCCATTAAATAATGGAGAAATACTGTTATTTTTGAGGTTTATACCCGTGCGAAGCCGGAGCGGGCCGCTAGTGAGTTATAAACCAAATAGCTTCGTAAAAAATGTTGATATTGGTTTTTTTTTCTGTTATATTTTATGTGAATGTAAGTACTTAATACTTACTCAATATTATGAGTATTTATATATGTAGGATTCGAAGTGTAGACAGCCGTGCCAAGTCGAATTCAAAAGATTATCACCTCGGTCACTAGTTAAAACATTGGGAACAAGCTGAAGAGTTTAAAAAAATCTATAACCAGATTGCGGTTAAAATAGTTATAATTAAGGGGAAAAAACTTTTTAAAAGTTTTAAATAATAAATTTATTTATAAATAATAAATTTAAACATATAAATTATATATATATTTTTGTACTCCTATTTTAATTGCCTTTGCCCAACTTGATAGGTATGGTATTTTTTATTTTATTAACGTATTAATATTTCGGGCCAAAAACCCACCATCTTGATTTTTTTTTAAACCACCCTCTAAGGACACTTGGGTTATTGAGACGAATCTAACGATACCTTAATTGTCGTAATCCATTCGGCCGTTTAGAAGATACAAGGTTATAAAGAAATTTACATACATACAAGATACGTGCGCAAAACATGGCTTTTATGGTAACCAAAGTCACTAACGCCTACAGTTCTAATGTTGGCATGGACATTATAGCTATCGTGGCTAATATGGACCAGTTCTATTTGGAATACTTCACCAGCAAGGTAGAATGCAGTGCTCAGGCTGCTGCTGTGAAACGTATGCAAATAGACTTACTTACTAAAACTAAAACTAAAAACTAAAACTAATAAACTTATTTATTTGGTGGTAGATCTCCTTAGCATGAGGTTGTCTAGGTAGGTACCACCGCAGTACCAGATATTCTACCGCCAAGCAGTAGTGTGAAAACATTACTGTGTTCCGGTTTGAAGGGTACTGCAGCTAGCAAATTACTGGGCTGTTGAGACTAACCATCGAAAGTCTCAAAGTAATGAGTGGCACAGCAGCAATGCCTTAGACTTTGTTTTACTCAAAGTTCTGTGTATTGCTGCAATGGCCATGGACAGGCGTTATCTCTTACCATCAGGAGAGCGTCTAGTTCGTCTCATCACTGTTACATTTAAAAAAAGATACTATAAATAAGTATGTAATACCGATGATAGGTTAGTGGTTGGCGTGGTCAGTTCGCACGCCGAAGGACGTGGGTTCAAACTCCAACGAGCTTGTGCCGGTGAAGGAAAACGTCGTGAGGAAATCATAGCATGGTGGTAGGGTACTTTCTAGTACTCGACTGGATAGCTGTCACCCTCAAGTTGAAAATCTGACGCCAAGCACCTAACGGTGTGTTCTGGCAGTCTCACTTGAAAGCCAGTTCCATTCCAGGCTAGGTGTGTTTACCATCTTCGACTACATCGTCACTTAACATTAGGTAAGCTGTGGTCAAACACCTAGCCTGTCAAACATACAATACACAAACGTATTTCTCCATAGTATAAAACAAAGTCGCTTCCTGCTGCATGTACGCTTAAATCTTTTAAATTACGCAACGGATTTTAATGCGGTTTCCATCAATACACAGAGTGATTTAATCTATCACATCACACACCATCAGCCATAGAACGACCACTGCTGGACATAGGCCTCCTCCTGGGGGGGTTTTACCAATACTCGCCACGCTTGGCAGGCGGGTTGGCGAGCGCAGTTAGGTGTGATTGTTCAAGGAAGACGCTGCTGCCCATCTTCCGGATTACATCCCTTAGCCGACTCTTACGGCAATTACGGGTAGAGAGGGTGGGGTACTATTCTTACGCCGGCACCACCACGGCAAAATTAATTAATTTAATGTGTAGTACAGGCATATTATAGTAGAGAAAAACCGAGTATTTTCAAGATTTATAATATGAATGTTGTAAAATACATGTTTTTGTGCGTTTGCAAAATCGCAAAATGTGAAACCTTACGAGATAGATCAAAATAATGTACTACGTCATCATCTACACTGCAGCTGTGCGAAGACGGGGCGGGTCTCTAGTAAGTACTACATAAAAATAACCTGTCTATCGGATTTTATATCTCGCACCAAATCTCTTTACATTATTCATGTCAGATGAGATTAACAGCTCCTTTTATAAGCTACAGGTTTTCTTGTAACCAGATATTTTGTATACATGTCACGAAATGTACCAACCGAAGTATTATTACTTAGTACCTATTTCATTTGACGAGAAAATAAATGGTATTTACATTGGAATTAATTTTAGTACAACTAACTCTGCTCTGCCGGTACAATGTAGGTTTTTCTGGATTCTTCTATTTATATGTATGATATGCCTACGTGGCATAGATAGATGGATAAACTCTTAATTGTTCACACTTAAGAATATAGTATCTATACTAATATTATAAAGAGAAAAGATTTGTATTTTTGTATTATTGTAATCATCGATTATTATAACTTGTTATTTATTATTTGAAAATTCGACTTAAAATCCTTCCAAAAATATGTTATGTGGGTAATTTCATACGTCTTTCGCTCTTTACTTGTAACGTTTTAGTACGTTTTCTTTATGTCTAATACGGGATGAAATTTTTGAGTGGCAACGCTGGTCACACAAAACATCGACCACGCACCTCGAACGCACGCGCAATGTGCATAAATCCAGTCTTCATTAAGCGTTTTTCATAAGCGTATTAAGCCTGCAAGTTGAAGTGGCAGTGGGCAGGGCACATAGCACGCAGAACTGATGGTCGATGGGGCTGCAAAGTTCTGGAGCGGACACCATGGACCGGCAAGCGCAGCGTAGGACGTCCACCCATAAGGTGGACAGACGACTTAAAAAAGACCGCAGGAACGCGTTGGATGCGAGCCGCTTCCAACAGGTCTTTATGGAAGTCAATGAGGGAGGCCTATGTCCAGCAGTAGACGTCATACGGCTGATGATGATGATGATGATTAAGCCTGCTCCCGTATATTTAAAACATTATATAAATCAGTGTTACAGTCCACTCATCTTTCGTTTAGTCTAGCAAGCTAGGATCCAAACAGATACATACTTAAATACACAAACTACACTCATACAGGGTAATGAGCTTAGGGTGTACTAACTCAATTAGGGGTCATTGTAGTCAACATCATGAACAACTTATACTATGAACACTACTACGTAATCACTCAAAAAAATACTACTCTATGAATTTTAACATGTGTCAATGTACTTTTCCTATAAAATATTTTCTTTCTATTTCAGAGTTGTGTTCGTCGTAAAAAATATATATAATTAAGAGCATTAAACTTCCTTTCGGTTAGTACATCCTAAGCTTATTACCCTTAAACAACAAACAAACAGAACAAGTTAAAAGTAACAAACAGATAGACACAGAGAATTAGATGTGCTTTTATAATAATTTGAAGTCTGATCTCAAACCGTGCTTACATTGAATATTTAAGTAGGCAGGTAGTTACCAAAAAACCTCAGACTATTTAGCAAGTTAAATGAGTGTATTTTATCTAGAAAAATATAGCTTTTGAAAACAAAAACAATCTGAATTATAAAAATTCATAAAAGTAGAAACGTACATTGGAATGACTTAGTCAACAGAAATTAAAATCTTTTTCTACTTTGTTTTTGTCGTCAAGTATTTCAATATTTTTAAGTATTTTAAGATAAAACTAGTAAAATAAGTCTAAGTCACAGTCAAAGAAAGAAAGTCAAAGTCAAAGGCAATATTTGGTCATGGACTAGTAAAATAGAAGCGACTTTATTACAAACGTCTCAACCTCCAAGTTGAAAGTCTGCCGTCAAGCACCTAACGGTGTATAATGGCAGCCTCACTTGAGAGCTAGTTTCATTACCATCTTTGACTTCACCGTTTACATCAGGTGAGCTATGGTCAAATACCTAGTTTGTAAACCATAAAAAAAACTTCACCACATTTTTTCGCCGCTAAATGTAATCAAGTGCCATTAAGTGAGCGCGTTTTTTATCCATTTACAAAAAACAATTAAAAAATAGTAATTTTTTAGTAAACTTGCTTAATAAGGACTTAAAATATACTTATTTGTTGATAGTCGAAAGCAATCACAATTATAAAATTGCAGGTCAAGACTCACAAGCTTTCCATACTAAACGGGTTATTCTAAATTTATAATCAGTTTTATTGACAATTTTAGATACGAATAAATACAAATGTATTATACTTATATGTATGTAAATTTTACTCCTAATGATTACTGTAATAGAAGACATTTATATGCATTGTTTTTATCTCTATTTATTATGCTTTATTTCTGCAGCGATAAAAACTTCAACGTAGGTATATATACACATGGCTATCATCAGTAAACGAACGCGTTAACTTGGTTACAAAGTATATATAAATAGCATTGGGCGGTTGAGAATAATCACTTAGCTACTGTTGTCTGGAGAAGTACATCCTTTGGTGAGGGATTAATTACTTATTTGTTACATTATATTTTGTATTTGCATCTTAAGTTGTGTTCAAGTTTTTATTGTCAGTATTTCTTTGTATACTATGGAGTTTCCTTATATTTTATTTCTAGTTATTGTTGTGGCTTGATTTTATGATAAATGCTTTATGTGCCCATTTTAATACCGGATTTTACGACTTCCTTTATATCTCTGACTCATGTACAGTAGAAATACTTTTAAAGCAAAGAATAAGGATGTTTAATATATAATGTATTTAATTTATATATATATACATATATAATGTTTTTACGAATAAACTTTTCTTTTATGTTTGACAGGCTAGGTGTTTGATCACAGCTCACCTGATGTTAAGTGACGGTGTGGTCGAAGATGGTAAAGCACACCTAGCCTGGAATGGAACTGGCTCACAAATGAGGCTGCCGGAACACACCGTTACATGCTTGACGGCAGATTTTCAACTTGAGGGTGATAGCTAGCCAACCGAGTACTAGAAAGTACTCTACCACTACGCTATGGTTTCCTCCTACCAAATATTCTGCCGTCAAGCAGTAGTATGTAAATAATACTGTGTTCCGGTTTGAAGAGCTACTAGCAAAATTACATGGCTATTGATAATTCGTATGTCTAAGAGTAATAAGCGCCAAAGCAGCGATGTCCTCGACTTTGTGTTGCTACTTAAAGTTCTGGGTATCGGTGCAATGGTCATGCACATGCGTTATCTCTTACCATCAGGAGAGCGTCTCGTTCGTCTCATTACTTTTACATAAAAAACCTAAATAATACTAGACTAAATGTATATTCAATGGAGGTTGTTCAAACTATCGAAGAAAAAAAGGCACCGAACGATCTCTAATTAAAGTTGACGGTGCTCAAAATACTGGGTTTGTAAGTTTTAGCCTAAATTAATTTGCAAATTATAAAGGCTTTTGTTAACAGGTCTTACTAAAAATGTTACTGTCTTTTTCATTGCAGTCCTTAGACAAGGACTGCAATATTTTTAATAACTGTCAACTTTTGCTCAAGCCTTCAAAATTGGTCTTGATGTTTATAAACTTGTTTATTGTTTGCAGTCTCATCAAGATGAGGTCCTACATAGTTATCGCTTTAGCCCTCGTAACAGTCTGTTCTGCAGAAACTTACTCTACAGAGAATGATAACCTGGATATAAAAGCTGTAGTAGCCAACCTCAAAACTCTAAAGGAATTTGCAGACTGCTTTGATGACAAAGGAGATTGTAACGCTCAGACTGCCGCTTTCAAAAGTGAGTTCGTGTAATCAAATATTTTTTAGTTCTTTTTTTCATGTCTGACAGGCTAGGTGTTTGACCACAGCTCACCTGATGTTGAGCGACGGTGGCGAAAAACACCGTTAGATGCATGGCGGCAAAATTTCAACTTGAGGGTGGTAGCTAGCTAGCTGAAAAGTACCCTACCACCACGCTATGGTTTCCTCACGATGTTTTCCTTCACCGGCAGCTCAAGCTCATTGTTGGGGTTTGAACCCACGCCCTTCGACATGCGAACCGACCGCGCTAACCACTGAGTTATCACGCTACAAAAGGACTGAACTGGACTAAGAATTAGATACTATTAATAAATTAATAATTAGAATTAGATATTGGACTAGAGTTGGACTAAGTAATTGAGTTCTTCAAATTGGAAATCTGAATAAAAGTTGCTTAACCCCTCAATCTTTGTTGCGTACAATCTATCTATAAATGATAAAGTTTATCCATCCCAGTTTTTAAGAGATTGAAGATTTTTCCATATAGGTTTTTTGTTTTGTAGAAAACTTTGAAATTCGTGATTTTATTGCAGATAATACTACAAAGAAAAACTTTCAGAAGTTGTATTTGTCAACTTTGTTGTTGAAATTGTTTCACTCTACGAAAAAGTTGTCTGAAGCAGAGCTGTGTTTATAAACTGTCCCACTATTGGGCCTGGGCCTTTTCTTATTCTGAGAAGGGTAACAGCGTAGTCCACCACGCTGGTCAAGTGCAGGTTATCAGACTTCGAGAACTTTCTTTAAAGTACTCTTGAATATCTAGGTTTCCTCACGATGTTTTCATTCACCGTTAGAACTAATAATAAATAAGTTAATCGAACTATATAAACTTTTTTTTCTCTAAATTTGGCTTCTATTTTGTGCACCCTATTGCACTTTTGGTCGACGGACTGTTAAGACGGAGTTATAGCTTAATCTACATGTTATTAATTTATAAACTGGTGTCACTGGTGTGTACTTTATTATTGAATGTCACTACAAAGTTTGGACTCGGGACTACAAGCAAAGATGTTATGAATAATTTTGTAATTTGTTTACTTATTCTCTGGTGCCAGAAAAATATCTCTTTGTACAGAGAGCGATCAAAGTATCGGATGATTGATAAGTAGAATAATGATGTAATAAATCGTGAGCTTTGCTGTGTTTTTATGGCACTGTACAGATAGATAATTAAAAACTAAATACAATAAAGTTATTCGGGATAAGCACATTTAAGCTTGACTACCGGATTCAGTTTTGTAAGCGAATTAAATAGAGTTCTTTTAATGTTCTTTTATAACAAAAAACTAAAACGTTTTTTAGTAGCTAAAAGCTAAAGGATTTTAAAGTACATATACATACATAATTTCAAATTAAATAAAGATCGCTTAAATTATTTTTAAAGCAAAAAGTTTGATTATCGATCATTTAGCGTCATTTTTTCGCAACTCACAAATAGACGAAAGTTGCAACACTCCTCTGGCAACCGACTTTTATCACCTTGTGCACGAATGAAATAAGCGAATCATACTACTTACATAATAATATGATTAAGTTTATTGATTCTTGTTATGCTAGCGTCTGGCTCTCAAAGATAACAACTTATATTTTTAACTTTTTGTTATTATTAATTTGGTACAGTTGCAACCTTCTATTTAATTATCTACCTACTCATAGCTGCGTTAATTTACCTGTTCGTAAAACGGAGTATTTTTGTTTTGTATATTATTCCGAACGGAAGGAATAAAATATTATTATGTTTATATAATTATAATAGCACCTAGCAAAGAAACAATGGGTGAATAATTATTGTGGAAGGTGTACTGAGATAATACATTTTGATATTCTTATTTTGTTTGGGAAAATTTTGTAGAATACTTTACCGTTCAGTTTATTAATCTGGAAGGTTTAGTGACGTAAATACGTTTTTAAATTTGCTTGCATAGTGGGAGGTAATTCATAAAACTGAGGACAACAAAATCAGGAGATACAGTTTTCTGTTGCAGCTACATCTTAATTATCTACATCCAAAATTGTATTATATCACTCGATAGCCAAAGAATCAAGAATTCGTTACGTTAAGTGATAACTTGAAATATGGAAATCCAAGGAACTCAGTACTAAGTGTTCAAAAAATGCCAATACTCGCTATGCTTGGCAGGCGGGTTGGCGAGCGCAGTTAGGTGTGATTGTTCAAGGAAGACGCTGCTGCCTATCTTCCAGATTACATCCCTTAGCCGACTCTTACGGCAACCACGGGTATAGAAAATATTTAGAGGATATAGATCTATGCGGTGTGTTACGTTTTTCGAGTGTAATAATATAGTAGAGGCTTAATCATAAATTCCCGAATTATGGGCATGTAATGTAATGTGGTGAAACACCTCTTTCAGTGTTGCTTCCAAAATATTTGCCATTACCTTACTTACCTCTAAGGACAGGACTAAGGACACGGGCTATTGAGACGAATCTAACGATACCTTAATTGTTGTAATCCATTCGGCCGTTTGGAAGATACGTTGTAATGAGGACATACATACAAGATACGCGCGAAAAACATAACCCTACCTTGGCAGTCGGGTAAAAAAGACTAGAGCTGAGCTACAGTTACTGTGCTCGGGATTTCGTCGCAAAGCCGATTTTCAGCAATGTCAATAATCCATGAAAGTTAATTTTTCTTGTTTTGTTCCTCCAGCGGATTTAGCAGAAGCCATCCAGCAAGCTTGCGCCAAGTGCACTGACGCTCAGAAGCATATCTTCAGGGTATTCTTGGACGGTCTCAAAAATAATCTTCCAGCAGAAAACACCGAGTTCAGAAAGAAATACGACCCCGACAACAAATACTTCGCGGCTTTGGAAGCGGCTATTGCTAATAATTAATTAACAGCTTTGAATATGCTTACAACGTTTTATAATAATATTGTATTATATTGTAATGTTTATTTATTTTTAGTCCATATTTTTATTTAATCTAAAAGCTTTTTTTTAAATTTTAAATTGGATCTACAAAAATAAACAATATGATAATACAAATACAAAATATTTTATTGTTACAATAACTGTGTCCATTTTTTTTTTTTTTTATGTCTGTCAGGCAAAAAATTAAAAAATTAAAAATAAATATGATAAATAATGTGGCGCCGGCATAAGAATAGTACCCCACCCTTTTCTACCCGTGGTTGCCGTAAGAGTCAGCTGAGGGATGTAATCCGGAAGATGGGCAGCAGCGTCTTCCTTGAACAATCACACCTAACTGCGCTCGCCAACCCGCCTGCCAAGCGTGGCGAGTATTGGCAAAACCCCCCCAGGAGGAGGCCTATGTCCAGCAGTGGACGTCCTATGGCTGATGATGTGATGTGTGTGTGTGAAATAATGTGTAACCCTGTCTGCTGCTTTAGCGTATAGCTGTATTGCAGCAGACAGTGCTTAAACTCCCTTAAACTAAAGCTCCCTTAAACTAGATCTGGATGAAATTTTGCATGTAGATACTTTAGGCCCTGGAAAATAGCATAGGATACTTTTCATCATTATCATCATCCATCACCACGCGGGAAAAACCGCGGGACGCAGCTAGTATTATAAATGTAAAATTTTGGATGGATGGATTTTTTTGCCTTTTTCATAGATAATAGTACGGAACCCTTCGTGCGCGAGTCCGACTCGCACTTGACCGGTTTTTTGATAATCCTACATAAACCTAATTTTTTTCTGATATAAAAAGTACTCTATATATTAAAACAGATAAACTAGTACCTGGACGACAGAGCTTTGCTCAGTTTTTCATTGCCTGAAAACACGGATAAAACGACGTTTTCTAAAAATGAAACCTAGCTAGATCGATTTATCGCCCCCGAAACTCCCTGCATACTAAATTTCAGGAAAATCGATGGAGCCGTTTCCGAGATTCAGATTATATATTTAAACAAGAATTGTTCGTTTAAAGGTATAAGATATGTGTGCCAAATTTCATTCAAATCCGTTCAGCCGTTTTTGCGTGATTGAGTAACAAACATCTAAACATACTATGACATTTATATTATAAGCAGATTTGACGCTTACCATTAGACTCATGTTCTCTTCATTACATTTTTGCACAGCATTTAAACGGAACTTAATAAAATATTAAAATTGTTTTTGTAAATATATAGCTATTAACTTAATAACTAAATCAGTACACATGTACCACTTCCCGAAAATTAAAAAGAAATTAATCTTAGACTTCATGTTTATATACCAGAAAAATTATCTATTGGTGGGGATAGGGACACAGATAACTACCAGTTCAACCTTCTTACAAAGTCTATTTTTATTAATTTGAATAACTTTAAGCTTCTTCATCATGATTAAGCACTTTTTGTAACTTACATTATTACTATCATGCTTACAATGTAAAATGTATTAACTAATAACTAAATAGCACATTCAGTTTGTTAGATTACACATGCAATTGCAAATTTGCAATTCAACGAAGTTTTCATAGACGTGTGAAAGTGTGAAAACTTCGAATTCCAGTAAATCAGCTGTTCTTTTTACGCGACTGCCAAGGAAGGGTTGTATTTTTCGAGCGTATCTTGTATGTATGTATGTAAATTTCTTTATTACCTACCTCGTATCTTCCAAGCGGCCGAATGGATTGACAAAGAAGGTATCGTTAGATTCTCAATAACCCAAGTGTCTTTAGAGGGTGGTTTAAAGAAATCAAGATCACCATCTTGATGATTTATAGATATATATATAGATATATTTATAAATAGTAATATATTAATTTAAAAAATAACCAAACCTATCAAGTAGGGTATCTAAATAAAGGCAATTAAAAGAGGATTACAAGAATATGTGTAAGTTATAGGTTGAAATTGAATTAGGAATAATACATTTGTTTAAACAGTTTTATTATAAAAGCTTGTTTTTAAAAAAAAAAATTCTATTAATTTATTTTTAACTTTTTAGTTAATTCCCCAGATAAAACGCAACCACGCAACGAATTTTAAAACGGTTTGTTTTTCGTTGTTTTTTCGGAAAGTTTATAATATGCCCGTGCGAAGCTGAGGCAGGTCGCTTATATATTTTTTTTATTAATGTAAAAGTAATAAGACAAACGATACGCTCTCTTGATGGTAAGAGACAACGCCCTTCCTTGACCAATGCAGTGATATATAGAACTTTGAGTAGTAAAGCAAAGTCCAGAGCATCGTTTCTTAGAAATATAATATAGGTACACTTTATTTTACGTACCAAAGCATTTATCAAAATTGCTGATGTAATTAATCATAATTAAAACAGAAATAAATAGTTTCCCACCAACCTGAAACCAGATGCGATTTTTCAATTCTTTAGAATACAATCAAGTCAAAATATATTTTATTTGGCATACAGACACATTGTTAACCTACCGAATGAATGGAATTTGCTGCCTGATTAGGGGGGTTCAGTACCTGTATCAGGGGTTCCCTGATAAATATAATCTGGGTGCCTTTAAATCGCGGGTGAATATCGGTTTCTTCTAGGCAATCGAGCTCTATCGTTGATTGCTTCTTCGGTTAACATCAGGCGAGATGGCGGTTAAACGCAAGCCTATCTACGAGTATAATAATTAAAAAAATTGTTACCCAATTGTGATCAATAAGCTAAATTGTGTGCTGGGACGGGATCCAGTGGATTCTCCTACTACAATCAAATGAATTTCTAGTTATAGATATTCCAGTAAATAATGTACAGTAAGCCCCTTATTGAGATAGCTGAAGCACTCACGAAAAAGTTACGTGAATGCCAACGTTATTAAGCGGGCATACGATATACAGTCGCGTATCTTTTTCGTAAGTGCCTAAAAGGAATCGCAATATTTCTTATTGTGGTCACAGTATGGAGATTGGTCGTTTGATAGAACAGTAAAGAGTAACTCGAACATATGTTGAAGTCTTCAATTCTTTCTGAAGAAAGATAGCCAATTTTGAACTCATTAAATGCAAAACTGTTCAGTTTTGATGCAGTGCTTGGCGGCAAATTTTCAACTTGAGGGTGGTAGCTAGCCAGTCGAGTACTACAAAGTATGGCACCCCGCTATGGTTTCCTCACGATGTATTTTCTTCACTGGCAGCTCAAGCTCATTGTTGGGGTTTGAACCCACGCCCTTCGGCATGTGAACCAACCGCGCTAACCACTAAGCTATCACCGCTACAAAATTTAAACAAATTTTCAAGTAAATGCAGACCAATCCACGTTGATTTACTAGTGAATAAGATAATATGATTAGCCCATGAATTTGTGAATTTTTTAAGGTTATATTTTTTCGACATTACAATTAGTAAATCTAAGATTTAGCTCTATTCTTATAAAAAAATATCGAATAGTTTATTAGAGTGTGATTTAAGTATATAAGTGCATTAGAGTGTCTAAAACCATCATCAGTTAGCTTTACTGTGTCTTGAAGAACAGCTTACTAGGTCAGTACAATTTATAAACTACTTATCCGAGTTATCTATTTTTACATTTATTTGAATACTAGAGACCCGCTGCAGCTTCGCACGGGTATTAAGAATGGGTATAGTAAGCTATCCTTAAAAGGTAGATTTATGCCACCGCATACTTTTTGTAGATCTATGAAAGACAATAACCCCACCATGCATTGTTTTGTTATATCTCAAGGGGATTAGGCAGCGTTTTCGATGAAAGCTGAATGGCTTGACTTTTTCCGACACTTCCAACAATTATCATCATATTTCAACCAATTTACACAAAACTTTGACTAATTATATACTTAAACCTTCCTCATGAATCATTCTATCTATTGGCGAATCTCGCATGATAATCCGTTTTAATTAGTATTTAAGTTTATCGCGAACAGACAGACAGACACACGCCGCGGACGCTTTTGTTTTATAATATGTAGTGATAATGATTCTTGCTGCTATACCTGAAATAATACTTTTTTCCCGTTTGACCGTCATCTTACCTGATGTTAAGCGAAGATGCAGTCTACAACCCTTCAGCCTTGGGCCTTGTTTATCTCTACATAGTATAAAAGTCGCTTCCCGTCTTCTGTACGCTTAGATCTTTTAAATTATGCAACTGATTTTAATGCGATTTCCATCGATATACAGTGTTCTGTATGTATTATAAGTATGTATTTACAAAAAAAAAGTATTTATGTATTCTATCAGTTATCTGACTTCCATCACACAAGCTCTGCTTAGTTTGGGGTCAGATAGCGCTGTGTGTAATGTGTCCTACAATATATTTATATTTATTTATATTTATATTTATTCAAGAGTAATCAAGAGGAAGGTTTATATGTATAATACATACATATGCACCACATTAATATCTACATGAACTTGTGCGAAGCTAAGGCGGGTCGCTAGTCTAAGATATGATCTACATTAAACAACTTTCAAGTTAGTAACAAAATATAGAGCTCACTAGGCTTAATAGTAATATTACTCGATCAATTCAATAAGTACAACAAGATACTTTTGCAGTATGAAATATTCTGCTGTCAAGTAGCGTGTAAACGTTACTGTGTTTCGATTTGAAAGGCACTGCAGCTAGCGAAATTACAGGGCTAACGAGTCTAGCCATCGAATGTGCCAAAACAGCAATGTTTTGGACTTTGTATCGTTGGTTGAAGTTCTGGGCTGCAATGGTCATGTGTTATATCTTTCCATCAGGAGAGCGTTTCATTCATATCTCATTACCTACTTTTACTTTACTATGGCAACTGACGTGATTTTACCACATTTTTGTTTAACATATATGGGATTACTTACGTTTAATTATAACGGAAACTCAGATTAGATACTCTTAAAAAAAATGTTATTACTAATCAATGAACACTTAGTTTATTGGTTAATACAAAGAGCAAGAGCTGCTGGTGAAGGAAAACATCGTGAGGAACTATATAAGGTTAGTGTATTTTCTAGTACTCGGCTGGTTAGCTACCACGCTACCACGTTAGCTGTCAAGTTAAAAATCTGCTGTTAAACACAGTGTATTCCGTCCACCTCAATTGAGAGCCAATTCCCATTCCAAGCTAGATGATTTTACTATATTCGACTACACGTCGAGACAATCTGGGTGTCTTCAAGTCGAGAGTGAATCAGTATTTTCTGGGCAAGCGTGCTCCGTCGTAGATCGCATCTTTACTTAACATCAGGTGAGATGGAGATGAAACGTAAGCCTTCTTCTTCTTTCTGTGCCATATCCTAACAGATGTTGGCGACCATCTTTCTAAATATGTTTCTTTCCTGAGATGCTCTGCTTAGAACAGCGGCGTCAGCAGCACCGGTCTAAGATTTTAAATTGTCACACCAGACTGTTCTCCTTCTGCCTCTACCCCTCTTTCCTTTTTTCTTTCTCTTTTTACGCAAGCCTATAAAAAAGTGAGATAACATCAGGTGAGCTGTGGGCAAACACCTAGCCTGGTTCCAGCATAAAAAAGCTCCGTACATCTTAAACAGATACTAATTTAATATTTATAAACTTTAACGAAGTTAAAATGTTTATTTATTTAGCAGTAACGTTATTTCAAGATGAAGTTATTCTGTGTCGTCACCTTGGCCTTTGTGGTAGCCTGTGCTGCTGAAGGCTCCTACACTTCAGACGCAGGACTAAATATCGACGCCTTGGTAAAAGACGTCAGCGAGGTGCAGAAAATTCTGAATTGCTTCACTAAAAATGTGGAATGTAGTGCTCAAGCCGCTGCTTTAAGAGGTGAGCATAAGTACGCTGTCGTCATCATTAGCATCATCATTCAGGGCATTCCTTAGCCCACTATTGGGAATAATTTGAAAGTCGTCAATACAATTTCCTAGTTCCTTTTATGAATACAAGGTTACGTGGAAAGACGTTTAAAAATCATAAATGGAAATTGTAACAAGTCCAAATGTTTTAGAGAATTAATTATAAACCAGACTATAGAAAAAATAACAGCATTAATGAATTGATGAATGATATTATGTCACCTCAAATCGATTGATATATCATTCATCAAAATTGGATGAGGAGTTCCGGCGCTACGGTGGAACACACGTAACAACTCACCTGTTTTAAGCGAAGATGTGGCCAAAGACGAAGTTGATTTGTGTGTTAAGTTGTAGTATTATTATACAGGGCTATAAGCTTGGGGTATATCAAGGCGAAAGGAGGTCATTGTACTCATCATTATCATCGTAAATATCGTATCTTATTATCTATGGTAAAAGGTACTAGTGTGATACAATCTATAATAAAACTTTATCTATGGTACCTGTGGTATCTATGGTATCTATGGTATCCATGGTATCCATGGTATCCATGGTATCCATGGTATCCATGGTATCTATGGTATCTATGGTATCTATATCTTCTTCTTACAGTGTACACAGAATTTAAGCTATGGACTATGTCTAGGTTCCTTTTGCTATGAAATGAAACTTAACAAAAAAAAATCGAAATATCTGTGTAAATGTACTGGTAGGAATAACGTGTAATAGGTACATGGTACATACCAAGTTAATGTAGTTGGTAATGAAATTATTTAATGTTTTTAGACGATTTACCCGACGCCCTCGGCGGTGCCTGCTCTAAATGCACTCCGCAACAAAAACATAACACTAAAATCTTTTTCGAAGCTGTCCAGACGCATTTCTCGGTCGAATACGAAGGACTGCAGAAGAAATTCGATCCCGACAATAAATTGTTCCCGGCTTTGCTTACGGCTGTTGCTAGTTATTAACATATGTAACAAAAACGATCCGAAACCATTAAAATATTGTTAAAATCGTATACCATGTATTCAGTTCAGAATTTTACAACCAAAATTTACGTTAACACATAGTGTTAAATCTTAATAAGTGCTTCTCGATGCAAGTTTTTAATAAATAAAGTTTTAATATTTTCGCTACACTTAACATATGGTGTTATATTATATACCTTTTTAAATGATTATCGAATGTTTCAGTTCACGCTTACTTGATTTAAAATCCAATGGCCAGAGACAAAAAAGAACGCACACAAAAGTTTATAAGGAGATCCAATTTACATTAGACCTTAATACAGGAACAAGTTTTTCTATATATAGCATTTTTTTATTATACAAAAAAAAGCTCAAGATTCTGGTGATTTAACTGTAAAATTAAAAATACAATAACTTTAAAGAAAAAAAAGACATTTAACATGAAATACACATAAATTTATACGAACTTAAAAAAAATGTTTACCTAATTACGGTATTTCCATGCAAGAACATCTAACGTGTTCAAATGTTTTGCTTGAATTGTACAGTAGATATCTATAACAAACATTTGCCTACTTGTTCGAGGTGTGCTTCATAGGGAAAACCTGGTTATATTGACGATCTTGTCGATTTACTAGTAACATAAGATGAACCTAAATTGGAATTATCTAAATAAGTATTCTAGTCGTGGAAGGTATCAGACATTTAACAAGGCACTTAGAGTTTTTGTTAGCTCCTTCCTCGTAAATATTGCTTTTAATTGAAGGCCAGGTCGTGTGGTTTTAAATAGAACCATCTAAGATATTTACATCATTTGTTGGATTACTTCATAAGGTGAATCTCGGCAGTAAATATTGAATCATTTGTGTGCGTTGCATCCGAAAATGGCTGTGTTTTTAGTCGTAAGTTTGTTATTATTAACAGCAGTGGTAGCGCAGGATAAGTATTACGATAAGAGGTATGATTATTTCGAAATAGACTATTTTGTGAACAATCCAAGACTGTTGAAGAAATACTTAGATTGTTTTCTGGATCAAGGGCCGTGCACGCCGATTGGAAGGGTATTTAAACGTAAGTAAAAACGATAAATATTATGTAATCGTGTCAAATATATCTTTAAACCAAACCATTAACAGAGATTGACCTGATTGTGCTGCTCGATTGTTTGGTAAATTTTATAGGCGTGTGTATACAATTTCGCAAATTTTTTACTCGACTGCCTGAAAAATGTAGTTTTATGATTTAAAAGTTCATGTATGTATATGAGTTTCTTAATTACACCACAACTTTAACGCCGGGACAGACTTGGATATATAGTTTTTTTTATTCCAATTTATTTAAGGGACTTTTGTGACATCCACTTGGCAGTCCCATCGTATTTTCTAGAAAGTTTTTTATAAGTAAAAAATAATTAAATAATACCAGACACCACACATACTTATACACACTCTCTCATACACACATTCACTCCCCTTCATACACGCTAAAAAATCACACTCACAGACGACTCACACAAATGAAAAGCTCCCTGGCTGCTTCACAACAGGGTTCGGACAGCAGCCTGTTGTAGCTACCAACATCCAGTCTATTCAAATGGTAAATCACCTTAAGCGCCCGTTTCTCCCGCTGGAGGCGAACACATTCCACCAGGAGGTGGTACACATCCCCTTCAACTCCACGGATATATCGTTAGAATTCTTACATCAACCCGAGTAACACTGGCAATTTTTTTAAAGCTTTCGTGTTTTTGTTTCATTTATAAGTCTGTAAATTATATTATTGATTAAGAAATAACAAGCTTATTTTTTACTACTAACTTGTCTGACGTTAAGAGAAGATGTGGTTTATGCGATATTGCACGCTTGCATTCTCTTGCGACTTATTAAAAGTGAAGATGATGATTGTAGCGATGTTAGCTCAGAGGTTAGCGCTGTCGGACCACACACCGTAGGGCGTGGATTTAAATATCAACGAAAACATAGAATGGTGGTGGAGTACTTTCTAGTACTCTGATGGTTAGCTACCATCCTCAAGTTAAAAATCTACCGTCAAGACCCTAACGATGTATTTCGGAAGTCTCTTATTTCACATCAGGTGAACAGAGGTCAAACAACAAGCCTGTCACCCATAATATAATTTACTTATGTCTACAATATGTATGAGAATAATTGAACATTATCATTATCATCAGCCTTTTGTAGTCCACTGCTGGACTCTCCCTAGACGCGCCACTCAACCCGATCTTCGGTTTTTCGCTTCCATTCACCGTCAGCTGTCCTACGTATATCGTCACTCCATCGAGTCTCAGGACGTCTTACGCTACGTTTGCCTATTCGCGGCCCCCACTTTAGAACACACATAATTGAACATCAAACTAAAATTATTGAGCAATGTAACGACCTTATTCGTTATTTTTAATAATTTTGTAAATATTGGTTATTATTTTTGTGTCTTGAAATTTCCAGAAATTCTACCAGAAGTTATGGCTACGGCGTGTAGAAAATGTACTCCGCTACAGAAGAGATTAACCAAGAAAGCTTTCAACGCATTCAAAACTACGTTACCAGAAATGCACGAGAAACTGAAAAAAAAATACGACCCACAGAACAAATACTACGACGCGCTAGAAAAAGCAATAGCATCAGCCTAATCACCCAATCTCCATTATATATAGCACGTACTTATAGCAGGTGAGCACAAAAGACACACCGACGTTCCTTGAATACATTTGCATTTAATAATCGATGACAAATAATTTTTCATCAAGACATGTGTACAAGTATTTTTCTGAATCATCGATGCGTACTTAATCATTGCTTATTGCTTAATAAAAGTTAAGCATCTCGTTTGGGCTGATTGTCGACTTGAGACCTGCAATTGACCCAAAAACTAGGTTTTGTAATATTGAATTGTTAACGCGTTGGATAAACGTTGTATTGTGGATGCAATCTTGGTCGAGTTTATATGGCCATACTCGTATTATCGGTAAGATTGGGTCATTTTACGGGCGCTAAGTCTAAAACTGACATAAATAGTTTCCCGAGCACGTAGGGTTTAGCGATGATAGCTCAGTGGTTAGCGAGGTCGGTTCGCATGCCGGAGGGCGTGGGTTCAAACAACAATGAGCTTGAGCTGCCGGTGAACGAAAACATCGTGAGGAAACCATAGCATGGCGGTAGGGTACTTTCTAGTACTCGGCTGGCTATCTACCACCCTCAAGTTGAATATCTGTCGCCAAGCATCTAACGGTGTGTTCTGGCAGCCTCACTTGAGAGCCAGTACCATTCCAGGCTAAGTGTGCTTTACCATCTTCGACCACACCGTCACTTAACATCAGGTGAGCTGTGGCTGGATACTTTTCATCATTATCATCATTCATCACCACGAGGATGACTTATAGTCATTCTCATTGGTATATTGCATTGTTTGTAGGTATGTATGGAATACTTGTTATTACTTCATTTATTTTCCTTATGTTTATTCGTGTGCACGGACAAAATTCCCAAGATTGCTTAAGTTATATCGTTAACGTATCACAGTTTTACCTGTGGCTCTATTTTGCAATAGTACATCTGAAATTTCGCATGATGTATCCATCTATCGTGGTATATCGTTCATAAGTCGGCAGTTTTCGTATGCTAAAACCATACGAACGGTTCACAAATAGGGTTCAGTGAATAATACATTTCACCAGTAATTCGTTCTACCACTATAACTTTGGTAGAGAATTAGATTCATATACATCGCGCAAAAGGCTGAAATTCGATCGAGTAACCATTGCAACTGACCCATGAGCCAACGAATGGTAGTGGGTATACCGACACGTCAATATAAGACACTGTCGCTTTCTGCAACCGCTAGTTCTTTAGGCCCATTATAGAGAGTAAAAGGTGGGTGAACGTACGGTAGACAAAACCGAGTGTCAAAAATTATTACGCATTACGAAAAATATGAATAGTTGTGGTACGCAAATGGTGATCATTGCGTGTGACGTTCGATTATAATTACAAATAACTAAATAAGCATGTTAAACTAGTCCCAAATCAGTCGCGACAGCTCTATATAAATACAAGTCAAGTACAACGTAACGTTTGTTGGTAGATACCTATTCAATTCACGTAGTTGGTTGGTGTGATGTTCATGGCGGCTTGCTAAAGTTATCAGTTTCATTGAACACATTCTGCCATCTTCTGCGTGGGAACGGACGTGATAGAGTTTTTGAACGGTATAACATTTGTTTCCAGAATTTAAAATGAAAGTCTTCGTAATTTTCGCTTGTCTTGTTGCGGCGGTGCTTGCTGCGGATAAATACAACTCTAAATATGATAATTTTGATGTGGACACCTTACTCAACAACGACCGACTGTTGAAGGCTTACGTTAACTGTTTCCTGGACAAAGGAAGGTGCACTCCTGAAGGAACCGATTTTAAAAGTAAGTACAGAGTTCTCTATTATCTTCTTCAACTTATATGTAAACGTTTGTAGCTTGGGTTGAATTATTTTTCTTTGATGTTTTTCTTATCTAGTTTATCTTTCCAAACTTTATTACTAACGATAAATGTTACATAAATCGTAATTTTGTTTATTTATTATTGCATCGCGTTACGAGATAGACAAACTGAATATGTAATGTATAACATCTGAATGTGTGCATTAAAGTTTTTGTGTTCGTTTTACATTTTATTAAATCAATTATTATTTTATCATTATTTCATTGTAAATTGGTACCGTATAAACTTCATTGGTAATATATCAGCTTTAAGAGCTGTAGGGCGTGGGCTCGATTCCCACCAAGGACAAACATCAAACGTTTTTTCTGTGTCCGGGTGTTTTGTATGTATTATAATTATGTACTTAAAAGTATTTTATCAGTTATCTTCCATAGTACAAGCTTTGCTTAGTTTGGGGTCAAATAACAAAAAGATATTAAAAAACTCTTAATAACAGTAATAAATTAAATTATTTGTTAATCAATGTCTATTTTCGAATGAAACAACATAGACACTATTATAGGTAAGCTGTAGTTGTTATATACAACGTATATAATGATTACCTAACGAGTACGAGAAATGTTTACGATATTCTAGCTGGATGCAATTTGTACCCAATGCGGTAGAGCTCGGCCTTTGCCCTCGCATATATAGGTGTCTAGGAAATGAAGAATATCCCCCTGTGACTGCTGGTAGGTCACACCATGCCCTACAATACTCCACAATTTTCTTTTTAGTAAAATTTTCATAATTTTTGAGATATGGATGAACCTGTTGAATATTTTTTTATTTGCTATACAGGACTCAAACGTCCGTAGATAGATATTTAAAAAAAAAACAATATTTTATAGAGTCATCATTTACAGAAATGGCAAGAAATAAAATTCTTCGATAAAATCAAACAAACGGTGGTAAAATTTTGGTTGGCTCTTACCAACAAACATCATTTGATGTTTATGTAAATATATATATATATATATAAATATATATTTCAGTCGTTGTGCAAATATGCTTATATAATATAGGACATCGTGTTTCTCGGTTATGATTGACAAAGAAGGCTCGTCAAGACGGGGTTAAGGCCACTCCGAAAAGGAAATCACGTTGCATATTATCAAGCCACGTACAAATATTGACCAGTCATATATATGAATATATATGTAAACTCTGATACCTATATAGGAAATTTCCGTAAGGTCAAATCAAGTTTTTACTGATTTGTCTTGTTCAAGTTTTTCAAAACAAACTTTTTTTGCGTTATGCTTCGTCATATTACTTGTCTAATTTCGTCAGTCTATTAATAGATTAGTGTATTTTATATATTAGGTACTAGCGATCCGCTTCGATGTAGAACATATGCATGTATTATACATATAAACCTTCCTCTTGAATCACGCTGCTTATTGATGAAAAATGCATTAAAATCCGTTGCGTAGTTTAAAAGATCTAAGCGTAGTTACAGACGGCGGGAAGTGACTTTGTTTTATATGACTATGACTGTGACTATGTAGGGATTTAGAGTAGGTACTTCTTCTGGTTCAGCCCTATTTTTATAACTGTCTAAATGCTAGGAGTGATCCTTATGATTTTGTGAAGGCCGTTGTCCTCCGCACTTGCTTGTGTACAGGTTGGCAGACACCACACATCTTCGAGAACAATAAGTATTTTTAGACATGCAAATTTCCTCACCATATTTTCCTTCCTCACAATGAGACGATGGTAAGGTCGTGTTTGCTCCCACTACTTTTATACAACAAATTGTTTTATGGTCAACTGAAACGGGTCTGGGGCAGATATGTTATTATAACATAAGAGCTCAAAACCAAAATGACAACAACTAATCAAAGGGGAGTGGCTTGACGCGGCCATGACTGTGGTAGTTCGTGTGAGAGATGGAGTGATTAATTAGATAAGTTTGACAATAACTGGAATATTGCAGAATAAAACTGACAATATAAGTCTAAAGGGGACTATATCCCAGGTGTGACATCCAATAACGTAATAATACATTACAAATACTTTTGTAAAACAATTTAAATATACTTAGAAAGGAACATCAGAACAAAGACGTGCAATCGACCCCCGTGATTGTTCTATTGATGATTTTGTCACTGTGACTCATGATCAAAGAAAAATATTTGAATAAATCAAACTTCAAATTGTGCCATATTACGATATTCATGATTTGTTTAACAAATCCTGAATAGTTTTTTTTTTATCTGAATTATTTAGAACTTGATGAGCAATATCCATAAATTAGCTTATACCTTTAAACGAGTAATTCTTGTATATATAATTATGTATATATATTTTCTGAATCTCGGAAATGGCTCCAACGATTTTCATGAAATTTAGCATGCAGGGGGTTTCGGGGGCGATAAGTCGATCTAGCTAGGTTTCATTTTTATAAAACGTTATTTTATCCATGTATTCAGCCGAGCAAAGCTCGATCATCCAGGTACTGTATATTAAATCACGCCCTTTTCCTGCGACTCTCTCCGCCTCCCCTTGTCCACATATCAACCAAAACTTTTGTATCATTTTCAGAAGCCCTTCCGGAAGCGATAGAGACAACATGCGGCAAGTGCTCGGATAAACAGAAGAGTAACATCCGCAGAGTAATCAAAGCCATCCAAAAGAAGCACTCCAAGCAATGGGACGACCTCGTAGCCAAGAATGATCCTACGGGCGCTCATCGCGATAACTTCGAGAAATTTATCCAAGGAAGCTAAATTTAATCTACCTTGTAAGTAGGATAGAAATAGTATTAGATTTGGAATGATTGAGGAAACGGCAAACGACGCCCTTGCTAGCTGCATGGGTGGCTGGAATAATAATCAGTGATATACGCTCTCTATAAGTCTAACAACTGTAATGGCACCAGATAGTACCGTAGATTAAATTTAAGCAGACAAAAATTCTTAAAGCTTACAGTAGTTCTCAAAATTATTTATTTTGGGCAAAAATAATTAATACAGTAAACTGGCAAGTTAATCTACTCGTAAGTCTTTTGTATTACGAGAGAGTTAAGTAATCGCTAATAAATAATTAGCAATTACATAGCGTTGTACATTAATTGTTAATCTGTAATCGTAAATTAACAAAGATCTTGCAGCAACACAAAATATAATGGAAGTTATTCGATAACATCTACGTTACTATGTCGGCTTATTAGCAATACATTGTATTAGAATCATTGCAGTTAAAAATTGTTGCTTTAGTTGGCTCATTCCTAGTTATACATTTATCAATTCGGATACTTTTTGTGATATTTTGTTCTACTGCGTTAAGTTAATTTAAGTAAGAATTGAAAAATACATTGTTTTGTAATTTATTTCAACGTCACAATGACTGATATTGTACTCAAATAAAAAATAATAATTTTAAAAACGTTTTCTAATTTCTAGATATCTAAGGGTCTAGTTTATCAATTTGCAAGATTTACGTATTACGTAAACGGAATAAAAATGTGTGGGAAATAGGACAGCGCAATTTGTAAATTTCTCGCTCAGTATGATCTTAAAAAAATACCCTTTGAGAGTACCTATCTTTGCGCGCTCTATTACCTTATATGCAGACACTCGATTCATATATTACGTAGTTCATAAAATCTTAAGTAAAGTTTACCGACAGTGTAATTTGGTGCATACCTAACCTGGCATCATACCCTTAAAATTACCATTTTATGTTTCTAAAGTAGTTCAACGTAGTTTACTAGATCATTGCCAAAAGAATCTATATTAATAAGTACATAATTACAACCATACTGGTAAAAATTAGATATTCCACAACAGCTTGTCCTTCTAGCACGTTAATTTGCAAGAATTATGTGGTACATAATCGATAGTCATTTGTATGGTAAAAAGCAGCTTCCATTTACTTCCACCAGGGGCTCTGTTTCACTTTCCATACATTTTTGTACTGTTTACGTACTACGTAAACTTCGTAAATTGATATACTTGAACCTATTTTGGTTAGTAACGCATAGGAAGCCTGCCAGATCATTTCCGTAGTCTGGTTGCAGCAATAGTCAGATTTGGATTAGTTAGCAATGAAATCAGTAAACAGGTTGGATGTGGGTTTTCGTGTCATGCAAGCAACTCTGTTGCGCCAACGAAGCAAGACTGATGTAACTTTATTGTTGAGTAACCTCGTCACAGTATATCAGTTAATACAGTACCTGAGCTGGAATGATACTGGTTGACATCAACGGAGTTTGAGCTTGAGCTGTTTCCACAAACGCTTATTACGCTACCTAACATTTATGGAGCTTTAATAAGGTGACATCCGAATGAGTAGCCACATAACGTGAATTAAATTAAAAACAATAGTGTTAAAAAAAAACCTACACAAGTACGAGTCTGACTTGAGCGCTAAGGATTTCGTATAAACTTGTATGTGGGTAAGTCATCCATCACAGGAATCGAGCCCCGAGATTTTTTACTGCGGATGCCTGGACAATGAAATGACAACAGACAAATCGAATTAAAGGATAAATTTATACATTTATACTTAATGCTATAGAACAAGTGCAAGTGCGTGAAATGGCTTGTCTATCGGTTTTTTTTATTGTAAACACTACGGTGAGTGTGCTTAAGAACTACATGACGTAATCTTGCCATCGACCTCGACTCGACCAGAAGACACCCTCTTACAGCGGAAATTCCCGCAGCGTTTTCAGACCACCTAAAAACTGCTGGCCGATGTGTGTAACTCGTTGCCAGCGTCTGTGTTTCCAACTAAATACAACCCGGGGATGTTCAAGAAAAACGTGAATAGGTATTGCCTAGGCCAGCGTGATCCATGCCACATCGTCTTCTTTTTCCATGAGATCATACGGTGTAAAAAAAATACAAAATAAAATAAATATAGGTTGTGAATTGTGTGAACGTGTGTGAAAGTACTAACTTGCTGAGATCGAGAAAATAAAATTGTCATGCAAAATTAATTTGGCTGGTCACGAATTCTAATCCACAAACATATAAGTATACACATAAGTTTAGGGTTAAGCAGCAATTACATAACTTAGAAAAGGCAGAGGTGCATACGTGTGGGATTTGAATCCAGAGCTTCCTCGAAAATGGAAGTCAAACGGTCTCCCAACTAAATCACCACTTCGTTCGTCAGTGTAACCGTACGTATTCGATGGCGAAGTAACGTGTTGCGACTAAGATCAAGTTTAGTGACCTTGACTTACAAAAAAAAGGTGATACCTTGGTATTGACGTGTTAAAAACTTAATTATAGAACCGGTTAACATATGTACACAAAAAGTTTTAGTCAAATACGAATAAATATGAGTTTGATGATTTAATTAGGTATACATTTTGTATAATAATAATGGAACTGGTTTTGTTGACATACATAGGTACAAAAAAAAGGTAGATTTCCTGAACTTTAATACGTTAATAAAATCAAATAGGAAAAAAGGCTAAGTCCAAATTGGGCTTCCTCTTCGAAAGTTCCGTATTACTATATATTGGCAAAAAAAATAGATTTACGTCGCATAAATGGTAATAAGTTTGATTCCGGCTCGTTATTCGGTTCGTTTGGCAAAACAGTTTACACTATAATCACACCAAGTTTGACTCTTCTATGTCTTATACATTTTAAGATAACGCCAAATTAAAAAAAAAATACATAGCACCTAGGGACTCCTCTTATATATATCTTTTAATTTATTACGTGCTATGCATAATCTGTAAAAATTACAAACGGCTACCTTTTTTATGTAAAAGTAATGAGACGAACGAGACGATCTCCTGATGGTAAGAGATAACGCTTGTCCATGACCATTGCAGCGATATAGAGAACTTTGAGTAACAAAACAAAGTCCAGGGTATCGCTGATTTGGCGCTCATTACTTTGACACAATAGATAGTCTTAACAGCTGTAATTTCGCTAGCTTCAGTACCTTTTAAACCGGAACACAGTAACGTTTACACACTACTAATTAGCGACAGAATATTTGGTACTGCGGTGGTACCTATCTAGGCAACCTCCAGCTAAGAAGATCTACCATCAAATAATAGGGTAATAGGGTTTCTATTACAGTGTTACAGATATATGCCAAAACAGGTCGGATTGTCATAGCTAGGGTTAGCAGTAGGGTTCTGTTGGACCCCTTTCAGATCTTCCCAATCAGTACAAATAGAAACTCTTCATTGTATAAAGTAATTTTATAGATGCTTGCAATTTATTATTAAACTTAACTTAAAATAGTTTGAATGCTCCACATAGTGCCTTAAATCAAATCCTTTGAACAAATTTCCATAGTGATCATATATGCCAGGTCGTTAGTTTCTCCCCCTTGTCTAATGTTTTAGTCCTCATCAGCAGAAAGAACGAAGGCAGTGAAATCCTTTTCATGTTCTCCGTTAGGATCATACAATTTCTTGAACTCTATAAGATCAGCAGGTTTCTTCTCTCCCAACGCTTTGACGGTTTTCTTGACGTTTTTCTTTTGAATCGGTGAACATTTTGCACAAGATGTTGCGATCACTTCTGGGAGCAGTTCTGGAGAAGATAGTTTACATTATAAGACGTGTGGGAGCAACGAGTAAAAGATGATGCATAGGCTAAGCACAGATATGCATTTGTACTTTGTGAATAAATAAACAACATCCAAAGGACATAACTGATAACAGAAATAATTGCAAAATATATTATAATTATGTAGATATATCAAACTGTCGTCATGAGAACTTGAAAAATTATAATCAACAATGTCCTAAGTACGGAACTGTTTTGTTTTATGTGCGTAGAAAAATACGGAAGCTTTAGTAGCCTAGTTGGAAGACCGTCTAAATGGGTTCCTGGGTTTCTGGGTTCGAATCACGTATCTGTGTCTATTCAAAGATATGTACGTATTGACGCTAACTTCAAACGGTGAAAAAATACATGTCCGATTATTTTTTTTATGTCTGACAGGCTATGTGTTTGACCACAACTCACCTGATGTTAAGTAACAGTGTGGTCGAAGATGGTTAAAAAAAACTTCTCAATGTGAAGTCTGCCAACCTGCACTTGACTAGCATGGCGGACTACGACCTTATTCTGCGCACAATGAGCAGAGGCCAGCGCCCACTAGTGGGGCACCTTATAAAAACAGAGTTGATCCAGACATACCAAAACGTAACTTAGATAGTCTATATTAGTACTAGCGGCAGTAGAATAGCCGTATTGTGAGCTTCTATTGCCATTCAATTTAGATGATCACTATTAAGTTAGAGAAAGTAATAGAGGCGAAACATGTGCGCTAAGAACGTAGTAGATCGTAGTAGTCCCTAGATTAACGCATATTACTTTTTGTCCTGAAAAACGCTGGTGAAATCGCAGCCAGTCCTTTGATCAACTCGAAAATTATTCCTGCTTCTTCTATTTTGGTTTTGCAGTTTCTGTATTTACCAAGGTTAAATATTTAGATAGATTCTTTTTTAAATTAAATCACTTACAAGTCTCAGTCAAATTCAAATCAAATCCGGTCATGCGTAAACGGCGACTTTACAAAATTTCGGTGCAGTTTTGGAAGTAACATGAATAAGTATATTTCTCTACTCCGTATCACTTTTTTAGACTCAGACATGTTATTCGTCTCTTTAGTTTATACATGAACACTCAAATAAACAACACAGGTTTTGGAAAATAGCACATTGCAGCGATATTTGTAGCGATGATAGCTCAGTGGTTAGTGCGGTCGGTTCGCATGCCGAAGGGCGTGGGTTCAAACCCCAACAATGAGCTTGAGCTGCCGGTGAAGGAAAACATCGTGAAAAAACCATAGCGTGGTGGTAGGGTACTTTCTAGTACTCGGCTGGCTAGCTACCACCCTCAAATTGAAAATTTGCCGCTAAGCATCTAACGGTGTGTTCCGGCAGCCTCACTCGAGAGCCAGTTCCATTCCAGGCTAGGTGTGCTTTACCATCTTCACACCATCACTTAACTTCAGGTGAGTGGTGGTCAAACACCAAGCCATAAAAAAAAAACATTTCGACATGATTTAGTATCCCCAATCTCCCAAAAGTCTTCCATTATATTCTATTCCACTCGATTTTTTTTTTTTTAACGAAAAATTTCATCACTAATCAGTAATTAAATTCCTAACGTGTTGATAACGCCTGATTGTCACATAGGTACAATAATAGTCTTACAATGGATTATTATCATAGCAATCGAACCTGGGTACTTGTGCTTGTTGCTCGGATGTTTTTAACTAAAACGTATTAATACAGAACGTTTTAAGGCAATGCAGCAATATTCACCTAAATGTGCTGATCTACCCATTAATGAGAACAACTTTTGATACCTACACTAAAATCGCGAAATAGAATTGGCTGTTCTAAACATTACACTATTTTATTCTTGGTGGTAGAATTGACCAGACTTGACACCCGACCGCACAGTTGTTTCCTTGATAAATACTTTTTCGGAAGGAACCACAAAATATGAGATCTAAATACATATACCAGCGAATATTATCTTACTTTTAAATTCCATCGAGTGTTCCACGTCACAGGGGCCTTTGTTCAACATGCAGTCGATATATTTAGTGAAGAGACCATCGTCTGCTATAATTTTATCGGCATCGATTTTGTCATAGATTTCGTCGTAGCACATCACTAGAGGCGCGAAAGTAACAACGGTCAATATTAGTAGAGCGTTCATTTTTGAGATTGTAATTCTGAAAATTCAAATGAAAAAAACTTAGTTACTTATGCCAACTGTTTAAGATTTAAAATAATATCGTTTTTTAAATCTAATAGAACAAATTATTTGTCCTTCACTTTTTACAAGTTTTTTTACACGTCTAAGTCTGCGTTTGGCCGGAATTTTTAAATCTGATTTGTCGGTACCGTTATCGGAGGCAGATGTAGAGTAGAATTAATATACATATATTATGTTAAATAATGGGCAGGTTTAATTAAATAGAGATAAACATTAATTTACTTATAAGGCTCTTTAATCAGTCAAGTTCAAAAGTTAGTACAACATACAACAATTGAAAAATATAAATAAAAATACAATTTAATATACACAGACTGTAGCTGAAAGCCAGTTCTCGCCATTGATTAGACATGTATACAAAATATGTAAGTAAATGATAGATGTGATAAATAATAATACAGTATGTAATATTTATATGTATATGTGTATATAAAAGCGCAAATTACTTATTCACTCACTAATTAAATACGAAATCTCGAAAACAACTTGATCCCTGAAGCTAAAATTTGGCAGGTAGCTAGTTTATAGTAGGAGACGTTAGCTAGGAATGGATTTTGCGACAGGGCTGCATGAAGGTTATTTTAATATCACGGAAAATGCGGGTTAACCCGCGCGGCGCAGCTAGTCTTGTACATATATCACATGGTCAGGGGTAAGACAATAATGGGAGCTGAAATCGTTTGCGTAAGGTGTTATAAAATAAACAACCGATCATGTTAAATTTAGTTTTTCAGTAACTGGATTAAAATTCAGTTGTTAGCGGTTGAAATAAAAAAAACATCGCAATTTCAATTAGATTTACGTTAGAAGGGATTTAGGTTGTTGGCGTCGTGGAATCCGGTCAAAAGCAAATGCTCGTATCGCGGTGTAGTTTTCAAACGGTCTGCTGATACAGTTTGTGCAGTGTGCCGTTGTGACAACATTACAATATTATAGGACCGAAATGAGGGTAGGAAATCTCAATACCCTCACTTTTTCACTGACAGTTGTGTCTGAATCTCTCTAAATTCACAGTATTTTATGCGCGATTGTGATAAATATAATAAATATGTTGTCCGTAATATTTGAATTGATATCGATAAGTTCTGCATTATCAGGTTAGGTTGTAATTACAGTCGTTAGTCAAGTAGTACGAATTCAGAACAAAATTCACCTATTTCATTTATCGCAGCGAGTAACCTACTTACCAAAAATTTTGGCACCGCTCCTCTCTGAGAGTCTGACGTCCCATTAAAATGATCCTCATTTTATACCATAAACCGACGGAAAATCTCAATTATTTTAATTTCATTTGGACAAATATCCAATTGTTTTGCTATAATAGTGTTCTAGGTAATTTTGACAATTTCAGATAGCCCCGATGTATGAACATTGACCTTGGCTGATATAATTGAGTTCGGATTGCATGTGATCACTTTATTGAGATAAAATCTGAAAACCTGAAAAACACATGTAGTTAGACTAAAATTGTTTTATTTTTTTTATATAAATATAATTAGACGAACAAAACATTCTCGTGATGGTAAGAGATCTATTCATGATCATTGATGCTATAGCCAGAAAGAGTAACAAAAAAAAAAAAGCCCAGGGTATCGTTGCTTTGGCGCGCATTTGTAATGTTTTAGTATTTGTTTAATTTCTTTTAGTAATATTTTATGGTAATGGTATGGTATTTTATAAATACCTACGTATTTCGCTACGAGATAAGCAAGTCACTCGCTTTATGGTAAGCGTCACAGTTGTTTGTAAAATTCCTGCTTGCCAAAATCAATTTATTAGGCATAGATAAGAAGTATTCATGTGAAGCTATTAGTTCCAAACTAGTAATAACTGTAATTCGGAAACCAATGGCTTTTCCCAATATTCAATTGCCGTAAACAGACTTAAAAAGAAAACTTATTTTTTTATTAAAGTACCAAGTTTTAGCAGTATATTAACTTAAATGTATATATAAATATTGTATGTGTGTATGCGCCGCATTATCATACTGCTTATCATACTGGAATAAAACTTCTGTAGGCACGCTAATTAAAACAAAAGTTGCGGTTGATTGTTATGCCGAGTAAAACTGTAAAACCTTAAACAACTTTATTTTATTTTATTTAAGATATGTTTGCATTTGACCATACCCTGTCTGATGTTAAACAATGATGCGGTCTAGGATAAAGTCGGTGTACTTTGAACTAACGGATAAACCCGAAGTTCTTAAGAAAAGTGGTAATAATTTGAGTATCAGAGATTCGTAAGACAGACTTATTGTTTAATGATTATTATGACCTTAATGGCTAGATGCAACAGATGCTCGTTTTGCATTGTGCATCCAATTAGTCAATTAAAAATAGTCTGTAATTATAGCTAGAATCTTCTTAGTACATATCAAGCGTTTATTTCTTAGACTGTTAACAGAATCAGAATATCGTAAAATTATTTAACTGATACTTATTATATAAAAATTTGTAACTTTTCTAAATCTTTAGGTTACAATTTTACTATAACAATAGTTTTTAATGATATTTTTACATAGACATGTTCTTGAAATATTTAATGATATTACGGGGTCTGACTTGTAACTTTGGTGTTTAAAATAAAATATTTTTATTTGTTACCAATAACTTTGAGTAATATAATAAAATCCAGTGTATCGCTGCTTTATTTATTTTATTTTATTCAGAATACGTAGGTACAGTGCTGTTTTTAATAAGCTTATTAGTAATTTTTAAACGTAATTTATTTTTTGAGTTTAAACAAATAAGTTTGTGACAAAAAAAAAGATACATTTCTTACAAACGAAATCATTGGGAATTTATAAAAACTCAAGAGTAGGAAGTACCTATCATCAAACCAATTTTTATATATTATTTTAACAATTTTTGGCGCTTATCAATTGTTAGTATCTAGTAGTTTAGTAGTCATCTAGAATAGGTGAATAAATATTATACCATGTATCTACACATGCGTTCCTAGTAATTTCTTTTTCAGCTTTGCAAGCTAGACTCTAAAGCAGCAGTCAGCAACCTTTTAGCAGGCAAAATAAGGTAAAGGCGAACCTCACTTGTGATATTTTTTTATTGGTCATCTCCCATACAATAGATAGAAAAAACAAAAACGCTATTAAAAAAATAGGCTATTTAATTCATTTTTTTTTTCTAGAATCTATATTATAATAATTTAGATATTTATGAATAATTTAAAAAACAATCACGGGCTGCGTGTTGCCGACTGCTGCAGTCTAAACTAAATGAATTCTTCACTAACCTATTTCTAAATTCAATTTGTAACTAAGTAACGGCCTGCTAAGAAAAAATATAGATATTCTTGCATTGCATTGCATTGCATTTATGGCATTGCATTGCATTTATGGCATTGCAGGAAAAAGCATCATAACGTATTGGTAAGATCAATTATATAACAAATTTGCTTGGGCAAGGGTAAGAATATGGGCAGTGAAGGAAGGAAGGGCTTTGAACTTACACCTGAGGTGTTTTAGCGGGAACGTGGAAAGAGTCCTGACGCCCCATTGTATTCTTTTCTAAAACTAGTGTTTTTTCGAGTGTTTATGTATAAAAATAGTGGTGTTTTATTCATAAAGTGCCGGATTACAAGCGTGAGTGTGGGAAAGTGATATAATGCGGTGAAACATGACTTTTTGTGTTGCTTCCAAAACTCCATGGAAGCTTATAGTAAAGTCACCACTGCTTTCCTAAAGCATTACTGGATTTGACTAGCACGGACTGGACTTGACCAAGACTGGACTTTGACTATAAAGATAAAGAAGCTGAAAACTGAAGACTGCACACAAAATACAGAAACATTGAATCTGGCAGAATGCACAAAGTGCGATGCCAAGAAGAAAGAGGAAAAACCTATACCTGCCTCATGAGTCCAAGGCGCCGTACGGATTCCTGTTCTTAAATAAAATAATAAAAACGTTTTTATCTATTTAATACCTTTAAACGAGCAATTCTTGTATACATGTAGATATATATATATATGATATATATAATCTGAATCTTGGAAACGACTCCAACGATTTTCATGAAATTCAGTATGCAAGGGGTTTCGGGGGCGATAAATCGATCTAGCTAGGTTTCAATTTTAGAAAACGTCGTTTTATCCGTGGTTTCAGCCGAGCAAAGCTCGGTCATCCAGGTACTAATTATAATGTGTGGAATATGACGGACGTTGCACCCGTACCATTACCATTAAATGAAAAAGTTTCGTCGTCTAATCGTCTACAGTTCAGTTAGAATCTAGCTTTAAATAACGATTTAATTCTGAGATCACCTAGTCGGCACTCTAGTGATAATGAGTGTTGAAATCTTTCTAGAAGAACAATGGAAAATATATCAATTATAAAACAACTCTGCAGGCTTCCTGTTATGATGTTATAAATGTCAGTTCATTCCCACGTTTTCCTATAAAGTAGTGAGTTATATCCAGAACTTCAGCACTGCATTCGCTGAAACGGACATACAAAGGTAAGAACAGACCAGTAACCAGTATGAAAATATTATATCTTTAAAACTGCATTTCACTGAGAACGCACATCAGAATTGTAGATATAGCTATGCCATTACAATATAATGTTTTTTCTTGAGGGTTTGAAGTCAGTTTAAATAATAGTAATAGTACAAAGCGTTCACATACTTTCTAAAAAATAAAAAAAGTACGGAACTCAGCTCACAAATAACGGAGTATTCGAGACAAATACGGAAACGGTCAAAAGCATGTCCTATTAATTGAAATAGGTAAAATTTTGTTTAAAAAATTATTTAGACAACATTCTTTATATTTTATTTAAAAAAAAAAAAAACAATATTAAATGATGTCCACAAGTGGTGGAGAAAATACGTCAAAAATTTAATGAAATAAATAATACTAGTTGAATTGAGAACCTTCCTTCTTTTTGAAGTTGGTTTTTTACGGGCGACAGGCTACAGTGGCGGTGTGGTGGGAGATAGTAATCACATGTTATGGTTTCCTCGCGATGTTTTCCTTCACCGGCGACTCAAGTTCATCGTTGGGGTATGAATCCCACTCAGCTATCATCGCTACAAATTTAAAGTTTTTTGAGCCATTTGAAATCCTATTCCAACCACTATAACGCTCACGATTTCAAACTTTGTTTAATTTTCAGATTTCGCGATGAAGACTATTTTTATTTGCGTTATGTCGTTGGCCATTGTAATAGTAGCAGCTGAAGACATTCTTAAAGAAGAAGACATAGCACTTGTTCAGGATGAGAAATGGTTTCGAGAACTCTACGGTTGTTTGATGGATCAGGAACCTTGCCCGGAGAAAATGGTTATTTACAAAGGTATTATTATTATTATTTATAAGATTTTTCTCACGTTCGCATGTTTATTTGTTAAGTTTGGTGTTAAGTTATGGCGTGGTTCAAAGAAAATGTGTACCCATCTAGCTTGGAATGGAATAAACTTTCAGGAGAGGTTGCCGTAACACATCAGGTGCTTGGAGGCAGATTTTTATCTAGAGGGTGGTAGTTAGCCGAGTAATAGAAAATACCATGTCAAAACTTATTAATTCCAAGCGCACTGATCTATTCAAGATTAGCAAAAATTGTTTTCATATGTTTTTCCAATAACAGCATAAATTTTTTTACACATATAATTTTTAATTTTTAATTTTCAGAGACTGTTCCAAAGTATCTCGAAAGTAAATGTGGTTCCTGTTCACCGAAAGAAAAGGATTTGTTTGAGAAACTAAACAAAGTGGTATCTGAGAAGTATCCCAAAGAATTTAAAGAGTTGATAGACAAGCTCACACCGAAAAACAAACAATAATTCAATAACAATGTTATAATTATACGTAATTATTAATGAAAAGTATTTCCTGAATTTGATTTATCTAATAAAAATAATTATTCCATTTTATTTTCGAAAATTTTATTTATGTATTTCCCATAATACATTGCCTTATTTAGTTTAGGGTTTAATGACTGTGAAATGACTTCCAATGTTTTTTAGGGTTCCATACCCAAAGGGTAAAAACGGGACCCTATTATTAAGACTTCGCTGTCTGTCTATCCGTCCGTCTGTCTGTCATCAGGCTGTATCTCAAAAATCGCGATAGCTAGACAGTTGAAATTTTCACAAATTATGTATTTCTGTTGCCGCTATAACAACAAATACTAAAATCAAAATATAATAAATATTTAAGGGGGGGCTCCCATACAACAAACGCGATTGTTTGCCTTTTTCATAGATAATGGTACGGAACCCTTCGTGCGCGAGACCGATTCGCACTTGTTTCTTTTAAAAAAAAAATTTTTTCTTTCTTCTCGCTGGCGCTAGTTTTTTTATCCACCTGTACTCCACCGTGCTCCATCGTATACCGAGTCTTTGCGGTCTAACGCAAGTCGTTTTTTAATCTTTAACTTTTTATATTGAACGCAATGGAAACTTACAATATTCTCGTATGATACTCTTTAGAGCCCGCAAACAGCTTCTGTTGTCTCTAAGCATTATCCGTGTCTGTCTGTTTTTCACCTACTTCTTCGGAAAGTTTAAAAGTCCTCGCGAAGGCTAACAGCCTCTGGCAGCCTCGCTTGAGAGCCAGTTCTATTCCAGGATAGGTGTGCAGACCATCTTCGACCAAACCATCACTTAACATTTTCGGAACGGGTTTCCGTCCCAGCAACGGCACGACGATATCATTTCATGTTAAAAGTTACGTCACGCTTATTTTATAATATGAGACTAAATATTATTAATCGGACGTGTAGTTTTCGAATTGATTAATAATAAAGTGTGGTCGAAAATGGTATACACACCAAGGCTGGGAAGGAACTGTACCCTCAAGTGATGCTGCGGGAAAACCCTTAAGGTGCTAGGCGACAGATTTTCAACTTGAGGTCGCCAGTCTAGTACCTTACCGCTATGCTATGGCTTCCTCACGTTGTTTTCATTCATCTCTTCAGCGTGTGAACCGATATCGCTAACCACTGAATTATCATCGCTAAAAATAATGTTGTCGACCCAACGAGCTGGTGGACGACCAAAGTTTCGCTCTTTTTCTTCCTTCGCTTTTGCTTTATCTCCAATTTCTTATTTATGTTTTAATAATTGTTCACTTTGATGGGTATGCGCACTTAGTAAGTAGAAATCTCTCCATACTAAGGTTGCCTGGAAAAGATCTTAGCGATAAAGCCGCCAATTGTTCCACTAGTGTTAAGTTTATGTTGTTATAATTGTTTGTAATTGGTGTGAACAATAAAGAGTTATAGGTAATACTAGCCAAAATCTGAGCTTTGTGAGGGCTCGCGTAGTTTTTCTAACGGGTAATAATTTTTAGGACAATTTTTTTTTAAATTGAGTTTTTTTTTTCTCTTTCTTCTTGGCATCGCACTCTGTGCATTCTGCCAGTTTCAATGTTTCTATATTTTGTGAGTAGTCTTCATTTTTCAGCTTCTTTATCATCTATAGTTACAGTCAAAGTCTAGTCTTGATCAAGTCCAGTCCCAGTCAAATCAAGTCATGCCTTAGTAAAGTAGTGGCGACTTTACTATAAGCTTCTGGATGGAGTTTTGGAAGCAACACGAAAAGTCATGTTTAACCACATTATATCATTCTTCCACACTGGCGCTTGTAATTCGGCACTTTATAAATAAAACACCACTATTTTTATGCATAAAAACTCGAAAACACACTAGTTTTAGATTAAAATACAATGGGGCGACACGACGCTCATCCTGTTCCCGCCAAAACTCCTTAAATTGAGTTTAGTTCTGTTGCAGCGATGTTAACTCTTTGGTTTTCTAACAGATGGCGTTAGTAGTACGATAACATTCTATTCAATGAATACAAAGTTGTTAATGTTCATTCATTTTTTTAATAGCTATAAAATTATTATTTTTTTGACAGATAACACATCTAGATATGAAGATACATTACTATGTTAAAGAACAAATCTAAAAGCGTGATAGTATTTTAGTAAAATGCTCAGGTTGTGGGATAGTGATAGGGCTCACTTCGCTCGCCCTGATTATTATTATTATTATCTACTCTTGAGTATTATTATTATCAACTCTTGACTATAGATGCACCTCGTTAAAACACATTACAGTATTTTCATTATGTTATTTATACGCAAAAAAATACCGTTCACTAAAAGCGTCGATTGATATAACTTCTAAAGAAAATTTTTAATTAACATTGAAGTGACCCTTTGTAATTGACGATATTACTTAATTAAGTCAAAATTAAATTATTTCATACACAATAGCATCACAAAAAAATTTGATGGCATTCCCAGACTTCATATTTTAACAATAACAATGTATATAGTAGTTTGGGAGACCAATATTTACATATAAAATGATGCACGTATTTATAAGATGCCATTTAAGTTTTACTCACAGTAGAAACGAACGTTGTATACGTTCGTTTCTACTTTAATCCTTTATTATCATAGTGATTTATTGTTTTAAAACATTTAATAGTCCAAGTCGTGTTACAATTTAAGTTACGTAATTAAGTGGCGGTAATGTACATTACAATATCAATTTAATTCTGTAATAATTCCTTTATTGTTTTAATTTCTTAGCAGGAGATCGTTTAGGTAGGCGCCACCGTAGATATTCTGCCGCCAAGCAGCAGTGTGTAAACATTAATGTGTTCCGGTTTGAAGAGTACTGCAGTTAGCGAATTCACAGGGATATTGTGACAAACCATCGAAAGTATTAGCGATGATAGCTCAGTGGTTAGCGCGGTCGGTTCGCATACCGAAGGGCGTGGGTTCAAACCCCAACAATGAGCTTGAGCTGCCGGTGAAGGAAAACATCGTGAGGAAACCATAGCATGGTGGTAGGGTGCTTGAAAATCGATACCCTCAAGTTGAAAATCGGCCGCCAAGCATCTAGCGGTGTGTTCCGGCAGCCTCACTTGATAGCTAGTTCCATTCCAGGCTAGGTGTGCTTAACACTTAACATGAGGTGAGCTGTGGTCAAACACATAGCCTGTCAGCCAAACAAAAATAAAACTATATTTTGAATGTTAAATGATTTTATTTCAATTTTCTATTTTTTGTTTGAACTGTAAAGAGTTATCTAACTACCAACGCTGGTCAAATGCGGATAGGCAGACTTCACACGACTTCGAACATTCTCAGAGAGACAAATTTCCTCACGATATTTTGTTTGACCATTTGAAGCTAGCACGTAACTTAGAAAAGATAGAGAAATGTGCACGGAGACTTTAAAGGAGGACCTGGCAATCAAATCGGCATTCAGAAGATCTCCCAATTAGGATAATTTTTTGCTGGATCTAATTAATAAAATAAATGCTATAATCTAAATTCATTTTCAGATAATGCGATCGTTTATTTTCTTCTGCGCCGTTGCATTATTGACGGTAGTCAATTGTGATTTTCTCAGTGAAAATGATCAAAGTCTCATAGAAGACAAACAGTGGTTTACAAAATTCCATGACTGTTTTATGGGTCAAGGGCCTTGTCCAGAAGATGTAAAAAAGTACACAGGTAAGAATGAATTTATTACTCTAATCCTTTCCATCCTAAGGTTGCCCGGAAGAGATTACTTTTAGCGATAAGGTCGCCAGTTGTTAGACCTTTTGGTTAAGTTTATTTTCTTGTTACTCTATATTGTATAATTTTTGGCGTAGACAATAAAACGTTATTCTTTAATTTCACAATATACCTAAGTCATTCTGATTAATATACGTAGGTTTTAATAAATTGTATGTTTGATAACTAGGTTATCGCTCCACGACATCGTAAAGTATTCCATATTTACTCTGCCTAACTATTTTTGTTTCAGATATAGTTCCTATATACTTGAAAACTGCTTGTGCTTCCTGTTCCCCAAAAGAGAAGGAATTGTTTGTAAGGCATAAGAATTTAGTGGCTCAACTGTATCCAAAGATGTTCGCAGATTTAAAATCAAAGTTCGTACCTAAAACCGTATGACAGGTAACCTATACATATTATATGAGTACGTACTGAAACAAATTGCGCAATTGAATAATTAGACATTAAATATAAAGAACAATCTTGAGAGGTTCAGTAAAATAAAATTTTAAAGATGCAAAATGGAAATGTGTTTTTTCATTTAACCTTGCCGTGCCTACTGAGTCTTAATTTACATTAAATGTTACTTATGATTGTCTGACTATATTTTTTACGACTTACGTAGTCATTTTTACTTTTTATCCGCTAGTATACTGTATACCTAAACTAGTAGTTGACAAATGCTTAATACTTATTAAGTATTAAGCATTTGTGAAAAAAACTTCGAGCATTTTTCGGAGTTCAACTTCAACATGTTTCGAAGAAGTGTAGTAAGTGATAAAGAACAGTGATATCTACCCATCATTTGTATAAGTTGGTCCTGAATTTGCGAAAAACATTCATTGACTTTCAATAAAACGTATAGAACAGCTATTTATGTTTCTTTTTTATATAATAGTAATGAGACGAACGTGATGCTTCATTTCATCTCATCCAAGTCTAGACACATTCAAATACTTGACTCTGGCAGATTTTTCAGTGTTACCTCAACATATATTTTTAAGTCGAGTATAAATAAAAAAATTATACGAATCAGGAACAGAATATAAAATTTGGATTTTATCAAACCTGTGGAAGATTCTCACATAATTATATTTATCAAGAAGGTTATTTATTTTTACGCTTTACAGACTAAGTGTTTGACTACAGCTTACCTGATGTTAAGTGACGGTGTGGTCGTACACACCTAGCCTGCAATGGAACTGGCTCTCTAGTGAGTCTGCCGGAACACACCATTAAGTGCTTGGGGGCAATTTTCAACTTGATAGCTAGTGGGTGGTAGCTAGCCAGCCGAGTGCTATAAAGTACCCTACCACCACTCCTATGGTTTGTTACGATGTTTTCCTTAACCGGCAGCTTGAGCTGATTGTTTGGATTTGAACTCACGCCCTTTGGTGTGTGAACCAACCTAGCTAACCACTGAGCTGTCATCGCTGATAATAATTTCTTAAATATTAATTTAATCTTATATCTTAAACGAGCAATTCTTGTATATATATAATCTGAATCTCGGGAACGGCTCCAACGATTTTAATGAAATATAGTATGCAGGAGGTTTCGGGGGCGATAAATCGAACTAGCTATGTTTCATTTTTAGAAAACGTTGTTTTAACCGTTTTTCAGCCGAGCAAAACTCGGTCATCCAGGTACTTAATACTTTATTTGACACCAAGATTTGAGCTACGTTTAAGCTATTATACCTACGTCTCTCACCTATAACTAACACTTGATCAAGGTACCTTTCAAATAAACAAATAAGAAACTAAATCATGAGCTGCTTGACCACGGACAGATACAAGTATACTCGTACATACTTTTATTACAATTTATTTTATGTATAAATGCTTGAATACCGACACCAACGCTAAGGCCAATCCAACAGAATATAAACTTCATCAACAATACTAATTCAATTAATTTTGGCATCTCACTTGGTGTATTTTTTAAATAACTCTAAGTCAGAGTCAGCCACAAAAAGCAAGTCAAGGTTAAGTCCTATCATGCTCTAAAGTATATTGACAATCTTACTAGAATTTTCGGCGGAGTTTTGGGATTACATAACACTAAATTACACGTTTCGCCGTATTAAATAACTTCCCCACACAAGTGCACGTAAACAAACTCTTTATGAATAAAACATACCTTCATGCAATTAAAATGAAAACAAGTTAAAACAAATAATTGGTATGAAACAGCGACTTGATTTTTCGCGTTTTCGTGAAAACCCCAAATCGCAATCCAATCTAATCTTTGGCAGACATCTTAATACGCTGCTTAGTAAGTGGTCTTGCATAACATCTAATACCTTTAAACGAGCAATTATTGTATATATGTATATATATATAATTAATCTGAATCTCGCAAAAGGCTCCAACGATTTTCATGAAATGTAGTATGCTAGGGGTTTCGGGGGCGATAAATCGATCTAGCTAAGTTTCATTTTTAGAAATTTTATCCGTGTTTTCACCCGAGCAAAGCTCGGTCATCCAGGTACTGTAGGTAAAGCATCTAAAGTCTAAAAACTAATTGCGATTACTATTAGGCGCCGAAGAAAAAGATACGCCACTATTTATCTTATGCTATCGTAATAAGGTATGCAGACGCGTATATTTTTCCTGACCATCTACAACAGTAATAGCTGTACGAAGTTCACAATACAGGGGCTCTTATTTAATCTCCGTGGAAAAAGTGCCACATCATACAATGGTCACTACATACACTATGAGTATGAAATAAATTGAGAGAAAAATATTTTTTGCAATGAGCTTCTTGCTCATATGTACATAATTTGAAGAGTTCCTGATAACTAAATTAACATGGACCAAGTCAACGATCTATCACTTGCTATTAAAAATCTTCAGTGATCATATTTGACTTAATGGTGACCCATCAATAAGATTTGTATTGAAAAGTTCTTAAAAGTAAAAAACCGGCCAAGTGCAAGTCGGACTCGCGCACGAAGGGTTCCGTACCATTCTCTATAGAAACGGCAAAAAAATCATGTGTGTTGTATGGGACTTAAATATTTATTTTATTCCGTTTTTTAGTATTTGTTGTTATAGCGGCAACAGAAATACATCATCTGTGAAAATTTCAACTGTCTTATCGCGGTTCTTGAGATACAGCCTGGTGACAGATAGACGGACGGACAGACAGACAGTGAAGTCTTAGTAATAGGGTCCTGTTTTTTCCCTTTGGGTACGGAACCCTAAAAACCGGTCAAGTGCGAGTCGAACTTGTGCGTCGAGAGTTCCGTACCTACCCATTATATATCCACAATAAAATCCATTTTTTTTAATGGCAATTAAGCTAGTCTTCTAAATTGTATGAGCGCTCATACAACTCAGATAACTATCTTAATTGGCGTCAACTATGTATGTATCCTTTAACATTATTTAATTTTCAACTTTTATAATTTTTTGCAATTTTTTCTTTATTTTGCTTTTTGCCAAATTTCGTGATTCTAGGTCAACGAGAACTACCATATAGGTTTTCGACCCAAAATCTATAGGGTAGGTTCTTCCGGTTGACCTAGAATTGTCAATTTTGGTGAATTAAACAAGTAAAGTAAAAATTACGAAAAATAAAAAAAGTTTAAACTTATGGAAAATTTTGGTACTTACAAGTTTTCGCGAAAATCTAAATTTGCCCATATCTAGTTTGTAGTAGCTATGTTTCTAACTTGTTTAATATATATATAATATAATTGTTACGTTACGATAACTGCACATTGAATCAATTTTCTTATAAAAGGTATTTTGGTTTACTTTGACATAGTTTTACTTGAAATGTTAACGTTCTAGAGTTGGCCAACCGCAAAAGAGCGCTATTTTCAAATTCAAGAGACGTGAAGCCACCTTCTTCTTTAACATACAAAGCATTTAAACGCAACATGGGATCACAAAAAAATTGCATACTGACCTCTAAACTTCAGTATGAAGATGGCATTTGATGATGATGGAATCAACAAAACCCAAAAATACAGTTTTTAATTTTTTTGTTTGCCTTCAAAGCCGCGGACAGCAGCTATGAGAAATGCTTAATGAGGTGTTTGTGTCAGAACTTAGCCATGACCCGACTAAGTATTTATATCCATTTAAAAGCCCTAATTGAAATGCCTATTTTTTATTCGATATTAAAATTTGCACTTGCAAACAGATTTATAATTAGTTCATAAATCTTATTGCAAGTGGTGATTAGTTATTTATTTACTACTTTGTATGTATATAGTTCCCGTAGGATAGCGAATACCGACAGACGCGTTTATATAAAATAAATAAATAAATATTGGAGGACATTTTCACACAACGCCACCAAACTAAGCAAAGCTTGTACTATGGTTTTTTTGTTGTAAATACATACTTATAATACTATACAAAACAGCCAGACACCGAACAAATATCAGTCTTTGTCACACAAATGTTAGTCGTGAGTAGGAATCGAACCCACGCCCTTCAGTTCTCGAAGCAGAACTTTACCAAATGAGCTAACAAGGCAGTCAAATAGGGCAGATTGAAATCTAATGTTAGAAAAATAAGATCATGTTAGAGAATAAGAAAATTAAGATGTCCGTTGCTACGTCAAAATTAAAAAAGCAATTAAACATCGTCTATTCGCCCATCGTCCTCAATTTTTTTTATAACTTGCCTACTTGCTGGTTTAAGAGTTTCATTTTTTGCGCATCTATCTTATAGAAGCCACTTATACTTTATTTACTAACAAAGGATTGGCTACTGGCAAACAAGTTATCAATATACCGTTTAGTTTCGCAACCTATAATCCTACTTAAGTATTATTCATCATCATTGATTTAAAGTTTAAACTTAGCAGCGACCTCTATCTTTGCCTTTTGGTGTTAGAGGTCAGGATTTAATTTTGGGTCATTGTTTTAAGTTGGCTCTAATTACAGTTTGTTCTCGAATACTTACTAATAAGCTTTACTTAAAGTTAAACAATGTTTAAAATTTTCTGTTCCCTGACATGAAATGACATACTTACTTGGAAACGAGTCAAGTAATTATTGATACTCGTAACCTAAGTACAGTAACAGACCTTAGTTAATTAACTAAGGTTATTAACTAAGGTCTGTTACTAATAATAACAGAACTAGTTAATTTATAAATGTAAAAATTTACCACAGTGAACTTTAGTTGCAATTATAACCAAACAAAACTTATATTACTGTTATGTCATTTCAATATGGGACAAAAGGTTTATTGACTTTGTGGAACTCGTTTTAGGATCTGCCTGTTGAAACAAAAATAACGGGTTTCTGATCCTCGAACATAAGTAAATTTTTTTCAGTTTAGGGTTCAACCAAAATGTAACGGTTTTGAAATTATTCAAAAATGCAACAATTTTGAAAATATTATAACGTAATCTAACGTGACAGTACTACCAAATAAGCGTAAATAAATAACTTTGCAACTTAGTAGAATAAATAATAAGGTACTGGCGGGAAGATGAAAAAATTATAGCGCCAAATGTGCAAATGTCCAAAACTTTTCGGTGTAAATATGAAGTTAAACATACCTTAATTTTTCATCGTTTACTTGAATATGTAGAAATACTCGACACTGGCAAAACGCACAAAGCACGGTGCCAAAAACAAAAAAATCTACTGTTTTTCCATACGCTTACATTTTACAGGCTATCGACTAAATGTCCAACTAGATAGAGCAAAGGGAATGAACCTTTCTCTTCATTTCTCGTTGATTAAACGGTGGCTTGCGATGGACTAAATCAGCAGTTCTGTTAGTGGTATTAGAATGCCTGGTACGCCAACTGCACTAGTTTACGCCAAATTTAATAGGAGCAACTTTGCACTAGGAATAACTTTGTTGTTAGGTGCCTACTAACACAGTATGAATGAAAATATATACAATGCATATGACTTTCAAGGAGTTTTTCTACCATATTTTACTAAAAATTCTAGACTAGACTAGACTAGAGTATTTCCAAAAAAAAAAATACTACGGGTTTCAGTTTCCTCTTACGGCCGCCAGAGCCACTGTTCCATTTTAAGATTTAAAACTTGACCAAAGTTTTTCGCAATCCACAATTATGATATACCTACAACTCTTGATACGTATAGGATAGTCGATGAATATGAAAACTAATATAATAGAATGTTGTGAGTAAAATCTTGACACTTGTTTCGGTGGCTCCATCTGGAATTGTACCAGGAAAAGACAATTTAAACCTAATAGTGGCTCTAGCATACGTTTTCGAGAATTATAAAGTACGCAAATAGGTAGTAAAAGTAAACCATTTCATTTTTATCCGACTTCAAAAAAGGAGGGGTCTTTAATTATTATGTATTTTTTTTCAATGTTTGTTACCTCAGAACTCATTCATTGATGAACCAACTTGAAAGATTATTTTTTTGTTTCAAAGGATATACTTTTAGATTGGTCCCATAAACTTCATGAAATTCGGTTTAGTAGTTTAATTTTTAAACCAAAATACCTAAAACCTAGCCGTGTCTTGGGACATGGAGTCAGTTTAAAAAAAAATGTAAATCGATTCTTGTTTAATCCCTAACAATAAAATGTTTGAGAATCGAGAATAAAACTCAAGGCAATACGATCGATGTTCATTGGTAGAACCCGTGGCCCGTCCCGTACTTTCTTCGTGGACGGAGTGGGCTATTAGTATGCGGCCCGTTAGTTCGACCTTTCTTCTTCCTCGACTGGTTTATTCGCTTCTGGTGAGCAAGACGCGGCCATACCGCCGGTAGCCGCCGAACCAGGAACACACTTTCTTATAAACTGTAAGTAAAGCTTCCACTACTTAGAAAGTTTCGTCATATATGCGAGAAAGTTTAAGTTTGACAATTAACTTATACCTAACTATTACAGATGAATGTGGTGCTGTAGTTTTATAGGTATATACTTAAGAACGTTATTAGAAGTGTCTGTCTAGTGTCTATATTTGTGTATGTTTTCTTTTTGTATGGTGAAAGTGTTCGAATGTTTTGTATCTGTTCGGCCAAGGCCACGCATAATTTTTAGGTAAACAGGAATTAGATTCGATTGTAACAGTTATGATATAGGTTTCCTGTTTGTTGTTTTATAGAATAGTAAGCTTTAGTGTGCCTAATTGCCTGAGATGGAAGGAGGGAATGGAGGCCTTTGCCCTGTGGGACTGCAGATGATGATGACAATAATAAAAATAATAATAATTACCTAGGCAAATATGATGTTTTTCACGACAATTTTAGTCAGCAGCTTACCGGTCAGCTAGAAAATTATAAATAGGTATCAGTGTGAATATATAAGAAAAAAAAAACTGGCCAAGTGCGAGTCGGACTCGCGCACCGAGGGTTCCGTACAAACCTGACGGTATATAAAAGTTATGTTTTTTTTACAAAATGGTAATTTATGCTTTTCACAATTTTTCCTTTATCTGTGCTATAAGACGTTGCTTCGTACCAAATTTCAAGATTCTGAGTTCACGGGAAGTACCCTGTAGGTTTTGATTCCCTTGCGAGTGTCGAAAATTTGCAGCATAAACGGCTGTATCTTTTGATTGCGTTGGCTAAGAAGTTTGAATTTTTCACAGCTTCAAGGGACCTGAGACTTGAGTATTTGATATGAATTTCAGCTTGATACCTTTACGCGTTCTTGAGACAAAAGGTCTCGACAGACAGACTTATAACAAAGTGATCCTATAAGGTTTCCGTATTTTTCCTTTTGAGGTTCGGAACCCTAAAAACGACAAATAAGGTGGGAATAGTTTGGGTAACTTCTGACACGAAAATAAATTAATGAAATACTATGGACATATTTAATGCTTATGAATGAATTAATGATAATGTTGTTGTATGAACGATTTATGTATATACAGGGTTATGCTTAGAGTATACTAAGCCGGGTCATTGTACATTTTGAACTACTTTTTAATACAACTTCGAAAGCTTAAAATCAGGTTTTCCATACGAAAAACTTGTCAACCCTTAAACAAGCGCATTATTTCAGAATTGTGCTTTTAGTAAAAGTTATTCATAATCACGTGTAAACTGACCTCCTTTCGGTATAATACACCCCAAGTTTATAACCCTGTATAAATAAAAAAACAAATGATATTCGTTGGTGCTTAACTTGAGAACAGCTGATTCGAATAACTGTTTTTTTGCGTTTCGGGTGGCGAATGAAACATCTTCATTCGCCAGATACGGGTGAAGGTGAGGCGCTATTGCACCGGGTGCGAAGTATTAAGGAATATTTCTGATTTTGACGATTATGATTATGAGGCGGGTTGGTGAGCGCAGTTAGGTGTGATTGTACGAAGAAGACGCCGCTGCCCATCTTCCGGATTACATCCCTTAGCCGACTCTTACGGCAACCACGGGTAGAGAGGGTGGGGTACTATTTTTACGCCGGCAACACCACGGCAATGAGCTTCATTGGTCTAGTAATTTCACTAGAATTATTTCGAACGGTAAAGACGAAATTATTTTGTTTAAACTATATATGTAAGTGTTTTCCAATGTTTCAATCAATTTATTACGTGGAAAAACTCTACCGTATTAATAGAATTCTGCCGCTAAACAGTAGTATCTAAGCATTGTTACTCAAAGTTGAATACCGCTGTAATGGTCAGGTCAGTCAAGGGCCGTCAATTACCATCAGAAGAGCGCTTAGTTCATATCGTCACTTTTGCGTTAAACAAATCAAATGTGCTTTCTACTTCCAGATTGTAATCATGAAGAGCTGGTTGGTTGTTCTGTGCGCGCTGACGGTGGTGGTTTCGGCCCAGCAGTACCCCAATCGATACGAGAACTTCAACACAGATGCCATCATTCAGAACGAGAGAATCCTGCTCGCTTACTACAAATGCGTCATGGACAAGGGGCCGTGTACCAAAGACGGGAAAAACTTTAAACGTAAGTCACTTTTTATTTATATACTAGCTACCTGCCCCGGCTGCGTACGGCCTTACACGGGGCTTTTGATTTATCTCAAAGGGATAAGGCAGCGTTTTCGATGAAAGCTCCTTGGGGTTTGAACCCACGCCCTTCGGCGTTTGAACAATCCGCACTTGGCCAGTGTGGTGGGTTATGGTCTTATCCTTCTCACAACGAGTAGAGACCTGTTCCCAGCAGTGAGCCAGTTTATAAAAAAACAGGCCTGATTCGGAATTACATACATATTTTTTTGCATCACTAACACAAAAAACGTAATTACGACAGTAAATAAGAGTATTAATAGTTTGATATCCATTATATGGTGTTTTACTCTCAATAAATACTGACCTCAAGGAACCGTATTCAAGTGACGCATGTTTCACATAAATGTTTATTTTAATAGTTCCGTAAAGTGTAATGATTTTCCTATAAACGTTTTATTGTCTCTATACAAATCATTTGACTTTGAACGACCTTACACTTACAGAAAACTCGTTATGCTCAATTATTATATCATTAATACTAGCTTTTAAAACCAGCTTTTAATTTGTAAATATTGCTTATTGATTAGGAATAGAGTGTAGTACATTCGGGATAGAGTTAAATAAATATTATCAAACCTCTACCTTGGGTTGCCATGATACATTTTAGCCTGACCAGTACATACAACAAACAACATGTACAATAGTGGCACATACACACAAGGTGATGTTTGTGCCATAGTTTCCCCGCCTAAGACTACATATTACAATACAAATGTATTGTAAAAAAATAAAATGTTATTCAAAGTTTACAAAGGTCACGGACCCTAGTGTCTGTGGAGAGTAATTTTAAATAAAAAATAAATAAAAAAAGACTACATATTACAAAAAAAACTCGTCCGCCGCGTCTGTCTGTCTGTCTGTGCCCGATAAACTTAAAAACTACTGAACGGATTATCATGCGAGTGTCGCCTATAGATAGAGTGATTCATGAGGAAGGTTTAGGTATATAATTTGTCAAGGTTTTGTGTAAATTGGTTGAAATATGATAATTGTTGGATAAGTCGGAAAAAGTCAAGCCACCTGGTAGCTTTCATCGAAAACGCTGCTTAATTCCTTTGAGTTATAACAAAACAATTAATGGTAGGATATTTCTCTTATAGAACTACAAAAAAGTCCGCGATGGCATATATCTACCTTTTAAGGATAGCTTACTAAAACCATTGTTAATACCCGTCCGAAGCCGGAGCAGGTCGCTAGTCTGGTTATTTAAACCAACAAATTTAATCTTGCATACTCATACGTGTTTTTCTGTTCTAGTTTTTTTCTTTACGATTGACAATCTTGGCGTTTAACCACAGCTCACCTAATGTTAAGTCACGGTGTAGTTGAAGATAGTAAAGCACACCTAGCTTGGAATAGAACTAGCTCTCAAGTGAGGCTGCTGGATCATACCGTTAGGTGGTTGGCGGGAATATCGTTTCGGCTTGTTTCATTTTGATATGCTAGGTTTAGTTAGTTTAATAGTGTACATGTATATAACATTATATTTTTTGTAAAAATAGAAATGGCGTTCTGTGTCATATCATACATACACATAAAGTATACGTTTAATTACAGGTGTTCTACCAGAGACGCTGACAACTGCCTGCGCACGATGCAGCCCTAAGCAGAAGCAAGTGGTGCGCAAGATGCTGCTTGGAATCAGAGCCAAGAGCGAGCCCAGATTTTTCGAGCTACTCGATAAATACGACCCAGAGCAAGTCAATAGAGAAGCTCTTTACAAATTCCTTGTCACAGGAATTTGAATCTTAATCTTAAGTAATTGATGACTATAACCCGCGGCATATATATGGAAATGAAGCTCAGTTTACCTACCAGGAGAACATACCTGCTTATGGTCACCCAGACCAAATGCGGGTATGAGATTTGAAGTTATGGTAGATAAAGAGATTCATTTTGGATGCCGTGCATTATGCCAACTAGGTTACGAAACATTTTACTTGAGGACTGAAAATCCAAATGATTGTATTTAACAGTCATTCCTTGTAAGCCGCATTTATAACTTATACACAATTTAACAATTAATAAGTTAATTTTAATTTAAATATAATAGCTATACTACAGTTGCACGTCTTTTCCTTATTTAAACTTAATTGATGCCATAATTGTAGCTCATTTATAAATGTCACCAAAGGTTAAGCGCATAAGACCGTAACTATTAAAATATGCATGATTACTTACCATAGCTGCTTGTATTTTGTAGCGACATGTTTGCAGTATATTTTTCCATTCCGAGGAATAATAGATTCCGATCTTGATACCTTCCTATAAATAAAGCATTGATACCGGGGTGAACTATACTTTACACAGCAACGAAGACGTTATCATCTGTGAATGTGACTTATATTGTGATTTAAAAATGAATTATGTTATCGTAGCGCTATGTTTGGCAGTTGTGGTGATAGCGGATGATAAATATCAAGACTTTAGTGACAATTTTGATCTTACTGAAGTGCTTAACAATGAAAGGTTACTGATGTCTTACGGCAAATGCTTGCTTAATAAGGGCCCCTGTACACCTGAAGTAAAACAAGTCAAAGGTAAGAATAAAAGAAAGTATGTCAAGAAGGATTTAGAGTTTATTCTAAAAAAATCTAAGAATTAGGTATAACGCATAAAAGTAGCTTAGAATTAAATTATACTAGCTCCGTTTTCTAAATTATTTGTAAAATCAAGTTTCAAATATTTTATGTGACTTAAGATTAATACAAATTACCTTCGAACATAATCTAATAGTAATATTGACTCATGTTTTTAGACTGTTGATCTTATCTAGCGCCACCCGAAAAGTTTCATAAGACACCCATCCTTGGGAATGTTCATTTTTAGCAGCATTCCAAACTGTTTCAAATTTTTCGTCTGTAATTTTTTCGCCAAATGCTTCAAACACTTTCTTTATTACTTCCGGGGTTCGTTTTGCGTACATATCTCGATGTGATACTCCAAGCAGTGTTAGTGTACTTGGATTTAGACAGGATCTAACGTCAGATTCTTGCGGTAGGTATGTTCTATTTGCCTTACAGTATCCATTTGGTGTAATAGGATAATCCAAATCAAAATACCTGCCTGAAGGAACGCCTGCCCTTAAGCTTTTGTTGGCCTTTTGATCAGGCTTAACCATTTCAGAATAAGTCGTACAATAGTCGACACACTCATCAGGGATGTCCCAAACTTTAGGCAACTCAGGAGTTGGAATTGTATGGTTTATCATATCAACAAAAACTCTGTAATTTATTTGCGTGCCATCATAAGCTTTAAAAGTATCTAACAATGGTTCTAACAATCTATGATTAAACATTATAAATCTATGGTGACAATACTCATAAACCAATTGTTTAGGCAACCACCCAGTTTTACGTTCATCCAAATATTTCATATTTAAATAAAGATTTGCAAAAAACGTCTTGTCAAATCGCGTTCTCAAGCATTTCCTAAGCGTATTTAAGTGCTTTAAGCAACTACTAAATAATTTTCTATCTGGATTTGTTTTACAATATGTAAGACATTCGGGTAAATTATCAGGAGGTTTAAGTAGACCAAAAGAATATTCTGGAGGCACACAAGTGATGTTGTGATTTGGCGTCAGTACCTTTCCTATTGGAGCTCGTTTGGTATTATAGAAATCTACTGCTTGTTTATTTTCTACCATATTGAATAAACCTAATGATACTCTATCGTCTCTCAAGCACAATTTCGTCCACTTGCCGTGATGATCTGGATTAGTTTTCTTTCCAAATATATTGTCGGGATTAAAAGCTGGTCTGCAGTAATTACGATCAGTTTGGAATGCGGCCCCTTTTGCTGCGGGTGTTTTGTCAGGCAGAGGGTCTAGAGGCATTATTATATCATATAAACGACCGTGAAAATCGGTTTTCTTGCCTAATGTGGTCGTTTTATAATCGAAATCTTTTGGGAACGTAGGTGTTGGATCGGGAACAGTCCCGAGGCTTTTTTTCCAGTAAGATGAATAAACGGTGTTTTTGAAATCGAGTACCAATGTTTTAAACTTAGTTTCCACTGGTGGGTTAACAATATCTGATTCATGAATGGTATTTTTAACTTCGGAGAAATAGCCTGCATTTCTGTTATCTTTTCTGGATGCTCTTCTTAACGGGGGTAGTTTACCAGGTTTTGGATCTGGTTTTATTGAGTCTCTAACAAGACTGTCCACTTCTTCTTGGAGCAAATAGTGCTTGAGGCAATCTACGACTGATTTTTCAGGCTGTGCACTAGGTATTCCAGCTGGGCATACTTTTGGATCTCGCTCAATAAACATTCCCATATTTCCTTTTCCTCCTGCGGTCTGTGAAGAGTAATTTTTTTGCATTTTGGTTTTTATTTTATTTTTTAATCAGTTTTTACAATCGTTTGAAGTTTGTCATTTATGCCAAGTACTAGCTACATCCTCAAACAAAACTTTTTTATTATTAAAAATGTGTCAAGTGCATATCGTGAAAAGTTTATTATAGAATTCTATACCTATATTCAATTTAAGTCATAGCTTCATTTGTCATAATCACTGTAGCCCTGAGCTGTAGCCTATTATTTTGTGAGTAGTCTTCATTTTTCAGCTACTTTATCATCTATAGTTACAGTCAAAGTCTAGTCTTGATCAAGTCTAGTCGGTCCCAGTCAAATCAAGTCATGCCTTAGTAAAGTAGTGGCGACTTTACTATAAGCTTCTGGATGGAGTTGTGGAAGCAACACGAAAAGTCATGTTTAACCACATTATATCATTCTCCCACACTCGCGCTTGTAATTCGGCACTTTATAAATAAAACACCACTATTTTTATGCATAAAAACTCGAAAAAAAACACTAGTTTTAGAAAAAAATACAATGGGGCGACACGACGCTCACCGCGTTCCCGTCAAAACTCCCACTGAAGCCACTGAACTCCACTGAAGTCTTAGTGAGCAAAGTGCAGAAATCTTAAAGGCACTTAAAACTGGGTGAAAAAATGGGGATAAAATATGTTAAAAATAACAAAATTCTAACTCGAGCTTGAGCAGCCTGAGGAAGATGAGAAAACATCGCGAGGAACCATGATAAAAGGGTACTTATTAGTGGTACTTACTCAACTGGCTAGCTTCCACTCTTAAATTTAAGGTACCTACCGCGAAGCACCTAGTATGTGTGCGTTAAGAAAGTCTCACTCGAGAACCAGTTTCCATTGGTGGCTAATTGCGTTCACAATTGTTGACCAAACTATTATTTATCAGCAGGTGAACATCAAGCATGTCAAGCATAAAAATATTTTCACATCATTACATCATCATCAGCCATAGGACGTCCACTGCTGGATATAGGCCTTCTCCTGGGGAGGGTTTTGCCAATACTCGCCACGCTTGGCGAGCGCAGTTAGGTGTGATTGTTCAAGGAAGACGCTGCTGCCCATCTTCCGGATTACATCCCTTAGCCGACACATACGGCAACCACGGATAGTAGTAGCCACCCCGCGCACCGCTGCCCCATTCTTTGGCCTTGGTTGACGTCATCGCGTTTGCTGTCGGCACGCGTCACAGAGTGCGCGCGCGCTTTTTGCATAGAGTTTATTTTATTTAGACCTTACAAATATATTTTTTAAATATAATTGTATGGGAGAAAAAAATACGAATTATCAACGTAAGGAAAACAAAAGTTGTTAGATTTAATGTACTGAATACGCCATTAAAAAGATGCTGACTGATTACAAATGACCCTGTATAAGAGATGGCGTGTCATTATTGACAATACTTCAATACATTCATAAGAATAAGTTTATACGAGGATAAAAAAAAAATTAAGGACCGTGACATACAGACGGATAAAAAACATGGACCAACGACAGAGAACGAAACCCTAAAAAAGTATTAAAACGATAAAAGAACCGAACCTCAAACCGCACAATCTCAAATTTATTTAAAGCATATATTTTTGAAATAAGTATTTTCTCTCCAACCATCCAACTCTTCATTAAAAACTTTTAAAATTATACAAAATAATCGTTCTTTTTATATTTTATGTGTAACAACTCAGATCAAACACTACTATAACAACAACATACTTTTACGTAACAGCTTATGTATATTTTTTAAGGAGTTTTGGCGGGAATACGGATATGTTATGACGCCACAATGAATAAGATTCCAAAACATGTGTTTTCGAGTATATACATTTGTATGAGTATTCGACAGTTCTAGATTTAAGTACTGAAATGTATAGACAGTCGAGACTAGAGAATGTAGACAAATTAATAATAATCATAACTTTTTTTCAGAAAAGCTTCCTGAAGCTTTGGAGACAAAATGTGCTAAATGTACTGAAAAACAGAAACAAATGGGAAAACAGCTAGCTCGTGAAGTGAAAAAACACCACCCGGACATATGGAAAGACCTCGTGGCCATGTACGACCCACAAGGCAAACACCAACAAGCCTTCAGAGACTTTCTCGCTTCGCCATAAAAACGTTCGACAATTTTAAAGTTAGTGTTACACGCCTAACTTCCAAATTATCTGACAAACAAATAAAAATTAAATTCTTGATATCGAAAAAATATTTATTCCTAAATCCAGGTACATATTTACTAAAGTAATAAATTTATTTTAAAAATTTAATGATGACCTTTCTTTTTCTTTGTTGGCTCTGAACTGCCCGGGTTTGTTATATTTTCGTACGCACGTCGAAATGTTTGATAACAAATCCACCCTTCTGAATGATACTGTTTTGCTGCTTCCCAGTAAGTATGAAATTGATCATCTGTAAATTTACCGCAGGCCGCTTCAAACACTCGCCTTACGACGTCAGGCTCCCTTTTCTCATACATGTCTCGGTGATTGACATGAAGTAGTGTTAAAACACTAGGGTTGAGGCAAGATCTCATATCTGATTCGTGTGGAAGACAAGTCCTGAGTGCTTTACAGCAATTATCAGGAGTAATAGGAAAGTCTAAATCCAAATATCTTCCCGACGGTAACCCAGCCATGCGACTTAAGTCCGGTTTCTGATTTGGTTTTACCATCTCTCTGTATGTAGTTTCAAAATCAATACAATCATCCGGAATATCTGGTACTTTAGGCATTTCAGGCGAGGGCTCTTTAAAATTTAACATATACACAAATGTTTTGTACTCGATATTCGATCCGTCGAATGCGGACCACATGGAGAGCAACGGTTCGATCAATGAGGGATCAAACCGTATAAGCTTAGTGGCACAAAATTTATACACCACATTTTTGGGAAGCCAGCCCGTGTGATCTTTATCTAAATATTTTAAACAGAAGTAAAAATTACGAAAAAACGTAGGAAGAAATTTAGTACTTAAAACCTTTCGAAGTGTATTGAGCGCTTTTAAACACTGTTTGAATTCGTCGCGACCAGGGTTAATCTCACAAGTAGTCAAACATTCTGGTAAATTATCTGGAGATGTCAGTTTGCCAAATGAATATCCTTCTGGTACACATTTGATATTGTCGTTAGGTGCTAATACGGTGCCACTTCTAGGTTGATTTACATGTTGAAAATTCGATTGTATGGAGCCTACAATAGTGTGGTTAGCGTTTCCTTTCAAGATTCTGTCATCAGTCACACAACATCTTGCATAAGTACCTCGTTTATCGACGCCAGTTCTATGGCCGAAGGTAAGTTTGCTGTTAAATGGAGGCGAGCAATATTTACGAAATGTTTGAGTACCGGCTTGTCGTGATCTTGGTGTCTTATCTGGATATGGTATCTTAGGCATAACAATATCGTAAAGACGTCCATGGTAAGGAGTTTTTTTGCCATATGTTGTACCACATATATCATAACCTTCAGGCATCATAGGGACGGCATCTCGTGAACTACCGACGACTTTTTGCCAGTATGAAGTGTAGACTGTATTTTTGAAGTCTTCTACTAGAGTTTGGAATTTAGAATTGATTGGGGGGCGTAAGATTTTAGCAGCATTAGTGTAGACACCGTGACGACTATCGGGTGTAGGAGGATGACGAAGGGGTGGGAGAGGTCGTGGCTTCGACGGAGGAAGTAATGCATCACTGATGAGAGCATCTGCTTCGTCTTTTAATAAGTAACATTGCAAGGCTCCCTTCACGTCCTCGTCTGGTTGAGCGGAAGGTATGCCCGCGGCACAAACTCGTGTGTCTCTTTCTATGAATTTTCCAAGGTTACCCTTACCTCCTGACGTTGACCGCTGGCAATCAATCGGCATAGCGACCGAGTTTTCGTAAACAACTATAAAATAAAATATTTACCAAGAGACAGAAAATTGATGTTCAATGACGTTTTCGTTGACATTCATATTTATTGTTGACAATGATTTGTAATGACAGATACAAGCAAATCACACTATAAAAAAATCGATCATGAACGTACTTTGTATCAATATTCAGACCAAAATAAATATATATATAAATAAAAATCGATTGTCGAAAATGTATAAAATATCGTCACTTGAAAACGCTCGACCAATTTGGTAGTTTTTTATCCGTTGTGTTTGTAATAGTCACGACCAGTTTATAAAAGAGGAATGAAAACGTTCGGAAAATCCACATAAATTTGAACGGTATATTTTTTTTTGCGAAAACTCTTTTGAACCCGCGGTCCGTACCTAGTATTTTACATTATTAATATTCCTATGGCTACAAAATGTCTATTTGGCGACAACTGTACTGTTTACACTGCACAGATGTCAATGTGTTTTTTTTAAGTTTTTGACACAATTATGTAAATTAAATTGTATAAAATATGCCTAACTAGGAAAAGTTTATGTAATAAAAAAATATGTTATAAAAAAGGTTCATTGCATAAATAGTAAAAATATTTTTATTGTCGACGTCCATAACCTCTTTTTTTAAACTGCTGAACCTTAAACCTGAAGGTAGCATGCTTGACATTATATATTTTCTAAGATCTATTTCGGAGAACGTGCTTTTTAGTTACACTAATGATTCCTATTATCCCCATTTTATTACAGGATAAGCAAGCAGACAGGTAGATTATCGCCGGATATTTGCCAAGTGATGTGATTCATGTTTTAAATCCGCTCTAGCAGAGAATAGAATTAGCTACTGAGTTTCTTGTTCCTTGAGAGATAATATTTGACTTTTTAAGGTTAGAAAGGTATCTCCTAAGTCTGCGTAGGTACTTCATTTCCGTCACATCACAAACCAACAGGCGAGTTGCTGGTCTAACATGGACGTATCCGTTATAAAACAAGTATAAATTGCTGAGATAAATTGACTCTAGCAATTGGATACCAAATTTTGACGGGATTTGATGCTCACATCCATTCGTAAACTAGAAAAAATTTGATATTTTTAAACTACTAATTTTTTAAAATATCAACAATTTCAAAATACCAGTTTTTTTTATTCATAGCCTAATAAAGTCTCCTTTCAAACTAAAGAAACTGAAATAAAATCAGTTCAGCTATAATGACATAGACAATAATAGACATGTCTGTCTGTGGCACAGACACACACGTTATGCTCCTCTTTTTGCATCGGTGATGGGTCCGGTTTTACGAAACATCGTCATAGAGCCTGTACGACGAGGTGAAGTCCGAGAGGACACTCAGTAGCGAGGCCGCAGAAGAGTGCGAAAGCATGCCCGCAGCCTCGACACAAACTGCCGAGATGGGATACTCCAGGGTATTTAGAGGGTAGGCCGTCATTAGGACGGAGAGTCCCACATGACCACCCTGCCCGCTCCAGGGCCGGTGGTATCCGTCACGGAGTTTCCCTGAACAAACGAAAATGAGGTTTTAAGTCTAATTAATGCTTATGTATGCACAAAACGTATAAGTATTATACATAAGTACCCCGGTAGTAAATGATTACTACTAGCTCATTAGAATGACCTACACGTCATCAACGTCTCCACTAACGTTCTAATTATTAGGGATTATGTGTTTATGGACAATGACAAACAACTCTTTATATACATCTCCGTTGAATTTTCTTTCCTCAGTTGCAATAAAGCACGATCAATCATCGTCAACATTGTGAAACGACAAAAAACTTAACAGAATCCTCAAAATATGTTAAAAATTCTTGTGGTAGTGATTTCTATGTTCAGTTTTATTGTAGCTGATTTCTACAGTCCTAAATATGACGATTTTGATGTTCAACCAATTATAGAAAACGATAGAATAATGCTAAGTTACACGAGATGCTTCGTTGATGAGGGACCTTGTACTCCGGATGCTAAGGATTTTAAAAGTAAGAATTGTTAAGCATGACAGTTTAATTTGTACTTGGTGTGGCCCGTGGCTTCGTCCGCGTAGTCGAGTGATTTCCAAATTAAATCAATCTTTGAATACCTATAATGTACAATACAAACTGTTCTCTTTCAGTAACGTAGTCAGTCAGTTCAGTAGCGTGATGCTCGAGCACTATATTTTTTGCTTCAACTTACAATAGGCGAGAGTGTATTTTTCTCTTATTTTCGTCATCATTTAAATTTCTGTGAGTCCTGATTATTATAAAATAAAGACCAAAATGTGCTCAGGACTCGCATATGTAAATCCGTGACGTAGTTACTGAATTTATCGCGAACACACAGTCAAATAGACAGATTGACAGACAAAAATATCAAAAAATTCTGTATTCTTACTTTTTCGTTATTCTTTACTTCCCAAATATATTTTTTTTTAAATGTCTTTTATGAACAAAAATCGTCTCTTTACAGGTTTATAATATAATATACATATATTTACTTTTGTTATTGTGTCTGTAGGTGACAAATTTGTTATTATTCTTATTTGTCTATGCATAGACATCTTTAACTATTTAAGAAAAGAACTGATTCTTGTTCTTTTTCATTCGTATAAAAAAAGATACAGGAGTAAAAAAATATTGAATGTAAGCAATGAGAACAGAATAAACATTAATACTTTAAAAAAGTTGACTGTCAGAAGATATTTGGTTTAAAATCTAATTAGTATTTTCACTGTCGTAGTGGTAATCAGATTCTGTAAATCAAACTTAGCTCAAATAAAAAATTATAGTTGAAAATTGCTCCTTTGCGCACATGATTTTGTTTTTATTGTATAAATGGTCTTGCTCTATGCCTTTTCGTAGAAATAATCCCTGAAGCGCTCGAGACGTCGTGCGGTAAATGTACCAACAAGCAGAAACAGCTGATCAGGAAGGTGATCGGGGCCATTATGGAGCAACATCCCGAGGCTTGGAAACAGCTGTCGGACAAATTCGATCCGAACAAACAATACAAGGAATCCTTCGATAAGTTTATATCAGAAGTTGATTAGAATATCAAACGTTACTTTGATATTCTTCAAAATAAAAATGCCATACAGGCCATAACCCATTTTTTTAAATAAGGTTTAGTATTACTTACTGAGCATAAAATCACAAAATTCGGACCGACCCAAAAAAATTTTGGCCGATATCTCGGATACTATGCACTTTAGGGCAAAAGTTATTCGGACCATTATTGTAGAGAATAAAATATTTTATTTCCTGTCGGCCGAGATACATATGATAATTGCCTAAAATATGAAATTGATAATTGTGATAAATAATGGATTAATGATGTAAAAAGGACTCTAGTTTCATTATAGATATAGTATTAAAGATAAATAAATAAAATAATTAAGAACTAGAATGTGGCTTCCCTTTATTTTGTTTTAGACACTTACCAATACTGGAAATAGCTATACTATACAATTAATATTATTTTAGAATTTAGAATATTATATTCAGCTAGACCTTATAACATTACGTTTAAATTTAATTTCTCCATATCGAAAGCATAGATTCTTAACTAAGCTTATTTCGTACATTTAATTCAAGTTTATAATATACTAAACATTTTTCACACAATACAAAACACAATCAATATATTACAAAGATCTTTGTTAGAATTAAATACATTATAAGTTCCCAATTAAAGCTGGCAAAGGTATTAGATACCCAATAATTTTGATAATGATTATATCACGTTTGACTTCATAAAAATAGTACTCAATTTACGCGTTCTCCTTGACAGCTTCTATCTGTTCCTTGTATTTCTGTTGGTATATATCATTAGGGTCGTATTTAGTTCCTAATTCTTTCCAAAGTGCAGGACGCTTGTTCACTAAATGTTTAATGACTTTATCGGAACCGGTTTTTTGTTTTGCAGTACATTTGGAGCATTCGTTCTCCAATGCATCAGGAAGTGTTTCTTTCAGACTTTTTCCATCGGGAGTGCACCGGCCTTTATCGAGGAGACAGTCGACGTAGCCTCGCAGCAAACGATCAGATCCGAGAATTTCTTCCACGTTGATGTTATCCCATTTGTCTGTATATTGCGCAGGCTTCCCACACGCGACGACTATCATACAAGTGAAGGTGATGACAAGTAACAGCTTCATTTTGAATCTGAAAGACAGAATTTCTCTTTTAGACAAGAATATTTTAGAGCTTGGTAGCCAAGTTGGAGAAGGCATATCTGATTGTGTATTCGATAGATACATATTTTATAAATACATACTAATAATATATATGGAACATTCAGAGACTAAATAAACATTTATGTTTGTCAATGTCATTCCTGAGCGGGAATCAAACCCACGCCTTTTAACTCGCGAAGCAGACCAAATGTGCTAACAGAGTATTGGAATGACTGATCTGTCGAAATTCCTATCAAAGATCTACCTAACATAAACCACATCGCACCGCGCCATGCTTAAAGTGCCAGAGTATCATTATATCTAAATGAGCGGTTGTGGAGCTAAACAATTGAGTAGTTCTGGTATTGTAGGTATATAAGTTCACGGACATATACGTACTCGGTGCTGGTTTGTTTAATTACTTTGATTAGTCATTGTTTCATTGTTCGTTTGGATTCTGCATTGTGTCTTCAAGTTACTGTACACAAAGTATGCAACCTTCTAGAAGATATTTTTATTTATATGTAGATACGTTAGATAGCTAGGAGTCGGTTTAAAAGTTATAGGGTTTATTTGTTGGTAACAATAATAACGTAGACATCACACACACTCATCATCAGCCATAGGACGTCTACTGGACTTAGGCCTCCTCCTTTGGGGGGGTTTACCAATACTCTATTATAGAGAAAGCTCTATGACCACATTGTTCTATTTGTTGTTTTTTTTTTAATTCTATCCCATTTTTTTCTATTTTACTCTAAAATATTACACAGCTAACGCAATTTATTGATGTATTTATTTTAATTAGCTTATATTTATCCGAGTATAAAGTAATTGAGATCTTCAATATTACTTATTTCCTCAAGGCGTCAGTGTATTTCCATAGAACAATTATGAATGTGTTTGTTATATCGATATACAAGGTTACTGATAATTACTTAACAACCTTTTAAGGGCAACTAGTTTACTTCATAACGAAGAACTTTAATTCAATGATTTTTAGTAAGTGGCTGTTAGCTCTGTATCTTGAGTTATAGAGCGTAGATTCGAATCTCACTCATGACAAATTTGTGTCTGGATGCTATAAATATGTTTATGCATTGTTAGTTTTTTTTAACAACAAGACGCTTTAACGACACCTCATTTGTTAAATTATGATAAGTAGTTTAGAAGTTATGAGGGAACTGATAAATACAAACATACATACGCACACATCGGTCAAAAACATAACCGTCCTTTTTGCTTCGCCGTGGTCGGGTAAAAACAAGTTAAAATAAATATTCCATTAATAGCTAAAGCTAGGCTAGCGAAGGGCGGGGGCTTAAGCCCCAATAATGTAATAATAATAATGAATTGCTGCAGGAAAACGTCATGAGGAAACCATAGCGTGGTGGTAGGGTAATTTCTAGAACTCGGTTAGCTAGCTACCACCCTCAAGTTGAAAGTCTATCGCCAAGCACCTAACGGTGTGTTCTGGTAGCCTCACTTGAGATAAATTTTCATTCCAGGCTAGGTGTCCACATTGTCACTTAATATCAGGTGAGTTGTGATCGAGTCTGTCAACAATAAAAAAATACATACAATTAAAAAATACATTTTGTAGCGATGATAACCCAGTGGTTAGCGCAGTCCGTTCACACGCTGAAGGGGGTGGCTTCAAACCCCAACATTGAGCTTGAGCTGCTAGTAAAGGAAAACATCGTGACGAAACCATAGCGTAGTGGTAGGGTACTTTCTAGTACTCAACTGGCTAGCTACCACCCTAAAGTTGAAAATCTGCCGCCAAGCATCTGACGGTGTGTTCCGGCAGCCTCCTTTGAAAGCCAGTTCATTCCAGGCCAAGTGTGTTTACAATCTTTGACCTCACCGTCACTTACCATCAGGTGAGCTGTGTTCAAACACTTAGCATAAAAAAATATAAATTTAAATATTTTTTGTCTGAAGTTATAAATGATCCGCTAAAGCTGCAAGAGGTTTTTGCTAATTAGCAATAACCCTGTATGCAAAGTCACATAACACGAATAAGAAATCTTGATGTGTATTAGACGGGTTATATCACTACAGTCAATGGTCTAGTTTATCCTAATGTGTCTAACTTCACTCACATATTGTTACATTGTTATGTAACAATATAGGTTGGAATTATATAGTAACGCAGATTCGACGTTGTGATGGTAATTTTCGTACACATTACATATGTTTGCGAATGACTTACGCCAAGCCACATTTTTGACTAGCAAATTTTATTAACAAACTAGCATCGCCCAGTATTTCCACTCGCGTCTTCCAGGATAAAAAGTAGCCTTTTTTTATGTTGATATGTGGCAAATAAGCGAAGGTAACGAGGGCACCTGATGGTAAGTGGTCATCGCCGCCTACAATACCCGGGGCATTGTCAGTGCGTTGCCTACCTTAAGGTCCCTATTCACCGTTTCTTTGAAGCGAGGTAGATCAAAACTCCCTCGCCAATGTGTTAATCTAAGGTATAAGCAACCTTCGTTCCAAACTTTATCCGACAGACAAACTTTCGCCTTCATAATGGTGTTATACATATATTTTGAAATGTATTAAATGAGCTCGGAGATTTAACTATACGATATAACTGTGTATAAAATAGGTGAAAGCTCCGTTGTCATAAGTTTTTGCTTAATATACGAGTGCACGCACACAAATAGCTTGATGTAAATATTTGTCAGCGGTATTGGTTAGCGTAAGTTAAGCGAAAATCAAAGGACCAAACAGTCTTCACTTTTCTACTATTATAATATTATATCTGTAATACTGTTTTGTGTTATTATTGTTTTATCTAATCTTTATTAAATACCAAACAGCATAATCATAAAAATATTAAATGCGAATTTTAGATATACATACTTTGATGTCCTATCCTTAGCTCTTCTAAGATACTCTATGACACGCCGATAATAATTAGTTTGAATAACTACTTGCTTCTCCCGCGACTTTATTCGGGTTTTATGGGACGCACCGTTTCAAATTTCATCCCAATCCGTAGTTATAGCGTAAAGAAGTAACAAACACAAATACGAATATCGGTACAAACTTTTGCTTTTATAAAAATAGTATAATTTGTACTTTAGGAAGGATGAGGGCACACATGAAATACTAACACCCACAATTAAAAGGACTCCTAAGATTGTGACAAACCAAAATAAGTTTTGTAGGCTAAGGCCCACAAAGAAACCATGACATATTTAGGTCAACTATTGTTTAAAGATTTCATGATCTTGAGGTCACATCAGATTGCAAAGTTTCTGCAAACAAAGTGTACCAAGATTACTTTAGAGTTATTTATCTAAGTGTACAAAGTTGTATGCTGAGGACTAAACAGAAAGGGGGTCAATGTATACAATTTACGAACAATTTGTACTATGGGCATAACTATAAAATCGCAAGATATCAACTGATCTGATCAACAAAATTTGATCAAGGGTCAACAAATCTTGATCAAATAAACCCTTGTGTAGTACTCGTTAAAACTTGCATTACGAAGAACGAAAGAAAATATATCTATAATTAAGAACGGCTGGATCGATTTGGCATATTTGTTAAATGTTCGTACCTATATTATTCGAAATAATATTTTTAGGAGAACATTGCAATTTGGGAAAACTTTAAGTATTAAGTTTTATTATTATTCAATGAGATTTATTATGGACACAAAACGATCATAAACAAATTTATCGTATTTTTATAGAACAACGTTTATTGGGTCCGGGACTGCAACCTGTTTAAAAATGGCTCAATTAATGTTTAAAATTCGTTTATCAAAGAATAATGACAATAATATTTTTTTTTATTATGATAGTTGCTTAATGAAATGGGTATATTAGTTATTACTAAGAAAGAGCGATATAAGCTTAACGTTAATTTAAGAAACGTTCAAAAGTTGTACTTGCCGAAAGTAAGACTTACTAAAGCAAAAAATTAAGGAATTTACAACAAAATAGTTGAAAAACTACCGCGAACCATAACCGAATTACACGCGAATTAATCCAAAAGAAAACTAAAACAATTCTTTGAGTCCAATCCAATATATTTGATCAATTAATTTATGAATATGAAACTGACTAAACCTTTATTCTTGCATGGAGCTAATTATTATCAATAAATTATTGACATTATTTATACTAAAGACTATTACGAGTATATGTACCTATATCTATTAATTATATTAATTTTACTTGTATTTTATTATTATTATTATTTCTTTGACATTTTATTATACACTTGACATTATTGAACATTTTGGTTGACATTTCTAATGTTTATGTGACATTATCAACATTTTATTATATTATTCAAGGGACATTATTGTTTTTATCAAGCAATGACATGTGTTTATTTGTATTCTTTTAATTTTTTTATTATATTATTGTAATTGGAATTTTGACTTGCCTTGTATAACATATAGATATAAAACCAATAAAATATTATATTGCTATTCTTTCTAGTTTGTATGTATGTATGTTGGTGACTTCATCACACTATAAAAAAATTGTGGTAGATATAGATTTTGTAGGAATTTGAAAATCAGCTTTTCAAATTACTCTGAATCAGAACACTCTGAAAAATACTCTGAATTAAAATATTATATCCAGAAAAGTTTATGTAATACCGTTTTATGCAGCTAATCCCTTTAAAAAGAATTACAGATTCATTAAAACAAAATTACAGTGAAAAATAGAGTACTGAAAAACAAATAAACATAATTAATAACTAGTATTAACTCATAATTATTAATAAACAGTATTTGTCTCGATAAATATTGGTTAGCCATAATTACTTACTTGCTTTATACTTCGTGAGATCCGAGCGACCCTATGTTGGGCTGTGACGAAGAAAATGCTGCTAGGGTTCATTTATACTAGCCTGTAGCTAAATCTATGACGCCTTTTTATATTATGAAATTGTAGGGACGAAATGGAAAACAATAGCTTTGTTAATGTAAGATTAATTCCTTCGTCAACGCACAATCACTATGGTATTAATTAAAACAAACGTCATCATATCACGGATATACCCGTGATATTATTCGTTCATAACAAAAGTGGAATACAATCTAGAACGCTTGAGTTTTTTGTGTCTTGTGATTTTCTTTATTTGCTATCCCACTTTGTGGATTTTGTCAGTGTCAAATATTTCAAATTTTCAAGTATTTTAAGATAAATTAGTTGAAATCAGTCTTGCTCCGGCAGCTCAAGCTCATTGTTGGGGTTTGAACCCACGCCCTTCGGCATATGAACCAACCGCGCTAACCACTGACCTACCATCGCTACAAAAAACAAATTATGTGGCATAACATATATAATATATATTGACAATATATGGTTTTTCCACTATCCTGCCAAAACTCCAAGCCCCATACTCTGACAGAATAGTTTGAAAGGTTTATACTAATACAGACATTCTGCTTTCGCTCATTTGTCATTCCAATGCAGCGATACCTATGCGATACCTATGCGATACCTATAACTTTAGATAATAAAACATCGTCCGAGGCTCCGAGCATTGCTGCTTAGACACTCATTACTTTGAGACATTCTATACTTAGTCATAATAGCTCTGTAATTTTGCTAGCAGCAATACCCTTCACACCGGAACACAGTAATGTTTACACACATAGTTGGCGGTAAAATATCTGATAGGTACTGCGGCGTTACCTACCCATCGCACTAAAGACATTCTCGATACTAAGGAAAATGAATTTGCTTTGACACATTTTTGTTTTAATTATGCATTACTGTGCTTTGATTTATTGACGAAGGCCAACAGACGTGGCTGAAACTATAGTAGCCGTATAAGTAAAACAAAGAATATTAGAGATACATCTTACCCTTTTAGGTTAAATAGCATAAGTTTATAAAATACTATAAATTACTATGTTTACAGGTAAAAAAATATTTAGCTGATACTTAAGATTAACGGATGATTTCAATTCATCATAAGCATCAGTATTTTTTTAAGGACAGTACATATTTTATTTTTTTGGTATCGTACGAGTAATGACCAGCGCTATCACCTGTTTTTGATTCAAAAAACATTACCTCTACACCTGTCTAAAGTAATGCCAGAGTTTTACACGTCAGATGATTCGATCGTAAACGTTATCAAAGATTTTTTTTTTTGAAAATGTGGCTTACAAGCAACGGGCCACGTGATGGTAAGTGGTCAGTTTGTGAATTGTCAGTGCGTTGTCTACCTTTGAGAACATTCACCCTTTGTTTTACGAGGTAGATCAAAACTCGGTGGCAAAACCGAAGGTGGAAAACCATTCCACATAAGACAGATGCGCGGAAGAAATGGTCGATTAAATTGAGCGATACGAAACTTCCACACATCTATAATATGTGGGTGGCATTTTTGGCTATGGCGGCCGGTATGAAAGTAGAACCCAGATAGAGGGATAGATAATATATGCATGTACAAACACTGTGAAACATGATCCCTTTTTGCGTAATCGGCTAAATAAATTTGGATGGCTCTAGCTGTGTTCAAGCATCATGGACTATTTCACTTTCCTGTCCTCAAGCAGTTCCGCCATCGTTACCCACCCGTTAACATTACTTGACGAAGAAAATCCCTTATTTTGGAAAGAGTTCGCTGCTGAAAGTTGTAGGTGCGCGCAATGTACGTGGGCCCCTAGTAAGTGCGCAGGAGTTCCCATTGGCCTCGCAGGACTCGCTTTCTTGCAACGCACGTGAGTCCCATTCGCTATTCCTTGCCCTTTAACTCCCATCATAATAAATTAAGTCCACTTAACTCAAACATTCATTAACAAGCTGTCAAGCTTCAGTCTTCAATAAATACATGGTGCAATTTAGCTTAAGCATTAATTTTTAAGTTAAATAATCTCAACTTTATGCATTTTTTAAATCACGTTTTGTATTATGCTCCGTATTTACTATTCAGATTTTGTATAACTTCCTCCATAGAGTTCCTTACTCCTTGAACTTTCCGCAACTGAATGAGATTGTATCTCTTCCGTAGGTAGTTTTCCTCCACGGAAGTACCTCGCTATCCTTATTAACGTAGATAATATTAAACTACAATTTTTTTATTATTGTTTGCGAGTCGTTTTCTTTATTCGTCATGTATGAATTCTTGTTTGATAGTTTTTTTAAAGAAGCAGCATCATACAGGCAGATCGTTGGCTCAAGAGAGGACTATGCTCGGAGTTGCCCTACGAGATCGAACTTAAAAAGATTACTATCTACACTCTATTTATAAAAACAATCTAATCTGAGAGTCCATCAGAGAAAGAAAATGTGTCCAGAATGCTGGCAATACTAGTTGAATTATAGATTTATATAATTATTTTCTCAGAAAATCGGCTGCTGCTAAAATATACACTGAATTAAACCAAAATATGACGGATTAGTCACCTAAAATATAAAAGGGCAGCTGCATTTTAAGCGCTTAGTCATAGAACAGGTTTCCTATGCTCGTACCTAGACTTTCGCTTTTACAATGTTGCTTAGTGAGTAATTTACTACCAGGAAGATTTCCTACAATATTCAGAATTCATGTGATAATAAAAACGGTCAAATAAGAGTTGGGCTCGCGTACCGAGATTTCGGTACTATGACATAAAATAATAGGTAGATAATAAGAGTTTCCAAAAAAAGATTAAATTAGCAAACCTAAAAAATGGTAAAAATCTTAAAACTAATCTTTACTAATAGAACGTTAGAATAGGAATAAGCGTTGAACACTTTTGGGATACGGAACCCTTAAAATGAAAGCACAACAGAGAAATTACAATGTCTTTTTGGACCACGGCAATATTGGGACCAAAATGTTTTAAGCAATATATTAAGTATTTACCTATTTACACAAGAAAAGGCTTTTAGCGATAAGGCCAATATTTATAAGGTTTTTTTGTTTTCTAAATTTTTTTGTATTTCTGGAGTGCGTAACGAAGACTTTCTGTTTACCTAAAATACGAGAAATATCCGCCTGGTTGAAATCTAATCTGAGAAATCTGTCGACAGAGCTTGTGGGCAGTTTAAACTGTGACACAGACATCAATTAGGAATTGTCTACAAATTGTCTTATTTACATACAAACGAATTGCGCAACATAGAGGGTAACCACTAACCACTAACCTCGGATAAAACTTGAGCATTTGCTTGAGGAAATTATACATACTTACATAAATTCTGCCTGACACTTTTACTACGCTGTTAGCTCTGCTTTATGAGCATGCACTCAATTCCTACCCAGGACAAATATGTATGATATGAACATCATAGAAGTTTTGTTCTGTGTGAATATTCTGAAAGAAATCATTGACTAACGGCCCGGTACGTGCTTCGCTACGTATAAAGTGAAAAATAAATAAATAGGAACATCAAATTAATTTATTCAAACAAAAATTATTTTATTAATTGCTTTTATTCTAGCTATCTTAAAACTTAATCCAAAACATTTGTATAAACAATATTTTTTGTTTTTCCATTTTGAGCATGAATAAACAAACGGCTATCGACTCTGGAACAGGGGGAACAGGCAACATAAAGTTGGCAGAAATGAATGACATAACAACATGCTTGTACTGTCAACACTGAAAAAGTTTCAATTTGACAGCACAATCCCCATCTGAAAAAAGTTTCAATTTGACAGCACAATCCCCATCTGAAAAAAGTTTCAATTTGACAGGAAAATTCCCATTAACAAAATGATCCGCCTTTATTGAATTCCTTTGTTACAAAAAATGTGATTAATGAAGAACCGCTCGACCGATTTTGTGCAAACTTCACATAAACTATCTACTAAATAGTCCGAACAAAGCCTAAACATTTGGTTTGGATAGGTGAGCCCGTTTTTGGGTTATAAAATTACAACGAAAAGCGGCATTGATTTTTATATATATTGATTGATGATTGATGATTGATTGATGATTGATGATGATAAGTATGTCTTTGCTCAGTTTGGAGCTAGATGGGTGTGAGAACGTCCTCCGATATTTATTATTCAGATTGTTTATTCTTCTACGTTGCGGTTGCGTGAAAGTCATATTTATTCACACAAAAAAGTCATAGTTCTGAACAGGGTTCCTATTCAATGGAATGCACTAATGGGGATTGATACATACTCCTATTTCATCATCAGCCGTATGACGTCCACTGCTGGACATAGGCCTCCCCCATTGATTTCCATAAAGACCGGTTGGAAGCGGCGCGCATCCAGCGCGTTCCTGCGGTCTTTAGTAGGTCGTATTTGCCGAGATGAAACTCTTTGGCATTCAATATTTATTAACGTGCGGGTGCTGGGTCCATCGCGTAGCAGGAATAAGAACCTGTATAGCGCCTAGGACTTGTGAACCAGGTGTAGGTTTAAGTTGACCTTTTAAACACGTATTAACGCTTATCGTCACTGCCCGTGTTCCCATCCCTGCACAACCAAATTTGTTATGATGCTATCAACTCTACTTTGGATATTCTTTCCAACAATAAATTTAAAGATGTTCTTGGTAAGTCAAGGTCTATTGGTATATTATACAGAGATTTTGCAGTAATTCTCCTCGCTTGCACTTCTACTGCATATAAATGGACTATAAAACCATTTGTGGTCAACTAATCTGGTCTGTTACCTGTAGTACTTAAATAAATTGACAGGTTATTCTTCACTTGGAAGCTATGGCAGTCTACTTATAGAACTATCTCGAATTTCATTCATGGATTCAAATCCCACCATCGTCTCCTATCGTCTTTTCTAAATCATGTAATGTTTTGTATTTGACATTGCAGTAAAATTTAAATTTGACATTGTATTTGAGCCTGATATTTCATTTCTATTTGATATTGTATTTAAGTTTGACATAATATTTGAATTTGACATTTTATATGATTTTGAACTTGACATGCTTTACTTTTTTCTTATTAATTAATGCATAAGTCTGTGACATAAATGTAACTGTGTAACGTTTTTATGTCAATAAATAAATAAAAAATAAAAAAATAAATAAATGTGCAAACTTGCCGTTTCGAACGATAAAAGAAAACATCGCGTAGACACCTGCTGAAAGTTTACAATCACCTCAAAAACTTATAAAGTTAGCTGAACCACATTTTTTTTAAATTAGCATGTATGCTGACGTTATAATACATAATAATACAACGACAATATTATCTTCCTTGCTTACCAGAAAAGAGAAGTAGAATAAAAAAAGGAAACAAGTAAAATTTTAACAAAAAAAAACCGGCTTTATATGGTTTTCTCATGGATGCCATTGTCAGAACTGAACTAAATTAGTCCTAAATTACTAAATGAGACCATACGGGAAGCAGATTCATCAATATCAGTACATCCAGTCGAAAGTTCTGAGGTAACAAACATAAAAAAAGTACAGTTCTTTTTTGAAGTCGGTTATCTATCTTCTATCTCTATTTTAAATATATATAACTCAAAGGTGACTGACTGACTGACTGACTGACTGACTGACATAGTGATCTATCAACCCAAACCACTGGACGGATCGGGCTGAAATTTGGCATGCAGGTAGATGTTATGACGCAGGCATCTGCTAAGAAAGGATTTTGATTAATTCTACCCCCAAGGGGATAAAATAGGAGATGAAAGTTTGTATGAAACTTTGTTAATTTTAAACCGATCGGGCTGAGACTTTGCATGCATAAAGCTACTATGACGTAGGCATCTAGCGCGGGTGAAACCGCAGGGCACAGCTAGTTAAGAATAAAATTCCAATAGTAGATCCCCTAATTACCGTAACATTTTAAGGCGTGACTGTTGTGGTTCTATCTTTGTTGTGATCGTAGCCATTTTACAATTCGCGTGCTAATACAGCATTGTTCTGTATAATAATAATTGGCTAAAAAAAAGTTGCGTTTCGCAGGCCACCAATAAAATGTATTTGTACCAAATACATAATTGTAATTCATAATAATAAGTCTCTTTTACTCTTTCGTCATCCAGGCCACACATATTACTCTTCTCAAGAAAACTCAAACATGTTTGTTGAACTTACTGTTTAGTATACCATACAAATATGACACAAATATCCCTAAATACCACACGATAAAGCTAAATAGATATTATGACCTTACGAATTAGTTGACTATAATTAATGTTTACATGATCATTTCAATTTATGTGCTGTAGAAGTGGGACTGAGAGGGTTGCCAGCAATATCTCTCTATAATCTACTAAAGACCTTGATTTGCTCTGAGAGGGTTGCCAGCAATATTTCTCTATAATCTACTAAAGACCTTAACTTGCCAAGAACATCTATAAATTCATTGTTGGAAAGATATCCTAATTAGAGTTGATAGGATCATGTCAAATTTGGTTAGGCAGGAATGGGAACCTGGCAGTGAAGGTGAGCGTTAATACGTATTTAGAGGGGCCCTTTAAACTTACGCCTAGGTCGCAAGTCCTAGGTACTGAACGGATTCTTGTTGCTGAAACGTGATGGACCCTGCACCCGCACGGTGATACTATACCATTGGAAAATAAGAAGTTTTCGTCTTTTCTATATTTAAAATATTATGTAATCAACCCTTACCTTATGGATAAGCGCGTCCTGTATGAGCGTAGTGTCCTAAGGTAACAGGATTAAAACTCATTCCGATGGCACAGACCCAATGAATTCTAAAACCCACAACAGCCCGTTAGTTTGCTAACTCCAAACGTTAGCGCGTTTTAGGTTTTTACAACGCCATCTATATTATTTGGCGGAACTAACTTTGCATAAACACCTTACATGGTTAGAAATCAGTTTAGTATTACCAAAGTGCCGAGTCATTTTACTTTAATTGTTTTTTTTTTTTTTTCACATTTATGTAAAGATTGGATTTCTTTTAATAATCTATATCTTTAAACGAGCAATTCTTGTATATATATATTCTGAATCTAGGAAACGGCTCCAACGATTTTCATGAAATTTTGTATCCAGGGGGTTTTGGGGGCGAAAAATCGATCTAGCTAGGTTTCATTTTCAGAAAACGTCGTTTTATCCATGTTTTTCTGCCGAGCAATGCTCGGTCAACCAAGTACTGTATATGGTGTTATCTGACAATAACATGAAACAGTTCTTTTTAACATTTTTACCCTATTTTTAATCCCTGTTAGGTAAAATCTTGATTGTTTATAGAGAAGATGCGCAACTTAACTAAAATTTTCCATGAATCAGAGTAAAAAATATCTTTATAGCTTCACGGAAATCCCGTAATGATTAGAGACTCGCAGAGAGGTCGTTAAATAATTTTATGTTCATGCATTTTGAAGTTACTCACTTACCTACTGATTGATATAATCAAGTTGTCACGAAGTTGTACAGTGGTGGATTGCCTTAGCAAGAGAGTCTAAGAAGGTGCTACCGCAGTATCAGATATTCTACCGCTAAACAGTAGTGTGTAAATATTACTGTGTTTTGGTTTGAAGCGTACTGTACTTAATTTACATATTTTATATTCTAAATCCGGATATTATAAATAGACTATTGTAAAAATAAGTTTATTGAACTAAAAAGGCAATAAAACAGACATCGGTATTTTTGCATCTACTAAACCACAACCACAGTTACCTGTTTTAAATCGCTAGCCTAGATGGTGTCCCTATGGAGAAAACTTAATTATATTTATGTTTGCATTTTGCCGTGGTGGTGCCGGCGTAAGAATAGTACCCCACCCTCTGTACCCGTGGTTGCAGTAAGAGTTGGCTAAGGGATGTAATCCGGAAGATGGGCAGCAGCGTCTTCCTTGAACAATCACACCTAACTGCGCTCGCCAACCCGCCTGCCAAGCGTGACGAGTACTGGCATAATCCTCCCAGGAGGAGGCCTATGTCCAGCAGTGACGTCTTAAATGATGGCTGATGATGTTGCATGTTAAAATGTCAATGAATATCCCCTTAATCAAATGACATACTCATAAACAATAGGTTACTTCAGTAGTAGCTTCAGTGAACAATGAAGCGCTCGAAGGTCTTCTATCGGTTGCGTTAGATATGCGTTAAGATATTCAGTTGACGTCGCGGTGACACGTGGCTTGGTATAAAATTTATATATTACTATGTTCCTACTACGTGTTTTAGACGAAACTCCTTAACATTCAATGGTGTGAGGTTCCGGTTTCATTGTGCTGCAGGGACTGGAATCCGTAGAGCGACCAGGACCTGTAGCCCAGGTGAAGGTTTAAGAGCCCTTTATAATACGTACTTAAATCTTCATCCATGCCCAATCAAATTTGATATGATTCTATAACGCTGGTTTGGATGGATACGCATTCCAATCGTTAGTTTTTTTTTGATAGATAAGTACCTGGATGACTGAGCTTTGCTCGGCTTTTCATTGCCTGAAAACACGGACAAAACGATGTTTTCTAAAAATGACACCTAGCTGGATTGATTTATCGCCCTCGAAACTCCCTGTATACTATAAATTTCATGAAAATCGTTGGAGCCGTTTCCGAGATTCAGAATATATATATATATATATATATTAATACCCCGGACTTACGCGATAGGTGGGACCGAGTGATAATCGTGTAAGTCGAATTCGCGTAAGTCGGGGTTTAACTTTGCATATAAATACATATAAAGTGTGTTTAATCGGGACCAGAGTCTAAAAAAACAATAATTTAGAAGAAACATGTTTAATAAAATGTTAGATAATAAAACAAATTATATTATTATGAATAAAACAACGTAGCTATTTTGATATCAAACGCTTCATATATTCTAACAATGTCGCCAAATAATTTTTATTTTTGCTTCAAAGTCTTTGATAATATTCAATTTACGCTCCAAAGACAGTGGTTTTCTTTTCTTGTTAAGTTCAAATCACTAATTTTCCGTTCTTTTGGATGACATAATTAGAGATTATTATCAATAAAACGCACTGCGTACCTACGTAAAAGGATTCCACGCGGAAGACATTCGAACCTGTCGTAAACGGAACACTAACAGGGCGGAGTGGGAGAGCGCGTAAAACGGGGTAGCGTAAGTCGGGGTTTTACTGTATATACATACATTACTATAGTTTGGCGTACAATAAAGTTATATTATATTCTACTCTAAAGGGGGTAAAATATGGTATGTAAGCTTGTTTGGGACACGAATAATTTCTCATGTTTAATACATAGTATCATAGTTTTACATTATTCACAGAAGTTATTATGTATTTAAAGGAAAACAACAATCAAAACAATAAAACGCACTGTGTATTGCGTAGCATAATTATTTCAATTCACTTTCGTCCTTCTGTAAACCTTTTTAGTTGCAAAATTAGCTAAATATTGAATTTGTGTAAGCCACATTGCATAATTTTTTATTTAAGTAGGTTCGTTTCAAAATTAGCAAGTCGCGTCAGCATTACAATGTGCAAAACCTGTTATCGAATTGATATTTATAAAGCAATATCTATTAATCTATCCTCCTAATCATAGTATGTTTTGCAAATAATGACGAATTTCTTGAATTTTTACGAAGATACTTTTCTAATCCATCTGATTTGTATATCAAAATACATCTAGTATTCTTTAACACATTAGAAAAAACTTGTACAAATCTCATTCAAATTTTAAATTAATCAATTATTTATTCAAATAGAAGTAATCGTGACTATTTGCACACTTACTTATTTACAATGTTAGGAGGAATGGGAATTGGACTAAGTTTATCAAACTATTTTAAAATTTATGTAATGAGGTTGCGAAATAATTGCGTTCGTTTGATCTCTCATTTTTCATTATGACTAAAACTTCAGTTATGAGGTTAATATTTAAGATATTTAAGGATTTATTCTCTATGTTATACAGTTTAGAAACAAGACTATTTTTAAAGTTACCACTATACTAAGGCATGACCGGAGTTTACTTTGACTTTGTGTATCAAATTATTATTGCCTATATTTAACTGTGTCTATCAAACTTATTTTACTTGATTTATCATAAAACACATGAAAATATTAAATTACTTGACACTAGCAAAATGCACAAAGTATGATGCCCTGTTTTGTAAAAAAAAATATACTTCAATTGAAAATATCTTTACTAAAACGTAACCATAAAACATAACGTGCGTAAGCGTTCTAGGTGTTAACTTATTAAAAATATTCTAGCCCGCTTTTAATGGACTACAATTAGAAAGACAGCAACAATTTTGATTAAGTTTAAATCTATCAACTAAAGCCTTTAAAATTAAATATTATCCGATTTTATTTCCTTATGAATTTCAAAAAAACCAAGTAGAACCAACCGTCTGTAATGTAATCGTGCGGTTCTTGCGCATCACACACAAACTGAAATAATGAACGAACCAGGGACAAATTAGATGCTACGAGCACTCGTCCAGTATAAATAGAGGTATATGATTACACCACCTTCATAAGTCACTCACGTCTTCTAGTGATTACAGTTCACGGGAGTATATTATAGGTAGGTTATACGTTTGCCGCAGTGGACATTGTTGCACCGTCTGAATACACTAGTGAAATTATTCTCATAAACGAATCAAGGCTTTTGCTCATAAGAGTAGGTCACTGTGTCTGGACAGCTGTGTCTGTGTGCTAATGCAATGATGTCCTTGCAATTTGCTTTTGTGAATGCATTTGTTTCCAATGACATCTTTATTGATTTATTTATATAAATTTAACCTGTACGATTAGATTTGCAAAACGGTACTTGTTGATTAATGCTTTTTAACTAATGTCATTCTTAGACGCTGGTTTGTACCTCAGGGTCTAACATGGCAATTTGTCAAAACAAAAATACTTTTGTCAGGTTTTTTTATATCGTTATATAGTTTAAGTTATCGTGTACACCTACTATGCTGATTAATTTTTCAAATAATTCAGTATCGAAAAATTTACAGTGTTTTTTCGCAAATTGCATTTCTTTTGTTCGAGTTAACATAAGTAATTTATAATTGAACGTATTACATGGAAATTGGATAACAATGTCGAGTATAATTATTTATCAGATAGTGGCTGGTGGTTGTGTCAAAGAAATATCACTGGCGCCAGCATATTTATAGCGATGATATCTCTCAGTGGTTAGCGCGGTCGGTTCGCAAGCCGAAGGGCGTGGGTTCAAACCCCAACAATGAGCTTGAGCTGCCGGTGAAGGGAAAACATCGTGAAGAAACCATAGCGTTGTGGTAGGGTACTTTCTAGTACTCGGCTGGCTAGCTACCACCCTCAAGTTGAATATCTGCCGCCAAGCATCTAACGGTGTGTTCCGGCAGCCTCACTTGAGAGCCAGTTCTATTCCAGGCTAGGTGTGTTTACCATCTTCGACCACACCGTCACTTAACATCAGGTGAGTTATGGTCAAACACCTAGCCTGTCAGCCGTAAAAAAAATATATTCTTTTCCGAAAATTACCTAGTAGTTAACGAAAAAAGTTTTCAATCAACTCCCACCAGACGCGCTGACCCGCTTGTATCGTTTACGTAGAATTTAAATCCCGGAAATTGATATACACGATTCAACACTAATAACGAAAAAAATTTAAACATGTGACCATAGTAATGTTGTGAAAAAACTTTTGTCAAATAATCGATCCCTAATTGTATGAAAAATGGATTAGCTTACCTGACTGACGTAAACGGAAAGTATAACTAACGTAAATTGCATTTTATTTTTAATACAATTTGGTATCAAAAATTTTACTAAAGGTAGTGTTAAACTAGACTCTCTGTAGATGATATTAGTTTAATTACCTGCCAGTCCATGTTCCCTAAATAAGAACAATGGTATATTATATTATTGTGATTCTATTGCATGCCTCTACCTTCTTTCATTTGCTATTGTCAGTTCAAATTCGGTACTGGACAAACAAGTTCTCTAGAATAAAATATTAAAATGTGCGTGAATATTTATAATGTGTGATATTATGTACATAAATGTAATTTTTCGTTAAAAGTCAAATATTTAAAACTATAATTTAGTTTTTTTCAATTTCCGTGTTTTAAGTATTCTTTTTTTTAATTCAATATGGCTACACCAGTTTACACTAATAAAAGTCCGTTCGAACATTGCTTAAATTAAAAAAAGACATCTTAACAAAATGTCAACAAAAAAAAATCAATAAATAATTTAAAAACAATAATATCATTAATCATAAATAACCTAAAAATAATTTGCGGAGAGTCTTTGTCACATATAAAATCATTAACTTCATAATAAGCTTTTTTCAATTAAAAATTATTCATTATTGTTTTAAATGTGTATTTATTCAATATAAATATTTGCTTGAATAAATAACGTAAATGGTTGAAATCTAACTGCTTAGTTTGATACGGAAGCTATGAGTTAACAAATAGAGAGACCGCATAGAATAGAATAGTGTTTTTTTTTTTAAATATTAATGTACACATCACATACATCACATCATCAACCATAGGAAATCCACTGCTGGACATAGGCCTCCTGGGAAGGGGGTTTGCCAATACTCGCCACGCTTGGCAGGCGGGTTGGCGACCGCAGTTAGGTATTATTGTTCAAGGAAGACGCTGCTGCCCATCTTCCGGGTGACATCCCTTAGCCGACTCTTACGGCAACCACGGGTAGAGAGGGTGGGGTGCAATTATTACCACCATCATTAATGTACAAGAAGGAAGGAATCCTTTCCTTTTAATAAAATAATTATTACGCCTGTCCATGAATGACTATTGTAGCATTGTAGCACTACCCAGAACTTTGAGTAACATAACAAAAACAAAAGGGCATCGCTGTTTTGGCGGTCAATACTTTGAGACATTCGATGATTAGTTTCAATGGTCCTATGATTCGGCTAATCTATAATGATAGTTTTCTATCTATAATAATACGAGTGTTAACTTTTGCTTTAATCGACTACATCACCGTGCATCTTTAAATAGTATAAAGCAAAGTCGTTGTCCGCGTCTGCCTGTTTCTCCGCTTACTTCTTCTAAGCCACGCAACGGATTTTGATACAATTGTCACTGTTATTTCGATATTTCTTACGGAAAATAAAATCCATCCTTTAAACTTTTGTATAAGTAGATATATTCAATATATTGTATTATACAAATTCGCAAAATAAATTGCACCAATTGCAAAACAAATTGCATAACCGGCATGGATCGCTAATTCTATATAAACTATCCACCAAAATATAGGTGTCAACTACGCTTAATTTGCGTCAGTGAGAAGTTGAACATTTTAATCACTGGTTTTAAGCAATTAATATATGTAAATATGGTGTAATTTATATATGCACACAAGATTTTACATATTATTAAATGCTTAACACCAATGATTATAATGTTTAACTTCTGACTGACGTCAAATATCACACGAGAAAATGAAACTGGCTACTTTAAGCATAAATACATTTTAAGTAATAGGTATTAAGTTAAATTAATTTAGGTTTAGAATTAAATGCTGTCAGGCTAGATCATGATTTTTCTTACTTATATTGCTTGCGCCACTAGCTTCATCCGCGTTATTTTAGAATTAGGTTCAAAAAGAAATCAAACATATAGTATAAGTAACAAAAAACCAATAGTTCCATCCGTAATGGAACTTGCACTATTTTATTACCTTGACTACACCGTCACTTAACATCTCGTGAGCTGTGGTCAAAACACCAAGCTAGTCAACCATAAAAAAAAAGTTTACGATAAAATATACCTTTTATCCCGGAATAATCTTCTATCTAAATATATATAACTCAAAGGTGACTGACTGACTGACTGACATAGTGATCTATCAACGCACAGCCCAAACCACTGGACGGATCGGGCTGAAATTTGACATGCAGGTAGATGTTATGACGTAGGCATCCGCTAAGAAAGGATTTTGATTAATTCCACCCCCAAGGGGATAAAATAGGGGATGAAAGTTTATTATGAAACTTTGTCAATTTTAAACCGATCGGGCTGAGACTTTGCATGCATAAAGCTACTATGACGTAGGCATCTAGCGCGGGTGAAACCGCGGGGCACAGCTAGTGTTCCATAAGACAATAAGTACCAGATTTCAGGTACCTTGTAGTAACTTGTTGTAGCTAACTTGTAGTTCGTTTTTTCTTGTTGTTGGCATATTATTTTTGTTTAAAAATACCCTATACGTTAATTTAGGTAATAAACTATCTGTGTGTCAAATTTCATTTTTGTGTGATTAAGTAACAAACATCAAACCATCCAAATTTTCGCATGTGTAATATTATTGTAGGATGATACATATTATGATATACCTAATAATTATATTAATATCGTGTGTATCATTATGATGTCATAATCTGCTCTAGTTATAGCTACATATATGTATATATGTAGTTCATTACTACTACAGAAACATCAATCTGTATATAAAAAATTATACTGCGGTATATCGGATATTTTTCGGGATATTTTCTAGTGTCATGTGGAGGATCTAGATGACGCCACGATTTGTAGGAAATTCGTAAGCAAAAGCAAATGTTCAGCTTGATAACGAAATAACAAAAAAATATGCTTATAATATGATTTTCTCTAATTCTAGTTTAAAATGAAACTTCTGGTAGTGCTGGGCTGCTTGGTGGTGGCTGTTGTCGCAGAGAAATATACAAGCAAGTATGACAACATAAATCTGAAAGAGATCCTTGAAAGCAAACGCTTACTTAAAGCGTACGTCGACTGCGTGTTGGAGAGGGGAAAGTGTAGCCCTGAAGGAAAGGAACTCAAAGGTATGAAAGTTTGTTTATTTTATCCTCCTTACTATCTTCATACTATACTAGTATGCTCACATCTATTCATCAACTAGAAAATACTTGATAAATTTCAAACGGCTGAACACATTTTATTGAATCATGGCTAAGAACAATCTCGAACAAGTCACCTTTCAAAAAAAAAACTAAATCAAAATCGGTTCAGCCATTTGAGAGCTACAATGCCACAGATAGATAAACGCATACATTCAGATACACACGTCAAACTTACAGCACCCACTTGAGTGTTATTTATTTCCGAACACCGTGGGTGGTTGACACGTAAAATATTTGATTCCGTATTTTAGGTATAATTTTGTAACAATAACAGTCAAGCTATATAGATAGATCTCTGTGCGGCACTAGGGGAAGCCATTCAACCTATACGAACTTACTTTACTAGCTTTGCTTTTCTGCCGTTATTCTACAGGTACCATCATCATCATCAGCCTATTTTGAGCATATGTTAGTCTTCCCTCCCTATTTGTCATTGTTCTTATTCCTCTTTGTTTTGATGTCGCAGTTTGTGCAAATGCCAGTGTCTAGTATTTGATATTATACGTATTTAAAGAAAAATCAAGTTAAATAAGTCAAAGTCATAAAGTAAGTCATGGTCAAGTCAAAAAACCTTTGTAAAACAGTGGCGACTTTTCTACAAGCTTCGGTATAGTTTTGGAAGCACCAGTCGTGTTTTACCATATTATAAAACTTCACCTTATTCTGAACTCCATCGGTATTGATTCCAAAACTATTCTCTCCATTTCCGTCTTGTGTATTCCGGATGACAAAGACAGAGAGTGTTCGTATTGAAGCTTTTTCATTGGCGCGCTTTTGCCTAGTAAAACTGCTTCGTGACTCGTGACGGTAAACGGCGTTACGCTCGCTTATGCGTTTATACGTATATACAAACACAACGTTGCATTTTTGTGTGAGCTGCTGTTTAAAATTTAAATGTTTCACATTTACCGGGAACTACGGCCATCTTTTTTATATTACCTACTCAACAAATTCATTTAAATAAAGATGTCGTGCTACCTATTTTTCTATTAATTTTGCTAGAAGATAATGATAATGAAACCACGTGATACAAAAGTTACTTTGTATAGACCAAATTTTAGCTTACACGCGTGTTTTTGCAAAGCAAAGCAAGTCAAATTGTTTTATTACTTTAAATTTAACTAATTATACGAGTATAAGCATATATAAACAATGTACTTCCTGAGTTCAAAGTATGTAACCTTGTGTAAATAATTGTTAGTTACCTACTAAGCATGGTCGGATTATGGCGGGAACACGGAAAAACAACGTCGTTGCATTGTATTTATTAAAACTAGCAATTTTCGAGTGTTTATGTTCATAAATAGTGGTATTTTATTCATAAAGTGCCGAATTGTCCGTGGTAGTCGGACGTCCACCCACAAGGTGGACAGACGACCTCATAAAGACCGCAGGAACGCGCTGGATGCGAGCCGCTTCCAACCGGTCTTTATGGAAGTCAATGGGGGCGGCCTATGTCCAGGAGTGGACGTCCTACGCCTGAGATGATGATGATGATGATGATGATGATGATGATGATGGTGGTGGTGGTGGTGGTGAAAAATTAATTCTAAGCGGACGAAGTCACGGGTTGTAACAGCTAGTTGTTCATAATTTTTAGTAATGCTTTATGACATTTTGGTCGTCTAGCTCAAGTTCAAGGTCAATCATTGCATCACAAACGAGGTACATTAACGTTTTCAAGAGACGTGTTGCCAAATAACTATATTTTTTTACAAATGTTGCAATGAGCTCTGCTAGATAATAACTAACTTCCTTAGGGATTTCCATCTTCAATTGGTGATTAAGTATATTGTTAAGTTGTTTAACATTTGCGTCAAATGTTATTATAACGAGTCTAAGGTGATGTCGATTCAATGCCTACCTGCTTTGTTACGTGTGAACTAAATTCTGATTTTCTGCGCAATTTTCTTAATAAGCTAGTATTAGAAAACTTAAAAAAAAGATGATTGAAAATACATGTAAGGTGTAATAAGAACCAACCCGGGTTTGTTAAAAAAAATGTGAATAGGTATTTCCTAGGCAAGCGTGCTCCATCTTCGGCCACATCGTCGCTTTCCATCAGGAGAGATCGTGGCAAAACGTATGCTTAGGCCGTTGTAAAAAAAGTACACCTACCTACCTAGCAAAAAAATACTTATTAGTATATTTAAAAATTTTTTTTTTAAATCTTTAATGGTATGTCAAACAATAACTCATAAAAAACAAGTAATAATTTGCGTGGTGGTAGGGTACTTTCTAATACTCGGCCGGTTAGCTACCCTCAAGTTGAAAATCTGTGGCCAAGCGTCTAACGGTGTATTCCGGCAGCCACACTTGAGAGCCCGTACTATTCCAGGCTAGGTGTGCTTTAGCATCTTCGACCATACCGTCACTTAACATCAGGTGAGCTGTGGTCAAACACCTAGCCTGTCAGCCAATAAAAAATATATTTGAAAGTTTTTTTTTCTAAATACATCCAGATAGTAATATCAATTTGTGAGATTTACGTATAATTGCGCCCCTGACGAGAATAAATACAAACTGCTATTTCTTATTTATCATACATTTGACTTTTTCTTTAATGTAATGAGTTAAACGAGACTCTCTCATGATGGTAAGAGATGAAGCATGTCCATGATATTTGTAGCAGTTCACAGAAATATGAGTGATAAAAAAAAATCAGGGCATCGCTGCTTTGGCATTCATTACTTTGAGATATTAGATAGTTAGTCTCAACAGCTTTATAATTTTGCTAGCTGCAGTACTCTTTAAACCGGAACACAGGAATGCTTACACACTACTGTTTGGCGGCAGAATATCTGGTACTGCGGTGGTACCTACCTAGATGATATCTACAACGGATTTCACTTGACTACCAATTACATAACTCATATGCTAGTTTTTAAATAGTGACTAAATATACGTGCCGTAACCATACACTTATAATAATTTGAATTCTCCATTACCACAGAAAACCTTCAGGATGCTGTTGAAACTGGATGTGCAAAATGCACTGAAACTCAAGAAAAAGGATCCTACACAGTGATCGAGCACCTCATCAAGAATGAGCCAGAAATCTGGAAGGAGATTTGCGAGAAGTTTGACCCTGAAGGCAAGTGGCGCAAGAAGTACGAGGACCGAGCGCGGGCCAACGGAATTATTATCCCAGAGATATAAACAAAATGTCACCAATTTTGTAATTCGCTGCTAAATTTCATATGACAATTATATAAGTTTTAATTTTTTTGTATTATTTATCCATTTTTGTAATAAATACGTTTTACTAATTTGTTGTTTATAGTACTTGAATGACCGAGCTTTGCTCGGTTTTTCATTGCCTGAAAACACGGATAAAACGACGTATTCTAAAAATGAAACCTAGCTAGATCGATTTATCGCTCCCGAAACCCCCTGCATACTTCATGAAAATCGTTGGAGCCGTTTCCAAGATTCAGAAAACATATACATATATACAAGAATTGCTCGTTTAACCTTTTGAGTGCCACTCCACAAACGCATTCCCGTGTCCTGTACGTCAAGGCCTAAAGTAAACAAATTGCTTGAATAAGAATCCATGTTTTTTATTTCAATATTTCTAAGTACTTGTGACTTGACTTATATTTCTCTAGAGACTTGTTTCTTTATACTCTTATATTGCTGAGATATTCTATTTTGAGGAATGTTGAATTAGAATATCAGTAATAATTTTTAATATTTTTATTTCATATTATTGTGGGCCTGGTTTTTTGATGCCTGTAGACGTCGTTGACGCACAGGACCCGCAAGTGCTAGTCACGTATATGTGAAATGAATGAATATGGCGCTCAAAAGATTAAAGGTATTAGATTTTATTTTATTTACTGCCTCTTTAAAACCAAATGTCCAATTTATTACTTATTGCTAGAAGTTAAATGATAATGGTAAGTAAAATTAAGTTAAGAATACTTTGCGTTACGAAGCAGTTTGAACCATCTCATTATTTTAAGCGATAGTAAGCTAAATGCCTATGAAATATACAGGGTTATAAGCTTGGGATGTGTTAGCCCGAAAGGGGATCATTGTACTGATTTCGATATTTCGATATTTATATAAATATATATACATATATACAGGAATTGCTCGTTTAAAGGTATTAGATTAGATAGATAGATAGATATACATTTTTAGGCATCAGATAAACGCAGCCTGTAATTCCAGTTAATGACATCATTTTGGAAAAGAGCTGATACTCTTACACTGCTAGACCGATATTAACCAAACAAAGCTAAGAACCACCGCAAGAAAAGTGGCATTCAAATGAAAAAAACCGCATCGAAATCTGTCCATCCGTTTGAGAGCTACGATGCCACAGACAGACACACACACACAGACAGACATCGACGTCAAACTTATAGCACCCCGCTTTTTGCGGCGGGGGTTAAAAATGCGGCCGTGTCTTATACTGCCACAGCTAGTGGAAGCGGATGGTAGCAATTAATAAAGTCCTATATAAACATGGCTCGTTGTTTTTATAGCAGCAACCGACATCCGCGGCTTTTTTGTAATACAGATAAATCCGCGTTTGATTACCGAAGCGCCTGATGTGGAATATGAAGTAAGCAAACTTAAAAGATACCTCACTCTGACCTTGAAAAGATGTAGATTATATCTCTCAAGAAACTAGGAAGCCGGCAGCTAGTTCCATTCCTTGCATTTCCTTTGGTGACTGCTTTAGTCAGATACTCTTTACCCTTGTCTAAAATTTGCCTTTCAATAAATAATGATAAACTGGTTTACGAGTGAATTGCTAATATATATAATTATGTATCAAATTATACCTTAAGAACAAGGCAAGAGATATTTTGGCCTAATAGGTACTAGTACATAGATGTAAAAGTAATGAGATGAACGAGACACTCCCCTGATGTTAAGAGATAACGCCTGTCCATGACCATTGCAGTGATATACATAACTCAAAGTAATAAAACAAAGTCCTTATTTCTTTCTAAAGTTATTTCTTTCGACGTACTCGTATTACGCGCCAAAATCCACCATCTTGTTTTTTTTTTAACCACTCTCTAAGGAAATTTTGATTATTGAGACAAATCTAGCGATACCTTAATTATCGCAATCCATTCGGCCGTATGGAAGATACGAGGTAATAAAGAAATTTACTTACATACAAGATACGCGCGAAAAACATTACCATTCCTTGACAGTCAGGTAAAAAAATATAGGTTAAACTTTTTTATAAATGGAACACAGAAACAAAAAAATACGGAACATAAAAAATACACCGTATTGCTACTTGCTATAATTAGAATTAAACAAAAGATAACGAAATTCAAAACGCCTGTGTGAGTTTACAAGCAATCACCTAGCGCGTTGAACTCTTTTACATTACCGTTTGTCATGTCCTCCAAATATTTGATTTTTAAATATTAAAGTGTAATTTTTATGCTGTAGTTAGGATTTTTAAGCAAATTATAAAATGTAATAAAATATATATATATATATTTATTATAAATATTGGGGTAGGCAGGGAACAGTTTAAATTATATATTGTTTTTCACAAGTAACGATACTGAGACGTTCAAAAAGATGGAGTTAAGCATACTTCTACTCACTTGGTGGCAAATCTCCTTAGCGGAAAGTCTAGGTCGTATCACCGCAGTAGTTTGTAAACATTACTGTGTTCCGGTTTGAAGGGTATTGCAACTAGCGAAATTACAGGGCTGTTGAGACTAACCGTCTAATGTCTCAAAGTCATGAGCGTCAAAGCAGCGATGCCCTGGAATTTGTTTTGCTACTCAAAGATCTGTGTATCGCTGCAATGGTCTTGGACAGGCGTTATTTCTTACCATCAGGAGAGCGTCAAGTTCGTCTCATTACTTTTACAATTGACTTTTTAATGGTATTTTTGATAATAATTGAAATGTAACTTATAAGGTAAGATAAGATATTTTATTTTACACAAAATAAATAACACAAACATTATGCAAAAAAGTTATTACAGAAAATTATGCCACTAAGTCACGGTATAGCACTGTGAGCCACAAACTCGGCAAGGCCGGGCTCTTGGTGGCCCTGTTTAGGACATGCCTGCTTGTAATATCTTGTAATTATATAAATATGTTGAAAATGAATAAAATAAAAAAAATAACTTCTTAGTCGTATCGATAAAATATTACATACTTGTCTCAGTTTAAAAGATACTGCGGCTAGCGAAATAACAGTGCTATTAAGGCCCACCATCGAGTGCTAACACTTAAATGGGCGTTTCGTTCATCTCATTACTTTTACATATAAATAAGGCCTGACCATTATTTACCAATTTGATATATATTTTCAGCATGAACTGGCTTATTCTTTCGGCTATCCTGACTCTAGCAACTTTTGTTGCTACTGAACAATACACTAATAGGTACGATGATATAAACGTGCAAGAAATTCTAGAAAACAAGAGATTGTTGGATGCGTATTTCAAGTGCGTATTAGATAAAGGAAAATGTACGCCTGAAGGAAAGGAGATGAAAGGTTAGTATCTATTTTTAGTGTTTTCCACTTTATCTATAACAAGCTGAACCAAGTGGGCAGGGCACATAGCACGCAGAACTGATGGCCGATGGGGCTGCAAAGTTTTGGAGTGGAGAGCAAGCGCAGCGTAAGACGTCCACCCACAAGGTGGACAGACGACCTAATAAAGACCGCAGGAACGCGCTGTATGCGAGCCGCTTCCAACCGGTCTTTATGGAAATCAATGGGGGAGGCCTATGTCTAGCAGTGGACGTCATACGGCTGATGATGATGATGATGATGACAACAAGCTCAAGAGTTTAAAAAATCTATATCCCGACTGCGATTAAAATGAAAAACCATTTTTTACAAATTTATTATTTCTAATTAAATTTAAACATACAGCTTATATATATTTTTGTAATCCTCTTTTAATTGCCTTTATTAAGATACCCTACTTGATAGGTTTGGTTATTGTTTTTTAAATTAATTTATTACTATTTAGCGCCAAAAAACACCATTTTTTTTTTATAAACCTCTAATGATACTTTGGTTATTGAGATTAATTTAACGATGAAGTATTATTTAATACGACATAATTTTATATTTTTCTGTTTTAGCTCACATTCAAGACGCTATGCAATCGTCCTGCACCAAATGTACTGACAAACAGCGTCAAAAAGCGAGAATTGTTGTCAATCATATTAAGGAAAAAGAACTAGCTTACTGGGAGCAACTAAAGGCTAAATACGATCCCGGAGACAAATATAAGGAGACTTACGAGACATTCCTTGCCCGCGACGATTAACAAGCACATAATACTAACAAATAAACCCAGAAGACTATGTTACGACTTTTAATTGGGGTAACACTTTTTACGGTACATTAAAAGTATTAAACTTGGATCAAAATACCTACATCAATCAAACATTTTAACCAAGTTTCGATAATTTTGGCGATTAATCAGCATATACTTTGTTTATTTTTTGTTTAAAACAAAGTTTATTTAGGATGCGATAAAAACAGTTTTATTATAGATATATCTATAAATATAGATATATCTTTAGATATATCTACATAGATCTTCACTTATTAATTTCCATATTTTTTTAATTCAAAAATAAACAAGTTTACTTAATATTATTTCATTTTCATGAAATCTATAAAAATAGGTAATTTTGGCAGCCTATTTAGGAGACCAATTTGGAGGTCCTGTCTTCGAATCCAGTACAAATTTTTCCTAATTATGAATGTACTATGTGCGTATTACCGCTACCTTCAGATGGTGAAGGAAAACATCGTGAGGAAAGCTGCATGTCTAAGAGTTGATAAGATTCTCGAAGATGTATAAAATCTTGTAGCGATGATAGCTCAGTGACTAGCGCGGTTGGTTCGTCTCCCGAAAGGCGTGGATTCAAACCCCAACAATGAGCTTGAGCTGCCGGTGAAGGAAAACTTCGTGAAGAAACCGAAGCGTGGTGGTAGGGTACTTTCTAGTACTCGGCTGGCCATTACCACCTTCAAGTTGAAAATCTGCCGCCATGCACCTAACGGTGTGATTCGGCAGCCTACCTTGAGAGTTCCATCCAGTTCCATCCCAGGCTAAGCGTGCTTTACCATCTTCGACCACACCGTCACTTAACATCAGGTGAGCTATTGTCAAAACAACTAGCATGTCATAAAAAGCTGCCATAAAAAAAACTGCCAACCTGCACTAGGCTAGCGTGGTGCTTTACCCTTCTCTCATTGAGAAGAAGCCAGCACCAAGCAGTCGAATAGTTTATAAAAACACGGCTGATCCATCATCATCAGCCATAGGACGTTCACTGCTGGACACAGGCCTCCTCCTGGGGGGGTTTTTCCAATACTCGCCACGCTTGGCAGGCGGGTTAACGAGCGCAGTTAGGTGTGATTGTACAAGGAAGACGCTGCTGCCCATCTTCCGGATTACATCCCTTAGCCGACTCTTACGGCAACCACGGGTAGATAGGGTGGAGTACTATTCTTACGCCGGCACCACCACGGCTGATCCGGAATTTTTCAAATAAATCATGAATTTCTGATTTATTTACATAAACTAACTATAATCTTCTTATTTCATTGTGAACTAGAAATCAACAATGGAATATCACAATCATGTTTATTTATAAAGCAAGCTTGGGAATCCCATATCAAATGTTATAGGTACAATTAGATTACTAACGGACAGTAATATAATCGTGTCAAAAACTAAACATAGGTGAATATTATATATATATATATTTAAATCTATATTTAATTAAAAGGGGTTTAGTCACACAGTGACTATGGCACCCCCGTAACACATTAAACTACAACAATAGTTTTACATATTTGTACTACTTTTATATACTTTTAACAGCATTTTGGCTTCCTCTGAAACTGGTGAAGCCAAAATGCTGATACACAGTCCTACATCATAATTTACTTTATTATTACAAAAACTAAACAAGTCTCGCCTTTGCGCTTAATTCCGGACACATTAGAATACATAATGCATGTTTTAATTACTACGCATGTATTGTACGTCATAGCCACGTACGTCATTTATAATGGCTTGGTCACAAAAACCATAAGTATTAATAAACATTTCTGACGCAGGTGGATAGCTGTTTATAGTAGGGGAGCCCAAGCGGGGATTTCGGGATTTACTATAGGGCAGCAGATTAATATACAGAAGGATACCTTGTACCCGGTTAAGTACCTCCACCAAATATGAGCCCCATATATATGGCTGCCTGTCAAGGATAAAGGATCAGATTAGTAAAAAAATATTGATCATCAGAAATTCTCGAGCGCGTCAGATTAAGATAGGGTGATTTAATTATATGCTAAAAAGTGTATATTCCACTAATCTGACAATTTGAGAGTGTCATAAAGAAATGGTAGTAGGGCTACAAAGTTGTAAAAAAAAAACGTCATCTCGACGTTCTCGAGCGTGGCAATTTTTATTTTATTTTGAATGAAATAATTCAAGGATAACGAAAAATATATAATCTGACGATTTCCACAAGCCGAAACAACAAAAATTCGTCGATGCGTGATGCCTATATTCCCTCTCTCTTCGTTTCTATTCTCTCTCTATTTCTATTCAATTAATTATTTCTTGCATCGATAAAACTATTCATACCGTTTTATGATATAAAAGAATCTATTTTTTACCAATATTTTAATTTCATATTATACTCATTAGCTTTTTTCTTATAAATATAAGTATTCTACTTAAAAAACATACACTATTTTATGTGCATGCTATTTTCTGAGCTATTCGATTAAGTTCAATAATTAAAAAAAAAACAGTTTAGGCGTATCCCTCTAGATAATCGTCAGATTATGAGACAGCACGTCTAGGACATAAAGATGAACCATTTATATATCTTAATCTGACGCGCTTGAGTATTTCAAAATGGCGATTTTTTTTTGCACATTCTAATAATGGCTGCGAGTTTGCGTCACATCCAAATCGTCAGATTATTGATTGAGAGCTTTTTTTAGGTTCACTTAACAACCCCTCAGAAAATCAGACTTTTTTTTTATCTTTTTTTTTTAAACCTTTACGCACGACCACCATCATGCAAACGATCGGATTAACATACGTACATTATTAAACATACGTAGGATATGGATGCTTTCAATACCTGACACGTTCGAGTTTGTCCATGCAACAGTTTTTTTTACATTTTTGAAAATCTATAGCCGCTCCCCCCACCGATGAAAAGGTATACATTATATAAAAAATTTTTCTTTTTATCATCTAAGCTTTTCAACCCAATAGGTCTCTATGGTGCTCGAGTAAATACCCATTTAGCATCGTGGGCTCCCCTATTAGTTGTGCGAGTCGCCTCAAGTGACCCTTTTTTATAATTAGTGTGTATGCGGGTAAGTGAATGTATATAAGTTGTGTTTAGGTACAGACTATTTTTAAAACATGTTAGAAAATACGATGGGACTACCATGTGGCTGTCACAAAAGGCTATTATTAAATTTGAAATTTAAAAAAAAAACAACTATAATCTTATGACATGAAACAAAAAAGTTAATACATATCTGAATATTGATCGCAGAGACACGTTCTGACGAGGTCAATGACAGACGATTTAGTAGTTGATTTAACAGCAATAAAAACTAAATTAAGAACATGAGACTCTAGCATGTCGAATTGCGAGATTTACATTTTTCGTATACTGTACAAAAATGTATAAAAAACAGGACAGCGCCTCTGGCGGGAGTAAATGTTTCAATGTTTAGTAAATGTATATGATTATTAGCGATGATAGCTCAGTGGTTACCGCGGTCGCACGCCGAACTGCGTGGGTTCAAACCTGAACAATGAACTTGAGCTGCCAGTGAAGAAAAACATCGTGAGGAAAGCATAGCATGGTCGTAGGGTACTTTCTAGTAATCGGCTGGCTAACTACTACCCTCGCGATAAGGTCGCCAGTTGTTACACCTATTAACTAGTTAATTTCTTCTGTATTATGTAATTTTAAGTGTGTACAATAAAGAGTTATTCATTCATTCATTCATTCATTCATACCCTCAAGTTGAAAATCTGCGCTCACTGTGTTCCGGTAGCCTCACTTGAGAGCCAGTACCATTCCAGGCCAGGTGTGCTTTACCATCGTCAACCACACGGTCACCTAACATCAGGTGAACTGTGGTCAAACACCTACCCTGTCAAACATGAAAAAAAAAAACTAAAATATTAAAATATCTCTTTATTTTTTCTACCTTCAATAATTATACACATCACATTGAGCTAATATGTGCTAGTTTATGCTAGGTGACAAGACAAACTGGGATAACACACACAGCGAGAATGATTGGATGAATAATGTGAAATTTTACTAAATAGTAAAATGTCACATTATTAATGACATGAATGAAATACGGAGTATAGTTTATAGTGATGGGCAACGTATTCTCCATTCAGTTAATTTTTTTATTCGATCTTATTAACATAAATAAATTGTATCTGTTACCGGCAATCTGTATAATTCAGGTATTGTAGACAATACCTAGGCAATGTATATAATACCTGGGTCGTCTAGGCAATGTATGAAATATTATGGATATCATTACCCATTACATGCTTTACTTAGGTAATAAATACAATTCCTAGGGATTGCTGCTGTTCCACCGGCAATGTGTAAAATAAATTAATTTTAGTCATATTTATCAATGTTTAACCTAACCTAACCTACCATGCTCTCGTCTTTTACATACATTACCGGCTGCGAATTCGGTACTGTATAGAATACCTAAGCAAAGTATAAAATAAATAATATTTAATACATTACCTACACAATTTAGGTATTCTATGCATTGCCTAGGTATTGTATACAATACCGGATTATACAGATTGCCGGTAACATATCTACAACACACTAATCTAAGCCTTCACTTGTCTAAGTTCGTTCTCGTATCGGACTACATATTTGCGGGCAGGGTCGTACTTAGTGGTCAGCTGGCTCCAGTAGTTGGGTTCGTTGTTGATCAGATGACCGATCACACGACGTGTTCCACTGCGCTGGACTTCCGTGCACTTCTCACAGTACGTCTCTAACGCTTCTCTGATATGAGCTGGAATATCAGAAACATTTAAATAAATCTACCAACATATGTACATTGAAACAAAATGGATCAGTATTTTTCCTTTCATTTTGGCGTCGCATTTTGTATATATCGCCAGTATTTATTTTAATATTTACAAGTATTTTATGAATAACTTTAATAAGTCTAAATCCCCCAAAAGTTAGTCTTGGATATGTCCAATAAAGTAGTAGTGACTTTACAAGCTTTGATAGAGTATTGGAAACAACACATAAAAGTCATGTTTTACCACATTATATCACTTTCCCCCACCGAGAACATTATTCAGCACTTTATGAATACTTTTTAATTAATGTTCTAGAAAATGTGTGATATCTATCACACCGCAAAAAACCAACATAGTGGACTGTGGCTTTACCCTTCTCACAATAAGCCTGCACAGAGGAAAAAAAAAGATTTATGTATTCTATTAGTTATCTGACTTCCATCACACAAGCTCTGCTTAGTTTGGGGACAGATGGCGCTATGCGTAACGTGTCAACAAAAAAAGAGAGTTTATGAAAAACAGGGCTAATCCAGGGTTGATTAAATCCACAAAAATTGTCCTAAGTGAGAGTTAAACGAGCAATTCTTGTATATATATATATATATATATAATGTCTGAATCTCGGAAACGGCTCCAACGATTTTCATGAAATTTTGTATCCAGGGGGTTTCGGGGGCGAAAAATCGATCTAGTTAGGTTTCATTTTCAGAAAACGTCGTTTTATCCATGTTTTCAGCCGAGCAATGCTCGGTCAACCAGGTACTATAAATAAAGCTATCTACATTTTCAAAATATTGCCAAACTTTTTTTATGTAAAAGTAATTACAACAAAACGATCAGCTGATGGTAAGATATGCACAGCATATGTACTCAGAACTTTGAGTAATAAAACAACGTAGATGATTAGTATTATAAAGTATATTATTATCAATAACAATAAACATAACCGACAAAAATGCCTCCAACAACATTTTAAGCTTCATCAATAACATCTAATACGAAACTGGTTTTAAAGTCAAAATAAAAAAAATAAAGTATACTTGTCTAACATCTCATCTTGTTCGTCTACACTATGATCAGACAAAAAAAATTGTCTATAATTAGAATTCCTCTGTCTTTACCGAGTATGTATTTTCATCGGTTCTTTTTTCTGAACCTATTAAAATCAAACGGATTGCTTCGATTTAGTTAAGCACGCAAAAAAGACAGTTATTGTTTTTGCTAGTATATGTATGCATGCGAAATACATACAAAATAATAACTTCACTTATGCGGTAAATCGTAAAAATCATGACGTTGGATTTATTTTTCAAAACCGAGGTATGATTTTTCCTAGTAAAACACTAGTTTTTTATTCATAAAACTTGCTTCCAAACGTCCATAGAAGCGTTTAGTAAAGTTGCGACTGTTTGACTAGCACATGGTAAGTCACAGACTTTGACTAAAACTTATTTCACATGATTTTTGATCACATACTTATTTAATTTTAATTTTTTTAACTTATTAGTGTTACAATATCTCCCGTCTGTTCTTAATTCGTATCGTGTTTTTCATTCTTGGTTGCCTGGAGGAGATCGCTCTTAGCGATAAGGCCGCCACTTGTCGCACTAGCTCATAAGATTCTTTTGTTTTCTGTACTCTTTTTCCATTTTTGGTGTGCACAATAAAGAGTTTTTATCTATTTATCTATCTATTATTGAAATACTTGACGCTGGAAAAATGCACTAAGTGCGATGCCAAATACAAAGAAGAGAAAAAATAAAACTTTAATAACCAGTTTAACCACAAATAACTACTTGTTATTCCTCTGAGACAAATAACGGTTACTAGAAGTTACGATAACCAGAAGTAAACCGATTATGGTGAAATCTTTGGAAACGTCATTACATAGCGCGCAGGGCATTTAAAATTATACCTACCGTCATTCTATTTGCAAAAAGTATTAAAGGTTTGTATACATATTCAATACTTTATAATAAACAGCTAATGAGCTATTTTTTTATGTAAAGGTAATAATACGAACGAGACGCTCTCCTGATGGTAAGAGATAACGCCTATCCATGACCATTATTACAGCGATACATAGAAGTTTGATTGACAAAACAAGGTCTAGAGCACCGCTGCTTTGACGCTCATTGTTTTTGAGATATTATATGGTTAATCTCTATAGCCCTGTAATTTCGCTAGCTGCAGTACCCTTTAAACCGGAACACAGTAATGTGCAAATACTACTGGTTGGTAAAATATCTGGTACTGCGGTTGTACCTACCTAAACGACTAAGGAGATCTAGCACCGAGTATTAAATCATATCAAAAATATAATTTTTCGTTTCTAAATATCGTCACAAGTAAGCAAAGAAGAAAAAAGCAACCTCGTGTACTCACACTTGAGTTCTCTGCCCTCAGGAGAACACTTGCCCTGCTCGAGTACACATTTGATGTACGGGACCAATAGTCTCTTGTTGTCTACAATTTCATCCAAGTTGATTTTGTCGTACCGATCAGTATATTTGTCGGCGTTAGGCCTGGCAACACAGATGGCTACCACCGCGAAGAAACATAATACTGTTGCGTTTTTCATTCTGCAATAAATATTAACCACATTTAAAAACATATTCTCAATAACTGCTGCAAAAAATTTCAATATTTAAAACCGATCATGGACAGGTATTCTTGTTATTAGACCTACATATTTATTTCCTATTATATTTTATGATCATTTAAATAAATAAACAATATGAGCTAAAGTCGTACTTCAGTGTGCGTGTCCGTGTGTGCGAGGGCACACACATAAATTAAGTGTCAAAAAGCTTAAAGCTTTTATTACATGCGTTTTTAGGGTTTTTAGTATATAGATACACTATATGGTATATAGATACACTATATACTCGTAGTATATAGAAAAAAATAGATAAAAGGACGTTAATTTCTAGCTCACACGGCTGTAGCCTTACTCACGAATTATTTTTACTGGTATTAAAAGATGTTGCATTGAAATTCTAGCTTCGATAAAATTTTATATTCTGAATCCTAAGAAGTAAGCAAATCCTATAAAGCGTGTTGTGAAATAACAGAAAGTTGTTATAATTAATATAAACAACCAAAATCGAATTTTATCGAGATGAACATTTTTTCTTGTGACTATTTCTATACTTAGATGAATCATTCATTCACTAAGATCGACTGAAGTATTAATTGGTATTATATTATTATTTTTAATCTTCTTGGCAATAGTGCTTCATTTTAATTCACACGTTCGCTTAACATCAAGGCGATGGCAGGTGACGGTCAAACGCATGCCTATTTCATTATAAAAAATGCATGCTAACATTAAATATATTATGTCTGCTGCTAAATAAAATTAACTTCATTTCATTTTGTCTTTGGTACAAATCAAATATTTTACAAGTCATTCCGTAATCATTTCAGATGTATCATTAAATATGACAAAAACACTAATTACATATACTTATATAATAGCATTTAAAGCCCAAAAAGTCAAAAATAGAATATAGTTACGCCAGGATAATCTAAAAATGATTTTGTCCTATCTGTTTGCTTAATATAATGATTATAGGAATAATATGTATGTATATAGGCAACGAAATAAATACTTCAATGCTGAGTGGGTACTTAATAAGCTTACTTAAAAATTACAATTTAATATAATTGATTGATTCAGGCGTTATTTCGCGGATATAAAGACTTGTGGCTATTTTATTTTATTTAGTGTTTTGTTTAATTTGTTTTAGCTTTTTAGTTTATGTCAAATTTTAGTTTTAGATACTAAGTAAAGTTTCGGATAAGTTTTTTAAATTGTTGTCAAGTTAGTTAAATTTAAATCCTCATCGCTGTTGTAACTGAAACGACTGTTAAGCGGAAATAAACTAAATATATACCTTAAATATATATCTTGAATATTGTTAATTTAAAGTTTTACTAAGGGATATAGTACCAGAGGAAAGGTACCCTTCTAGGTAAGCGTGCTCCATCTTAGACCGACTACCACTTGACATCAGGCACGGTATGGTCAAACGCTATTTAAAATGTATCGTATACACTACGCTGAGTGTGTCCAAGAACTACACGACCTAATCTTGCCATCGCCGTTTTACAACAAAACGTCCAGACGCTCGTCCAAAAGACACCCTCTTACAGTAGAAGTTCCCCATAAACGCACAAAATGTTTCCAGACCACATTCCTTGTAAGGACTGCTAATGTGTGGAATTTGTTGCCGGCGTTTGTGTTTCCAACTAAGTACAACCCAGGGTTGTTCAAGAAAAACGTGAATAGGTATTTCCTAGGCAAGCGTGCTCCATCTTCGGCCACATCGTCGCTTTCTATCAGGTGAGATCGTCGCCAAACACATGCATAGTTAGTTGAATAAAAAAAAATGCGCTAATGCGATAAACCATTGACAAAATAAAAAAAGTCAACTTACCTTGAAAATTTAAATAAATTGTCGGTAACGCCTCTAGCTCAGCAGTCTCCAAGTCCAAAACACTATGAGCGGAGAAAAAAAATGTCTTTTTTTATATAGTGAGTAGGACATTAACATCCCAATTCTCGAGGCTTAGAGATAAACAAGTTTTAGGCTTCGTAGAACCCGTCTCTAAAAGCAGTCAACATCAAGTATGGGGCATTTTACCGTGCGTCATGTTTAGCTATCACGTTTGTTAGCATAGATACGAGAACTTATAATAACTCTGTCAAAGTAAATACGTAACAGTAACACCTATGGCTTAGTCTTAAAGAATTACAGTATTTATTGTAACAAAGTACTTCAATGTATTGTTTTGTTAGCTGTAGAGCATAAGTGCGGGTTCATATGAATTTCTTTAAGTACTGTTAATTACGGTAATTAGATATTATTACGAGGGAGAAGCATAATTTTTGACAAGACATTGATTAATGTGGTTGAAATAAATAGATAGGCCCTAGCTTGCTTCTATCACATATTCGCGATGCCTTGTTATTGTTAGATTTGAAAAGGACACCGACACAAACCTCGGTGAGGTTTAATAGTGTGTATTATTTATTTTAAAAAAATTACTTGGTGGTAGATTTCCTTAGCAGGAGGTCGTCTAGGTAGGTACCACCGTAGTACTAGATATTCTGCCGCTAAGCAGTAGTGTGTAAACATTACTGTGTTCCGGTTTGAAGGGTACTGCAGCTAGCGACACTACTGGGCTGTTGAGACTAACCATCTAGTCTCATAGTAATGAGCGCCAAGGTAGCGATGCTCTGGACTTTGTTTTACTACTCAAAGTTCTGTGTATCGCTGCAATGGTCATGGACAGGCGTTATTTCTTAACATCAGGAGAGCGTCTAGTTCGCCTCATTACAGTAACATAAAAAAAATGTACTAAAATTTTAAAATAATAGATATCTAAGCCGGAAATATGTATAAGTGCCTGTTAAATTGTTTACTCTTTGATTCCGTAGAGTATATAATTATTGTTGTATTTACCCGACTATGGCATAAGCCAAAAGGAAGGGTTTTTTTTTATAGCTGACAGGCTTGGTGTTTGACCACAACTCACCTGATGTTAAGTGACGGTGTGGTCGAAGATGGTAAAGCACACTTAGCCTGGAATGGAACTGGCTCTCAAGTGAGGCTGCCGGAAGACACCGTTCGATGCTTGGCGACAGATTTCAACTTGAGGGTGGTAGCTAGCCAGCCGAGTACTAGAAAGTACTCTACCACCACGCTATGGTTTCCTCACGATGTTTTCTTTCACCGACAGCTCAAGCTCATTGTTGGGGTTTGAACCCACGCCCTTCGGCATGCGAACCGACCACGCTAACCACTGAGCTATCATCGCTATAAAAAAAGTTAAAGTTACGCACGTACCTACTTACGCCCGCGATTTCGTCTGCGTTAACTATGGAATCAGATAAAGAAAGAAATGGAATATAAGTAAGTAACAAATAAGCAACAGTCGTGAAGCTTACGCTATTTCATTATTAGATTAAGATAAAGGACACCTTTTATTCTTGAATAATATTCCATAAGTGTAAATAAGTACATCGTTTTTAGATAATCCCACAATAAACTAAGATTTTTCTCATACAAAAAGTATCCCATATGTTAATCCAAGTAATAAACTATTTGTGTGCCAAATTTCATTTCCATCCATTCAGCCGTTTTTGCGTGATTAAGTAACAAACATCCAAACATACAAACTTTCACATTTATAATATTATACTAGCTGCGCTCCGCGGTTTTACTCGCGTGGTGATAGATGATGATGATGATGAAAAGTATTATTTGAAAAGTAAATATTTTATTTCAGGGCCTAAAGTTCCGTTCAGCCGTTCTGGCGTGATTGAGTAACAAACATCCATCCATCCATCCATCCATCCGTCCGTCCGTCCGTCCGTCCGTCCGTCCGTCCGTCCGTCTGTCCGTCTGTCCGTCCGTCCGTCGGTCCGTCCGTCCGTCCGTCCGTCCGTCCGTCCATCCATCCATCAATCCAAACTTTCACATTTTTAATATTAGCGGGACTATTATTATAATTGTAATATATAATTATAATATCATAATAATAATAAGTAGGATTAGTAGGATGTATGTTTGTATTTACATCGCAACGCCGAAACTACTCTTACAATATTGATATCAATCGATTAATTATTATGCTCCGGGTGAGATAGACTAACATGTTTTTTTTTTTATTATAGTTTTTTTTGCAGTCGGGTTGATTGATCTTTTTATTGATTAACTTTTTGTTCATACTAAAGATTACATACAGAAGAACTTAATTAATAGGTGTAACAACTGGTTACCATGTCGCTTAGAGTGATCTCTTCAGCCACCTTAGGACGGAAAGGATTAAAGGAAGGAAAAGGCGGGGGTAGGGTGAAGGTACCTATAACGAACACATGTATATAGGAGAATACATAACTATAACATAAACATACATTACAATAATATATTCTTATACATTATTATATTCTAATACTTAGAATAGCTCCATTCCAGGCTAGGTGTGCTTTACCATCTTCGACCACACCGTCACTTAATATCAGGTGAGCTGTGGTCAAACACCTAGCATGTCAGGCATTTAAAAAAACTTAGAATAGCTATTTTAACGGGTAATTTTTTTTTTAACTTATTGTCTTATAGAATTGAATCGTTGTTTAAAATTGTACGATTAGTACTTTTGGCGAAATGACGGTAAAACGCAAGCCTATTTGTTAATGAAAAAAAAGAATCCTGAAAAGTCTTTAGTAATTTCTCCCGAGTAGTCCAATTTTAGCGATTTCGCGCTGTATTTACCATCTCTCTTTAAAGTAGAGACGTTGGACCATTTGAAAGTCAATATTTCCCGTGTTATTGGGTTATGGCTGAAATACGGCCACAGTTGTTCGATAAAGTTGTCGAAAATTGGCCTTCACGATTGCACTTCATTCGAGCTAGCGTGGCCCTCATATGCCCGAAATTATTTAAACACAAATGGCATACAATTATCTATTATATAAAACGAAACTTTGAACTTGTATACCTCTAAAAAACACTCTTTACAAATATAAATGGTTTTTTTCTTTCAATCCTTGCAGCGAAAATGCGTTGTGGTACAGTGGAATCAGCTACCCGGGTTCACAAATGAATAAATTTCTCCTAGGCAAGACTACAGAACACTATTACTACTACTACTCTCAATTAGTAGACTACGGTAGACTACGTCTTCCGTGCGTTGGCGGTCAAACGCAAAATAGATAGAAACTCTTCCTAGTACACGCCAAAAATAAAAATAAAATACAGAAAACAAAGGAATCTAAACTGAAAGCATGCAAGCTTATTTATGAATAAAAATAAAACCAGAGCGGCGTACCTTTTATGTTATTTTTATCTGGAAACTTGTCCACAACGTTGTACTCATACGGAAGTTATTAAGGTTAACACAGCCAATGAGATATCTACGTTTTAAATTCTTGGTACTTTTGATACTTGTATAAATAAAGAATAAAAACGGTTTCGGAAAAAAAAACATGATCATCATCATTGAGACGTCTTGCAGGCTTTACAGTTTTTCTACGAAGTCTAATGTCGTTTTCACACATTTTTGTTTTTCTTATACTGATTTACGTACTCTTCTTTTTCGTTCTCTCTGCCTTGACGCCTTGAGAAAGATCAGAAAGTCTAGAAAAAACTAGACTGATCGAAGTATACGCCTTAATCATACTTGCAGTACCTGGGCGACCCAACTCTGCTCGGTGTACGATATGCACGAAAACTTGGAAAAACGTCTTCCCAGAAACGGGACGATTATGAGTTAGCTGTGTAAGTGAATTTTTTAATAGTATTGCAATTTTTTTAAATGTTTCATTGTTGCTCTCAAGTTACTTTTTTAATGATGAGTTCAATGGCCTTTTTTTAACTTTGTACTGTTATTACGTGTAACTCCCTACAGTCCTCGTGGATTAAAACAGTATTACTTTCATTACATCTATGCAGTGTTAGATGACTTAAGTTATGTAACTTCGACTGTGGCTAAGATTTCTTTATCTGATAATTCTTCGAATATAAGACTTCACGTTACGGACCATTTGTTACTGGTAAAATGTACAAAGTGCTATGCCAAGAATAAAGGGGGGAAAATAGTAATGCGGGAGTAAAGAAACGCGGGAAGTTGATGTTAGTGACTGCCTAACTCTAATTCAAGAATGAAATCCTGTAGAAACGTTAGTTTAAAATAACTAGTAATAATGATAGGTTGTGGTATCAAAAAGCATATTAATATTTCCCAATTTTATTTAAAATTTCTTAATTTAATATCACAATAAATGCTTATGACACAAGATCTAAGCCTTGATGGTCCTAAGTTCATCTTCATACTTTTTGCTGTATTTGCGTTGGGAGTCATATTTGCTTACTAACTCATTCCATTCGGATTCTTGGTGGTTGATCAGGTATTTGATGACTTCCTTGACTTTTTCCTTCTGGGTTTCGGTGCACTTAGCGCAGTTATTCTCGAGAGCTTCTTTGATATGACCTGCGGATATAAATATATGAAAATATATTTACAAAATATATACGAAAGAATTTAATCTTGGCACATATTTTAGTTGTCTTCAACTTATGAAGCCGCCTCTAATTTCTTCTGAAAGCATCTAATTTCTTTAACTATTTTATCAATTACACATGAACTAGACTACAAGAGAGAAAACTTTATCAAGAGACTATTGCCTTATTACCTGCAAGAAACGATGCTCTAGACTATTTTGTGTTTTTAACAAGATAGAGTCTAAGTAGAGTCTTAAGTATTGAGACTATGTCTAGAGACACTTACTCTTGAGTTCCTTGCCATCGGCCGCACACTTGCCCTTGTCAGTCACGCACTTCAAGTAGGGTTCTCGCAGGCGGTCGTTCTCCAGAATCTCATGAACGTTCACATGATCGTATTTATCAGTATAGTGGTCCTCGTTGGGACGGGCGAACGCAGCGGCCACCATGGCAAACAAGCAAATGCAGACAATGACCTTCATTTTGATTTCTAAAACAAAAAAAAATGAAATGTTATTTAAGCAGTATATTGTTGGTTAAACCTATTGTTGGTTGGTGTTAACCCGGCTAGTTAAAATTGAGATAGAGCTAAAGATTGTATTTCGTATAACCCAGCGATTCAGGTTGAAGTAAGCAAACTTGCGGTAAATCAATAAATCTACGGCGAGACGACGTTGCCAAGTAGCACAAAGAAGAAAAACTTGCAATGGAATATCCCAGGCTCTTAATAATGATATATACATAAATAAATATACGGACAAATTACGTTATATACATCTGGATATCCATTTCCTTCCAAACAATTTCTGCTATAAAAATAAACCACAATTTAAAAAAATATAATTTTTCAAAACTTTACACGACAGTAAGACACTTACTGCCATAAATTTAAAAAAAAATATACAAACGAAAATTATTTTATCAAAATACGTATTACGTTACTGGTCGAAATTTCGTGTCTATATAACTGGTATGACAAGTAGAGTGGAAAATGCAGGTTTAAATGCAAGATGTCGCGAACTTGAATATTTACTGAAGGCACATGTAAATCTACTATTATTTTATTTACCTGTTAGTTGTTATTCCACTGATGGAAGGCTTAGAACTGTACTGATTCAGAGGAACAGCGTGTTTTTATATAGGAACTCTGAGCACAACAAAAAACATGGAGTCTGTTTCGTGACGCCATGCGTAAGTGATTTTAATAGTGTTTTCACCTTAAGTTAAATATTCCATTGTTTATCCTCTTGAGGATCAAGGTATTCTAGTTTGAAATTTAACTAACTTTTAGGCTAGAAAAATTTAATCATTAATAATAATAGTTTTATTTATGAATCTACTTAAATAAATACAAGAACCAGTTCTGTAAGTTTTTAATTCATATATACAATGTTACGAGTTCAGTAGAGAGTAATATTTGGCCTGCATTATTTTTATGTCATTTATAGAAGAACAAAACACTCGTCTGATGGTACCAGCCAGCAGTTAACGCCATGTCATTCCACACCCAGAACTTTGAATAATAAAACAAAGTCCAGCGTGCGTACCTTGAGGTTTTAACTTTCCAGCCAATTGCCAATTTGGTTAGCTAAACTGAACTGCCCCGCTAATTTTCGAATTTGATCGCAACTGTACTGTTAGCTCTCCAAAGAACAAACGATTCTTCTTAATTTTTGGTATCAGATTTTGTGCATTCTGGCAACATGGCATTGCTTTTTAGACACTCATTACTTAAGACATTATAGGATCAGTCTCAATAGCTATTAATTTCACTAGACGCAGTACCCTTGAAAACTGGAACTGGAACCCAATAATGTTTACACACTACTGCTTCGAGACAGAATATCTAATATCGCGGTAGTACCTACTTGGACGTTTTGCTGCTAACAGCTCAGTAAAGATTAAAGTAGTAATAAACATACCTATAACAATTGGCAGCAACTGAAAGCAACCTTTGACTGAAAACCTGAACTAAGACCTAGTCTACATGAAGGTGAGCTAATAATAATGATAATAAATTTTTATTTACGAACACAAACTTGTTTCCTTTATTTTTGATTTTGCACTTTAATATGTATACCTACTACCAGGGTAAAGCATTTCAAACTTTCAAGTGTTTCATGATGAAATGATGTAAAATGACTCGTAGTCATAGTTCAAGTACAGCCAAAAGTACCCATGGTACTCAAAGTAGTGGTGCTTTAGAAACAATACAAAGTGACATGTCAACAGGCAGGCGTATAATTCGGCCAATAAGATTAATATACTTCTATTTTCAAATAAAAATACGCATTTTTGAAACAGTGCAGCGGCATGATTTTTCCGTTAAAATTCTAAATGATGTTTTTTTTTTTTTTATCAATGACAGTCTAGGTGTTTGACTTCAGCTCACCTGATGTTAAGTGACGGTGTGGTCGAAGATGGTAAAGCACACTTAGCCTGGAATGGAACTGGCTCTCAAGTGAGGCTGCCGGAACACACCGTTAGATGCTTGGCGGCAGATTTTCAACTTGAGGGTGGTAGCTAGCCAGCCCAGTACTAGAAAGTACTCTACCACCACGCTATGGTTTTCTCACGATGTTTTCCTTCACCGGCAGCTCAAGCTCATTGTTGGGGTTTGAACCCACGCCCTTCGAAATGCAAACCGAACGCGCTAACCACTGAGCTATCATCGCTACAAATCGCTTATGATGTAAAGATCTGTTTGAAAACTTTTCCACGGAACTTCAAGGCTTACTTTTATTACTATTATTATTGGTTTCCACGTATCGCGCGTAAGTGCCAACACATTTTACATTATAAATGGTACGATTTTATTTTATTGTCAAGGAAATATTGATGTATGTATATATACCTATATTGTATAGTTACCTGCATCGCATTACTTTTTACATGTTTCTAATTTAGGAAGTAAGGGTTGTGAACATGTTAGTGAACTTAGTAGACCATTGTCCAGCAGATCACAAATAAATGGGAGTTCTCTTCGCATGCACCTGAGTTCTATAGTTCCTGATACTTTTTAGGCATAGTTCTGGCGATTTTGTCATTAAAAAAAAGTCTATTGTCAAAATGATCTGCTAACTTCCCGTAGCAAATCATTTTCTAGCAAATCAAAAAAAAAAGTGAGTTCTTGTCGCATACAGATGAGTTCTAGAGTTCCTGATACTTTTTAGGAATAGTTCTAGCGTACGGGTAGTGGGTTCTGTGTCCATCTATAAAATTTCGTCATCATTATCATCAGCCCTTTGCTATCCACTGCTGAACGTAGGCCTCTCCTATAGCACGCCACTGTACCTGAAAATAATCTTCAAAGAACACAAACAAGAGTCAAGAAAATAATTTTAATAAATAGTTTTTTTTTTTCTCAAAAAGGAAAGCTCGGCAATAAAAACATATTTCAGTATTTGACATCCTTCTTCGAAATATACATAAATGGATGATGTCAAGTTCACACGAGCAGTGGCCAGCAAAGTAATGGCAATGATAATTAAAGCAATGTTTTTTTTCTATATTTTTAGGAACGTACTCTGGGCATCATACTATATAAGTATTAACTACATAGTATAAAACAAAGTCGCTTTCTCTGTCCCTATATCCCTATGTATGCTTAAATCCTTAAAACTACCCAACAGAGTTTGATGCGGTTTTTTTAATAGATAGAGTGATTGAAGAGGAAGGTTTTGGAATTGTATAATAACATCCATTAAATAATGGAGAAATACTGTTATTTTTGAGGTTTATACTCGTGCGAAGCCGGAGCGGACCGCTAGTCATACTATATATTAACTTCATATTTTTAAGTGACTTATGAAATCAAGTAACATAACTATTTATTAGTCATAGTCAAAATCACTTCACATGGTGATTAGATCTCCTTAGCAGGAGGTCGTGTAGGTAGGAAATACTGCGGTACTAGATATTTTGTTGCCGAGCAGTAGTGTGTAACCGGTTTAGGAGACAGCTAGCGAAATTATAGGGCTATTGAGACTAACCTAACTAATTAACTACTAAAGTAAATAAAAAATTCACTAATTAACTGACTAACTAAAAATTTTTGTAGCGATGATAGCTCAATGATTAGCGCGGTCGGTTCGCACGCCGAAGGGCGTGGGTTCAAACCCCAACAATGAGCTTGAGCTGCCGGTGAAGGAAAACATCGTGAGGAAACCATAGCGTGGTGGTAGGGTACTTTCTAGTACTCGGCTGGCTTGCTACCACCCTCAAGCGGAAAATCTGCCGCCAAGCCCCTAACGGCGTGTTCTGGCAGCCTCACTTGATCGACCACACTTACACACACATCGACACCATCACTTAACATCAGGTGAGATGTGGTCAAAACAACTAGCCCGTCAGACATAAAAAAAAAACGAAAGTTTTAAAGTAATGGGCCCTAACGTAGCGATGCCCTAGTATCATTGGCCATGGACATGCGTTATCTCTTACCATCAGGAGAACGTCTCGTTCGTCTCATTACTTTTACATTAAAAAATATATAGACTAACCAGACGCACACAAATACGTCGACGTTTTTACTAAAGTTGATGTAGATGTACATCAACTTTATTGATGTTACCTATTTTTGTGATCTGTGATATTTACGTTCCACAATTAAAAAAAAAAAAATCGTTCAAAGTTATACTTACATACAGTACAGTGATGGATTTACCAGCAGGCTGAGTAGGCTTGAGCCTAGGGCGGCAGATTTTTGGGGCGGCAAATTTGGAAACTGAATTTTTATTTTTTGCTACCTCGTAGAAATCAAAAAGATTTTTGTATGAAAGTTTTCTGATGTCTGTAAGAAAAAGAGCAGGCTGCAGCACGTCTTGACTATGACTTTTTACTCTTTCTTTTCATTATACATTCAACGGTGTAGCAAATTTCTACGAGTATACTCTATAGTCAAACAGTATATCGGTGTATCAATACCAATAATGTAAGAACTGACGATTGTAGAGGCAACCTCACTTGAGAGCCAATTCCATTCCAGGCTAGGTGTGCTTTACCATCTTCGACCACCCGTCACTTAACATCAGGTGAGTTGTGGTCAAGCATAAAGCCTGACAGCGATATAAAAAAAGGCAAGGGCGGCAAAAATGTGTTAATTCGGCATTCTACTGTAAGTACCAGATACCACATTCTGAACACGCTCTTGATTCATTTGTCGTTGACTACCCCGTTAGCTTAATAACACTACTTCCTGAGCAGTGGGGTGAGGGTTCGATTTCCATCCAGGATAAACATTTGTGTGACAAACATAGATTTTTGTTCCATGCCAGGGTTGTTCTGTATGTATTTAATAATAAAAAAAGTATTACATCAATTTTATCTGGTTCCCTTAGTAGATACAAGCTTAGTTTCCGGTTACATTACGCTGTGAAAAATATCCTCTGATATTTATTTATTTCGACTCATCTGCAGAGCAGTGTGATAGTTTGGGGCTAGATGACGCTGTGAGAAATATCCTCTGATATTTATTTATTTCGACTCATCTGAAGAACAGTGTGACAATTTGGGGCTAGATGGTGCTGTGTGATATATCCTCTGATATTTATTCATTTCGACTCATCTGCAGAACAGTGTGATAGTTTGGGGCTAGATGACGCTGTGAGAAATATCCTCTGATATTTATTTATTTCGACTCATCTGAAGAACAGTGTGACAATTTGGGGCTAGATGGTGCTGTGTGATATATCCTCTGATATTTATTCATTTCGACTCATCTGCAGAACAGTGTGATAGTTTGGGGCTAGATGGTGCTGTGTGAAATATCCTCTAATATTTATTTATTTCGACTCATCTGCAGAACAGTGTGACAGTTTGGGGCTAGATGGTGCTGTGTGAAATATCCTCTAATATTTATTTATTTCGACTCATCTGCAGAACAGTGTGACAGTTTGGGGCTAGATGGTGCTGTGTGAAATATCCTCTGATATTTATTCATTTCGACTCATCTGCAGAGCAGTATGACTATTTGGGGCTAGATGGCGCTGTGTGAAATATCCTCTGATTTTTATTTATTTCGACTCATCTGCAGAGCATTATGACTGTTTGGGGCTAGATGACGCTGTGAGAAATATCCTCTGATATTTATTTATTTCGACTCATCTGCAGAACAGTGTGACAGTTTGGGGCTAGATGGTGCTGTGTGAAATATCCTCTGATATTTATTCATTTCGACTCATCTGCAGAGCAGTATGACTATTTGGGGCTAGATGGCGCTGTGTGAAATATCCTCTGATTTTTATTTATTTCGACTCATCTGCAGAACAGTGTAGTTAGTTTGGGGCTAGATGGTGCTGTGTGAAATATTAAATATTTATTTGTAAAATTATTTTTTAATCGCGTTACTTTTAAACGTGATAAACTTAACTGCATCAGCGTACCCAGCGTTAGGTCTGGGAGAGTTTTTTTTTTGGATGATAGGCTAGGTGTTTGACGACAACTCACAAAAATCAAAGAAAATCGGTGTTCGCGAACGCGAACGTACCTATTCACTGTAAAAATACTCTTGTGTTCATAATGTACCTACCAAATCATACCGACTTCCTGCAACTTAGTACAAGTAACTTACGTACAAATACAAATATCTATTTTATTAAATGCTGCAGCGCAGTTTGCTTAAACATACTAAAATTTAGAAACACCAAGCAAAGAATTTTGTAGAGTTCCAAGCATTATTTTTGTGTTACCAGATGTTTTGTTTTGCCGTAAGTACTTGATATCTTTTTTACGCAATTGTAGTAAAATGCAAACAACTTGAGTTGTCTGGAGTTTGTGTTCGGAACGTCTCGTCTAAAACGTAGTAGGTACATATAGATGCGTAGTTAATTTTTTTTTTCTCTATCATAAAGTCATCATGAATTGATAATATCAAAATCTATAAAATCTATGTAAATCAAAACGTAATTTATTCAGTTTAGGCCCTGGTAAGGCACTTATGAACGTTAAGTTACATGTTTGAATTTACCACCGGCTCGTAATTACACTTCAACTGAGAAGACTCCGGCAAGAAACTCAGCAAGGCATTTTTTTCTGTGGATCTTTCTTTTCATATTAGGTTACAGTTTATACAGTTTACAGTTATAGATATTAATACTGCTTACTACAATTGTTACTTAGCCAGGTGGATGCAAGTGCAGAGAGAAGCTACTACAACCATATATTCCTGTCTTCCACGTAATGAACCACCTTATATTAGGCTTTGTCAACCTCTTCTTTATAAAATCATATCATTTAAAGAACTATTATAGATTAATAGACAGGTGTACTCTTTATTGTTCGCACCAAAAATTGTGTATCTACAATAGGAAAAACATTCAAAACTAGTGTAAGGAAAGGCGACCTTGCTGCTAAAAGCGATCAAATTCAGGCTACCTTAGGATGGTATGATTTAAGCACAAGTAGTGGACGGTGTGCGCCAATAACAAGGAAATTACTTGGTGGTAGATTTCCTTAGCAGGAGGTCGTCTAGGTAGGTACCACCGCAGTACCAGATATTCTGCCGCTAAGCAGTAGTGTGTAAACATTACTGTGTTCCGGTTTGAAGGGTACTGCAGCTAGCGAAATTACAGGGCTATTGAGACTAACCATCTAGTCTCATTATCTCTTAACATCAGGGGAGCGTTTCGTTCGTGTCATTACAGTTACATAAAAAAAAAAGAAAAAAAAAAAACACGATTAACCCGCTATCAGTGACGTGCTGTATCACGCACCGGGTTTTCAACCAAAAAATTTTCCAATTACGAAAACAATCGATTTTATTTATTAAATTTTAAAAAAACTACATGTTTTTTTAACAATAAAACATAGTCAGTTCTTCAATTAAATGTATTTTATTAGTCTGAGCATAATTATTTTAAGAACACTAAAAATGGACATATTTTTCATAAACTTTTTCATAGTCTAAAAACAATCAACAAAATTATAAAATTTATAATCAAATCAACCTGTGCCAGTCTTTTAACAGTAAGAAATTATCTAAAATTAAAAAATATCTTAAAACTTCTAGCATTCACTTTGGAAAAATCACCCATAAAATGTCACTCTTCCTCTACGCCCAAACAGCTCCTGCATGAAGGCACGAAGTGCTCAAGACAAAAATTGCTTGCAATAGTGGCAAGCGTACTTTGTTTTTTGTTTTTTCGCTATCCACACTTATTACACCGGCCATTTGTTGAAGGACCTGCCATTCCAGGTATTTTGTTGATTTTCAAAATCGGTGATAGTCTTTGTTTCATCGACCAACTATTGTAGTTAGAGATAGCGTTTGGGTCCTAGCAACTGAGCTATTATATTGAAAATTTCTATAACGTAACAACTGGCGTTGTGATATCTTACTCTATTTGGTTGACTTGTTCTGTACCACAAAAAAAACTGTGTGAAAATTCACGATCGCTCTTCTTTGCTTTCCGAGTTGTGAACCTCGCCTGGCGTAGAATTTTCTGATTCACCATGACTTCTATTTTTACTCTCCGAAGATGGTTTTTTATATGTCTTCATCAAATTGTAATGCCTCTTATAGAAGGGCTTTGAGGCGTTGATGTTACCTTTCGTAAGCTATGCTGAAACCATGTTTATAATTTGTAAGACGAATGCAGAGGTATTTTGCAAAATAAATAAATATTAATCAAATAGGCAAAAAACGTATAAGTCACATTTTATACAGTCATTGTAATGAAAATAATAACAAAGGTGAGGACATAGCCATATCAAAATATGAGTAATAAAAAATCGGTTATGACCTCTAGACTTATATGTTCGGTGACGCACGGTCTTCGCACCGGGTTCGCGTCTGACTCCAGAACGTGCGCCCGCTTCGCCGTCGTGGGGTGAACCAACGGTGGGGGCGAAAAATAAGGCAGCTACTTGAAATCGCAGCAAAATTTGACCGAGAAATAAAAGGTTATCAAAAAGTATTTTGAATGACCCGGTCTCGCAGACATGTGCGTCACGTACATTCTAATAAGGTATATCCTAGTAGCTACTTAAATTATAGAAAAAAAAAAATGGTTGGGCGTCGCATTTTAAACCTTAAATAGTGCATTGGATATATTAGGTCTTTACCTATGAAAGTCCCGTTTTATAAGAAAAAAATCAAAATATTTTATTTTTTTATTTTTATTATTTCTATTAATCAAAATATGCCCATGCAAACGATGCCTCTTTGGCAACGCAGTGTCAGTTAATTAATGCCCTTCTTGAAGAAATCAGCTGGACGAGAGGCAACAAATCCTTCAATGGCATCTTTTTATTGCCTATTGGATATTGTTTTTTTTTTTCCGCCAAGAAGTTATCCAAATTTTGGAAAAAGTAGAAGTCTGAAGGCGTAGGTGTGGTGAGTACAGCGAATGATAGAGAGCTTCCAACCCCAGCTCTTGCTACTTGAGGACCGTCTGCTGTGCGGTATGAGGACGTGCGTTGACGTGCAAGAGCAGCGAAGATGAACGATTGACCAAAGCAGGTTCGAGATGTGCGAGCTTCTCCATCATTGTGTTCAGTTTTTCCAGGACACATCTGCAGTAATGCTCATCCCGTTTGGTAAGCAGCTGTGATGAATCAAACCGGCGCTAGACCACAAACAGTGACCATCGCTTTTCTAGGAATAAGTTTTCGTTTAGGGTATTGTTTAGGTGCTGAACCAGGTTCCAACCAACTTGTTAAGCGCTTGCGATTGTCAAACAAAAACCATTTTTCGTCGCAGGTAACTATGCGGTTCAAAGTTCCTTCGTTTGTGTGCCTGTTGAGTAGTGCAAGGCACGAATCGACGCGTACTTCGCGCTGGCGATGATTGAGTTCGTGGGACACCCATTTGTCAAACTTTTTACCTTGCCAATTTGACGCAAATACACCAATATTGTTTTGACGCTAACGTCGAAAGCTGCTACTAATTCAGCCGTAGATTGAGTATCATCAGCTTCCACAATCTACTTGAATTTTTCATTGTAGACCAAAGTTTTCGAACGACCACGAAGTTCATTTTTCAGGTCTAAATTTCCAGAACAGAAGCGGGCAAACTAATAACAGGCGGTGCGTGGTAGTGTTGTTAGCTCCGTAAACGTCATTGATGTTGCGTGCCGCTTGTGCTGCGTTGCTGCCACAACGGTACTCATTTTCCATAATTACTGGAATAACGTATCCATGATAACGAAAAAGATTCTAGGGTGCCACCGGGAACGGGGCAGGACTCAAGCTGCCGGTGGTTTGGGCTGCAGAGTGAGGAACCTCCTAACAATGCGCGCCGTGTCAAGGATCACTGCCTTTTGGATCTGCCCCTTGACCCAACCGTCTAGACCGTTCACCGTGACGACTATCGGCACAATGATCGTCGAATCAACATCCCACATGGCGGTTATCTCGTGAGCCAAGTCAAGGTACTTGCTGAGTTTGTCCTTCTCGGCCTTCACGAGATTGTCGTCATGTGGGATGATGACGTCGACGAGCACTGCCCGGCGTTGGGCTCGGTCGACCACCACGATATCAGGCTTATTAGCGACAATAGTCCTGTCCGTGATGATACACCGGTCCGAATAAAGCAAAGCACGACTATTTTCATGAACTGGCACTGGTGCATATTTATAGTATGGCACCTCAGACTCGACAAGGCCTTATTGAAGAGCAAGTTGCTGATGGATGGTCCTGGCTAGTTGGTTGTGCCTGTGCAAATACTCACCGTTAGGAAGATGCAGTCAACCGGAAATAATATGTCGGAGCAATTTTCCGGGACGGAAGCATGCCCGACAGATGTCGACCGTACCGTCTTTCATGATATATTTCCGATAGTTGTTCGTCTTGATGACTTCGTCCGCAATTGCATTAAGTGAGGGTTTTGCCTGTGCACAAAACCCTCACTTATTCTTACTAGGCATTATTATTATTATTATTACAAGTTTGATTTGTAACCAACCAAATTAAAGCTAAATGTGTGAATTAAAAAATATTTACAAAAGAAATAGCAAAACTCAAATAACACTTAAAAAATAATCTTGATGCTATTTATCTGCTTCTACCATAGCTCTGGAAACCTATACGGTTGTGTGTTGTTATAGGCAGTTAATAGATTGTTATGCATATCTTCATACTAGGTGTCTTAGACTTCACTTAATGCATTTTTTGTATTTTTATATTATCGTTAATTCTATGACAAAAAAACTTGCGCGTGATATGTTTGTATTGTTTTTTTATCAATTTTTACTAAAACTTAATTAGTTCTCAGTAATTAAAATAGGGTATTGGATATTTTCAAAAATTACACAAGATATAAAAATGAATACTTTAATTTTCACATATATTAGTTCAGACAATTTAACAACAAAAAAAAAATTTATAATATTTACTAATTACCATTATGTAACAGATTTATTTGTAATCTTTAAAAATTGTATGTAATTGGACAACCTTTATTAACCATACACTAAACATAATATCACTTTGTATATTAACACTTTTATGCATAAACTTTCAATAAATTAATCTGTTTGAAACCTCAAAAAATATAAGACAAACCGTTAATTTAACTAGGAACATGGTATAACGGAACCTATAAGGGTTATTAATGGCTTATCCACAGTTAAAATTATCAGCTTGTGCGTTACGCTCGCATGTTAATGAAGTATAATTTTTAACCGACTTCAAAAAAGGTACTCCATTCGACTGTTTTTTTTTTATGTTTAGAACTTTCAACTGGGTGAACCGATTTTGATGATGTGTGGTTTCCGTGTGGTCCCATTTCAATTTGGTCCAGATCTGACAATGGCATCCATGAGAATACCATGTGAAGTCGGTTCTTTTTCTAATTTTTTTTTATAGTGAACAGATTAGTATTAAGTTTATCAATAATAGGGTTAATGTTTTACCAAAGCTTAGTGCTTGACTTCTTTAAGTTCCGCTTCGTATTTCTTGGTGTATTTGTTATCTGGGTCGTATTTAGCGCATAACTTTTGCCATACCTCAGGTTTGTTGTTTATCAGGAATCTGATGACTTTCTTGACACCCGCGAGTTGCTTTTCGGTACACTTGGCACATCCGTTTTCGAGACCTTCTTTCATGTGACCTGAGAAAATTTCAATGACATATTTGTATTCTGCCTATAGACAGGGGTTTTGGTGCGAACGCGGAAAAATTACGTCGACACATTTTATTATTTTATAAAACTTGTGGACTTTTTTTTTCGTAAATCTATAAGTAGCGCATGCGGAATTATTAATTACTATAATTATTAAATTGGGAAAATGGAAATGTGGTGACACGTGAATTTTGTTTATTTTGTAAAGTAACCACAACTTTACTATAACTTTACTAGGACTTGACCGGACACGACCATGACTTACTTTGTGTGACATAGACTTATTAAACTTATTTCTTAAATAAATGTTTAAAAATATCAAAACACTTGACACTGGCAAATGTACAAAATGTGACATTAAAAAAAAGAAGACAGGGTTATTATAAGAGCATTATAAACACAATTTTGACTACGAATTAACACAGAATTCGTGAAAAAAACGGCTGTTCTATAGAAAATGTTTGTTTACCCTTGACTAAATATATGAAGCAACTGACTATTTTTCGTAAATTCAATGTTTTACACATAGTAAAAGTTGTTAATAATAGTATGTCCCTTTTTCAGTTACACACGAAGCATATAACCAAGTAATAATCGCAAGTAATTATCGCATTAAAGGCATTGCATCTTGCGTATACAATGTTCACAGAAGAGACAATGATAGTAGATGAAATGTGCACAATATGTAACAAAATGAAACAGCGACATAAAAAGAGCTAAGTTTGGTTTTAAGTTCAGGATTAAGTTATGTAAAATAACTTTCGGTACCATTTAAAACATCTAAAGAAAACTAAACTAACTTAAAATTAAATGAAAAGGCCGTCAGATGAGGGATATGTGGCCAGAATGCTGGCAGCATTGCCACGTTGGATGGCAATGCTAAGCTTTTGACCAAAGTAGATGCCAGCATTCTGGTCACCTGAAGCCTCCTTTAAACGTTTGTAAAATAAATAAACTTTGAAAATGGTTTTTCAAAATTTGTTAGAGATGTACTCTTGATTTCTCCCTCGTATATTTGCACTCGTTGCTCAAAAACATGCATTAAACAACTACAAGTTTTTAAATGTTTTCTGAACAACAGGTAGCACGGCTTTGTATGTAGATAATTAGCAACCTGTTAGTGAAATATAAAGCTGGCCTTGTAAAGCGGGCATATATACCATCCAGAAACAATTGTTTAAATGGTACTGGAAACAGTAACAAAACCCGTTGTGTACTTTAAAAAAAGTTCCTGGATGACCGAGCTTTGCTCGGCTGAAAACGCGGATAAAACGACGTTTTCTAAAAATGAAACCTAGCTAGATCGATTTATCGCCCCCGAAATTCCCTGCAAACTAAATTTCATGAATATGTTTCCGAGATTCAGATTTACCTATATATATATATATAATTATATACATATGTATATACAAGAATTGCTCGTAAAAACGTATTAAATTAAATAGATAGATATAGATAATCGAATAGTGAAACAGATACGAATTGCGAATTCATTATTTTTATACTAATTAGTTTATTTCTTTGGTGGTATAATGGTCAGCGTTCCTTACTTTTGAGTTCCTTGCCTTCGTTCGTGCACGGGCCCTCGTCGCACAAGCACTTGACGTATGACTCGAGCAAGCGCTTGCTTTCAAGGATCTCATCCAAGTCGATATTGTCGTACTTCATGTCGTACTTATCATCTGGACGAGCAAACGCCATCGCAGCCACCATGGCCACCAAGCACAGGAAGATCATAAACTTCATTTTGATATCTAGAAAATTAAACCAAACAGTAACTGTAATGCGATATGTTCACACACCGCCAAACATGATTTCAAATTCCAACAACCGATATTTCACTGCTGATAAAGGAAAACGAGGATAAACTTCTCAATCATAAAAGGCTTAAGATCAGTAGACAGAAATCAGCTATCGGCTGACTAAGGGACCTTCTCGATCGAAGAACCTTCGTGTACATTGCAGATTAATGATAAACAAGTCATTTCGTCAGTCAGCAGCCATTTTATTTATTTATTTATTTATTTATTGACATAAAAACGTTACACAGTTACATTTATGTCACAGACTTATGCATTAATTAATAAGAAAAAAGAAAGCATGTCAAGTTTAAAATCATATAAAATTACAAATTCAAATATTATGTCAAACTTAAATACAATATCAAATAGAAATGAAATATCAGGCTCAAATACAATGTCAAATTTAAATTTAACTGCAATGTCAAATACAAATATAATGTCAAAATCTAGAAACAATGTCAAATTCAAATATTCTAATAAGTATAATACGTCATAGGTCAGTAAGACCATCGTCAAGAGCTAAGTTGTCATGCTTCTTGCACCTGTCCCACTGATCAGTCAGATTTTCGCAATACAATAAAAGATTTTCTAACACAGTTTTCCAAGTATCTGTCAGAATATCAAAATCAGTGTTGACAGCAAGGAGCATATTGAAGTGGCGGCGGGCGCGAATCAACGGAGACATAGACCGCGCAACAGTACGACCCTGATCAACGTGGAAGAGGTTATGTGGCTTACCGCGCCTATTTGCCGGAACCCAGGGATTATCCGGGGCGAAAAACGAGGAGAGCAAATTATGCAGATGCAGAGAGTCGATAGACCCTCTCATATTTTCATAATCGTACAAGCATGTAGATACTCGTATAACTTTTGTAAAATGTAAAAGTAATAAAACGTAAGATAAGTAAGACGAACGAAACGTTTTCTTAATAGTAAAAGATAGCGTGCTTATAAACATAGCAGCGGTCGCAGAACTTCTAATAAAAAAACCAACTTCAGGGCATTGCTGCTTCGACGCTCATTACTTTGAGACATTCAAAAGTTTGTCTCAATACTTCTGCAATTTCGCTAGTTGCAATTTCTCATCCAGCTGTAGAAATATTCATTGACACCAGACACCAGAAAAACAACAGGGCTATTGAGAGTAAACATCCAATATCTCAAGGTAATGAGCGCCAAAATAGCGATGTCATGGACTTTGTTTTCTCACCCAAACTTCTGGGTACCGCTGCAATTCTATATGCATGTTGTTATGCATACGCTGTTATCTTGCATTTCGTTCGTCTCATCACTTTTAAGATACTACCATAAAAGAAAGAAGAACACACACAACAAAAGCACACATTCAAGAGTAGGCCTTGCAGCCAAGTAGAGCTATAACTTGTAAAATACCGATAACAAGTGGAAGCATTTGTTTAGAAGATGCCTACTTGCAGCAGCGGACAAAAACTTTATATATCATAGGCTATGATTAAAATTGAAATGAATTTGAAGCCGTGAAGCAATAGAAACTTAAAAAAGTGAAATTTACGCAGAAAATGGGTATGAAACCCAATTAAAATTGATATTTTCGTAGTGGACATGCACGTACATAGAATGTACATGGTAGTTTTATTATACCTAATAACAGTAATGATTAAAATACAATCATTTTAATTAACAAAAGAATCTGTTTTTATAATTTTCGTGAGAATAAAACTCTAAATTACTATGTACTGAGTGGAATAAATATGATTAACAAAAACAGCAAAGTTGTTGAACAGATTAAAATTGGTTTGCTTTGAGAACCTTCAATAGAATAATACGATTATTTTTGAAAGTTCTAGAATGAATTAAGAAGTTTCTTTAATTTAATACGAAAAATGAAAGTCTATAAACTATATATATAGGAGGATTTGAAGATGATAGCCTAGTGACTAGCGCGATAATTTCACACGCCGAAGGGCGTGGGCTCAAACCCCTAACAATGAGCTTGAGCTGCCGGTGAAGGAAAACATCGTGAGGAAACCAAGCGTGGTGGTAGGGTACTTTCTAGTACTCGGCTGGCTAGCTATCTCGCTTAAGTTGAAAAGCTGCCGCCAAGCACCTTACGATGTGTTACTTGAGAGCTAGTTCCATTCCAGGCTAGGTGTGCTCACACTGTCACTTAACATCAGGTGTGTCACAATGTCAATTAACATCAGGTGAGCTGTGGTCAAACATTTAGCTTGTCAACTATAAACAAACATATTTGTACTGGAACTGTGTAGGACATAATTTCAACATAGTGTAAAGCGCAGCATCCTAAAATAATGCTCTATACTGTGCGCATGAATGCAGTAACCAAGGACAAATAGAGTTAATAGGTATGTTAATTAACTGAAGGTAAATTTAAGACGAAGTGCGGTTCTTCAATTCGCGGCAAGATAGTACCGACGACTATTCACACAAACACTATTATTTATTTTCTTCTCCAACACTTATTCCTACTTTGTATTGTGTAGTTTGTTTCTTTTTGTAAATATTGAAGACCTATTGAGATTGACTTGTATTGACCAACAACTTCAATTCATTATTAACTCATATTATTCCTCAACAACAATCTGAATTGTTTGACAAAATCTACAAAGCATCACTTCATCATCACTATCACTACATAGTATAAAACAAAGTCGGTTCCCGTGTGTTTATGTAAGCTTAGATCTTTTAAACTACGCAACAGATTTTGATGCGGTTTTTGATGATTTTTAATAGATAGAGTGATTCAAGAGACAGGTTTATATGTATAATACATGCATAATATAGTAGATAAACACTTATAATTTTAGAGGTTTCTAATGTGATGTCGTAAATAAGTACATTTTTTGCGCTTACATTGCAAACGCTGGCTAAACCCTACGAAATAGATCAAAATTATGTTTTACAGTATTGTACAACTTAAAAAGGTCTACAAAAAAGTCCGTAGTGGTATATATCTATCTCTTAGGGATAACCCACAATAACCATTTTATATCCTTTACTTTTTACGAGAAATAATGGGTTATTTACGAAGCAGTTTTAAACAATACAGCATTAATCTTTATCCAATTAAGTACTTAACTTTACTTAAATATATTGTGCATTTAATACAGACCAATATGACCCTTACAGCATGTAATTTAAATGAATATTTTCGAAGATATTACAGATTTAAAACGCAAGGACACAGCGGTTGCGGCGGTATCGGCCGGGGACGGCGGCGCGTGCCAATAAATAGCACGTCGAAGGCCGCGCTTTGCCCTATTGCACTTTATGATTAGCACAGCGACCACACGCGTTTATCGGAGCTCTCTAGCGAGGAAAATAACAATTATCACTACATATTATAAAACAAAGCTGTCCGCCGTGTCTGTCTGTCTGTCTGTCTATCTGTTCGCGATAAACTTAAAAACTACTGAACGGATTATCATGCGAGTTTCACCAATAGATAGAGTGATTCATGATGAAGATTTACGTATATTATTTGTCAATGTTTTGTTTAAATTGATTGAAATATGATGATAACTGTTGAATGCGTCGGATAAAGTCAAGCCACCTGGGAGCTTTCATCGAAAATGATGCCTAATCCCATTAACAAAATATAACAAAACAATGCATGGTGAGATATTCCTCTTTTATATATCGACAGAAAAGTCCGCGGTGGCATATATCTACCTTTTAAAGTTTACTATACCCATACTTACTACCCGTGCGAAGCCGGGGCGGGTCGCTAGTATATGATATAACTTTTAACAAGGTTTATGATAAATTAATTTATTTTATAACAATAAAAATATATTGTTAGCTAGTTTTTTACCCAAGATAAATAAATAAATTATAATAATTATTAAAAATTATTACCTGAGTAATGTTAATCCTCTGATTGCAAACTCAAAACTGTAGCTTTGCTGTGTATTTGCGAGTTTTTATATACAAATCTCAGAGGACAACAAAAAACAAACTAAATACCTACATTAGTTCCGCTACTGATGCATTATATGACGCTACAATGCATAATTACGGGACGATAAAGATTCAAACGTAAGCTGCGCATTGTCTCAACTCACTTTGAGGAGTAAAGATTGATTAAGTCTTCTGTAATTTTCCAGCAGATACTTAGATATAACAAGTGAGTGCGATGGAGTAACAACATTATATTAAGTGATTTTTTCAACGAAATGGGAAAATTGGAACGGATTTATAAAATAATATTTATCTAGATCAGCGTGCTCCATCCTCGGCCGCACCGTCGCTTTATATCAGGCTAGTTGGTGGCCTTATAAATAATAAATAAATAAATATCGTAGGACATTACACACAGCGCCATTTGTCCGTAAAATCTATTTTAAATACTTTAGTTGACAGTTCTAAACTTTAACAATATTGTTTTCTTGTTTAAGGGACTGCAATACATAGACGATAAAATTTTAATAAGTTTGTATCTGTCAACTAAAGCCTTCAAAATTGGTCTTATTTGTTGTAAAAATCAGAATCAGAATCATTTATTGGCCATAAATAACAACGATCGTTACAGGCAAGTCAATATAACAATAAATAAGCGTTTTAAAAATAAATTTAAATTCAGCTAAGTTATCAAACGAAATAATATTTTCACCGTATTTTAAAATTAGTAGCAGGTAATTTTCACTGTGTTTCTATATACAAAAATGTTTTCCGAGATATTCATAGACATATATTCATTTAAACAGTAAAATGGATTGCTTTCAAAGAAATGTTTTAGTGTTTGTTTAAATGTTTTAAAATTCAAATCGGTAATACAAAGAGGTAATTTATTGTACATTAATGTTTTGGTATGCAGGCCGTTTCTTAACTTTAACTAACCTAGTCCATGCGATGAACAATTTTTCGTTATTTCTTAAGTTATGCTAAAGTTTATCTTAATTTTTTGGCAAATTAGCCAAATTATTAATTATTAAATTATAAATTTCTAACAAGCTATTATAAATATACAAGGATATTATTGTCATTATTTTGTTATTTTTAAAGTATTTCTTTGCCGAATTACGTTTATTAAGCCTTCAATTATTCTAATTAATTTTTCTCTTTTGACATCTTAATACTTTTTTATTATTTTAGTAGCATTACCCAAAATTGTAACTGCATATCTCAAAAGGGAATGTAAATATGCATAATACTCGGAAATAAGAGTTTTCATATTTAATAACAGTTTAAGTTTATCCCACTAATCCCATCCCACTAATATATAAATGTGAAAGTTTGGATGGATGGATGTTTGTTACTCTGGATGAAATTTTGCATGTAGATACTTTAGGCCCTGGAATAAAACATAGGTTACTTTTCGTCATCATCATCATCATCATCATCATCATCCATCACCACGCGGGTAATCCGCGGGGCGCAGCTAGTCATTAATATCTGACAGTCCTGATTTTTTTGTAGAGTGACGTGTATGCGAGTCCTGCTATCGATTCACTTCGCATGAATGAGTAAATCTGAGGATCTTATCTAAAGGTGATATCAGACAGTTCACTTGAGTGAACAGTCACTCGAATGAATGCTTCATTTTTCTTTCATTCCATGTTCACACGACTTACTGTGAATGACAAAGAAAAGAACGTTCATCTGTTATTTACTTCAAATATGTCATCGGGCCGAATCCGAGTGAACGTTCTCTCTGTGTGCAGACCGTTCATTTTCCGTTCATTCGCAGTTGGAGTGAAAGATGCCGAATGATAAAATCTAACGTCGTCGGATCGGTTCATTAATGAATTCATTCGGCACTCTTGTTTCATTTGGGGTTCAGACGAATCGAAATGATTCGTCTGAACAAAAAAGATGCCGAAGGCAAGACAAAAATGAACGAAAAGTGAACCGTCTGATACCGCCTTTAGGAACGTCAGATGAACATATATTCAAATAACATGACTGTGTGCATATGTATATCTATCTATCGTCATTGAAGCCGAATCTAAAATTAGTTTGTCGATGTCGATTATTATTTTTTTCCGTTTTCTTACCCATCATTCATTTGATTTATCTTTTTTAAAGTTTTTATATCTGGACTTGGTCTTAAGATGCCGGACATTAATTCATCATCATCATTATCATCAGCCAATATTGAACCGTATTGCGATGCTTTACCCATTTATCCTACTGCTTCTTTTTTTAAAGTTTTTTAAAGTCAAACACAAAAACAATAGAAACAAAAAAAACTGATCTGTCCCCCTCGCTGTACATCCCCCTCGGGGGCCGCTCGCCCGCGCAACCACGCAAAATACTAGTTTTTTTTCCTATTATATAAAAATGAATCGCCGTGCATTATTCTCGCTAAAACTCAAAAACGGCTTGACTGATTTTAATATATTGTTTTTTTGTTTTCTTTGCTATAAATATATACCCTGTTCCAAAAGAAAAGCTATAAAATAAAGTAAATAATAATGGTAATTTTGTATGGAAAATCGCCTAACTGATGTGCTAAGCACAAGATGTCGTCAAGTGTCACAAAACATTACTATTTAATTTGACGGCATCTGGCGGCGTGTAGTAGATAGTAATTACCCTCTAAAATTACTTCGTTTTCAAATCAATTTTAGGTGATGCGAAGTTCATCGGGTCAGCTTGTATCTTTATTCGCCGGGTCAGCTAGTATTATATATAAATGAATCCCTGTTTTCCTTGGTCACGCCATAGCTTGAGAACGTCTTTTCTCGGTTTTCTCTAATATTTTGTAGAAGGTGATTATTAAAAGAATTGCGCAAAAAATTGGAAATTTTAAGAAAACTTAACGACTATTTTAACTTTGCGCGTTTGACAGTTGGCGCGTTTGATCAAGCTAAGACAGGACAACATCTGTCGGGTCAGCTAGTACTACTTATATGATAAATGTGAAAGTTTGAATGGGTGTTTAGATGTTTGGAAGTTTGTTATTCAATCACTCAAAAACGGCCGAATGGATTTGGATGAAATTTGGCACACTTATAGTTTACTACCTGGATTTACATATACTTTTTATTCCGGGAAAATGTAAGGTTCCTGTAGGATTATCAAATAACTGACCACAGGATGTATCCACTTGAAATTTGGATAGATGTATCTTATGGAACATTATTTCGGAATAAACGGTACCTTTAATAATAGTCTAGGTAATTAAGTAGTGCAATTCTTATGACTATTTTGTTACCTATACATGTTTCATATCTCTCTGAAACCAACTCTTAAGTCAACGCGGACGAATTCACGAGCGCAAGGTAGTTTCAAATATGTAATTACTTAAACTAAACACTTCTTAAAATAATAATCTTCATTAGACCTTTACCAGATAATGGATTTAGTAGTAGGTACCTACATAAAAATGATGTTTGACTTTGTTAAGGACATATTTTAATTAGGCTAGTACGAACATTTCGACACTTGAAAAATAGTTTCGACTTTGTTTCAAAAAAAGTCCTAAATCGTATTTATTGGAATTTCATCGCTATAGCCGTGATAATAAATGAAACGAGCAAGTGTGAGTGCTTCTTTGTGTTTAACTAGATTTCCTTCTACTAATATCTTTATAAACTAATATCTGCATCAAACTATCTTGCACTATGATAAACCTAATTGAACAATAGGTACATAATTACTCGTATGTCGCTCACCTAATGCAAAACAACAACAAGTGTAATTTTTTTCGGTTCTTATTTATATACTAGAAATAATGCCTTCTGGTCTATATATTTCATGCAACTATTCATAACTATTCAATTATCCACAAAAAAAAAATGCCTTGCTGAGTTTCGTGCCGAAGTCTTCTCAGTTGAAGTGTAATTACGAGCCGGTGGTAGATTCAAACATGTAACTTAACGTTCATAAGTGCCTTACCATGGCCTAAACTGAATAAACGACTTCTTGATTTTGACTATCGGCACAATTATCGTCGAATCAACATCCCACATGGCAGTTATCTCGTGAGCCAAGACAAGGTGCTTGCTGAGCTTGTCCTTCTCGGCCTTCACGAGATTGTCGTCATGTGGGATGATGACGTCGCCGAGCACTGCCCGGCGTTGGGCTCAGTCGACCACCACGATATCAGGCTTATTAGCGACTATAGTCCTGTCCATGATGATACACCGATCCCAATAAAGCAAAGCACAACCATTTTCGTGAATGGGCGCTGGTGCATATTTATAGTATGGCACCTCAGACTCGACAAGGCCGTATTGAAGAGCAAGTTGCTGAAGGATGATCCTGGCTACTTGGTTGTGGTGTGCCTGTGCAAATACTCGCCGTTAGCAAGATGCGAACAACCAGAAATAATATGTCGGAGCGATTCTCCGGGACGGTGACATGCCCGACAGATGTCGACCGTACCTTTCTTCATGATATATTTCCGATAGTTGTTCGTCTTGATGAGTTCGTCCGCAATTGCACCGGTAAAACCCTCAGTTATTGTCATTATTATTAATATTATTACAAGTTTGATTTGTAATCAACCAAATTAAAGCTAAAGCCGTGAATAAAAAAATATTTACAAAAGAAATAATAAAACTCAAATAACACTTAAAAAATAATTTTGATGCTATTTATCTGCTTCTACCATAGCTCTGGACACTTACGGTTGTGTGTTTTTATAAGCAGTTAATAGATTTTAATGCATACCTACATACTAGGTGTCTTAGACTTTACTTAATGCATTTTTTTGTATTTTTATATTATCGTTAATTCTATGACAAAAAACTTGCGCGTGACATGTTTGTATAATTTTTTACCAATTTTCTGAAACTTAATTAGTTCTTAGTAATTAAAATGGGGTATTGGATATATGCAAAAATTACACAAGATATAAAAATGAATACTTTAATTTTCACATATATTCATTCAGACAATTTAACAACAAAATAAAATAACATTTACTAATTACCATTATGTAACAGATTTATTTGTAATCTTTAAAAATTGTATGTATTTGGACAACCTTTAATAACCATACACTAAACATAATATCACTTTGTATATTAACACTTTTATGCATAAACTTTCAATAAATTAATCTGTTTGAAACCTCATAAAATACATGAAAAACCGTTAATTTAACGAGGAACATGATATAAAGGAACTTATTAGGGTTATTAATGGCTTATCCACAGTTAAAATTATCAGCTTGTGTGTCACGCTCACATGTTAATGAGGTATAATTTTGAGGTACTCAATTCGACTTTTTTTTTCGAGTGGTCCTATTATAATTTGGTCCAGATCTGACAATGACATCAATAAGAAAACCATACGAAGTCTGTTTTTTTTTTAGAGTTAACAGATTAGTATTAAGTTTATCAATAATAGGGTTAATGTTTTACCAGAGCTTAGTTCTTGACTTCTTTAAGTTCCGCTTCGTATTTCTTGGTGTATTTGTTATCTGGGTCGTATTTAGCGACTAATTTTTGCCATGCCTCAGGTTTTTTGTTTATCAGGAATCTGATGACTTTCTTGATACCCGCGATATGCTTTTCGCTACACTTGGCACATCCGTCTTCGAGAGCTTCTTTCACGTGACCTGAGAAAATTTCAATGACATATTTGTATTCCGTTTTGTAAAGTAACCACAACTTTACTAGCACTTGACCGGACTCGACCATAACTTACTTTGTGTGACTTAGACTTATTAAACTTATTTCTTAAATAAATGTTTAAAAATATCAAAACACTTGACACTGGCAAATGTACAAAATGTGACATTAAAAACAAAGAAGACAGGGTTATAAGCTTAGTGTTCTAAGCGAAATTAAGTCAAAACATTCATCCTTATAAACATAATTTTGACTACGAATCAACACAGAATTCGTGAAAAAAATCGGCTGTTCTATAGAAAATGTTTGTTTGCCCTTGACTATATATATGAAGCAACTGACTATTTTTCGCGAATTCAATGTTTTACACATAGTAAAAGTTGTTAATAATAGTGTGTCCCTTTTTCAGTTACACACGAAGCATATAACCAAGTAATAATCGCAAGTAATTATCGCATTACAGGCATTGCATCTTGTGTATACAATGTTCACAGAAGAGACAATGATAGTAGATGAAATATGCACAATATGTAACAAAATGAAACAGCGATATAAAAAGAGCTACGTTTGGTTTTAAGTTAAGGATTAAGTTATGTAAAATAAATAAACTTTGAACATGGTTTTTAAAAATTTTTAGAGAAGTACTCTTAATTTCTCCCTCGTATATTTGCACTCGTTGCTCAAAAGCATGTAGTAAACAACTACAAGTTTTTAACTGTTTTCTGTAAAACTCATTGGTACGGACCGGAGATCGAATCCACACCTCACAGTTCTAAAGTTAGCGTAGTTAGTTAGTTAGCCTCACAGTTCTAAAGTTAGTGTTAGTTAGTTGGTTAGCCTCACAGTTCTAAAGTTAGTGTTAGTTAGTTGGTTAGCCTCACAGTTCTAAAGTTAGTGTTAGTTAATTGGTTAGCCTCACAGTTCTAAATTTAGTGTTTAAAGCTGTGCCCGCTTAGCTCTCGCTAGGCTGGCACGGCTTCGTACTAAACAACAGATTGCACTTTTTATGTAGGTAATTAGCAGCCTGTTAGTAAAATATAAAGCTGGCTTTGTGAAGCGGGCATAATCATATACCTTCCAAAAACAATTGTTTAAATGGTACTGAAAAAAGTACCAAATCCCGTTGCGTACTTTAAAAATAAAATAAGCGAATAATGAAACACATACGAATTGCGTCTTCATTATTTTTATACTATTTAGTCTATTTCTTTGGTGGTAAAATGGTCAGTATTCCTTACTTTTGAGTTCCTTGCCTTCGGCCGTGCACGGGCCCTCGTCACACAAGCACTTGACGTGTGGCTCGAGCAGGCGGTCGTTTCCAAGGATCTCATCCAAGTCGATATTGTCGTACTTGTCGGTATACTTATCGTCTGGACGAGCAAACGCCATCGCAGCCACCATGGCCACCAAGCACAGCAAGATCATAAACTTCATTTTGATATCTAGAAAATTTAACCAAACAGTAACTGTAATGCGATATGTTCACACACCGCAAAACATGATTTCAAATTCCAACAACCGATATTTCAATCGAATCGAAATATCGAGTTGCTGATATAGAAAAACAAGGGTAAACTTGTCAATCATAAAACGCTTAAGATCAGTAGACAGAAATCAGCTATCGGCTGACTAAGGGATCGAAGAACCTTCGTGTACATTGCAGATTAATGATAAACACGTCATTTCGTCAGTCAGCAGCCATATTTTTATACTCGTACAAGCATGTAGATACTCGTATAACTTTTATAAAATGTAAAAGTAATAAAACGTAAGATAAGTAAGACGAACGAAACGTTTTCTTAATAGTAAAAGATAGCGTGTTTATGAACATTGCTGCGGTCACAGAACTTCGAATAAAAAAAACAACTTCAGGGCATTGCTGCTTCGACGATCCTTACTTTGAGACATTCAAAAGTCTGTCTCAATACTTCTGCAATTTCGCTAGTTGTTGTAGTAATCTTCTTCATGTAAGTAATTACAATAATTTACAATTCTAATTTACAATCTACTGAGTGGAATAAATATGATTAACAAAAACAGCAAAGTTGTTGAACAGATTAAAATTAGTTTTGCTTTGAGAGCCTTCAATAGAATAATACGATTATTTTCGAAAGTTCTAGAATGAATTAAGAAGTTTCTGTAATTTAATACGTAGCAAAGCTCTGGAAGTCTTTAAACTATATATATAGGAGGATTTAAAGATGATAGCCTGGTGACTAGCGCGATCATTTCACACGCCGAAGGGCGTGGGTTCAACCCCCAACAATGAGCTTGAGCTCCCGGTGAAGGAAAACATCGTGAGGAAACCACAGCGTAGTGGTAGGGTACTTTCTAGTACTCAACTGGCTAGCTATCTCGCTCAAGTTGAAAAGCTGCCGCCAAGCACCTGACGGTGTGTTACCGGCAGCCTCACTTGAGAGCTAGTTCCATTCCAGGCTAGGTGTGCTCACACTGCCACATAACATCAGGTGTGTCACAATGAGCTCAATGTGTGTCAATTAGGTGAGCTGTGATCAAACATTTAGCTTGTCAACTATAAAAAAATAATGTTTGTACTGGAACTGCGTAGGACATAAAACTATGTTAATTATATGTCAGAAATTAAAATGGCCCCAAATAGACCCATATACAATAGTGTATAGCGCAGCATCCTAAAATAATGATATATACTGTGATATATACATGATTGCAATGACCAAAGACAATTAGAATTAATAAGGGATGGTTATTAACTGAAGGTAAAACTTAAGGCGAAGTGGGGTTCTTCAATTCGCGGCAAGATAGTACCTATGACTATTCACACAAACTCCATTATTTATTTTCTTCTCCAACACTTAATACTACTTTGTATTGTTTAGTTGGTTTCTTTTTTTTGTAATTATTGAATACTTATTGAAGACTTATTGACTTGTATTGACCAACAACTTCAATTCGTTATTACCGTTCGTTATTAAATAAATAAAATAAATATAACTGATAGAATATATAAATACTATTTTTTTTGTAAATACATACTTATAATACGTACAGAACACCCAGACACAGAACAAACATTTGTTTATGTCATAAAATGATTGTCCTTGGCGGGAATCGAACCCACGCCCTACCAAAACAGGGCTAATAATTAATAAATATATTTAAAATAAATTTAAAATATATAAAACAAATTATTAAAATATTTATTTAAATTAAATAAATTTGCTAAAAAAGCAATAAAATCGCTATAAAAGCATATAAGATATAACTTTTAACTACATTTATGATAAATTAATTTATTTTATAAAACAATAAAAAATATTTGTATGGTTAGTTTTACCCAAGATAAATAAATTAATTTTAATTATTATTAAAAATTATTACCTGAGTAATGTTATTCCTCTGATTGCAAACTTAAAATTGTAGCTTTGCTGTGTACTTGCGAGTTTTATATACAAATCTCAGAGGACAGCAAAAAACAAAGAAATACCTACATTAGTTCCGCTACTGAAGTTCCGCTGAAGACGCTACAATGCATAATTACGGGACGATAAAGATTCAAGCGTAAGCTGCGCATTGTCTCAACTCACTTTGAGGAGTAAAGATTGATTAAACCTTCTGTAATTTTCCAGCAAATACTTAGGTATAATAAGTGAGTGCGATGGAGTAACAATATTATAGGTATATTAAGTGATATTTAAAAAAAAATGGGAAAATTGGAACGGAATAATATAAAATAATATTTATCTAAATCAGCGTGCTCCATCCTCGGCCGCACCGTCGCTTTATATCAGGCGAGTTGGTGGCCAAATAAATAATAAATAATTAACACACAGCACCATCTGACCCCAAACTAAGCAAAGCTTGTATTATGGAAGTCAGATAGCTGATAGTTTGATACTTTTTTTGTTGTAAACACATACTTTTAATATATACAGAACACACAGAGCAATTTTTTTTTATTACACCACAAAATGCTTGTCCTCAGTGGGAATAGAACCCACGCCCTACGGCTCTTGAAGCAGATGACATGCAGAACCAATGAGCCAATAGAGCAGTCAATGTAAATCTATCTAATACCTTTAAACGAGCAATTCTGGTATATAAATGTATACAAGAATGTATACAAATATATAATTATATATAATCTGAATCTCGGAAACGGCTCCAACGATTGTCAACAGTATACTACGTATACTTCTTTTTTAACAAGTCTTTTAGGTAATTCGTGTTTTAACTATATAGTCAAATATTTACACCTAAACTCGTACACTTAAGTGCAAGCTGAGAACATACACAATAAACTGCCAAACTGAGTATGTACCTACTAAGATTAGTATTTGCATTGAATAATTTTAAATAAATTGACATCATCGCAATGCAATCACTTAAGAAATAAAACATAAAATTCCTTTGACAAGAAAATTGGTAAATTAAAAATAAATTTGAGGCGAAACTTAGTAGTTAACGGTATCACCGACCCCGAACGGATGCCTGAGGGCCTAGACAAAGTACCTAACATTCGATTAGCGATAACGCTAATAGAAAAGTAAAAAATGTACGGGATTGACACAAGCTGTCGATATGTCACGTAGGCAGCTATGCCAATCCGTACATTTTTGGACTCTTCTATTAGCGTTATCGAATTTCGAATATTATCGAATGTTACTTTGTCTATGGCCCTTGGTCCATCACGTTGCAAGGACGGGAGCTCGAACTGTATCTAAAACATGCAAACAAGTTGCGATATTAACACTCAACTTCACTACCCATCATGGTTCCATTCCATTGCTGCCTCAGAAAGTTTGAAATGATTCTAACACAAAAAAATATTTTTGCGTAAAAGTAATGAGATACTTTCTGTGTCATTGTCCTGTGAGTGAGTGCTCAAGAAAGGCGTCCATACGCGAAAAATGGCGATAGATTGTCAGGCGAGCCACCACCGGCACCTGAATTAATGACGACCACTCTGTCAAGAGTGTAAACGACTAAATAGTATGAGATACATTCTCCTAATGGTAAGCCCATTACATTCCCATTACCTTTGCCGCGGTGTTTTTGCAGGTAGGTAACGGTATCTTTATTCAGTAGCTGTTTCTACTCAAGTATATTTACATAGGTATTTAGATAGATATTTATTTATTTACTTGGTGGTAGATTTCCTTACCAGGAGGTCGTCTATAGGTAGGTACCACCGCAGTACCAGATATTCTACCGCCAAGCACTGGTGTGTAAACATTACTGTGTTCCGGTTTGAAGGGTACTGCAGCTAGCGAAATTACAGGGCTGTTGAGACCAACTACCTAATCTTAAAGTAATGAGCGCCAAGGCAGCGATGCCTTGAACTTTGTTTTGCTACTCAAAGTTCTGTGTGTCGCTGCAATGGTCATGGAAAGGCGTTATCTCTTAACATCAGGAGAGCGTATCGTACGTCTCATTATTATTACATTTAAAAAAAAAGAATGCTTCAAAATACTTTTCTTTACTTAAAGTTCTGGGTACCGCATACATTGGTCGTGGGTAAGCGTTATCTGTTACCACCAGGATAGGGCTACGGTCGCCACACTACTTAAAAAAAGAGTCGACAAGGCTTAACCAGCATGTGACGTCAATATATTTATTTAAATCCTTGGGCATCGAGATGATTTTAATCTTAAGTGAGTTTAATTGTTTATTTTCATATAATTTATTATAAATTCGTTTCGAGCTGATAATTTTACCTTTTTATTTTTAACCCCTGACGCAAAAACGATGGAATGTTCTCGCGTGTGTGTGTGTGTGTGTGTGTGTGTTTGTGTGTGTGTGTGTGTGTCTGCCTGTGGCATCGTAGCTCCCACCTTGTGATATACGATATTTTTTGTTTTGTTATCAAGCGTAAGAACAAAAAAAGCCGATGGTTTGCCGACACGTGAACATGCCACGTACAATTGACCATGAGAAAACATGCATTTTCTAGATTGAGAACACAAACAGTATTTGTTGATTGAATTTGATTGATTCAACATGAATGCCCAAAATTAGTTTTTTTTTTATATACCCACTCACTCGGGATAATGTAAGGATTCTAAGAATACCCCATACATGCAAATCTGTTTAGGCATTTTAAAGTTATGGTGGAATAAAAAAACTCACATACATACGTACATGAACGGTAAAAACATTACAATCTTTTTTTAGGAAGTCCTCTAATAAGAACAATATTACTGATCCAAAACGATTTATTTGTACTCATCTATATCTTTAAACGAGCAATTCTTGTATACCTATATTTATTTATTATTATACAAAATTCCACGGAAACGGCTCCAACGATTTTCATGAAATTTAGTATGCAGGGGGTTTCGGGGGCGATAAATCGATCTAGCTAGGTTTCATTTTTAGAAAACGTAATTTTATCCGTGTTTTCAGCCGAACAATGCTCGGTCAACCAGGTACTTACAAATTATGAATGAACCCTGATATCGCGAAAAAAATTCCAAGCTTCCTTAGAAAATGTCATTGACGTTTAATAAAATGTATATAACAAATGGTTTCTGTATCAAGTATAATTAGGTACCCCATGACGCCATTATTTCTTTAAATGATCTCATCTCAACATACTTTTCAGCCCATAAAGAAAAGAATAGCTCTTAATAGATACTTTATCGTCAATTATTCTGATGACTTCCTCAATGCCTAATAGTTTATTTCATTATCATTATTTAAGAATAAATTATAATGACTCTGTAACGATTATTATTTGTTTGAATATTTAAGTAAGAATGGTATGTTGATATTATTTTGCCGTGGTAGTGCCGGCGTAAGAATAGTACCCCACCCCTCTACCCGTGGTTATGGTAAGTAAAATAATAGTCAAAGTGTAACAAAAGCAATAATTTATTTCCGACATTCTAGATTCTACAAAAGTAATTTTAGGACACAATTAATTTAGGAAATCGTAGTTTAATGCGAATTTTACGAACATGCATGCAGTTCCAAAAAAGAACATCCTAAGTATCTAGTTCCTTTTCATATTTACATAAGCCTAAGTAGCTGTTTTGTTTCTACGTAAAATTAACTTCTAATTTATTCAAACAAATTTGTAATACTTGTGACTTTTTGAATGGGCTTGGTGAATGGAACTGACTCCCAAGTAAGGCTGCCGGAACACACCATTAGTTGCTTGGCGGCAGCTTTTCTACTTGAGGGCAGTAGTTAGAAGTACCCTACCACCATACTATGGTTTCCTCACTATGTTATCCTTCACCGGCAGCTCAAGCTCATTGTTGGGGTTTTAACCCACGCCCTTCAGAGTGCAAACCAACCGCGCTAACCACTCCCGCTCTAACCACTGAGCTATCATAGCTACATAGCTTGTTTTCTTAATTGTTACAAAAATGTAATTTCCGTCCTATTTATACAAATTGCCTTAAAATAAACTTGAATGGTGTTCGAAAGATACCTAGCTCAGTCTTCTATGATTGCTTACACGATTCAATACTAAAATAACAACTATGAGATATTGATATCTTTACACTACAATTTATGCACAAATAAAATACAGAAAGTCCAAAGACATTTAAAATTGTATGGAATACGACATTTTTGTAGCAATAGTTACCTATAGTCTACTCTTTGGGCAAAGTTTTTTTTAAATCTGATATTAAAATATGGAACTAAAATACGGTGATATCATTTTTGACACTTATGAGTCTGATTTGAGATTTATATGTACTAAATCCCTAATATATTGAACAAAGTCAATATATTTTAAACAGTAATGGCCTAGACTTTGTTTTGTTCTTCTGTTAACCGCTTCGACGACCACGAGCAAGCATTGGCTTAGTATCACTAGCGTGCTATATTATAGTATTATAAAAATAATACAAGAACGACTATAACAGAAAGATAACATGCTCTAGAATAGCCGATGTCATAGAAATAAGTGTGACATCACGGGCTTATTTTCCCTCCGATCCCTAGACTTTCTTTGCATTTCTAATATCAGCCTCGTATCTTTTGACGTATTTCCCGCTTGGGTCGTATTTGGCTTTGAGCTGTTCCCATACTTGTGGTTCCTTGTTGATAAGGTGCCGGAATACTTTCTCGGCGCCCTGGCGTTGGGGTTCGGTGCACTTCACGCAGTCAGTCTCCATGGCCTCTTTAATGTGAGCTAAAAATGTCAATTTTAATTGTAGTAGGTATAATTATAGAAAATTATAATAAAGCGCAGGTCAATAATTACGATTCCGTATCTGAAGGATATTCTGATGTATAATGTGTTTTAAACCTTTGTCGTCCAAATCTTCAGGGCATTACTTTAAAATATTGCTTATAATTAATCAACGATTAAAATTTTCCAATACTCACTGACGTGAAACATTATATATAAAAACAAGACAGGTTTAGACAGGTTTGTTTTCATAGGCATAGATTAATTTTAAGCGTCTTTAAATCGTGAAATATGTACGTCTCGTTTTTTCAGCGGAATGGCGTTTTATACTAAATTTTCATATGTTATGACAATTGCGCCAATATAACATATGTTACATAGCTCTACCATATTCATTTGCTTGAATAACGATAAAACGAGTAAACGATAGTCAAACGTATGAAAAAGCAGTTTCCATTTGCGACTCAGAGGCGCTGTCCCATTTTTCATATCTTTTTTTATAATTTTAAACGTAGTTCGTGAATTTCTTAAATTGATATGCTATAAAATCTACAATCCGAATAGCTGAATATCATGTTCGTAGCCTTTAAGTATATAACACAGTATATAACAACCACAGCGGGACCTATAAATTTGATGTGTTGTGTGCTATACGGGAGCGCTCTATTGTAAATTTCATTTGATTTAAGCAACTGGCTTAAATTCTTATTTAATTTATTCTATCCCTACAGCTATCCAGAATCCAGCATTTAGGATAGAAGCCGCCACTTCTTAGGGTAGGTATTGCCTCTCTATTTAAAGGAATAAACAATTATTCTTATAGGCATGCGTGCTCCATCTAAGACCGCATCATCACTTAACATCAGGTGAGGTAGTAGTCAAACAAAAGCCAATTATTACAAAAAAAAAGGATGACAAAAAAATATGAACTTTTAGGACAATATAAATTATAAACAGCGTCGACTTACATTTTAACTCCTTGCCGTCAGCGGTGCATTTACCCTGGTCGAGTACACATTTGACATACGGCATCAGCAGTCTTTTATTGCCAAGGATCTCGTCGATATCAACTCCATCGTATTTGTTTGTGTAATGAGCGTTGTCGGCAAGCACTAGGCTGACGCCGAGAACACACAGGATTATGGCTGCCTTCATTTTATCTAAAGAACAAAAGTTTAGTTTAGCTAAACTACACTAGTTCCACAGAACATAATTGAAGAAGATTAATTATAGTTTTTGTAGTTATCTTTAAAATCACATGAAGTTTCGTATCCGCCTCACATTTTTTTATTACTTAGGCATAAAACAATTCAATTACACAAAAATAAAACAACTTGAAAAACTCTGATTTACTTATACCTATAGCTTTGTTTACGAAAGTTTTATGCCATCTGTCATTTAGGGTTCCACACAATTAAAAAAGTGAACCTACGGAAATATGCATTCTGATATTAAAATTATAAGAAGAAAAGTAAAAATATCGTGTCCTACCTTGTATAAAGTCTGGTTCACTGCACCGCGATGCGTTTATTAATTTAACCAACAAGCTTCGTCGCGTTTTTATACTATAGCATTTAGCACTTTTCCACGCACGAAAACTAGTTTTGCCGTTTATGACAAGTCCACAATTCTTCGAAATGTCATTTAGTCGCCTTATCATTAAACAATGAGTTACACTCGCTGATAGTTGCGTTAAAATACATTATAATGAAATTACCTTAAATCCATTGGATTTTTTAACCAGATATACAAACTGGTTTTGACTTAGTCAAACAGTATCTAACCTTATTCATTTCTCTTTTTGTAAAGAGCATTTTTATAGGCTTTTATTTAAGTTGCAACGTCTGTTAGTTTGTTTAGCTCAAGTCTTGCAAACTGAGTCATATCCACTTCCTATTACACTACGGAGTTGAATTTGTTAAATTCGTTTACTTGTGTCCTTAATTTCAATGACTATGTATTTTTATGGTAAGCATGACCTTATTGTACACGCAGAATTATCTCCAGACGAAGAAACTTCTCAACGATAAACATTAAATTGTATATTTTAACAAATTTATTTGAAATGTTTTTATGCTCGGACTTTTAGCGGGAACGTGAAAATGCCACGTCTGCATTATATTATTTCCAAAACTTATATTTTTCGAGTATTCGTGTACAATAATAGTGGTGTTCGTTCATAAAGTGCCGCATTATGTGTGTTACCTATGGGGAAGTGATGTAGTGTGGTGAAACACGGCTTTTCGTGTTGCTTTCAAAACTCCATCGAAGCTTGTAGTAGGTAAAGTCACACTACCTAACAAGGACATGACCGGACTCGACCAAAACTTACACTTAACTGACTTAGGCTTATTTAACTTGGTTTTTTGTAAAATATTCTTTTAATATCAATATGAATTTTTAAAAATCTAGTTTTTACCTGTAACAACACAATATAACAAAACAATAAGAGTAGAGAGAACTTATGGAGGAAACACGAAAAATCATGGCGCTCCATTGTAATTATTTTCCAAAATATTAAATGACGCCTGAATCGACCAATTTATCTAAAATAATTGTTTTCCTTGAGTTTTGATCGTCCTTCTAGAAAATTTTATAATCGGAAATTGAATACAGTTCTTATCGAACAGGCATTCCCTAGGTTCGATGACATGGTGAAATTAAGGGTCGTAAAATTATATATATATATTTTTTTAAATTGAATTGTAACTGATTGTTATCAATAAATAAAACCATTTATAGACTATAAACTTAGGACAAAGATTTGTGTGACGAACATAGATATTTGTTCTGTGTCTAAGCGTTTGCATATTATGTATTATAAGTACCTACTTATTTTACATACGATATTTACAACAAAAATGTATAAATTGTCTAGTAAATGTTCTATCAGTTATTAGGTCCACAAAGCGGTGATCCAAATCTGGACTTCGTTTTGCTATTCAAATTTATGTGTTGGACGCTGCAGTGGTTGGACATACGTTATCTCTTACCATTAGGAGAGCGATACGTTCGTCGTATTACGGTAACATAAAAAAATAGTACAAGCATTGCATAGTTTGGGCTTGATGGCTCCGTGCGAAACATTTAAGTAAAAAAATTAGTAACGTGTGAATTATAATGTTGAATAATAATGTAACAATGGAAGTTAGACTACTTTTAAATTGTGCCTTAAGATTTCGTAACTAGGAATGTGTTGTGATACGGAATCCTCAGTGCGCGAGCCTGACTTATACTTGGCTTTTTTTTGTTTAGTGGTCGATGGTAGTCTATGCGACGAATATAGAGATGAGGTAATGCCTGGTAGTGAAGTGCACTTTGATTTTCCGGCGTGAATGCAGAAAAAATATTTTACCATTGTAACTACTTTTTCCAAAATATGTTTTTAGTGTGTTTATGTGCCGGCGTAAGAATTGTACCCCACCCTCTCTACCCGCGGTTGCCGTAAGAGTCGGCTAAGGGATATAATCCAGAAGATGGGCAGCGGCGTCTTCCTTGAATAATCACATCTAACTGCGCTCGCCAACCCGCCTGCCAAGCGTGGCGAGTATTGGCAAACCCCAGGAGGAGGCCTATGTCCAGCAGTGGACGTCCTATGTCTGATGATGTGATGTATAAAATGTAAAATAGTTTATTCATAATATGCCGAATGGGAGTCAGTGTGGCAAATCATGACTTTTCGTATAGATCCCAAAACTCCATCCTGAAGCCCGAATTCGACCTTGACTTACGCTGACACTTTGACTGTGATTAAGACTTATTTCACTTGATACGAGTATATCTTATAATTTTTGAAAATATCAAAATGCTCGACACTGACAAATGCACATAGTACAAAGCCAAATATAAAGAAGCAGAAGCAAACTTTGCTTAATAACGAACAAGTTTTTTCTAAAAAGTTTACTTACATAAAAAAAAGAATTTTCAATAATCATAAAAATACAATAGATATAATAAATATGTAATAGGTACGTTCCTAATGCGTATTCAATTAGCGTAATACATATTTGAAATTAGAACATTCGTCGATAATGATCAAGTAATTTGCAAGTTTGCAACTAAAAGCTAATTAAAGTAATTATCTAAGCAATTAAACATAATACTAGATATATAATGAATAATGGGCATTTGATGCAGCTACATCGTATTCATCACAAAAATTTTGTACTATTAGGCGTTATTTGCTGTTGGTTATCTAATAAATATCAAAAGATAACAAATGATGATTGTATGTTGTCTATAAGATAAGACTTGCGGTTATTTTATTTTAATTTGTTTTAGGTTTAAAGTTTATGGCAAATTTTAATTTTAGATGTTAAGTAAAGTTTCACATAAGTTTTTTTAGATAGTTGTCAAGTTAAATTTAATTAAATCTTCATCACTATTGTAACTGAAACGACAGTTAAGCGGAAATAAACTAAATAATATTTGGTTAACTATTCTTATAGACTGTTCAAGGTATATATTATATACCTTGAATAGTCTTGGACAAATGAACATTGGCGAACGTTTTTTCGTCTCTCTATATGGTGGAAATAAAGATGATTCTCTGGACAGCATGAGATACAAACGATTCTCCAAGACTGTGACCAAAAATACATCTAACTTTTCATCGCTAACTCGACACTTAGACGTACTCTAACACTTTTGTAGAAGTAGAGTTCCAGTTTTGTGGACTAGCAACCCGCTACGAACCCGTGTTATCGCTGATTTTTTTTATATAAAAATGCCATCCTATAAGAGAAAACCTGGGAATTTTCCAAAAAAATATATTTTATGCTTGTTCTGAGAATTACAAATACTAAGAAAACAATCGAATCAGTCGAGTCGTTCTTAAATGATGCTCCGTGATACTTGACGCAACTGGTTTTTGTTTGTATAAATTTAGTCTATAAATAATAATTTACTATGGAAACTGACGTGCTTTTGACACATTTTTATTTTACTTATGCAGGATTACTTGTGCGAACGAGACAAGTTCGCGCGCGCGTTGTAGGTACTCAGCTTTGTCTCGATGAAGAAGGCCACCGGATGGACTATAATTAAACGATATAATTAAACATACGTATAAGTAAAACAAAATAATAATTTAGACTGAAGTCTTAAAAATAAATATTACAAAAAAATTCACACAACGTCATTTACTCCCAAATTAAGCTGCATAACTGATAGAATAATTATAATACTTTTTTTGTAAATACATACTTATACCTATAATACATATATGTAGAACACCCAGACACAGAAGAAACAAACAAACAAATGTTTCACATCATCAGCCATAGAACGTCCACTGCTGGACGTAGGCCTCCTCCTGAGGGGGTTTTGCCAATACTCGCCACGCTTGGCAGGCGGGTTGGCGAGCGCAGTTAAGTGTGATTGTTCAAGGAAGACACTGCTGCCCATCTTCCGGATTACATCCCTTAGCCGACTCTTACGGCAACCACGGGTAGAAAGGGTGGGGTACAATTCTTACGCCGGCACCACCACGGCACAAATGTTTGTCCTAAGCGTATTATTCAAAATTTTTGTTTTTGTATTAAAATTACACACCTCTGACAAATTCCATGTACCTAAAAGACCTAGAAGTGTCGAAATAAATCGAGTTGTATATATATACGTATGTATATAAATAAAATTTGGCTTGACATTGGCAAATGTAGGAAGTGTAACGCCAAAAACAATGAAGAAGAACAATAAAACTACATCACATGTAACGATTTTTATTTTTGAATTAAATACTTTTCACTAGGTACATAATGTAATTATTAAACTTTCATGATTTGAACACATTAAGGGTCTACATTCCACCGTTTGTTACCGCGTTCGATCATCAGTCTAACGTCGTGTTAACAATGTGTGGAAAACCAAAAATATTCTAATAGCATTTTGATGAAATTTGAATGGCACAACAATAATAGCCTTAACGAGATATTTTTGTTTTTATCTCTACAAAACATCACGTCCGGTTTACCTAATTCACGGAAGACAAAACAAATTTTTAATAACCATGAAGGTATTTAGTTTTGCGTCAAACGATGAGTAATGAATCCAATTATTTTTATTAACAAAACAAGGTTTAAGTAGGATATGTTGTTTATAGCCACTTTGTAAATTTTTCAACGATTCGATTCTACTTTTATTGTATGAACCGCTAAAATGGAATTTCCTGCCCGAGTGTTTGTTCCCTGATAGATACAATCTGGGTACTTTCAAGAAGCGAGCGAATCGGTTTCTTCTTGGCAAGCGTGCTCCATCGTAAGCCGCATCTTCGCTTAACATCAGGCGAGATGGCGGATGGCGGTCAAAGCAAGTCTATTTGAATTAATAAAAAATCCATATTGCTCGAGATTTTTACTCAAATGAATAGTGTCTTCTGCGCTACATGGAAATAAAATGCATTAGCGTGTTTTAACATTTTTTTAATCACCTCAGGTGTATAAAAATCGAGGTGTGGCTGTATCGTCGTGGCTTGGATCGTCTGTGTCGCCTACCTAAAGATTTTCAACTGTAGGACGGTAGCTAGCTATACTAGTACTATAAAAAACTAGACTACCAGAAATATTAAAAAAAAAAAAAACTCAAAGTAAATGAGCGCCAAAACAGCGATGCCCTGGACTTTATTTTGCTACGCAAGGTTGTGTATTGCTGCAATGGGTTTGGACATACGTTATCTCTGAGCGTATTGATCGTCTTATTGCTATTACATAAAAAACTATAATTTCCTAACGATGTTTTCTTTCATCGAAACCTCAAGCATGTTGTTGGTATTTGATTCCATGCTCTTGGATAGCTCCAATAAAGCTGACTAAACTTTAATCGCTACAAAAATCACAAATGCTTTAAATAAAACAAAATTGTAGGTAGCAACCACAAATAAATACCAGAAAATGCAACCACCTATTAATAATGACATAATCATACAACACAGATGTAGCTATAAATATTGAGTTATTAGCTACGGAAACAACATGTTCTGAGTACTTGACGCATAGACGCGTTGACGTCTAACTTAGAATGATCTTACTGGAATAATCGATTATTGTAGAGTTTTTACATTTACATGTTGGAGCTAATTGTTTGTTACTGGAAATCGTTGAGTCTGAGGCACTATTAGATTATTAGATATAACCTATTAGATATTCTTGGTAAATAATAATCTATTGATCGGAACTATGGCCTCGCACCCACCGATGTGAAGTTGGTAGCCAAATCTATAGCTGTCACTAACATGGCCAGATTAAAATTACCATTTTGTAAGGCTAGCGGCCAACGCTAAAAATTTATTATAATCATAGCAACGTCTACTATTGATTTGAGTTTCCAGACCAAGTTCAGGTTAATTAATTTAATATAAAAACCTAAATAACACAAAAGAAAAATCCGCTACAACAATAATATAATAATCGCTTAAACTCTTAATAATCTTAATAGCAATCTTGCTTGGGGTCACAAGTCTCAAAACGAATCAGACGAAAAATGTCACAGCTAGATTGAATATAAGTACCCATTCAAGTTTATAGTTAAGCAAGGGTATTGAACTTTTAACGACACTTAACCACTGGCTTAGAAAGAAAGATTAATAAGATATTATAACTTAATACGGCTTAAATTAACATAATAATTATACTAAGGATTATTTTTTAGGTAACTTTTAATTTTAGGATGATCTATAGAAAGAAAAATATTTTCACAGCAAAGATTTCTTAGATTCCGTAATATAGTTTGCATCAAAAAAATATGAATTAACAAAATGTATAAAAACTGACTACTAGTTAAATCAAAGAAGAAAAAACACGGTTTTTTAACTGTATTATTGGTTTTTAGGGTTCCGTACCTAAAGGGTAAAAACGGGACCCTATTACTAAGACTTCGCTGTCTGTCTGTCAGTCCGTCTATCTGTCACCAGGCTGTATCTCAAGAACCGCGATAGCTAGACAGTTGAAATTTTCACAAATTATGTAAGTATTTCTGTTGCCGCTACAACAACAAACACTAAAAACAAAATAAAATAAATATTTATTTTATACAACAAACGCGATTTTTTGCCTTTATCATAAATAATGGTAGGGAACCCTTCGTGCGCGAGTCCGACTCGCATTTGGTCGGTTTTAATTTTATTATCGTTTTACTATTTCGCGCCCAAAAGTCCACCATCTTGGTTTTTTTAATCCATCCTCTAGACACTTGGGTTATTGAGACGAATCTAACGATACCTTAATTCTTGTAATCCATTCGGCCGTTTAGAAGATACGAGGTAATAAAGAAATTTACATACAAGATACGCGTGAAAAACATAACCCTTCCTTGACAGTCGGGTAAAAAGTTGTTTTATTATTTGTATCAAAACAAGTTGTTCAATGAACACAGTGTATAAGTGATATTAAAAATGTCTACGTGCAAATTCGAGAATAAGGAAAATATTGAATCTGTCATGTTACATTTCATATATGGGTGAATTAATTCAAGGCTATATATATTTCTTGAACTACAAAGTCAGTGATAATTTTGTCTGCGCACATTAAGTACGCGATAGCTAACGATATCTTGATCTCTTAGCTTATTCTCAAGCATGACGACAGGTCTTTGCATATTAAACAGCGTGAGATAAATATACATATATCCTCGACTTGGAATTTTCTTTTGTTTTTGTCGATCTACATCAGAGATTTGGGTAAGCTTTCGATATCATCTGAGAGTCTACCTTTTTGGTGATGATTGTATAATAACCATTTTAGTATCAACAGAGTTGTAAATAAGCAAGAGGTAGCAATCATCATCATAAGCCTATCGAAGTCCACAGCTGGACATAGGCCTGTTCCAAGCCACACAGCACGATCTACAGCTTTTCACTTTCATCCACTGTAAGCTGTCCTATGTATGTCGCCACTCCATCGAGTCTCAGGGCGTTCTACGTTATGTTTGCCAATTTGCGGTTTCTACACAAGAACACCTCTACCCCAGCGGTTATCGGTTCTGTGACAGAGAAGTCCAAATCACTGTCACTTCAGCTTGCTTATATGTACGCTGTGACTTTAGTTCTCTGGCGATTTAGTTCAAAGTTTCAGTTCAGTTCTTTAGTTCTTTCAGTTCTATTTAAGAGTTACATGTTATGGTACTGATTTATTTAAATAAAGACTTAATATATTGACATGTAATTAGATTTTTGACATTTTAAATGTTGTTTTTGACATGAATTAGAATAAGACTTGTATAGTGTCGTGTATTTATAAATAAATGTCGTGGAACTGCACACACAGCGCCATCTAGCCCCAAACTAAGCAAAGCTTGTATTATGGGAACCAGACAACTTATAGAATCCTTGTATACTTTTAACCGACTTCAAAAAAGGAGGAGGTTCTCAATACGTCGGAATCTTTTTTGTATTACTATGTTCACCAATTATACGAAGACGCCTCAACCGATTTGGAAAATTCTTTTTTTTGTTTCAAAGGGTAAACTTCCCAGGTGCCATTTAAATTTTATCGAAATAGGTCGAGTGGCTTTTTAAAAATCAACAAACATCTAACAATTGATTACATCATTTGGAAACATGTTTACCAAAACCATCATCATCATCATATCAGCCGTAGGACGTCCACTACTGGACATAGGCCTCCCCCATTGACCTTAATAAAGACCGGTTGGAAGCGATCGCTTCCAGCAGCTTCTACCCATATTATTAAACCATAATACCTAAAGTCTAGCCGTGTTCCAGCTTAGGAGCATAGAGTCGGCTTGTACATTTATTTGTTAGTACATTCTTATAACAGAACACCCAGACACAGAACAAACATTTAAGCTCGGCATATAAATTATTATCCTGGGTGAACCAAACCAACGCTCTACAGCTCTTGAAGCAGATATACATACTACCAAATGAACTATGAGGGCAGGTAGGATATAAAGAATAATTGCAGGTGTAACCTATCTCTAATTTGAATTTGACTCAGAACTGTTGAACTTGTGAAGTGTTAACAAATGACAAACGTACAAATATTCACAAACTATCGCCTTTGTAATATGTATTAATGTGATTCAATGGAATTAGGTTTTTCTTTTTTTTATATTGATGTGCTGCTCATTTCCATTGTTGCTCATATGTACCTACTGAGATAATTTGTGTAGGACCACATCATTTAAATCTTCACAACATTGTCGTATTTTTTTGTACTTAGTTTTTTTTCTTTAATTGTCTGCCTAATTGTATTGTTTTTTTTCTTCATTTACTATAGGTATTACCGACGTAATTATAGAAAACTGGACGCTATTAAGTATTATGGCCTGCGACAGAAACAAAAAGGTATGAAAAATAGGCAAGTAAAAATAGGTGTTTTAAAAAAAAAAAAAATGTCGGCCGATAACTCTTATTATTTTTACCTGCTATAGGAAAAACCGGTTCATTTAATGGGCCATAAATCGTAAACGGTAAGTTTTACAAAAAAGTTTACGGGAAATAAAAGATGCGAAATTTTATTTTCTACAATAATGATCTCAATAACTTTTGCTGTAAAGTGCATAGTTTCTGAGATATCTGTTTTTCAAGATGGTGCTTGAATCTCCACCTGGGTCTGTCAGCATTTTGTGATTTTATACTCAGTAAACCGTATAAAAAAAAAATGGGTCGGAAATTTAGTACGAGGTTAAATTCTATTTTTACTGGCCTAAGAGGTGGAGAAAGGCCTTTGCCCAGCTTACGGACAAGATTTGTTCGGTCCGATGAGATGAGTTCGATTCTCACTCAGGACAAACATTTGTGTGACGAGCATAAAATGTTTGTTCTGTGTCTGGTTGTTCTGTATGTATTATAAGTATATATTTAAAAAATATATATAAGTATTCTATCAGTTATCTGGTTCCCATAGTACAAGCTTTGCTCAGTTTGGGGCTAGATGGTACTGTGTGAAATGTCGTAGGATATTTATTTATACTACTTCGCTAGCGCAGCGACCCAAAATGTGTCGTGGCCTCGATCTTCCGAGCCATCTTGGTCAATCTTGAACTACGAGCAGGTACTTCCCGCAAAGTATTGACTTACAGCCGAGGTCTTTAGCCACGTTACACTTGGGACGGCCGACGAACCTTTTGCCTTCCGGTAGACCAAGATACGCCCTTTTAGCGTCGCAATCTTCCTCCTTTATTTCGAGAAGTCCAAGCCAGCGGAAAATATAATAATTTAAAGATAAAGAACGACTTATTATACGTATTTTTATTATTATATATAATGATATTTATTACCGGCACTTAATCGCGCACAATCCTATTTCATCGTATTGAAATAAATTTTGTGTATTTACCTCGGCGATTCGGCCATTTTGAAATAACTCGAACCGTCAGCTCCTGACCACGGCAAATATATATACGAGTATATATATATATATATATATATAAACAAAATTATGTGTTCGAATCAGGATAGTTTGAGAACCTATATTATATAATTTTGGATTGATCCCATAATCATTAAAAATGGGATCTTGATGCGGTAAAACATTTTTTTACACAATCACTATCTTTTAGCATTTAATATATTTCGTTGATGTCATTTTAATACGAGATCCACGGGCATTAAAAAAATGTCTATTTCTTTAAGTGAAACACATGCAATTAACCTCAGTAATGGTAAAAGGTCATTGCCTTGCCGCTGTTTACTTATTAATTTTTATGTAAATGTAATGAGACGAACGAGATAGGCTCTCCTGACGGTAAGAGATAACGCATGTACAATTGTACATGACCATTGCTGCGATATACAGAACCTTGAGTAGGTAGCAGAACAAATCCTGAAGATCGCTTACTTTAAGACTTAGCAATTTAAGTTATATTAAAATTACTTATTAATCTCAACTAGGCTAGATTGTAATAACAATGAGGTATCTAACAACAAAAAGATACATCATTAGAGAAAAAAAATATTTAAACATTAATATACTAATATATAAATACGGTGAAATATTCATTATAATCAGAGAGGCTGGGAAGAATTACAAAACAGGTTAACACATAAATAGTCAAGTCAAATTCTAATATGAAAAGAAAGATCCACAAAAAAATGCCTTGCTAAGTTTCTTGCCGGAGTCTTCTCAGTTTAAGTGTAATTACGAGCCGGTGGTAGATTCAAACATGTAACTTATCGTTCATAAGGGCCTTACCAGGGCCTAAACTGAATAAATGACTTTTTGATTTTGATTTTTGATTTTGAATAGTCAAATGTATGAAACAAATTACTACATTGACTCCTGCCAGAGGCACTTTTCATACATATTTATATCGTTTACGTAGAACTAAAACTCGCAAATTGATATATCACTAGCCCCTCAGTTAAAACAATTCTAGATTGCATGCGAAAATTCCAGACTAAATACCTGATTTATTACCTACAGCCATAAGAGTGATAAACCGGCTTCCTTGACGTCAGGCTTGATCATTGTACGATTCGCATCGCGAAAATATTCCGATAGTTACCGATTACTCAGAAATGTTATTTGTTTTTATCGTGTTTTTTTTGTGATTATAACAATAACATGTTTTTATTGGTCCTCAAATACAAAAATATACGGGATTACACGTTAGTTTCTTCTTCTTTATTTTGACATGGTACTTTGTGGATTTTCCGGTTTCTTTATTTTTAAGTATTTTAGTGACCTTACTCGAATATTTGATGGAGTTTTGAAAGCAACACGTAATACAGTGAAAAGTTATGTATTATATCATTTCCCCACAATTGCGCACGTAATTTGGCACTTCATTAATAAAGCATCACTATTTTTATGCATCACATCATCAGCCATAGGACGTCCACTGCTGGACTTAGGCCTCCTCCTGGGGGGTTTTGCCAATACTCGCCACATTATTGGCAGGCGGGTTGGCGAGCGCAGTTAGGTGTGATTGTTCAAGGAAGACGCTGATCATCTTCCGGATTACATCCCTTAGCCGACTCTTACGGCAACCACGGGTAGAGAGGTAGGGTGGGGTACTATTCTTACGCCGGCACCACCACAGCAAAATTTTTATGCATAAACATTCGAAAACACTAATTTTCGATGACAAATATAATGCGGCGACACGACTTTTCTGCGTTCCCGCCAAAAACTGGTATGGCTTGTTCTAAGCCTTGTTCTATCAACTTTTTAAACCAATCCAAAAATCACGAAAACATATCTGCTGTTCCATAAATAAAAAATATAGATCTACATCGCCATCTTTCTATACTTTTTGTAATGGATTAAAAAATGTCGCAGAACTTGAACAAAATGTATTAAACAGCCTGTTGTTTTTTTTTTGCGATTTCAAGGTCCCTTAGCCAAATTTATGTATAAGAATGAGTACAATGATTGCCCTCCCTTACTCTCTGGTTTAGTATTACCGATACATTTAACCCTGTATATGTGTATATAGCTGGATATTTAACACAGCGCCTAAAATAAACAACGCTTATACTACATTTTTTTTTTTATAAGATAGATTGGCAAAGCCGTTCGCCGCCTATGGACATCCAACATTAGGAACGTTCTCGAAGCGTTGCGAACCAGAGAAATGTTGATACTTATTGACGCCGTTTTTAAAACGCAACATGTTGTAACTCTGTGGCCAGACCTTCGCAGGACATTCCATATCTTGCAAGTGCGCGGATTGATGCCAAAACCTAGATTTACGAGATTTCCAAAATGTGATGATGTTATTGGCGATAATGATAAAAGAACCAAATAACTGATACTTATCACCTGATGACTTATATCCTTTTTTGATAAATCAGACTTATAATTAAGAACATCTCTACACAGAACTAATTTATGTTGGTAACAAAAATTTTTGCTCTGGGTGGGAATCGAACTAACACTCCTTCGCTCAGAAAGCACACCTTCCTACTGAGCTACAAGGTTGCTTATGCTAATTTTGCTTATGATTATAGAACAACTCTATTAAGAGGAAAATCATTGGACTTTAATATATGTATCGTGGAATTGTCGCAAGATATTTATGCTAGTTAAGGTCACTTACAATCGCAGGATATGGAATATGAACTTTATGATTATGTAGACAAGAACATTTTTTGAGTGTCATTTTTATTATGTGCTTTCATGTGATACTAATATAATGATGTATGCCCTTGCTCTGGTCTTTGCTAAGGTCAAGAAAACCGCAGGCCTTTTTACTGTATTCTTAATTAGGTACCTACCCAGTCGTAAGCAAAACGTAACTAGTTAGTGTGGGCGGTAGGGAAAAAGGAAGAAAAATCAGGGTATGGCTGTGTTCTGGGCACGATCGTGTGTGTGTGTACCTACGTTTACATTTTTGACACTAAGAAATCCTTCGGATTTTCATACTTCAAATCCACACTCAATAAATAAATATAAAATAATATTTAAATACATTTTATTATTATTATTAGTCATATTTTAATTTTTGTACTTATTATTGTTACAACATCTCCCGTCTGTTCTTAATTTGTATCGTGTTTTCCATTCTTGGTTGCCTAGAAGAAATCGCTCTTAGGCTCCAAGGCTCTAAGGCCGCCAATTGTCGCACTAGCTCATAAGATTCTTTTATTTTCTGTACTCTTTTGCTATTGTTGGTGCGCACAATAAAGAGTTTCTATCTATATCAACGTACTGTTTTCTTTGATCTTATAGCTAGTAGTGTTAGTAGTGTAAATAAATTTTGGATAAAAATAACAGATATGCAGCTGGACCAAACTGTATGATTTTGTTTTCATCAGTTTTTTGAATTGCATCCCAATACGAAAACGAATAAGATGCTTCACGTCAAAATATTGTTTCATTTTACATCAAACAAAATCTAATTTAATGTCACAAGAAGAGGGAAATGAGGTCAGAATTCTAACAGCATTATCACCCTGAATCTCAATTCTACGTTTTTGACCAAAGTAGATGACACCATTTTGGTCACTCGACGCAACCTCTAATCCTATATGCTCGTGATCGGCCGGCCCCCACGGATCTCAAATTTTAACCCCAAATGGCACAGGCAAGTACATTCTATCTAAGTAAGGTTTTCGGCTCACAGCAGCACCAGATTGTTTTGCAGTCACAGAAAGATGAGATGAGGCGCCGGGGCGTAGAATATAGCGCAAATAGCGCCCTACACCAGAAGCCTATCTTCCATGAGATAAGGGTCATCCCGTCGGTTCTAAAACTTATAAAACGCCGACACTGACAAAGGCCTGACGATTTTCAATTTCGATTTCAATTGCGATTCCGATTCCGATTGGATTTGTAGACCGTTCACCAAAATTGCGATGAATTTAAGTAATTTAACTTTAATTTTCCACTAAACACTTCAACGCGCGCTTATAATCCAATAAATAAATTAATATTGGAAGGCATTTCACTATGTAGCCCCAAATTAAGCTATGCTTGTACTATGAGAATTATTTAGATCAGTTATAACTGACACAATAATTGTACACATTTTTTTTTGTTTTTGTTTAGTTTTTTTTTTGTAGGTACACGTTTATAATTGATACAGAACACAAAAAACATCAATGTTCGTCACAAAAATGTTAGACTTGAGTAGGAATCGAACCTACGTCCTTCAGCTCTTTAGGCAGATTCAGAACTGCAACCAGATTGTATAATGTATCAACATTTTAGATAATACGAGTAAATTAGATCTGTTTATCTTATTACAGTAATGGCACGGCAATTGCTTATTCAATTTTCTTCCATGCATATAAAGGCTTTGGATCCACCTTGCATGCTATGTTGTGTTACAGTGCAGGTACCTTACAAGGAGCCTACGTTACGTAAGTAGCAAATGTAATTTCGTACAATAAATTAAAATGCTACTAAAAATCTCTAAGGATTTTTATTTTTGAGTATTACCTACAAACACGTGTTGTAACTTGCGAGCCGCTTCCAATCAGTCTTTATGAAAGTCAAGGGAGGAGGCCTATGTCCAGCAGTGAATGTCCTACGGCTGTGATGATGATGAAGAAACTAACGGACCGCGGTCCGCTATTAATTAAACTAACAAATAGCCTAAACCCCCTAAACTAACAAATCAATTGTTCTTAAATAATTTATGTGTAGTAAAAGTGGTAAAAAAGAGGTATATAAAACCTCGGCCTATATAGAACATATATAGAACATCTTTAAATTTATTGCCAAAAAGAGAATACATAAACAACATACTTAGGTATAATCATTTCAAATTTGGTTAGGTAGGGACGAGAACACGGGCGGGCGGTGAAAAGCGTTGATGTATATCAAAAGGACCAAATCAAATCAAAAAGTAATTTATTCAGTTTAGGCCCTGGTAAGGCACTTATGAACTTTAAGTTACGTGTTTGAATCTACCACCGGCTCGTAATTACACTTCAACTGAGAAGACTCCGGCAAGAAACTCAGCAAGGCATTTTTTTTTTTGTGGATCTTTCTTTTCATGTTATGTTACAGTTTATAGTCATAAATATTAATACATTATGCTTACTACAATTGTCACTTAGCCAGGGGGATGCAAGTGCAGAGAGAAGCTGCTACAACCATATATTCCTGTCTTCCACGTAATGAGCCACCTTATAGTAGGCTATGTCAATTAGCCCTTTATATACCTCACATCTGGGGCTCAAGTTCTAGATAATGGACGGGTTCTCGACACTGCAACACAATGAACCCGACACTCATACGCTAATACCATTAAATTCTAAGAATCAACAATGTGTCAAAACCCATTCGCCTCAAATTTATTTTTAAACGGTTTTATTTAGCTTGCCGTGTTTGTTGTTGTAGTTTTTTTTTTAAACGAAATTTGTGTCCAGTTTTTAGAATTAATGTTATATGAACGCGGAGTCGTGTCGCCCCATTGGATTTTTTTCCAAAACTAGGGTTTTTGTATAAAAATAGTGATGCCGAATTACAAGCGCGAGTGTGGGAAAGTGATATAATGCGGTGAAACATGACTTTTCGTGTTGCTTACAAAACTCTATCGAAGCTTATAGTGTAGTCGCCACTACTTTACTAAAGTATGACTAGATTTGACTGGCACGCACTGGACTTAACCAAGATTGGACTTTGAAAAGATAAAGAAGTTAAAAATTAATACTGAACACAAAATATAAAAACATTGAAACTGGCAGAATGCACAGAGTGCGATGCCAAAAAGAAAGAGAAAAAAAAACAACACACATATCATAAAACAAAGTCGCTTTCTCTGTTCCTATATCCCTATGTATGCTTAAATCTTTAAAACTACGCAACGGATTTTGATGCGGTTTTTAATAGATCGAGTGATTGAAGATGAAGGTTTATATGTATAAAACATGCATATGCACCACATTAATATCTACATTGCACCCGTGCGAAGCGGGGGCGGGTCGCTAGTTATATTATAAAATAACAGAACATCAGCTACAGACCATTTCTTTGATTTAGAGCCGTGTTCCAATTTGATGGGTACTGCAGCAGGCGAAATTACAGGGATATTGAGACTACCGTCGAATGTCTCAAATACATGAGAGCCAAAACTACGATGCCATAAAAAATTGAAGCTACACTAATTTAACTAGGCACCATTGTCGTCATACTCGTACAGACACGGGTTCCATTCCAGGCTAGGTGTGCTTTACCATCAACGACCACACCGTCGCTTAACATCAGGTGATCTGTGGTCAAACACCTAGCCTGTCAGCCATTAATAAAAAAAAAAAAAAAAAAAAGACACTATTTAAGTAGCGCCTAGATTTGTATACAATATTTTTCTTGATTTCCGTATTGATGCAACTAACTAGTACAAATGTTGTAGGCAACGATGTTATCCCTCTACCTGCTCAGTTTTTTCGCTCTGACTCTCATTCGGTCCGAAGAGATATACACCAACAAATATGACGGAGTGGACCTGGAAGTGATTTTGGCGAACGAAAGGCTATTGGCTGGCTATGTGAACTGTCTACTGGATCTGGGACCCTGCACACCTGATGCAAAAGAGCTGAAAAGTTAGTAAATATATGTAGTTTTTTTTTTTATGGCTGACAGGCAAGGTTTTTGACCACAACTCAGCTGATGTTAAGTGACGGTGTGGTCGAAGACGGTAAAGCACACCTAGCCTGGAATGGAACTGGCTCTCTGGCTGCCGGAACACACCGTTAGATGCTTGGCGGAAGATTTTCAACTTGAGGGTGGTAGCTAGCCAGCCGAGTACTAGAAAGTATTCTACCACCATGCTATGGTTTCCTCACGATGTTTTTCTTCACCGGCAGCTCAAGCTCATTGTTGGGGTTTGAACCCACATTCGGCATGCGAACCGACCGCACTAATAGCCCAAGAGCCCACGACGGCCAGACCTTCGTTATTTTATAAAAGCTGAAAGTTTCTCTATTCATGCACCCAGCACAGGTAAGAACGATCAGGGACTATGGAGTTTGGATTGTGGTTACTTAGGCAGGCAACAGATGTATAAAATAGTGCACCAATTTCCTTAAAGTATAAACTATTTTTTTTTTTATAATGTCATCGGAATAACATTAGACATCACGTTTTCCATTGCCGGACACTTAGTTATAGTTCTAGTTTTTTATTAGTTATTTAGTTTCTATAGTGCAAGCCTTGCTTAGTTTGAGGCTAGGTGACACGTTGTAAAATGTCCTCCAATATTATTTATTATATTATAATTAATACAATTATATTAATTAATTTATTTAATAAATAAATTAATAAATTTCGTATAAACTTTTTGTCTTTCTCAGTCTGTAGCGTCTCATTTTGTGCATCTGCCAGTGTTAAGTATTTTTAATATATTCAAGTATTTCAAGATAAATCAAGTGAAATAATATTCAAAGTCACACAAAGTAAGTCAAGGTCAGGTCTGATTATGCGCTAGGCACTATGGATAACTTACCACTACTTTTATAAATCAAATCACAAACTTTGGTAAATAATACAATGCGACGACATTTCTTCGCGTTCCCGTCAAAAATCATTTAGCAGATTAGCAACACTTTTCCAATTCAAGTTTTATTGATATAGAACTATAATTTGTTTGCCATTAACTGGTAACAATACAATGTAATCCTACTAATATTGTAAATGTGAAAGGTTGTACGACTATGTTTGATTGTTTGCATAAAGAAGGCATTTTATTTGTTGTAGAGAATCTTCCAGATGCAATAGATAATGACTGCGCGAAATGTACAGAACGGCAAAGAGAAGGGGCTGACCAAGTCATGCACCACATCATCGACCACCGAGCGGACGACTGGGTGAAGCTGGAACAAAAGTAGGTACCTACCTACTATACATATCCAGCACGTCCCGAAACTCGACATCAAGCAGGTGTGGTCGCTTGACATACCATGACGTTTATGACGTGAGCCTATCATACCAATTCTGGGAAAGAAAAAAAAAATCATATGATATATTATCACATCAAGTGAAATTTCACAATTTTACAATGATTTTATATTAACTAAAGTTATATAATATAGTCGTGCACATACGCCAATCCACAATCATAAGACAAGAATAAAATCTTTGTTGCCTTTGTTAAAGTTAACGAAGTTTGTTAGAATCGTGTTTTGAGAAGATATTGTCACCTGACTATTCCTACAACAAAAAAAAACATACCATTCTTCTCCCGCAAGTTATTTTTCCTTCTATGTAAGCATGTTCCATCCTAGTACCTACTCCTACCATATCGTTGCTTATCATCTGGCAGGATGTGGTCAAATGTGAACCAATTCCGTATTAAAAAAAAAAAAACAATTTATGGCTCATTGCGCGCCAATTACCGAACGTAGTTTTTGATCTGAGTACCGAACGAAACGCCCTGCGCTGACAAATTGATGTCAAGAAAAAAAAAGCTTCGCGCCCTTTAGTTGAATTTCAACATGGCCACCATATTTTACGAACCGTTAGTTTTTAATTGTCACATTGAATTCTATGAATAAAATTGTTAGTAAAGTTATTATTTGAAAATAGTACCGTAACAGTACTTTTCTGTTCATGATAATTATTGTCCTTTTATATGTATACAAGAGGAAACATCTTTATTTTAAAAATTAAATGTCATACCTACTAATATTTTTATGCATTCAAAGATTCTGAGAAATGGAATGATGACAACACGTAAACACTGGGATATAGATTTTTTATTTTTATTATTTTTTTATGCTTGTCAAGCTAGTTTGACGACAGCCCACCTGATGTTGAATGACGGTATGGTCGACAATGGTCTGGAATAGTTCCCAGAAATGGTATGCCTTCACCTCTCTCCCTCCTTGCCTCCTTTCACCTCTTGCCCGCTTGACGTTGAGTTTCGGGGCAACCTGTATACAGCATGTAGATCTCGCCAACTCGCCTGCCAAGCGTGGCGAGTATTGGCAAGACCCCTCCAGGAGGAGGCCTATGTCCAGCATTGGAAGTCCTATGGCTGATGATGTGTGATGTGATGATACATCACCCTTAACTAGAAAATTTGCTGCCAAGCATCTAGCAGTGTGTTTCATCAGCCAATTGAGCGCCAGAGTTCTAAGCTAATCGTGATAGCGTAAGAATATATGCTTAGGCTACTATTTACGTAGCCATGTTGCCAGAATACCATATTTTGTATTTTTTGAAATAACTTTGTATCATGACGTTCGTGATGATGCATGATGGGGTATGCTTGTCAAGAAGAACCATTTCTGTCAAATAGATACAATGAAGACGGGAGCTACAAACGCAAATACATAACCAGGAAACCAACAGAAGAAGCCAATTTAACAGAAAAATATGACAGTGATGAAAGAAATTCTAAAGAAAAAAACGAGGCGGAATAACGTATTGTCTAATTTGACCACCTTTCGATAAAAGACGGCATCCACCAAAGTTGAGGTAAACGCAGTCACGATTATTCGTGATTTATGCAATATGTAAAAGAACAATTATGAAAATTTGTGTGGGGGTTTTGTTCACACTTCTTTGTTATCTCATTTGATAGTATTATCTTCTTCAAGAGCTCGAATTGGCTCGATTGGCTTGGGTCAATTCTCAGCCAGGACAAATGTTTATGTGACGATGTTTGTTCTGTATATATTATAAGAATGTATTTAAAAAAAAAGTTTATAAGTATTCTATCAGTCTAGTTCCTATAGTACAAGCTGTGTTTAGTTTGGGGCTAGATGGTGATGTGGGAAATATCCTACGATATTTATTTATCAAGTTCTCTTCCAGATTTATGTAATTCGTTTTTTGAAAAATGCAGATATTTTACATTTGTAAAGCTCAGTTTTGATGGATATCGTGAATGGCTTTCAGGGTCTCGATTGCGGTGGAATATTATTTCGATAGGTCGATAAGACAACATCTGCACGCACTAATAAGAAACTGTACATTGACTTTGGACAAAATGTTTAACTTGTAACGAAAGTCGCTAATAAAATTAAATATTGGGATGCAAAATTTTATTTTCTTTTAATATATAAAGAGTTACCTACGTCAAATAACTAATTATTCATTAATTTATAAAAGCAATTTTTTTAACACGATTGGCAATAAAAACATTGTAATGTTTTCAGGGTACTTGTAATGTATGTATGTGAGTTTCTTTATTCCACCATAACTTAAATGCCTTTATAGATTTGGGTGTATTAATAGACCTTTATTAAGCTTGTTTACTGGTGATAAGCTAGGTGTTTGACTACAGCTCACTTGATGTAAAGTGACGGTGTGAGTGGTAAACATACTTAAGAGGGAACGCTAGTAGCATTTTATCATACAATACAGAGAAAATCATAATATAGTAAATAGAAATGTACTTACTTGTAAAGATAGGTAGCTAATACTATAAATAAAAGGTAGATGTTTCTATAAAATTTCAAGGCGTAAGACCTTATTAAGCTATTTAACATCGTATATACATTTTGTCCAACACATCTTTTGTTATAGAGACGAACTCAGTGTTATATCACATTAAGTTATAAACTATTTACAAACACCAGAAATAAAAAAGTACAGGAACCAAAATATTCTAGCTGGATTGTGTTAAAATATGGGAAGAAAGGTAATAAAAACCAAAGCTTTTATTAATAATTTATTTACTAAAAAAAAACATTAAATAATTAAATTGAGAAGTTAAAATCTAAATAATCCTAGATGCATACCGTTTTACTCTAACTTTGAATCCATCTTTAATGTACCGATATTTTGATTTACCAATTTCTTCAGGTTCCCCTAAGATCTTATACCTCAATTCTTTAGGTTTAGTTTTCTTTGGCGGTGGAGCATTTTGTAGAGCAGACCTACAAGAATGTAGTTGTAAAAATATATGAAATTTAAAATGAAAAAACAGATAGGTACTGTGTGTAATAACTGTATTAAAGATATAAGTATTCTATTAGTTATCTGGTTCATCAAGTTTTTCTTAGTTTGAGGGTAAATGGTTCTGTGTAAAACGTCAAACAATTTTTTTTTCAGTTGTCATACAAATGTTGCACTGTTACACCAATTTGGTAACAAAAATTAAAAAAAAATACCTTCGTATTAGTTTTGTATAACACTTTTTTTATATCGAGACAGATCAACGTAAGATTTTTGGTAACTAAAAATGTGTTTAAAATTAGAATATTTGCACTGAAACAATGGCATATAATATAATCAACGCAGCCATAACATGTGCCATGGAAAAAACGTTCCTTGCCCCCTTGTTTAAATGTCCCCCTTCCGAAAACGTGGCAAATCGGGAACATAGATACTCCTGTCTTAATTTTATGAGTGGAAAGACTTGTTACCACTCGTGTAGTACAAGGACTAAGATATTGACTATGTGGATACCACGCCATCTTTTGGTATCTATAAATACTTACCTTCGTACTAATACTTCTTTTAAATACCGCTGATATTTTGGTATCAAATTTTTTTTTTGCAATCATTACAAAATTAACATGTACTTTTATATAGTTTTGATTAACATTCCGATAGATAACTCAATATTTAGGCAATCATTTTGGTAAAGAAAAAATAGGTTCATGTGCTTTCCTTCTAGGATTCATACCTACGATGTCTAAGTATGTTTGTGTTCATCCAAGTATCTTCTGAACCCTGTCTTGGGCTTCGTACCTGGTGAGGAACATTTTCCAAGCCACTGGGTCGTGAGCCATCATAGCTGCTGCCACCTTCCCTGCATCTTCCTTCTGCTTGTCTGTACATGACTTGCAGTCGTTTTTGAGAGCTTGGATTAAAACGCCTGTAAATTATCAATGGCTGTTAGGTATACGAGTATGTGTGGTGGTTTACGTGATGAAAAGTTATAAAGTTATTTGATAGTTTTATCGTATTTACTATAGTTTTCTTGAAATTACTTGTAAGTATTTTATATTTATCACCAGAGCTAACGAACGCAGAAACTAACGAACTAATTATTTCTAATCCTAGTACTATTTTAAAAACATAAATTTCACTAATCTCGTCTTACTTCTCATAACTAAACTACTTTGATAGAAAATGCAAATGCTTATACTAAGTAAAACTAACTGACAAACCTGAGTAAAACTAACTGAGACACTGGCCAGTTCAACAACTAACGCAGCGTTTGTATTTTGGGAAATAATAAAATTGTATTATTTAAACTGGAAACAATTTCACTGGAACTACTTTTCTTTCAAAATAAAAAAATGCCGTTATAAAAATACTACTACTTTTTGTAGTAGTAAAATGATGTTATTTCAATTCTTAGTCTTAGTTAATTCTTAGTCTTTTTTCTAGCCAAAATTCACATTAAGATATTCCGTTCCTGCGTGAATGATAAACTAGGTGGCCGAACTCCTTAGCTAGAAGACATCTAGTTTTAGATATTCTACCGCCTAGCAGTAGTGTGTAAACATTACTGTAATTACTGAATTGAACAATGTCTGGTACTGCAATTAAAATTGAGGCCTAACTATCGATTGCCTCAAATTAATGAGCGCCAGAGCAACGAAGTCCTGGACCTTGTTTTGTTACTCAATGTTTTGTGCTACCACTGATAGATAGAGAATATCTCATACCATCGCGAGAGCATTTCGTTCATCTTATTACATTTATATAAACAAGCTAAAGAGAGAACCCGAAATCTTATAACCCGACTACGGTAAAAATAACTATAACCTTATGTCACCTGGAGCATAGTAAAGAATCGATTAACAGCTCATTCATCAAATTCATGTAGTTTCGACTCTGCGGTGCGGCGGAATACAAACAAATACAAATATATAATTCATACATAGTTTTTTATGTAACAGTAATGAGGCGAACGAGGCTCCCTTCTTATAGTAAGAGAGATAACGCATATCCTTCATCATTACAGGTATACACAGAACTTTGGATAACAAAACAAAGGCATCAAAAGGCAATCAAGGCATTGCTGCTTTTCGCGCTCATGACTTTGAGACTTTCGATAGTTTTAGTCTCAACAGCCCTGTAATTTCGCCAGCTACTGTACCCTTCATACCGGAACACAGTTGCCAAAAACACACACAGTTTGCTAAAAACATAACCCTTCCTTTACCGTTTAAAAAGAATACTTTTTTACAATTATAATATTAGAAAAAAGATGAACAGTCAATTTCAGGAGGATTACTTACTTTTAACTTTCCCCATTTTCGTAGTGCAGTACCGGTCCACTGACATGAGACATTTCACGTCTTCAGCTGGTAACGCAGGTAAAGCCTCCTGTACATTTACCTTGCTCTTCAATAAGTGTTCTTTCTGTCCTTCCGACATAACTTGATTATATATTGTCATGTCTTCGTCCGTGTACACGAGGTTAAAACCTGTACTCTTCACACCATCACTTACAGTCCGATCTATACCAGGAGCAGTCATTTCACTCAAAACTATATTTAGTAGACCAATAAAGTACACTGTTTGTAACCACATCGCGCTGAACACCTTTACCATGTTTGACGCGAAATGTTCTTACTCCCAGATATCACCAATGTTTGACCGATTCATGTGATGTAATCAGGCGTGTTGTATAAACTAATTATTCAACAGGAATATTCAACAACAACACGATTAGGATGTTCAGGTGTCAGCAACCTTTTTAGTGCTACTTTCATGTAGACCAGAAGCTATCTGAGACAAAGTTCGCTGACACTTTATAATTTAACGTGCTATTAAATACCAAGAGGAAGGGGTTCAGACATGAGGGGAAACCTGTTTTTATTTGGTAGGTTTATTTTTACACGTGATAAACATATGTAGGTAGCAGACCATGGCGGTTAGCATAATGACATTCAACTTATATTGTTTATATTGTTATATATTGTATAAGTATATTGTTTAACGTGTTGACGTAGATATTTGTAAAACTTTGTACGAATACTACTTGAACCTGTTCACATACTATTTTATGCTATTATTAAACCTGTTACAAAAATAATATAGGTAAGGTATAATATTTAGCATTAAACTACCCTATTTATATATTTAGTCATTTTATTATATTGTAAGTATTTATGAGGAAGTATGATATTGTTTTTTAGTTTTTATTAAGTAGTTTTATATATATATGTATACTCCTTAGTCTTAAATTTTATGCCAATAAATGATTATTATTAATATTATTTAAGTAGCTACGCATTTAAAAAATAACCGCATCAAAGAATAATAAGTAGATAAAGAATCAGCGGAAGGATTATTTTTTGTGTGGTATTTTCATACGAATGTTGCCGATTTTCAAATACACAGGACAGGACATATTCGTATAAGAAAACTTAGGCTTATAATTAAAAAAGTACCTGTACGACCGAGTTTTGCTGGGCTGAAAACACGATCAATCATCAATTTATCGCCCCCGAAGCCCCCTGCCGTTGAAAAATCGTTGGAGCCGTTTCCGAGATTCAGATTATATATATATATATAGGTATACAAGAAATGCTGCATCTAGAACGCGCCGTCGAATAGCTAAAGCACGCTAAGTTTCTACATTCCAACGTTTCTAGTAAGTTTGTTACTGCACTCTCTCATCTAATTTTGTGTGGAACATGGTCGCATTTAGCAAAACAATAACTTAGCGGTGTTTAACATAGATTGTGGTTTCACTCCTATTACTAAAAAAGTAAAAAACTAAACTTAATTATCTCTTACAGGGTACCTACTGATAAAAATAATTACATAAAAGCTTGTAAAAAAGACTTATCAACGTCTTACGTCGTTACTTATCTTACGTCTCTTAGCAGGTCTCGAAATACATTGCTTTGTGTCATCTTTGATTTAAATTCCTATCGAGTCATTTATTCTAAATTACATTGCAACATTTAAGAAGTTCTTGAATTTATATTTAACTTATACTTGAACATATATTTATTTATATTAAAATGCTTCTAACACCTGTCTTGTTCATGTGTATGTTATTCGGGGCGCGTGCGGCATCAATAAACAACCTTCGCTTGCATACGCATACCAAATGAGCATAATTAAAAAATGTTGTCGTTCCTATTCAATGTCATCACATTTTACTACGAATTCTCCTTGCTACCGGAACTTAGGTACCTAACTTGGGAAAGTTAATTAACTTTCTTCGTGTTTCAGGTTTCTTCGTTTGACTAATTTATTTAAATAAAGAAATAGTTCCTCGAACGAGTGCTTCCTGATAATATATGGGTGCTTTCAAATCGCGAGTAAATATGCTAACGTGGTCCAACGAAGACCGCATCTTTGCTAAACATCAATTGAAACGCAGTCCATCGAAGACTGCATCTTCACTAAACATCAATTGAAACGTCGTCCATCGAAGACCGCATCTTCGCTAAACATCAATTGAAACGTGGTCCATCAAAGAACGCATCTTCGCTTAACATCAATTGAAACGATGGGCAAATATAAGCTTTAAAAAGTTAACTCAAATAAAATGTATTAGAGAATGAAAAAAAACTTTGCACACTAAGTGCAAGAATCTCGTCGGATGATGATAATTTTTATTTATGACACAGGTACAGAAACCCACCCTGAGAATGTCACGGCACACGCCTGACGGATCTTTTACTTTATCTTACTTCCGTGCTAAACAGTGCAAAAATTGTAAATGAAGAAAGGTTCGCCACACGATGCGTTGCGGTGACGGTGCAACAATGCATTATCATGCCTTGGCGATGGCACTGGCACATTACGACCAGCGGCAAACGATGCAGCACCATTCTTTTTCGTCGAAATTGTCATATTTTGTTCTTAAAAGCGTAAAACGGCAGCACTACAACATGCACCGTACTGCACGTACCACTATCCACAAATTAGATAATACCTGGATCCTGCAAGCCAACGTGTGGCCAAACCCTAACTTTAGGTACTAAACAGTTTTAAATTAAAAATAAAAACGATCGTAAACCTTGCACATTTATTATCATAATAAATCTGCATACATAATGACGCTAAAATTATTATTTTTTATTTTTAAAGGTCAAGTCTACTAGATCATGGTATAACACCGACATTTTAGCGAGGTCTTAGATATTAGCGTTACTACGGTTAAATTGATAAACCTGGTGCGGATGGATTCATTCATTGCCATTGATTTTTTTACCGGACTAAACTAGCACACATAGACATAATTTCCTAGTTAGCGATAAATGTATTATATGGTACCATTCGTTACCTATACATACTGTGAATTGTTATTAATTGTTTGTTTAGTTTGTTTGTTACTAATGAATTGTTTTGTTTTTCTTCTTATTTTGTTTGTTACGTTATGTGTTGTAGACGAATAAGATTTTTAAGGCGTGTGTGAGTGGGCAAGGTAGCCGGTCCTTAGGTCGACGTAGGCAAAATCAAAGGCCTGTCATACTCTAATAGAAGACGTTTTATAGAAAGCCCAGGTTCAAAGTACCTACTCGTTATCGATAAGTATTTATGAGAACGCTAATGAAAGTGGAAGTACATGACTCGTCCCCAAATCGTTGTAAATAGAAAAATAAATAATTATAGTAGTTATATCACTACGGGAAAAAGAAGTGATTGTAATTCCTTAATGAATAAAATATTTGTAGTGTTCCTCACAATATTTTTTAATTATCGAAAGCCTAGTGGCGTGTGTTTATAAACAACTACCCAAATTCGTTCAGGCGTTACTGAGTTAAGGCATTGGACACGTATCCTCTCCCACCGCTTCTTGAACGCGGCTCCCAACCCAATCTTTCAGCTACCAAACCACGCCTTGGGGACAAAACTAACTTTTCCCGTGCATAACGTGAACAAAGCTAGATTATGATGCGTCTGTCCTATTTTCTTTAGTGGAAAGATTTATCACAGTTCATGTGCTAAGAGAGCAGTCCAAACTTCGTACTACTCAAAAGACAATGCCTAACTTCCCATTACAGGGCTGTAGGTACTAACCATGGAAAGTATCAAAGTAATGAGCGCCAAAGCAGCGATGCTTTGCCAATGACTTGCTACTCAGGCGTTCTCTTACCATCAGGAGAGCGTCTCAATCGTCTCATTACATTTACATTTTTTTTTTTTAAAGTGGATGATATTAATGGCTATTCATAAAATTTTGATTTAAGATTTGTGAATCTTGTATTAATTTGCGTCGCTAAGTAGGAACGTATTATCCAGTCCTTTACTAATTGGTATCTAATCTTTTTCTTGCTGGGCCAACTGCCTCGGTCGCGCGCTTTTGGTATCCAAGAGCAAATTTTTTGCATCGTTCGTAAATCGGTAATATTAATACGAATCGTACAGACGTACAAGATTTTCGTACATGTACGAATGTACATACCTCCGAAACACAAAAAAAAAACATTCAACTCTTGATGCTGAATGCTGAACAACAAATATGAAGCACGCTACCTCGCTCGAGCATTTCTCATCTATATTTATAAAAAACTAAAATCGATAAAATTTGCTGAGAATAACTTTTAAATAGTTCCAACTAAAACACAATTTTTATTCAAAGAAGTTTTCTTACATAAAAATAGGCAATACACAAAATATGTTTAAATGTAAATACCTACCTATATGATCTAAAAATACGCTTATGTTACTGCTTCTCATGTTTATGTTTCTAGATATTAATTATATGTATAATGATGTAAATTTGAATGTATTAAATTTTTGTCAAATATTTATAATAATATCTCAGTATATACATAAATTTACCGATTACGATTTTCTTTACTACATATATTAAATTATTGTTATCTTCTAAAGAAAAGTACTTTCAAATAATAGTGTGAGGAATAAATGTACATATGAACCGTTAAAAAATAGAATTTGTTGCCAGAGTGAGAGTTCTCCGAGAAAAACAGTCCGAGTGCCTGCAAGTCGCGAGTGAATCGGTTTCTTCTGTATTATGAGTAAGCTTGTCCGTCGTAGACAACATCTTCGCTTAACATCAGGCGAGATGGCAGTCAAACGCAAGCCTATCTTCTAATATATAAAAAAGAATGTTTGTTAGTATTTTATGCACTACCGTATCACCGTTCATCCGATTGCGATGAAACTTGGTCAACTTATTGCTTGCACTTGCGCGAAGATTGTAGGCATAGTATAATTGTTTTTTTGCGCCAGCAACACGGCGTGTACCATGTAGCTTGTGATAAAAGATATTGCAATATACAGTGTAACCTTAATACGATTACCAAATTCTTCGAAATCCCCTAAAACTGCAAAATATATTTTTTAATTCCCTTAAGCTGTGTTATATCCAGGTTGCACTGTTTTCGACTGAAAAGTATGGAATTGATTGAAAGAAAATGCAGTCATCAATAAAATTAATATAAATATATTCACTTAATTATTACTTTTTCAACAATTCTTCCATTATCTGAGACGCTACGGACATATCGATCGTATTATCAGAATCTTTAAACAATATGCCTAACAACGCTTTAAGTACTTTCGTTTTACCTTGTTTATACTGTTTTACTAATTTTGGATTATTTTCTATAACCAATTTACACTGATTTGTTATATACTCTGAATCGATAATAAGGAACCATCCCTTATCTTTAACCAAATCTGCTGGTCTGACATCACTATCTGACAAGTCTACAAGTTCATCAAAAAGCTTTCTACATATATCTAAATTTATTTTATGATCCAAATACAAGTCTAATGATTCTCTCATCTGCCTTATAGTTATGGAACAGTCTTGAATGTCAAGCTTTCTTTTGTTAAGTACTGTCAAAAGGTCGTTTAAGAGGAGATTGGCGATTTTTGTTGCATTGTTGGGCTCGGGGTTCAGTTCTTCGAAATAATCAAGTAAAATGGGTTCATTGACAAGTTGGACGGCGGATTCAGGTCGCAGTTGGTAATCTCGGATGAGTCTTGAGCGAGTTTCTTCTGGAAGTTCGGGCAAACTGTCTTTTATCAATGGGACGCTGATAACATCTTGGTGGTCGTCGTCTGTTATTATGTTCACACGCAAAGGAGGAAGGTTCGGTTCCGGCATGTACCTGTCAACAAAATCGTATAAAAAATTAATTAAGTTTGACAGACATTACACAACGCCATCTAGCTTGAAATAAAGCAAAGCTTCTGCTATGGGAACCAGATAACAATAATTAATAAAATAGTTTTATACTTTTTTTTGACATCTACGTTCATCACACGAACGTTAGTCCTGAGTGGAAATCGAACCCACGTCCCACAGCTTTTGAAGCAGAGCTACTACAGAAACAGAATAGTCAGGATTGTATAAAGAATGAAATAACTTTAGATACATTAATAAACAGACAGGAAATGTTAACGGCTTTTTTTTTTAAATTATGTATACAAATTGAACTTTGACTCGCTTCCGACGAAAGCCGGTCCTGCACGCACCTTTAATGATAATTGGCAAATAATTCGAGGTCAAATCGTGTAGTTTCCGGAGACGCAAGCAGAGAGAACCGAATGTCACAGTATCTGTTAAAAGGAATTTGCGTTTGCATGCTTAATTGTATGCTTTACAACAAAATTGTTTGCCAAAGAATATCACCAGTGAGAAAGCATTTAAAACAAGTAAAATTTTAATTAAATTGAAATGGGATCACACGGGAAGCACCAACTTTAAAATAAAAAAAGAATCATCAAAATCGTTTCACCCAGACGAAAGTTCTGAGGTAACAAACATAAAAAAAAAACAGTCGAATTGAGTACCTTCTCCTTTTTTGAAGTCGGTTAATAAAACTTGCTCGTTCAAAAGTGAATCAACTGATGAGTTCTTTATATGCCCAAAAAATTTATTTAAATAATAAAGGAATTAATATAAAAATGATAAAAATATTTTGTTAATTTAAACATTTAACTACACTTTCTATTCTACATAAATTTTTATTTATTTAATTTGATATATCTACCTATTTATCAAAAAAGTCGTAATTAGTTTATATGTTTTTCGACGATAAATAATTAGTTTTTCAAATGAAATCAAAAAATCATTTATTCAGTTTGGGCCCTGGTAAGGCACTTATGAACGTTAAGTTACATTTTTGAATCTTTCAACGGCTCGTATTTACACATCAACTGAGAAGACTTCGGCAAGAAACTCAGCCAGGCATTATTATTTTGTGGATCTTTCTTTTCATATTAGGTAGGTACAGTTATAGATATTAATACATTATGCTTACTTATACAATTGTCACTTAGCCAGGGGGATGCAAATGCAGAGAGAAGCTACTACAACCAAATATTCCCGTCTTCCACGTAAAGAGCCACCTTATAGTAGGCTTTGTCAATTAACCTCTGCTTTATAAAATCTTTGAATTTATTATAGGACATTTTAGTTACCTCAAGTGGGATTTTATTATAGAATCTAACGCAATTCCCGAGAAAAGATTTATTAGCTTTAGATAACCTGAATCTAGGTGTCACAATTTTATCTTTATTTCTTGCGTTTAAGTTATGGCGGCTACTATTAATTTCAAACGAATTTATTTTTTTCCGGACAAACATAATATTTTCGTAAATGTACTGTGACAGTAACGTTAATATCTTAAAATCCTTTAATCGATTTCGTAGTGATTCGCGAGGACCCAAACAATAGATTGCGCGAATTGCAGCACACTGTCTAACAAACACGTCTGGCTAATATAAAGCCGGTGTACCTGTAATCCTGCACGGTTTCTTTGTCCCGCATGGGCACAGTGACCCGAGCAGCTGCGTCCCACGATCTAGTCTCGTTGAGTATCCGCCCGCCGCTGTCTAAGACGCTTCTCTGGCGCTCGATCTCATGCTTTATGGCACCAGCTACGCCGCGGATCGAACCAATGTTTTTTATCTGGAAATAGCAAAGTTACTGGGGTGGGTACTAAAGTGGTGGATTTTCTTTACAATGGGTTGTATAGGAAGGTGTCACCGTTGTATCAGATATTCTGCAGCTAAGCAGTAGTGAGACAATACAGGGCTATTGGGACTAACCGTTTAATATCTCAAAATAATAAGCTAAACAAAGCTAACTTCAAAGCAGTCTTCGATTTTTTTTGTAACTCAAAGTTCTGGGCATCGCTGCAATGGTCATAGACAGACGTTAACTCGTACTATCGGGAGAGCGTTTCGTTTATCTCTTTACTTTTTCATATCAATAAACGATATCCAATAGAGATTTCCAGTACCTATAACTCCAAAACACACAAAGCAAGTGAACTACCTATACAAAACGCAACAACTACCCTACTATAAAACAAAGACGCCGTCGAGATTGCTGCCGTGCGGTAGGGTTCCCAGTACACTGGACATTGCCCCGTTGCAGTGTTACCAGATGCACTGTAATTACAGATCCACTTCATTTGCCCCCGATCTACTGTCCACTGTATTAACAGAAATACAATTTATGAACAACACTGTATATGTATTTGAAAAACACAATTGACAGTATTGATACTAATTTTTGAACGTGAAAAGTTAACTTCAGTAGATTTTGCTACGAAAAGCTAATGGAACACGAATTGAAAGCTCTGCTACTTAGTAGTTAGACGGACAGAACACACCTATAGTTTATTGTTCTTGTTGTTTTATAATATGTAAAAAACACTTAATTACGAGATATATATATATATATGAAATGAAGAGGGTATTGCTTGATATATTGATTGATAAAGCCCTAGATGACAGTGATAGCGACTAAAATCTACCTAAATACTGAGAAAATAAAGGTTTTTAAAACACTGTAAAAACGCTGTATTTTAGAAGTGACAACACTGTATTTTCATGACAACCATCTGGTAACACTGCCCTGTTGTATTTATTACTATGTTCAACTTTGGAAATTCGAGAATGTTCTTCACTGGAAAGGAAAATTTGCATTCATCAGCGAATGTAGCGAATGTAGCGAAATGACGACATAAGTACCAGCAAAGCGGATTGCAAAACGGATGCGCTATTATTGCTTTTTCTAACTAAATCGGCATAAAACAGACCTTTACCGGAGTAGGTATAGTTTATTCTATGATGAGATTAATACATTCATATAATATAAAGCTGAATTAATTATACGATTTTACAAGCTTTCCATATTCAAATTCAATGTGTAATTTAATTATCTATGATATTAGGAATATACATAGTAATGAATTTATGCATTGGTTTCCTCCAATCGTGACCTCGTAGAAGTAACAAAGTATGTTATTCAACTAGTTCATTACTCACGCAAATTACAGATATAGATTTCTAGAGTCTTCGCTATCGATTACCGTTTAATAAATATAAAGCGGTATCCAAATAAGCCGTATTTTGAAAAGTCAATATCTGTTACCGAAAGAGTTACCAAACATTATAGCCAAATACGCAGTTATATCAGGCATGTTTAAGAACGTGTTTCTCTAAAATAAACCTAAATGCACGCTTCGTGAAGAAATATATTGAAAGCAAGCGATATCGACGATTCGAGAAGCAACTGTGCAAACAGGCTTTGGTCTAAAGTCCAGCTAATGTGTACGCATGTAGGAATACAAATGTAGCGGTTACCTATAAATAGATGTTTTTATTTAACATCAAATATAAACTTTAATGACAAAAAAGGTAATGAATGGGTGCCGATTGCGTAGGTTATTGCGTACTTGTTTTGATGGAAAACGGATCTAAATTTGGACATACAAAGTAGGTACTTACAACTCGTAACTTTAATTGTTTTTTTTTTTTTTCAATTACTAATAGGCGTTTGACCCCCAACTCGCTTGATGTTAAGCGAAGATGCGGACTACGGTGGAGTACGCTCGCCTAAAAAAAACCGATTCACTCGCGACTTGAAAGCACCTAAATTCTATACATCTGGGAACAACCACTCCGGCAGCAAATTCCATTGTCTAGCGGTTCGTACAATGAAGGCAGATTCGAACCATTTAGTTTGAGTTTTTGGAATATCGATCATGAAGCGGTGTCGCTTCTTAGAGCTCCTGGCTGTCTAATATTAGAATGAACAAAGTGGAATTAGGTCATGTAGATTTGATGCGCAATCTCCAAAGTATATCCGGTAGAAAACCGACAACGTTATTTTACGTAAGTAAAATATAGTTTAATTATTTATGGATGGTATTAACTAAGGACAAGACAAAAGTCTTTAATCAGTGCGTTCTACCTGTCATGCCCTACGGAGCCGAAACGTGAACACTCACAGCGGGAATGGTCTACAAGTTCAAACTCGCGCAATGAACTATGGAAAGCATTGGCATTTGTCTAAGAGATCGTATCCGGAACGAAGTAATTCGCCAGAGAACTAAAGTCACAGACATAGCTCAGCGTATTAGCAAGCTGAAGTGGCAATGGACTGGACATATCTGTCGCAGGACCGATAACCGCTGGAGTAGACGTGTTTTAAAGTGGCGACTGCGAATTGGCAAACGTAGTGTAGGGTAGAGACTGATGGAGTGACGATATATGTAGGACAGCTGACAAAAGGCTGATGATGATGAACTAAGGACGGACGACAGACGCGGTAAAACAGGCCACTAATATTTGTACAACAAGGTGTTACAAGAATACTATTACTATTGATATATTACTATACTATTATAGTGATACTATTCATAGCAAATTTATTTTTTCTCTTGGGTCTGTTCTTTATAAAATGCTCCTTTACGTTAGAGTAAATAGGTTTCTTCTAGGTAAGTGTGCAACATTTTTGACCGCACTACTGGTTAACATCAGGCAGAGTGTGATAAAAGCGAAACTATTTCGAAAAAAAAAACTACTTACAAATGAAAACAAAGGATTTTCATTTACATTCAGAATTTAGTTTATTGTTACTGAATTTTATGACAAACAAACATACAGACAGACATTTATGTAAAGATAAATATTTGTTCTGTTTGGGTGTTTTTTATTATTGGTTAGGTTATAACAAATAAATTATTTAAATATTCTATCAGTTATCTGACTTCCATAGTACAAGCTTTGCTTAATTTGGGGTCAGATGGCGCTGTGTGAAATGTCCAAAGGTATTTATTTATGTATAGCACCTATCGTTAAAAAAAATAGCGCTACTGTGGGTTGGATGACATTATTTTAAGTATTTACGTCAAACGTATCACGACCTTATTTTAAAATTTGACACTAGGGCAGACTGATTAACATACGAACTAAATTTATCGAATAAAATTTCAACCATTTTTATTTCTTATTTTGTCGTTATTTTATTTTATTTTACATGGAAAACGAACAGGTGCTAATTGGTAAAAGCTCGGCTGAAACCCCCTGCACTAAATTTCATAAAAATCGTTGGAGCCGTTTCCGAGATTCGAATTATATATATACATACATATGTACAAGAATTACTCGTTTAAAGGTATTAGATTAGATAGATTATTACGTAAGCAGAATTTTAGTAATTATTAACCCCCTTGTCAGCAAAAGTAAGCAAAGATCTTACTTCCCTCTCCTTTGCGTGCTATGCAAAGCAAAGTCTCCCCACCCCCTTTTGGTGCTTACGTAATACTCAAACGGCCCCTAAGTGATAAAACAAAATCCAAAAAAGTTTTCACTATTGTTTTTTGTTTTAGTTATTTTTAACCATGACTGATAGACACGCTTCTATATACTACTTCAGGATGAAAATTCTTCTAAATCACTAATGCACATGATTAAAAAACTGGTACAATTATTTATACCAGTTTGGTTACCGATTGACGACATCAAGGAAACGTCTTAAATATACATACATATATCGAAGAATTCCTAATTTTATTGTTATTTTAACATAATTTATTAGGTAGATATTTCGTGAATAGCCAATATCAGAATGAAATAATATTATTATTAAAAAAAAACACTACCAAGTTGCTTGGAAGTCACTAGAAACATCTAACCAGGTAGAGTCGTACGTAGATTGTGCAAATGATTTATTCGATTAAACACACTAAAGTGAACATTGATATGTTTATATATGTTAAAATAACAATAAAATTAGGAATTCTTCGATATAATTATATTGAATTTGATTTGATAATATAAAATGTTACGCGATTTGGTTTGATTTTTTTATGGCTGGCAGGCTATGTGTTTGATGTTAAGTGACGGTGTGGTTGAAGATGGTAAACATACCTAGCCTGGAAAGAAACTGGCTCTCAACCAAACCAAATCACGTAACATTTGATATTATTATGTTAAATCTTTTTATGGCCTGTAATTTTGGTCGAAACATTTCGTTTTAATATAAAATAACAGACAAACGTGTGTGAAACCTGGAGTTCTACCACAATAATAATGAGCCTCATAAACAGGCTGTGATGAAATCGCTTTCAATAATCTACTTATCTTCTTCTTCTTTTTTTTCTTGTAGGTATATAAAAATGAATCGCCTTTCGTTAGTCTCGCAAAAACTCAAAAACAGCTTGACTGATTTGAATATATTGTTCCTTGTTTTCTTCGCTATAATTCAGGGAAGGTTTAAAAGGAAAAATAATAGCGAAAATCCAAAAGAAAAGCTATAAAATAAAGTAAAATAATAATGGTAATTTTGTATGGAAAATCGCCTAACTGTCGTGCTATGCACAAGATGTCAAGTGTCACAAAATCTTACTATTTAATTTGACGACATCTGGCGGCGTGTAGTGGTAATACCCTCTAAAATTACTTCGTTTTCAAATCAATTTTAGGTGATACGAAGTTCATCGGGTCAGCTAGTAAGGAATAAATATCGTTGGACATTTCACACAGTGCCATCTAGCCCCAAACTAAGCAAAGTTGGGAACCAGATAACTGATAGAATACTTACACACGTTTTTTTAATACATTATAGCGGCATCAGCATGCAGTTAGGGTGTTCTTTTACCACGCAGGTTTTATATGTGGGCCAGACAAACGCGGCCTGTAGGAGCAGTCGTAACGACGGCCACGAAATGAACAAGGTTGTGTTCGTATGGAACAGATTTCACTGCGTATTGCTGCGTTCGCCACTTCAAACCGCGACAGTTTTAGCAGGCTTAGCCGCGGTTTTAGCTGTACGCATTTTACTGGCCTGATGTAGGCCGCTACACCAGGTCTCTTTGTTCAGAGCAGGCTTCAGGCAACACATGTTAGCCTTAACCTGAACGAAAGAAAATACCTATGTGTGAGCAGCTAATTTGTGTAGGCAACTCCACTAGCTAGCCGAGTGCTATTGCTAAAATTCGTATGAAATTCACGAAATGCACGAAAACACGTATACGTTTACGTTACAAAGGTTATAAAATTTATTTTGACAATTCGAAACGAGAGCGAGGCGTTCCTTGTCGCTTTTTTAATTTGACTTTGGCATAGATAACACCATTCCACACAAAATTCAACCCAAATTAACCGCGTTAAAATGTCTTCATAGCGAATAAAAACCCTGGATAAAACTAATTGCTTTTACGGACTTACTTCAGTCCTGGTTGACAGAGGGTCGCCGGGCCGCCTTAGTGAAACGTTAGCGTCAACTCGCAAAGCCCCTTCCTCCATCCGCCCCGTGCAAGCCCCGAGCCGCTGCACTATCAACACCAGCTCTTTGACAAGTGCTGCTGCTTCTTCACCATCCTGCAAAAGACATTGTTGTTTGATTATTTTAAGCTTAGCACTGAATGCGAATTTAGACACAAGCCTTGTGCAGATATAAGCTACACTGTTGCAATCGCGCCTGTTTACGTCAAGCTTTAAACAAACTGAGCCTATAGTGATTTCGTACATGGATCTAGTGAAGTACGGTTTTGAATAAATTAAGGGCTCTGTCAATAATGTCGTTGATAAACCTAAAGACATCAGAAAATCTGATTTTAACTCAAAATTTAATTGATTCACTTTGAGTTGAAGAGAACTACCACGAGTGAAAACGAGACAAAGCATGTTTTAGCTAAAAGGTATCAGCAATAATAAGTTGGTAAAAAGCAAGTATGAACGCTAGCGGTCGCGGTCAGCTTAAAATTTATTGTCGGTTTTGTTGAAACTTAAATTTCATTATATTTTTATCTGCGGTGAGTTATACTATATTATGTACCTATAAGTGTTTATAAGTGCAGCATGTTGTTTATTAAAAGTGACTTCTGACATTAAAATATATGGACAATGTGAGAATGTTACGGATTTACCACACAATGGAAGAGTTAAATTGAATTATATCAGAAACAATGCCTGGTTCGATTACATAATTACAATAGGAATGTCAATTTATGTACCAAAGGTGAGATTGAACTGGTAACCTTTTTAATTTACAGCTGGAAACATTGTGACAATACCATAGTATTGTTGGCAAAAAGTTATTCAAGACATTTTTTAATATAACTAGTCAGTATTTAAAACTGTATTTATTGTTTTTTGATTCAATAATATATGTACAATTTCATTAAACCAGTTGTTAATGTTGTTTTGAGTTTTTTTTTTTTATGGTGACAGGCTAGATATTTGCCCACAGCTCACTTGATGTTAAGTGACGGTATGGTCGAAGATGGTAAAGCACACCTAGCCTGGAATGGTACTGGCTCTCAAGTGAGGCTGTCAGAACACACCATAGATGTTTGGTGGCAAATTTTCAACTTCATGGTAGCTAGCCAGCCGAGTAATAGAAAGTACCCTACCACCGTGGTTTCCTCACGATGTTTTCCTACACCGGCAGCTCAAGCTCATTGTTGGAGTATGAACCCACGCCCTTCGGCATGCGAACCGACCGCACTAACCTCTGAGCTATCATCGCTACAAAATCGTTTCATAAAGGGCTCAACCCTCCACATTGCTGCAAGTCCTAGGTTGCTAGTCCCATCCCTACAATAACATAGATCCACCACATGTTGATACCATTGAATACTAAGAAGTTTAGTATCAGTTGATCCACAGTATAAGCTAACTAATTCTAGTTAGAATAGAATCATTTATTGACATATTTGAACATATACTTAAACTATGTAGTCACTATGATTACATAGTTATCAAAACCGTTTAAAAAAAAATTGTCAGTTTACAATTGTAATTATATAATTAGCTGTAAAGGAGCAATAATTATCATATAATACAAAATTATAATTATTATAATAAAACGTAATATACAAATTAGAAACTGTCTAAAATTTGAGTATACCACTTTGGACAATAAAAGGCTAACAATGGCTTACATTTTCTATAAGAAACTAACAATTTGAGACTGGTTACATATAAATCGCTATAAGACCTTACTAAATAATTATAAGTTTTTTTTCTTTCACACACAACAAGATTGTTGTACTAACCTCTTTTTTATGAATATGTAATTACAGTGTAAAGACGTCACAAACACAAACTTTGACATATTTTATTAGTCTTTGTCTATGAACTATGTCAGATGGCGATAACTAGTGCAACGGCTTTGTCTCATACATTGTCTCTAACTAGATCAGCTTAGTTCAATATTTACAATAATGTGTTGCTACAAAGGACACTTTACATAATACATATGAATGCTTACCTACGCTGCCACTATTCCTATCCTTGCCTCGCCAAACATATGATCCTACCAACACTGTTTTAGATACTCATTCCAGTCAATTAATTTGTAGTACTTCTTGGCGGATTTATTTAGCAGAATATAGAGAGATTTTACTTGCATTCCTATAACTCTAACTTCTACTGCTTATACATTAACCACAAAAGCAATCACGGTCTATTCATTTCTAAAGTATTTGTAAGGCTGCTGAATAAATTTCTTCTAGATTGATATACTCCATCATCAACTGCACTGTCGCTTTTCGATCAGGTGAGTCGATGGCAGAATCTAGATACTTACATTTAATATAATAAAGGTTGTTAACTATTATGTTTTATCATGTGATGTTTATTTTTTAATAACGATTTATTAAATCTTTTCAGTCATAGGTACCTAAATATGTATGTCCTAGTCATGAATTTAGCAGGAACTTAATGGAAAACATGTGGTAGAAAAACAACAAAAAATAAAGGTTTATGACCCCAGGTGTCTTAGACATTTCGGCACCTTGAAAACTAGAGCCTTTGGTAAACCAATAATAACGATCATAAATGCCATTAATGAGCATTATTGATGGCTAAATACTAAAACAACAAGGCAACAGAGTAGTGGCCTAGGCAAGGTAAGCGGAGTGTTGGTCGTCCAGCCGCAAAATGGGTTGACGATATTGTCACCGTTGTGGGTCGAACCTGGCCCAGATTAGTACAGAACCGAGGCAGATGGTATAAAAAGAGAGAGGCCTATACCCAGCAGTGGGATAAAGAAGGCTGCGGATGATGATGAAATACTAAAATATGTATTGTTACAGAGAATAATAGCTCTTGCACTATAAAGAAAGTATCAATGTGCCTATGTAATTTTAGGTACACCAACTGAACTGAACTACTGTCTACATTATGGGAAGGTTTTCGTTATAATTTGTTATAGAGTTTACACTATTTCAGTGGTTAAGAACTTTCACATTTTCATTCTCTTGTGTACCATTTTCTGTAGTCTTATGCTAATAATGGCTACCCTCCTTAACCTCCAACTTACCTCTAAATCTGGTTCAAACACTAGTTCAATTAGTGGTGCTCCAGCTCTGTTTAGATCGACCAGGCTATATTTGAGTTCATTATCATGTAGAGACTTCCCACTATCTTGCTCTAATTGTATCTGCTTGATCTTGGAACTTTTCTTGTATGGTTTTTTGTGGACACCTGGTGTAAATACCTATAAACAAAACATACATTTATTAGACAATAGATTTTAAAATGGATGATATTGAGACCACCACTATTGTCTGATTAATATGTATAGGGACAACCTATGAACCTGTCAGTGTTTAATCGATCAATAGAATTAGTTATGAAGTTAAACATCGGAGATCATGTAACAGCTATTACTATTTCTATGGATGTGTATACCTGAAAATGTATAGCCCCGTCACTTGCTAAAGGTGCTCGCTGTTGAGTTATCTGATACCCAGCCGGAAGATCGGCATAAAAATAGTGTTTTCTGTCAAAGCTTGAGACTTCGTTTACTTTACAAGACAGTGCTAAAGCTGTCTTAATGCCCAATTCTACGCATCTACGATTGAGGACAGGTAGCGTCCCAGGAATAGAGGCATCCAATAACGCTACACAATTATTCACAACTCCACCAAATGTGTTCTGAGCTCCCGAAAATAGTTTGGACTGAGTGTTTAATTGTGCATGCACTTCTAACCCTACAACACTTTGCCACTGTTTGTCGGACACAGACGAGTAGTTCCGCCCGAAAGGTTTACTCTTTCTAAGACTTTCAAGTCGATATAACTTCAAAAACCTCATTTTACTTTTTTAACAACTTTCATAGAATGGATACGAGTTTTCGAACTCAATCATAATCAAAACAGTTCAACACTCAACAACAGCTGTTTTTGACTGCGGTTCAATAAATCCTGGTCTTAATGACGCCAACGGTGCTAACAAAAATCAACACAAAATCTATAGTATTTAGTTCATATCATGCTGGTTTGTTTACGCTCAGAAGTTTTTTGTCATTATCAATATATTTCAGTCCATGTTTTTTTTTAACTTAATTTTCGATTTGAAATTTGACATTAGATTAAATTAGTTTATTTAAGGTTTATTACACTACGGCCTGAATAGTCTTTTTCTTTTTTCTTTCTTTTTAATATTGCACTGTATAAATATTCTGCTAGTTGTTAATTTTCTCAAGATTAACAAAAATTAAGTGAAATAAGTCATAATGACATAAAATAAGTCGCGTACAAGTGCCATACCTACCTTAGTAGAGTAGTGTTGACTATATGTACTAGAAAGTTACGAAGTTTACAGAGTTTTGAATACAATACAAAAATATATATTTCACGGCAAATAAAAATCACCAGCTCCACCGCCACTTGTGTGTTCAACATTAATTTTATGACTTCACTATTTTAAAAACATTAAATTGATGTAAAACACTCATAGAAAATACAAGTATTGGAATATTCATAAAAACTGCCAAAACTAAAAAATCTTTTGCTAAAATATGGTTATATCATAAGTAAAATAAGCCTGAAAAACAAGTTTTGGGTCGTCATGCAGCGTACTATAATGCAGAGAACATAGAATTGTTTTTAAATTTGTGTTTTTAGTTATGTATTCTGGTGCCAAAGTACAACATAAATTTTCTCAACTCAAAATTTTTCCATTAACGAATATATTAAAGAGTGAAAAGTTTAGACTCTGTTGTTGTGCTTAATTTTGATTGCTCCAAAATTTAATATGAAAAGCACAATAGCAAAAAAAATATTGAACAAGACTCACTAATGCACAAAACATGACCATAATAATATTTTTTTTCTAAAAGTGGGTAGACATAAAAGTAAACAGGTTATTATTATGTAGGTAATTACTTATAATAAATGTTGACTTACCAAGAAATTGTTGATTTGTCTTTTGTAAGTTTTAGTAGGTACTTAAATAAGCTTTGAGATTTATTTCAACAAAAACAACCTTATTAAATTATAACTAGTAATTGCATTGATTTAATTGACTTGAAAACTTAGTTCTACCTTAAATTGAAATTTACAGCTAATATATCACATTTTAAGTTATTCATCATTTTTATTTACGCGTAAAAGCCCGTCACAACATCAAATAACAAAGAAAAAAGGTAAAGGACTATAAAAGCTAACGTAGCTTCAGCGATTGTATACATTTTCTTTATCTTTTTTGACAAAAAAAGAAGCAAAAAACGGCGTGAAATATATAAGACGCGAAGACGTTCGATCAATACCACACAGTCTTGGTGTTTGACCGCGACTCAAAACAACTGCCGTGTTGTATACGAAACCTTGAATTCATATGCGACTAATTCAAGTTGAACAGTCGATATCGTATTTAATAAAGATTTTATGTGTCAGAAAACCTAAGATTGGAACCCATTTCTTTTGTTACTAGTATAATAGCACACACCCACCTATTGATAATATTGTGGATAAATGCCTATGTATCTATGTAAAACCTACTAACTACCGGAGCTAACGTCATCATACCTCGTGTATTGGTAAGGTATTAGCTATTTATGATACACAGTAGCACACCTCCTATCGTGCCCTAATTTACTCAACAATAACGTTTGTCAGAAATATCTAGAAAGGAATAGCGCACAGCATTCCTACGAGTGTTTCTAGTATTTTTCTACTCATAGACTAGCAAATAGGTAACCATTATTATATTTTATTGTAGATATACCTAGATATATATGTAGGTATACCTATATTTTTACTATCTTCGGTTATTTTAAAAGCAAGTTAACCCTATTTATACGACTGCATTTCGATTCAAATTTATACCTAATAGATAGAGAAATTACACCTATAACATGTTCTTAAAAAATCTAATTAATAAGCTGGAATATAATTTATGTCTACAATATCCAGTAGCCAAACTGCGTTCGGGATCTCAGTAATTATGTAAGAAACAAAAGACTAAGTAGGTACCAACATTACATGAGTAAGAAATAAAGTTACAATAGAAAATACAGTCTTTCCTTACATCTAGGTCAACGATACAACCCAAATTAAGGGATACGTGAACTGTCTCGCTTATAACTATAGCATCGTTGTTGCCCAATAATTTTATCTTCAAAAGGAGGAGCCTGGAGCTCACATCCACCACCCTGGTCACCCATGTGATTTAGGGCATACCGACTGAACATTAGTTTATTGTTCATATTGCTATATGATCATGTAGGTAACTAAATTTTACGTACCTACTTAGGTACCTAAACAAATAAATTAATCTTATACTAGCGACCCGCCCCGGCTTCGCACGTACCTATGTACTTTATTTAACAACATAATATCATAAAAACTTCCAACGTTTACTAAAAGTCCCACCTATTTTATGTGATTATTAATAGCTTTAATAATAATTATCGTACTACGTACCCTTCATACCGGAACACAACAGTGAATAATACTATGAGTACTGACTAGTGTGGCCGGCAGAATGTTCCGCGACAATTGTCTCGGGACACTTCACGTAGTTGTTGAGGGACATGTTCCGCAACATGTTTCTTCATTTGTCCCCGAGTGTATCCCAGGCTTAATGTTGACATTTTACTGTTCGACGGCGGAAAATAAAATAAATAAGTGTCATAAAGAGATTTAACTCTTTAGATATACCAAATGTACATCTCGTACTTTATAAGTCATTACGACCTCCTGCAAAAGAGATCTTTTTTCTAACCGAGGGGAATCTGGTGAAACTTCTAAAAATATCCAGCTGTATTGGGGCAGTCGTTTATGTAGGATTGTACCTACTAAAACTCCCTCGATGGCTTACCTCTGTTGGGCTCAGGATCTCCATAAAAACCCACTGGTACACCCCTAACACCTCAATTCGGCAAGACTCCCGGAGAATCCCATTATTAGCTACCTCGTCCAAACACATGGGAAGTCGGATCTTCAAATCTAATCTCCGTAGACCTACAAAACAAACCTACCTTCAAATAAGATTTACCTAACAACCGAGAAATTGAAACCGTGACGAAACGCAAATATTGTTATCAATGACTGAGCTACCTTATCAATTAGTAGAATAATAAATACCTACCAGATAAGGTAGATAGGTATATTGAAGGCTCGACACGATTATATTCTTTCTCCTTTATAAAACGTCTAGACATAGTTATCAACTGAAGTGTGTCAAGAACTAATAGGAACGAATACGTACACACTGCATCTAAGTATCTATATTTCTGTAACTTCTTTTTAACCCCCTACTTTATGCTCAACTTTTGAGACTCAAGTTTTTAAGAGTATAGGTAACCTACACGCCAAATACAAGAATCTATTTTTGAATTTTTATTTCCTTGTCGCAGATAAAAGATTGTTTTTTTTTTTTTTTTTTTTTTTAATTTTTATAATCCTTTAATATGTATGTTTTTCTTCTTACTCTGTAGCAGCTGAATATAAATTAAATTTGATAATTTTAATATTATTATTGTACTGTAGATAGCTTATACCGTATGGATTAATATGTAGGTACCTACTGCTCATTATCTTGAAAACACAATAGGTACACCTACTTGCAAGTTGTTTTAGTTGTACACTTGCAGCTCGACCGCAGTGATTATGTGGAATAGGGACTTACCTATATTTCCTTTGTGCTATTCGGTTAAAAACTTAGCATGCCATATGACGTGCAATGCAGCAAATTGTGGCAGCTCTCTGTAACACAGCGTTACCGAATATGGCTGCTGACGAGTATCCAAATTAGTTTTATTTGTATATTAAATTATTTTTTACCCTTGTTTAATGCAAAAGTGATGAGGTGAACGGGACGCTCTCCCGATGATAAGAGATAACGCCTGTCCATGAACATTGCAGCGATACACAAAACTTTAAGTAACAAAACAATGTCCTGAGCATTGCTGATTTGGCGCTCATTACTTTGAGACATTAGATGGTTAGTCTCAATAGCCCTGTAATTTGGCTAGTTGCAGTACCCTTTAAATATGAAGCGGAACACAGTAGGAATGTTAACACAATACTGCTTAGCGGTAGAATATCTGGTACAGCCGTGGTACCTACCTAGACGACCTGCTGCTAAAGATATCTACCACCAAGTAAACTACTAGTTTACTAAGATGAAATTGATTAAAATAAATATGTACCGTGGTGGTGCCAGCGTAAGAATAATACCCCACCCTCTCTACCCGTGGTTGCCGTAAGAGTCGGCTAAGGGATGTAATCCGGAAGATGGGGAGCAGCGTCTTCCTTGAACAATCACACCTAACTCGCTCTCACCAACCCGCCTGCCAAGCGTGGCGAGTATTGGCAAAACCCCTTCAGGAGGAGGCTTATGTCCAGCAGTGGACATCTTATGGCTGATGATGTGATGTGAAATATGGTGCTATTGAAATGTTACATAGTATACAAGAAATTGTATTGAATTGTATGCTGTCAGCATTCTGACCACATAGTTGTTTTTATAAATTTATAAATGACTAGCCGCCCGTCCCGGCTTCGCACGGGTAAACGTTTATTTATATCTAACATTTTGTGATAAGGGATGAGTAAAGCTATCTCTTTGGTAATGTGAAATTATTGAAATTATTATTTTTTATTTAGGTAAGTAGTAGTGTATTTATATTTGCTTTTTTTATTGTTTATATATTTATTGTTATCTATATTATATCTATACTAGTATAATTTTTAACAAAACATAAACAGACTTCAAACAGGAAACTAGAAAGTAAAAGGTTCTCCTCGATTTTTCTGGGTTGCCATCATCAGATTCTGGTTTCCTTATCATGGTACCACCCTTGGGATATCATCTTTCCAACGAAAAAAAAAAATCATCAAAATCGGTCCATAAACGACGAGGATATCCGCAAACACACATAAAAAAATATATTATGTATATATACGGTCGAATTGAGTAACGTCCTAGTAGCGTTTTCAAACTCACAGTAAATACTCTTTATTAAAAGTAATAAAAAACGTTGTTACTAACTTTTGATAACTACCCTTAAAAACCGGCCAAGTGCGAGTCGGACTCGCGCATGTATTCCGCAAGGACTCCGTACCATTATTTATTATGATAAAGGCAAAAAATCGCGTTTGTTATATAAAATAAATATTTATTTTATTTTGTTTTTAGTAGGTATTTGTTGTTATAGCGGCAACAGAAATACATAATTTGTGAAAATTTCAACTGTCTAGCTATCGCGGTTCTTGAGATACAGCCTGGTGACAGACAGACGGACGGACAAACAGACAGCGAAGTCTTAGTAATAGGGTCCCGTTTTTACCCTTTGGGTACGGAACCCTAAAAAGAGGGTGCAAATATGTATGGGGAACAATTTTTTTTAACTTATCGATTCCATACTCTTTGTATAATTAGGATATTCTCTATGAAAAAAAAATATATATTAAAATAGGGATATACTCTACGATGTCTGATGTCGACCACTACGCGGACGAAGTCGCGGGCAAAAGATAGTTCGTATATAAATTTTTACACACTATCTTCGATATGAGTTGAAAATATTGAGTATTATTAAGCTAAATGACTAGGTTGGCAACTGATAGGCGTTGGTGGTAAGCAGATACCTTTTCCAAAGATTAAACGTAATCAATTTGTCTAGATAAGTGGACCCGGATATTTGATACGAAATCGACCATTTTCTAGATCTCCAAGCCGAAATCTTCATACCTACCTATCACAATCCAAATATGCATTTGTACTAAATAATATCAGCAAAAAAACCGGATTTCTGTGGCTCTCTCGAGGTAAAATCAAGGTCGGGCCGGGCAAAGTCCAACTGCGAATAAATGCGTCAAACGACTTCAAGAATCAGTTAAATTTATATTCACAAATAATTATAATATATACAACAACGGTGCAAATTAATGACGGAAATCTCTATAGTATAAGTTCGTCTTTTTTGATGGCATTTCATTGGCGCTAGACGACCAAACAGTAACCGTCACTTTTCTAGGGGTAAGTTTACGTTTAGGTGCTGAACCATGATCCAACCAACTTGCTGAGCGCTTGCGATTGTCAAACAGAATCCATTTTTCGTCGCAGGTAACAATGCGGTTCGAAATTCCTTCGTTTGTGTGCCTGTTGAGCAGTGCAAGGCACGTCTCGACGCGTACTTCGCACTGGCGATCACTAAGTTCGTGGGGCACCCATTTGTCAAGCTTTTTTACCTTGCCAATTTGACGCAAATAGACCAATATTGTTTTGACGCTAACGTCTAAAGCTGCTGCTAATTCAGCCGTAATTTGAGTATCATCAACTACCACAATCTCTTTTCATTCTTCATTGTCGATCAAAATTTTCGGACGACCACGAGGTTCATTTTTCAGGTCGAAATTTCCAGAACGGATGCGAGAGGGGTGCATTGGTTTGTAGTGTTAGCTTCGTAAACGTCAATGATGTTGCGTGCCGCTTGTGCCGCGTTGCTGCCACGACAGTACCTACTCATATTCCATAATTACTCGAATTGTTAACGTTTCCATGATGACGAAAAAGGTTCAAATGCGACGAAAACATAACACTAATCAGTGAACAAACGATTACATTTGAAAAAAGAATTCCATATTTTTTAAATAAAATTAATTTGAAATTAGAATTAATAGCCAAACAAAAAATATTTTGATTAGAAATGGCCACTGCTGCAGCACGGTAATTTCATAAGTGAACTATTACTTATAATACATATGTTTAGCAATATCAGACTAGATACTTCTAGCAGACTTCATACATCTTCAACAACTTTATTTTTTCTGTGACATGTAAATTTCTTCACGATGTTTTCTTTCATCGGTAGTACATATATAATATGTATTTATTCAACGAATACATTCTCGTACATCTATGTATATTGTATATATATATATATATATATATATGTATTTATTGTACGTATATATATACTACCTACTAATACAATACTTTATCATTTAAAGTCTCTCGTCTTAGTCGTTTGCACTCTTGGCAGAGTGGTCGTGGTCATCCGTTCCGGTGCCGGTGGAGGCTCGCCGTCATCATTCTTCGCATATGGACACCTTTCTTGTGCACTCATATGACCGTGCAGTACAGCGTTTATCTGATTCTGACTGATTAGTTCTGAACTGAACTGAATCAATTAGAGTATTAAATGAAATATTGAATATTGTGTACATAAGTAGGTATATTTGCACAATAAACAATAAGTAAGCTATAATTATATCATAAGAGTATTGGAAGTGGTTCCGGGAAACGAAATTCTTTGTCCTTTAAATCATAAATAAATTGAAATTGTATTGATAATTGTATTGTATCGGCACATAATACTATACATAAATGTCGAGCAAAAGCTGTTATGGCGTGCCCGCAATTTTTAGCAGCTGTATCTATAGGTATACTTACACAAAAGAAACATATAATTTATGTGTATACATTACTACCGAAATATGAAAAAATATGTGTTTCAAAGTATCGTTCCCAAAATATTCCTAAATCAGTATTACGAGTAGGCACTCGTTCTGGTTCCGGTTTCAGTGGATGTAAAAAAATGCGTTTTTTTTTTGTTTTTATAGTTACCTATAACTTAACTATAAAAACAAAAAAAATTATACTAGTGCATAACTTTTTTTTGTAAATAAATACACATCATATCATCAGCCATAGGATGTCCACTGCTGGACATAGGCCTCCTCCTGGGGGGGTTTTGCCAATACTCGCCACGCTTGGCAGGCGGCTTTGGCGAGCGCAGTTAGGTGTGATTGTTCAAGGAAGACGCTGCTGCCCATCTTCCGGATTAAATCCCTTAGCCGACTCTTACGGCAACCACGGGTAGAGAGGGTGGGGTACAATTCTTACGCCGGCACCACCACAACAAATACATATAATACCTACATGCAAAATATCCAGACACAAAACAAACATCTATGTTGGTAACACAAATGTTTGGCCAGAAAAGGGATCGAACCCACGCCCCTCAGCTCTTGAAGCAGTACTACTACCAAATAAGCTAAGAGAGTCTTATAAGGTTAAAGTCTAGTACCTGGATGACCAAGCTTTGCTCGGTTTTTCATTGCCTGAAAACACGGATAAAATGACGTTTTCTAAAAATGAAACCTATCTAGATCGATTTATCGCCCCCGAAACCCCCTGCATACAAAATTTAATGAAAAAAGTTGGAGCCGTTTCAGAATATATTTATACATATATACAAGAATTGCTCGTTTAAAGGTATTAGATAGATAGATAGATAATCTTATACAGGATTATATAGTATTTTTTGTTATGGAATTATGTAATGGATTAAAAGCTGGAAATAACAATTAGTTTGTGAATCTCATGAATGCAATAAATCAGCTCTTACTAACAAAGAAAGAAGTTACCTGCTTCTTTGAAGCATTAGTAGGTAAATTAAACTTATTTTACATTTTAATTAATTTCTGACATCCGGTTTGCAATCGCTCAGATTTTAATTATATGTGCATGCATTAATAGCAAAAATGGAAGATACTTAAAATGACCTCATTCAAATTTAATATGTACATATAATACAAATTTTACCTTTTGTAGTAACGAACAAAAATTACCCTTCACTTCATGAGACAATTCTCTTCATAGTAATGTCGGAGTAAGGAAAACAAATAGTATGGCCTTTTTTTCTTATTAATATTAATTTCTATGACATTATTGTCTATTTTGGTGTGTTCTATTGAATAAAACTAAGTTGCCGGAATATACTCGTAGTAATCCATAAACAAAATGGTTTGTTTTCTGTAATACTTACCGTACAGGTGCAAAAATTGCAGAGTGCTTAATACTTTTGGCCAAGGCCATACTTACATAGGTATTTTATTTTTATTTTAAAGAAATTACATAATAATTCTACAAAAACTACTAAAGAACACCTTTTTTATGTTAAAAGTTATGAGACGAACGAGACGCTCTCCTGATGGTAAGAGTCCTGTCGTCCCGCCTGTCCATGACCATTGCAGCGATAAACTTTGAGTAGCAAAACCAAGTCCAGGGCATCGCTGTTTTGGTGCTCATTACTTTGAGACTTTAGAGAGTTTCAACAGCCCTGTAATTTCGCTAGGTGCAGTACCCTTCAAACCGGAACATAATAATGTTTATACACTACTGTTTGGCGACAGAATATCGGGTACTACGGTGGTGCCTACCTAGACAATCTCCTGCTAAGGAGATCCCGAGATCTACCCAGTGGTTGATTACCAGGTGGTTCAATAGATATAGATAATATAATAAATTCGTGGCTTCACGAGGTCGTTGCCTTTTGACTTTACTTACCTTTCTCCGTCTGAACCAAAACAATCGCTAATCGGTAATTATACTCAGAGCTTTGTCCTCAAGATTAGCATAGAACACATGTAGTAGTAACACATATCGTGTCGCCATTCCGCACTGTGGTTGAGAGTAGATAATTGTTTACACAACTATTTTAACATCTTAACTCATTTAAAAAAAAAATGAAGGTAATGTTGAAATTTTCCTGCTCCTTGCCTGCCCTACCGACGATCGTCATTCACATTTTAGTGCTCCGCCACTTCGCACATTTTTCATTGTGCAGCACAGCGCATTTTTATTTTATTTTTATTTTTTCCCTTAAAAGATTTCAAGATGAGTAAGCGTAAACTCGAAAGTAACGATTTCGACGATTTATGGAAAAAATTTAAAGAGTTTGAAAATGAAATTGCGCGTGCACAAGCACAACGCACTCGACATCGACAACATCGAGGTGATTCAAGATTGGAAGTCCCGCCGCTGCTGCCATCACGAAGCAGATCGCCGTTACCGTCACCGGAACCCGGGTCGCCAAGCTCCGTCGCGTCGTCCTCGTCCTCGTGCTCCCGCTCGAGCTGCTCGCAGCGTGGTCGCGAGACGCCACCGACGCGGTTGAGGTCGGCCGGCTCGCCGTCGCCCCATACACCGTCGCAGGAACCCTCAAGATACGAAGGTTGGTTTGGTTACGTACCTACCTACTTACGTCGACCGACGTATCTACATGTTCATTATAAATCAGTTTTGCGGGTAACCTCTGGGGTTATCACTTAATTGAAGAACATGTTACCTACCTACATATGTAGGTACTTTTCACGTAAATATTTAGTGCTGCGGGTCGTCTTTGGGATTACCACTTCACTAATTACGTGATATTAGGTATGGTAGATGTGTTGCGGGCCGTCTCTGGGATTGCCACTCACAATAAATTAGTAATGCGGATCGCCTTTGGGGTTATCACTTTACTAATACCTACCTACCTACATACTACCGGTACTGACCTAGTACCGTTATTGACTTGTGCAGACGTGTGCAAATTGCTACAAAATAAATTTAGTAATGCGGGTCGCCTCTGGGGTTATCACTACACTAAATATACCTACCTACTATCGGTACTTACCTGCGCAGACCTGTACACATGTGTATATCCAGTTGTAATGTAGCATTTACCTTGCTATTCCAGTTGTGCTCTTGAACGAAGGTGAACATAACCAAGAGCATAACGCACGGCCGCTACCCGCGCCGCCGGGATCGGAGCCACAACAACCACTTGTCACGGAATTAGACGAAGAACTGCTGCAGGTATTGGGAGAAGATCCATCAAAGGCTAATACTCCAGGTAAAGACATACAGTCTGATCTTGCAGTACGCCTACAACACATAGCTACATCTGGGTTGTCTAAAGAAACAAGAAAGGAACTTTTATCTAAGTACCTACTGCCAGGGAATTGTACCCTAATCAATGCACCAGATTTGAACGCAGAGGTAAAGGCCGCGATCTCAGACACGGTTTATAAAAGAGACCAAGGTATCAAAACTAGACAGAAACAAACTGCTACAGCTACTTCTTGTTTAGCAGAGGCACTCACCATGCTCTTGTCTGCGGAAACAAGAAATATGACCCTTATAAAATTACTTATGGATGCGAGCAAGTTGTTATGTGATACCCAATACCAGGACTCAGTCACACGACGAAACTTTATTCTATATAATCTTAAAAAAGATCTAAAAGAACAACTTCAAGCAACAAAGGTGGACAAGTACCTATTCAGTCAGGGATTAGCTGACACCTTGAAAGCGGCGAAAGCTATATCTAAATCTGGCGCAGATTTGAAACAATCTACCAGCACACAACAAACTCAGAAAAAGACAAATAAGGGCAAAAAGAATTTAAACTGGCGAGCTCCTCTCCCGAATCACAGGCAGAAGGGGGCATCGAGGATGAAGGAGCCTGCTCGCAGCACGCGGCCCGAGAACTACTACAGGCAGTCGTCGCGTCCAGCGCCGCCACCGCCCCTGCCGCCGCCGCCCCCGTCGGCAGCTCCGCGAGTGCCACCTCGCGCTCACCACTAACACCGACACCGGTACAGTTCGCTGGTAGATTATCCAACTTTTATGAACAATGGTCACTTATTACTCGTGATACGACTCTATTATCGTGGATAAAAGGTTATAAAATACCATTTTCTTGCCCGGTGATCCAACGTAATGTTCCTAAAAGTAAACTATATTCAGAGACTGAACAAAGCCAGTTCGAACAGTCTTTAAATGACCTTCTCTCTATTGGTGATCTCTATCTCAGAATGTCAGCCTTGCGAAGGACAGTTTATATCTCCAGTATTTTTGATTCCGAAACCGAACGGCAAGAATAGATTTATATTAAATCTAAAAACTTTAAATAAATTTATAAATACAAAGCATTTTAAATTAGAGGATTTAAGAACGGCTTTAAAACTTGTATCTAAAGATTGTTTCATGAGTACTTTAGATCTCATAGATGCATTATTCGCATTTACGATGATCACAAAAAATATCTACGTTTTAGTTTCTTGGGAAAATTATATGAATTCAATGTCTTGCCGTTTGGTCTCAACACTGCTCCTTTGGTGTTCACAAAAATTATGAAGCCTGTGGTCAGTTTACTCAGATCTTGTGGCTATATATCTACTATATATTTGGACGATATTTTGTTAGTGTCCTCCAGCTACAATGAATGTTTACAAAATATTCAGGACACAAGAACACTTCTTGAAGCTTTAGGATTTATTGTGAATACTGAAAAGAGTAATCTTTTTCCATCAAATTCTTGTAAATTCTTAGGGTTTATAATAAACTCTACCTCTTTAGAAGTCAGTTTACCTCGGGAAAAAATTGTAAAACTTAAATCTGAATTAAACAAATTTTTCAAAATCTCACGTTGTAAGATAAGAGATTTCGCACGATTAGTTGGCTCACTTACCTCCGCCTGTCCAGCAGTAGAATATGGCTGGCTTTATACAAAGGAACTAGAAAGATGTAAATATTTAAACCTATTACATGACGACAATTACGACAATTATATGAACATACCATCGACAGTTTTACCGGACTTACAATGGTGGTATCGTGCGTTAGACCAACCTATAAATAAAATTAAACAAAATGACTTTTGTTTAGAAATTTATAGTGATTCCTCAACTACGGGGTGGGGCGTAGCATGTGGTGAGAAACGAGCGAGTGGAATGTGGTCTCATTCAGAACGCTCATATCACATTAATTATCTAGAATTGCTTGCTGCATTTTTTGGGTTGAAGATTTTTGCTAAATCATGTCGAAATTGCCAAATACTCCTGCGAATTGATAACACCACAGCCATTTCGTATGTTAATCGCATGGGTGGTGTTCAATTTCCCCATCTTACTAAAATTGCTAAAGAACTTTGGCAATGGTGCGAAGCCCGCAATATTGTGGTATTCGCATCATATATTAGGTCAGCTGACAACAGTGTAGCAGACGCTGAGTCACGACGCGTCCACCCAGATATCGAATGGGAATTGTCAGACTATGCCTTTCAAAAGATTGTACATCACTTTGGTTACCCACAGGTCGACATTTTTGCTAGTAGATTAAATCGAAAATGTGACAGATATATATCTTGGCACAGGGACCCAGATGCTTATGCGATTGACGCATTCACGGTTTCCTGGTCAAATTTCTTCTTTTATGGCTTTCCACCGTTTGCTGTCATATTAAAAACATTAAGAAAAATTATTAACGACAATGCTTCTGGTATTCTTGTTGTTCCCCTCTGGACTACTCAACCGTGGTATCCACTTTTCAGAAGCCTCTTAGTTTCAGAACCCATAATTTTCAAACCTAATAAAAATCTTATTATCTCTCATTCTAGCAACCGAGATGTACATCAAAGGATTACCCTGGTTGCCGGAATATTATCGAAACGTCCCTCCTGAGAAGATGGGTACCTCCGTCATCAGTTCCCATCATGTTGGCTTCGCTATCAGATAATTCTATAAAACAATACGACACTTGTTTTAAAAAATGGTTCAGCTTCTGTAATGACAATAACGTCGATTTCTATGAAGCGTCAATTCCGAATATTATATACTTCCTTACAAAACTATATGAATCTGGTGCCCAGTATGGGACTTTAAACAGCTGTAGGTCAGCTCTCTCTTTAATTATAAGCCAAGATATAGGTACTGATGACAGAATTAAACGGTTCTTTAAAGGCATATTTAGGTTGCGACCTCCTATGCCCAAATACAACTCAACTTGGTATACGACCAAAGTCCTCAATGTTATAGCTACCTGGTATCCAAATGAATCGTTAAATCTAGAAATAATTTCTAAAAAGTTAGTCACACTACTTGCCTTAACCACTGCACACAGAGTACAGACTTTGTCAAAAATCAACATTAAAAATATAGAATTTTTGGATAATTTAGTAAACATTAAGATTCCATCCTTAATCAAAACATCCCGGGCTGGTGCAACCCAACCGGAACTGATATTACCTTGTTTTCATGACCGTCCAGAATTGTGCCCTGTGTGCACATTGCGTTGTTACATAAACAAGACACAATGTTTACGTATCAATAATGATTCTTTATTTATAGGGTTAAGAAAACCTCATAAATCAGTAACCTCCCAGACTTTGAGTAGATGGATTAAGTCCACTTTAGATAGCTGTGGAATCAATATAAATATTTTTACAGCCCACAGTACCAGGCATGCTGCCACCTCTAAGGCATATAAATTAGGTGTTAATGTAAATCTCATTCGGAAGACAGCTGGGTGGAGCGGAAGCTCAAATACATTTGGTAAATTTTACAATAGAGTAATAAATCAGCAAAATGACTCTGATTTGTCATTTGCAACAAGTATTATTAGTGATTCGATTCAATAAATATGTAACTAGGTCTAGACCTAGTTACATCTTATAATTAATTACTGGTAATACAGTAAATAAATATGATAGCTGAAAGAATCTAGCTAATAGTGTACTTATATTTAAGTTTATCTGATTTTTACCATTTCATTTTGTTGATATCTTTAAAAGAAGACAATATATCTTTCTTTCAATCGAAAGTGTATTTAATTTAACGTATACTTATATAACTATTATGTAAGTTCATATTCCTGCGAAATAGGTACCTACATGCAACCTATCTAGCTCTCAACATCTACATGTGTTCTATGCTAATCTTGAGGACAAAGCTCTGAGTATAATTGATGATTAAACGAACTTACCTGTAAGTGAAGTTCTATCATAATTATACGAGGAGCTTTGTCCGAAGAGATTAGCATCCCACCCACCCTGTCCCTTACCAAAGATTTACAAATAAGTATTCTCTTGCTCACCAATAAAAAACAATGTTTTTATTGTTGTGACTATATTGTATGTGTATATATGTAAAACAATGTGTTCTACGCTCTGAACTAAATGACGATCGTCGGTAGGGCAGGCAAGGAGCAGGAAAATTTCAACATTACCTTCATTTTTTTTTTAAATGAGTTAAGATGTTAAAATAGTTGTGTAAACAATTATCTACTCTCAACCACAGTGCGGAATGGCGACACGATATGTGTTACTACTACATGTGTTCTATGCTAATCTCTTCGGACAAAGCTCCTCGTATAATTATGATAGAACTTCACTTACAGGTAAGTTCGTTTAATCATCAATAATTCTTCTGGTGATTTTGCATGCAATTTTGCATTGTGGAAATACACAAGAATCGGCTATTTTTACGTCCGAAACATTTCCATTGTTGGGTGGTGTAATTTATGTAGGTGACCGGTTTTCCAGTAACAATACAGTAAGTAATATATATTGATGTGTTGATGCCAGAAAGAAAATATAATAAAAATTATAAATTGACTGTCTTTGTTGTATCTATCTAATCTAATACCTTTAAATGAGCAATTCTTGTATACATAAATGTATATAATATATAATCTGAATCTCGGAAACGGCTCCAACGATTTCCATTAAATTTAGTATGCAGGGAGTTTCGGGGGCGATAAATCGATCTAGCTAGGTTTTATTTTTAAAAAACGTCGTTTTATCCGTGTTTTCAGGCAATGAAAGCAAAACTTGGTCATCCAGGTACTAATATTATTATACACGAATTTCGTGACGGTGATTGCTCAAAACAGAATAATATTTGCAAAAGGCTGCTAACTGCGAACGGTGTAAAAACATACATGTCTGACGGTTCATTAAAAAAAGTTCTCGAAGATGTACGAAGTCTCTCAACCCACACTTTGATAACGTGGTTTCCACCACGTTATAGCCTTTACCTATCTCACAATGAAAAGAGTCCCGCGCTCAGCTGTGGTACAGTTCATTTAAACAGAGCTGATTTGAAAAGGGAAATTTTACTGAACTGAGAACTAACTCGAATTTTAGAAATCCAGTATTAATACATAGTACAGATGAAACCAACTGTCAAGCAGTGGGATGTTCTCCAATGTAGTATTCTCAATGGGTTCTTTAAAGAAGAGTGAATAGTCACGTTATAGGCAAACGTGTAGGTTGTCTTAAGATCACACGTTCAATTAGTCACCGTCAAGTGAGTTGTCGTCGAATGCCAGCCCATCATCATCTTTCTTATACTAAGGATATAATAGATGCGTGATTGAACCCTCACTTCGTTCAGCTTAACTTTACAGAAGTATAAATACTTTCTACTCTACATAAACTGAGTGGTGTGTTCCGATAGCCTTACTTGAGAGCCAGTACCATTCCAGGCTAGGTGTGCTTTACCATCTTATACCATATCGTCACTTAACATCAGGTGAGCTGTGGTAAAACACCTAGACTGTCAATCATATTTTTTTAAATAAAACAACGACGTAGATTGGTTGGCCTTTTTGCACATACCTACATAGTTTTCAAATTCTTTTCTAGGTACATTGAATTCTTTGTCTTATGCCTTTAATTATGCCGTGGTGGTGCCGGCGTAAGAATTGCCCGTGGTTGCCGTAAGAGTCGGCTAAGGGATGTAATCCGGAAGACGGGCAGCAGCGTCTTCCTTGAACAATCACACTTAACTGCGCTCGCCAATCCGCCTGCCAAGCTTGGCGAGTATTGGCAAAACCCCAGCAGCAAAATGTCCAGCAGTGGACGTTCTATGGCTGATGATGTGATGCCTTAAATGCCTGCCTGGTGCTAATCTAAGTTTCATGCAGATGGATGAATCACACGTTTTTCCTTGCCTGGGCCACCACTCTGCTACAACCCTACTCCACCTGTCATCACTTCATTAGCAATGTTTCCTACCGAGCTCCACTTTAACTTCATAACTGCGGTCAACAACGACATCTCGAACTTTTGTTCTTTCCAAAACCGTCAAAACTATGTAACACAGAGCAATGACCCTGCATCTTTCTAGAAGATTTCTTGCTTTCAATATTGCAAGCCGCCTTTCTGCATTTCGCGTTTCTCGGCCCTGCATGTGCGCAACATCTACGTAGGTAATCACCTACTATTATGTATTCTGTGGTATTAACTACATGTAGGTAACTATACAACTTGATGACGTTATGGGTATTTCCTTTTCTTACCACTTAAGTTGTAGTTTCCTTTTTGTATTGACCATTAGCCTTATCAAGATGTGGTATAACCAGGATGAACCTTTTTATAGTGTTTATATTTGTATTTTATTTATTCGGATCACCAACACCACACCATCACAACTTTCATAAAGATCATCAACATTAAAAAACTAGATGTGATAGCAATTACAGGTGACGATGACATACATAAAAAATTGTTACCTAATTGATAAGCAGATATGTCAAGTTTATTTTTAAGTCAAACTAAATAATAGTACCTGGATGACCTGATGATAGTTATTTTTTTCGTTTTCTAAAAATGAAATCGAACCCACGCCCCACAACTGGAGAAGCAGAGCTACTGACAAAAGAGCTAACAGTGCAATTGAATTTTACAATACATAAAATATAAAACTAGTCGCGGTAACTGAGGTAAAGGAGTTTATGAATATCTGGTTTACGAAAAGAAATATCGTTTCATGTCGATGACCTTCTTTATACAAAGTTTGTGGTCACTTTTTTTCTCAAGTTCGTCATAAGATTAGGGTACGTAAAGGACATAAACTTGCTTACTCGAGTCAAATACATGTACATATAGGAATACCAAGAACATAACTATATTGAAAAAATGTCCTACATAATTTTTGTACTTCTTCATATTCATAAGTGTTACTTGCATGTCAAAGTTCAACAGGTCAAACATTTGTATGACTTACATAGATGTTTGTTTTGTGTCTAGGTGCTCGTTATGTTATAAGTAAGTATGTATTTACAAAATTAAGTATAAATGTATTTTATCAATTATCTAGTTCCTTCTATTTTAAATAAAGACTAGATGGCGCTGAGTAAAAAAAAATATATATCTATGTATCTGTACTTATTCATCCCGAACGGTAAAAACAAAAACAAAAATATCGTAGGAAATTCCACACAGTGCTAATCCCAAACTAAGCAAAACCTGTAGGAACTAGATAACTGATAAAATACATTTATACTTAATTTAAAGAATATTTAATTTATAGAATACTTATGTACTTTATGTTAGTTCTTTGTAAATATAAATTTATAATGTATACAAAACACTTAGACAGAACAAACATTTATCGTCACATAAATGTTTGTCCTGGTGGGAATCGAACCCACGCCCTACAGCTCTTGAAGCATTATGTTCTATCAAATGAGCTAACAGGACAGTCAAGGTCTTCATTAGCTTTCTATACGGCAGGGTCACATTCGACATCGATTTCCGACGGTTAAAGTGAAAGAGTCAGACAACTATGAAAATTATTAGCGAACCATTTAAGCCCGCCGCGTCTTGCAATGTAGGCAAATGGACACATGTGTTAAAGCTATTTTAAAATAAACTCAGTGCAAAATTCAGATCAAGGACGCCACCGCAGTCAGCTATTGCGTAGTCCGACACACCCATTGCTGAGTTCAACGAAGGTTAGCTGTTTAACTAGCTAGCTATTAACCGACTTCAAAAAAAGAAGTTTTTATTCGGATGTATATTTTTAAGATTTTTACCGTCATTTATAAGCCCCTATGGAACATTCTATGTCTAGTTTGATTTTTCAACCAAAATAACTGGAAAAAATATGTCATCGAAGTAAACGGAATTACGTATGTTTACTTGGTTTCTCTGTATTGTCAACTATTATTTTAATTGCGTGGATAAGAAAGTTTAATGTTGCCAGTTCGCAAATTAAAAAGTCCTTATATATTATTTAAATTGCAGTTTTAGCCGTGACAAACCAGTTATGTCCGGTCGGTACCACTTTTTACATGTTTTTTTTTATTTTATTTTAAAGTACCGGCTTAAATTAAGAAGTACCAGAGATGACAGACGAGTCAAGAGTACTTTCAAACCGTACCAAAAACTCAATGTATCGCGTTACAAAAGTGTTCAGAATAGCTTTTAACATCTAGAAATTCGAGCGGAGACACGCCAATAATTGTCTTCTTGCTGTTTAAACTAGGTAATTTTTTTAATTATTCTGAAA